>CM054114.1:181187956-182422762 GCA_028673005.1 Tanypteryx hageni
CATGAGCATTCTTTACAATTTCCTATCAAGTATTAATAAATTATACATTTTTGATTTAAAACAACTCAAGGAACTGGAGCGTTTCACATGGTCGGGAATTGAATTCCATAGTTGGGACCCCAAGACCTAAAAGTATTTGTGGAAAGTAGTGGTCCGATGGGCCGGGTGATAGAGGTGGCCGCAGTCAGATCTGGTGGTCATCGTCAGACATGAGGGCCATTGGGGGAACAAGTTGAGGAGATATTCAGGCTGTTTATTTTGAAAAAGTGAGTAAAGGAATATTGCACAAAAGTATTTACGTCTGGATTTTGTGGATAGCCAACCAAGGTTTTTCAAATATGGGGATATATATATATAAACTTAAGGAAATGAAAAGGTAGTGATGAGGGTGACAACAAGGTGTTGAAGGAAGCCCAGCAGACACCAAGTTGGGGACCAAGTTGGCAGGCTGCTGGGGGCGTCGAAGAGAGACATAAATAAACACACACACAACAAAGAATCGCAAGCTTATCGGGCCTATGCCCTTCTTCAGCGATAGAGTAACTGAGAGTAACACTCTGGGCGGGGAATGACAGGGTGATGTGGGGAGGTTGATGATTGGAGAAGGCGGGGAGTAGGAAGGTTGGATAGCCAATAAGGAGGGAGTGTGGTGAGATAAAGTGCGAATAGCTACAATGTAACAGAGGAGACATAGTAAGGGGGGTAATAGGGTTAGCGGAGGTTGAGGCCAGGCAGGGAGAAAGTCAAGAAGATGTATATGTGCTAGTTCCCAGTGTCGGAGAAGGGGGGCAGGAGGGTTATTGGGTAAGGCGCGAATAACCCTTACATTGTAGCAACTATTGAAGGGGACATTGTGGGCATTGGCATGTAATGCAACTGGGAGGGGGCGTCTGAGAGAGACGCTATTCCGGTGACCGTTCATGCGGATATTTAACGGATTGCTGGTGAGGCCTACGTAAAACGCGGGACAAAGAGTGCAGGTAAGGAGGTAAATGACGTTACAGGTGGTGCAGTTGCTTCTAGAGGTGATGGGGTAGGTGATGTTGGTGGAGGGACTTGAGAAAGAAGATGAGGGTAGGTGGATAGGGCAAGTGAGGCAGCGAGGTTTGCCGCAGGGGTGAGACCCTATGGCAAGAGGCGTGGTAGAAGTGGGAAGTTCCTTCATCCATAAGATATTTCTCAAATTGGGGGGACGGCGGAAGGAGAGGAGTGTGGGATTGGCAAGAAGGTTGGTAAAGAGGGACTGGTGGGAGGAAGAGGAGGATTGTTTTGAGGGCTTCGTGGATACCAGGAAGGAAAAGTGTAGTAAGAGTGAGTGGAAGGGTTGATGCAGGGATAGTGGGTGTGTGTGGATGGGATCCATAGTGAGTAGGCGTCATTGCCCTATTGATCTGTTCGCGGACCAAGACTGGAGGGTAGCCAAGTTTAAGAAGAGCGTCCTTGAGGACAGAGTAGTACTGTAAAAGGGATGCTCTATCAGAACAAAGCCTCCATCCTCGTCAAGCAAGGGCATAGGGGATAGAGGTTTTGGTATGAAGGGGATGGCAGCTATCAAAGTGGAGGTATTGGAGGCTGTTGGTGGGTTTGATATGAACTCAGGTGCGGATTTTGCTGTCTTGGAGGTAAAGATCGACATCCAGGAATTTGATGTGGGAGGTAGAGGATTGGTGGGTGAAAGAGAGTGAAGGATGGGAGGAGAGGCATGAGAGAAAGGAAAGGAGAGAGTCAGGTCCATGCATCCAAATGAGGAAGACATCGTCGATGTATCTCAGCCACAAAAGTTGTCTGAGTGGTACGTTGAGGAAGAGTCGTTCCCATTCTCCCAGGTAACAATTGGCATATGAAGGCACCATATGGGTGCCCATGGCAGTGCCTCTAATTTGAAGGTAGTGACGCCCATCGAAGGAGAAGTTGTTCATTTTTAGCACCATTACTGCCAAGTCTAATAAGAAATGGGAGGACAGTCTTCCATCAGGTGGTCATGAGTCCAGGAGTTCACTAAGGGCAGAGAGTCCATCATCGTGGGGGATGTTAGTGTAGAGGGAACAGACATCGATAGTGGCCAAAATGGCATTGGGTGGGAGAGGAAAGGGGAGGTGTTTGAGGCATTTGAGAAAGTGGTTAGTGTCTTGGATGAAGGAAGGGAATTGACGAATGAGAGGTTGTAGGTGGGAGTCAACGAAGGCGGAGATGCATTCTGTAAGGGAATTAAAGCTGGCAACAATGGGGCAGCTGGGGATATTGGGTTTACGGATTTTAGGGAGAAGGTAGAATGTGGGTGTGCGGGGTTTGTTGGGGATCATTAGAGCAATGGCGGAATCGGGAAGGCCTTCCTGTTTTCTTGAGGAATGAAGATAGGACGAAATTTTGTAGGAGTCTGTGGGGTTGGAAGTAAGGTGATGGTAAAAGATTTCGCCAGAAAGTTGGCGCTCGGCTTCCTCGTTATACTTGGCACGATCCATCACAACCGTGGTGGTGGCCTTGTCGGCAGGGAGGATGATGATATGGTCACTATGTTTGAGTGTAGAATTGGCATGCCTTTCACGTCTGATAAGATTATCTGTATGGTCGATAAGATCGGAAAAGTTGGGTTGGGAAATTCTGGAAAGGATATAATTGAGGTATTGTTCGACCGGGTGTACGGAAGGAAGGGCGGGTGGAATGTATTGGGAAGGAGGTTTGAAGATGGAAAAGGTAGGTGGATGGCCGGGTGGGAGTTTTGGGTTGGCAGAGGTGAGAGAGTCTTCATTGGGAGGGTTGGTTTTTAGACATAGTGTGCGGGCAAAGGACTGGACGTCGGCAAGGAGGCGAAAATTATCAAATTAGGTGGTGGAACAAAAGGAAAGGCCGCGTGATAGGAGTTCATTCTCGGCAGGGGTAACTATATGGGAGGAAAGTTTCAAGACTTCATCTGGTTGGCAAGATGAAGAGGTGGTGGCAGGAGTGTGCGAAAAATGGGAGTGCTTCAAAGGTTTGCGGGTTAGGAAAGTGTGGGTCTTTTTCAGGATATCGAGTGATGGTGGCGTTCGGAATCCCAGGAGATCCACAAGACAGGGAGTTTGGCCGATGAGTGGCAGGGAAGGAGGTGGTTTGTTGACCTCCCCAGCTGATACGAACGGAAGGGGAAGACCAAGTTTGAGGTGCAGAGAGAGTTTATAGAGAAGTCTGTTGCAATGTGCAGTGATATCATTTGCCGCTTGAAGGAAAGCGGCATGAAGGTCGGATATGGATTGCGAAGAATGACGAAGATAAAGAACGAGACGAGTGATTTACAATAAGCGAAGTGGGTATTAGAGAGGGTGGTAAAATGGTGTATGGTGGAATGGATAATGTGGATAGAGGCGAGGTGATATGTGAGGGCTAGGGAAGTGCGGATAGGGGGAGGAAGGCCTGAAAGAGGAATTCTGATGGTGAGGCATTTGGGGGTGAGTCCAAGTGCAAGGCAGGAGTTGAGGAATTCAATCTGGCAGTTGAGGGTAATGTGTCTGCGGAGATGATAACAGAGACGGGTCAGTTTCATGGTGGATGAGAAAGATAAGAGGAAAAGACGACAGGAGAGAAACGTAAATATATAGACAAATAAGGAGAAAAAAGGATGGTGTATATGTATATGTATATGTATATATATATATATATATATATATATATATATATATATATATATATATATATATATATATATACATATATATATATTAACTTAAGGAAATGAAAAGGTAGTGATGAGGGTGGCAACAAGGTGTTGAAGGAAGTCCAGCGGACACCAAGTCGGGGACCAAGTTATATATATATATAGGCAACAAGATGTTGGGATGAGGAAGCCCAGTGAACACTCACTAATCGGACAACTTCAGGTTGGCAAGGCCCTGGGGATGTCGAAGCGACACACGTAAAAGAACAAGAAGTTCTCTCTCTGTAGCTGATGAAGGAATAACTCCGAAAGCTTCTACCTTTGTGATGTTTCTGTGTTGTCTTAGTGTTCTTTTACATGTAATTGATAGTAGCTCAATAACTTTGGCTAAGTTTAATAAAGGTAAAGTACTCCTTTAGCCAAACCAGGTGTTGTAACCCTCTAATTGTTTGGCTAAAGGAGTACTTTACCTTTATTATTCTTTTACATGTGTCGCTTCGACATTCCCAGGGCCTCGCCAACCTGAAGTCGTCCGATTGGTGAGTGTTCACTGGGCTTCCTCATCCCAACATCTTGTTGCCATCCATATATCCATTTTACCTTTCCTTTTCCGTAAGCTGTTATATATAACAGCTTACGCAAACACACACACACACACACACACACACACACACACATATATATATATATATATATATATATGTGTGTGTGTGTGTGTGTGTGTGTGTGTGTGTGTGTGTGTGTTTGCGCGTGTGTGCATGTATACATATTTATCAAAATTAAAATAATAAATAGGCAAACACAATTTAATGGCTTTTTAATTTAACGACTACAGATTTCAATTCTTCATATTTACTAATATTTTTAAAAACTTGGAAGGCTTCAACACAATATAATGACTTTTTAATCTAATGCAAAAAATTTAAATTTTTCATATTTGCCAGTATATTAATAAACTTAAAAGAAGTTCAAACAAATTAAGGACATGCAAATAAAATGTTGCATTCAATCACATTCATCAAAATAAGAAGGCAAACACAATTTAATGACTTTTTTGTGAATGTTTGTTGTGAGCTAAGAACTTGATATTTGGTTCCAGCATTGTTGTCTTGAGCTTCAATTGGTCTTCCAGGTGAGTGTTTACCATCTGTGATCTCAGACATCTTGATTTGAGCCATATGTAAAAATGTTGATTCACAACAATAGGTTGTGCCAAAACAAGAGTAAATGATGAGCATATTGACGCAGTTGTGGGTATTCAACAGCATTCTTCCATATTTAAATGGGATCCTTTTTACTGTTGAATAGAGGCTTCAGAATGTTATCTTCTGAGAGCTCAATCAACTCCATCTGCAAATCCTCAAGTGCATTCGAGACATCAACCAGATGTGGCTGAAAAGCTAACCTCAGTGTGACATCATTTTTCTCAAAATCTTTAAATCTGTCATTGTATTCTTTAATCAAGGAATCTCATCATCATCATCATGCTGCTGTCCGAAGACAGGTTTTAGCTGAATCGCTGCCTCAATCTCTCTCTCTCCCTAGATGCCTCTTTTATACCTCACTATACTATACTATATTCCTGCTTTATATTCTCTAATATTCCTATTCTTTTTCTCCCTCTTCATCTTCTTCCGCTAATTTTGCATTCTAAGATTGTCCTTTGTAAACACTGTCTTCTCAATATGTGCCCTATCCAATTTGCTTTTCTTTTCATGGTTGTTTTTATTAGCATCCTTTCTTCTCCCATCATTTCTAATACTCATTCATTTCTCTTCTTCTCTGTCCATTTCACTTTCATTACCCTCCTCCATAACCACATCTCAAAACTTTCTAAATATTTTTCCTCCTTTTTCCTTACCGGCCACGTCTCTGCAACATCAAGAGCTATGCTCCATAAGTAGTATTTTGCTAATTTCTTCCTTGTTTCTAGATTTATTTTCTTGCTTGAGAGAAGCTCCTTCTTCTCGTTAAATGCTGCTTTTGCCATTGCAATCCTACTTCTGATGTTCTGTGTACTACATCCATCCTGCGCTAAAATACTGCCAAGATATTTGAAACTACTTATTTGTTCCAATTTTTTGCCATTTACCATTATATTTAATTCTTTATGTTCCATTGAAACCACCATGACTTTCATTTTTTCAGCATTGATTTTCATTCCATATTGTTGGCCAACCTCCACTAGTCTGTCTGTCATCCTCTGAAGTTCTTTCTTGTCTTCTGCTTATTAATCCCTGATCATCTGCATATTTAATGGTGGTAATACTTTCACCTCCTATCTTAAATCCTTTCTCTTCCATCAACCCTTCTTCTGTTATTGTTTCTGCATAAATATTAAATATCGTTGGTGAAATAGGACATCCCTGCCTCACTCCCCTCCCCATTGAAGTACTTTCTGTTTCTTCTCCTTCAACGCTGACTCTAATCTTTTGATCAAAGTAAAGGTTTTTAGGCAGTCTTTTATCTTTCCAATCTATTCCTATTTTATATAAAATACCCAACATTTTATCCCATTTCACTCGGTCAAAAGCTTTCTCCCAATCTACAAAACAAAAATACATATCTTTATTGACTTCTAGTGCTTTCTATCATCATCCTCAAACACCCTATAGCATCTCTAGTCCCTCTTCCTCTTCTGAAACCAAACTGATTATCTTGCAGCTCCTTTTCTATTTTACCTTCAATTCTTTTGGTTATTTTTCTGGTTAGAACTTTAGCTGAATGAGAAATTAAACTAATAGTTCTGTAATCCTTTTTGCATTGTTCTTTTTCTCCAGTGGTACCATAACAACATCTAAAAAATCTTCAGGCCATATGCCAGTTTTTTGTTTCTTTCACCCATTATCTTTCCTACCTTCTTTTCCATTACATCTTTTATGTTGCTATGGATGTAGCTTCACTCCTCATCTACATTGTTCCTATTTTCTTCAGCTCTCCCCCCAACCTTTCCTCCAGCTCAGTCATGATAGCCCCCTTGTTCTTAAAGAGTTCCTCTAAGTTCCATTTCTTGTTAACTCTTATGTTTCTCTTAACGCTCTTCAGTCTACATTGTGTATTTGCCACCAAAAGGTTGTGGTCGGAATCGATATCTGCCCCTGGTAGTGTTTTCACATTTTTAATGCTATTTCTAAATCTTTCATTGACTAGTATGTAATCTATCTGGTATCGTCTCTGGTCTCCTAGGCTTCTCCATGTGTAAAGTCTCTGCTGGTGATGCTTAAACCATGTATTAGTTACAATCAATCTATTTCTATGGCAGAATTCCACAAGTTTATCCCCTCTTTCATTTCTCTTCCCTAGTCCATATTTTCCCACTATGTTATCTTCCTGTCCCTCTCCGACTACACTGTTCCAATCTCCCATTACTATGGTGGTGATCCTTCCTTTTCCCTCATCCTCCAATATCTCCATAATCTGTTCATAGATTTCATCTACTTCCTCGTCGCCAGCATTAGTTGTTGGCATATACACTTGAATTATAAGCATTTCCACTGGCTCCATCTGGAGTTTTACGGCTATTAATCTATCATTAACTGTCACTACCTTACTAATTCTTTCAGCTATCTCTTTTCTCATTATAATCCCCACTCCCCTTTCCTTTTTCTCCCCTCCTGAGTAAATAATCTTAAATTCGTCTGAATTTATTTCGCCTTCTCCTTCCCACCGAACTTCACTAAGACCTACTATACCTACATTATTCCTTCTCATTTCCCTTTTTAAGTTCTCTAGTTTACCCCCTGAATTCATAGTCCTAACATTCCATGTGCCTATTTTTAATTTCTCACTACTTGCTTTCTTATTAATGTTACATTTCCTCTGTGCATCCCCTAGGGTAGTCCCCACCCGGAGATCCGATTGGGGGACTATTTTACCTCCGGAATATTTTACCCCAGAAAGATCCATAGAGGTATTTTCAGCTTTTCAGCCTATCATGGGAAATATAATGAGGTAGTTTCCCCTTGCTTTCCTCATCGCAGTTTCACAGAGTGATTACCCATCTGTAGCTGTTCAGATCCACATGATCACCACCTACAGAGGTACTGTGCAAGCTGCTGCCCTTGCACAGGGGGATGTAAAACCCCCAAGACTGCTTCTTAGTCTGACTCTTCCCCTCAGACCTTTCCGGCTTGGATGGTCCTACCAGGAGAATTATCTCCCGCCGGCATAGCTCTTTGGTTCGTAAGAGTACACAAACCCTCCCACCTCTGTAAGGTTATGCAGTCCTTAGGGCCTAGGAATCTAAAACACCTATATATTCATTCATATTCCAATTTTGCAAGTTTTTATTCATAACTTGTTTATCAATTACCTTTGCCAGTTCAGGAAAATGCTCAGCTAAAACAACTGATCTGATAAGGCCAATTTTGAAAAAATTCAACTTTTTCCGAAATGACTGAATTTGCTGCAACATTTCATATATGGATTTAGTTTTACCTTGTAGAGAAGTACAGAGAAACTCGGTTATAGTGAGATTCAAGGGGCCGATGAATATTGCTCGTTATTACTGTTACTCGTTATATCCATTCGTGTAAATACATAATATGTATTACTTGTACTTTTACGAAGTACATTAATCACGCACAAGCACATAGATGGAAAAGGGATAATGACAACAATGAATAACCATAGCTTATGAATAAACGATTAACAATATTTATTTGATATATTTATGCACTATGTAATTAATTCACTCGAAAAATAATTTCATCATTAAATAGTCTTGATATAATACATTATTTTTATTTTTTAAAGAAGTCTCCCAAAGTCGTTTGTTTCAAATTTCTTTTAAGTTGAAATTTATGAGCAATGTCTTTCATTTTACTAAGATAAAATCGAAACTCGGGATCGATGTCATTGGTTCCATAAAACAAAGAAAGTGTTTTTAAAGCAGTTTGTGCCTCTGCACTTGACACTACATTAACTGGACACTCACCACCGTCTTCTTCCTCGCTGTCGTCTTCGAAAGCCTTGTTTTCTTTAATAGCTTTGAGAATGTCCTCATCTGTTGGCGTTTCATGAGGTTGTTGTCCACAGTCTCGTAATCGTCCACACATGCCAACCCAGTATCCAAGTTGTGTTTCTTCAACCACATAAATAACGGAATATTGTCATCATTTTCTTGTGTCTTCCTCAACTTCCATGGGCTTCAGTCCTTCCTTTTTAAAACAGTTATTGATGGTCTGTGATGTGACTTTATCCCATGCCTCGTTCATGAATCGGATGGCATCAAGAACAGAAATTTGAATCTTTTCCTTTCTTTCAATAGATTCTATAGTTTCCAATATTAAAAGTTTTCTAAAATGGCATTTAATGCTTCTAATAACACCATGATCCATAGGTTGGAGAACAGAAGTTGAGTTTGGTGGTAAAAATATCAGTTTGATGTTAGTTAGGTTGAGAAGAATGGGATGTGATGGGCAATTGTCTAAAATCAGAAAAAATTTCCTATCTTTTTTTCTAAGCTTTTTGTCTCAGTTATGCACTTCTTCTTCAAAAATGTATGATGTCATTCAGGCTTTTTTGATGGCTCGGCATGTTACTGGAAGATTTTTAATGTTTATAAAGCATCCTGGATTCTTGGATTTGCCTATTACTAAGAGTTTTCTTTTTTCAGTTCCAATCATATTTGAACAAATCAGAACAGTCAGTCGATCTTTGGATAATTTTCCACCTGTGCACTTATGACCTTTAAACTTGTGGGGCATGTAGGGGGGCAAACTATAAAACACACCGGCTTCATCAGCATTAAAAACGTCACTTTCACAGAAATCTTTCCTTAGATCTGGCCACACATTTTCTATCCAGCCATTACTCACTTCTTCGTTTACATCACCAAATTTCCCACTTATCTTACCATAAACAATATTATTTCTTTTTTTAAATCTGTCAAGCCATCTGTTATTGCAAACAAAATCGGCATATCCAAGTTGATGAGCCAATTTTTCAGCTTGTAGTTTCAGTAGAGATCCACTAATAGGAATGTTGAAATTTCTTTTCATTGTAATCCCACTCAAAAGAGCCTTATCAAGATCACTTTTGTCACACTTCCGCAACTTTTTCGCAATGACGCTTTTTTCGAAAGCACTAGTAATGCTTTCCCGATTTTTCCAAATAGTTGACACAGTTGATAAGTTCAGTTTTAATTCTTTGCACATGGACGCATTGCTTATTCCATTCACTAAATCACTAATAATGTTCACTTTCTCTCTGACTCAAAATTTTTCTTTTCTCCACTGCCATTTTTAGGTAAAAAAGAACTGAATTTCACACCACAACAAAACCTAAAACACCAAAGCAAAATTGTTTTTAATAATTCCAAGTGTTTCTCCCGAGTTTTAAAAAGACATGTTCACTCACAAAGATTTTAAGAAGCTCTGAATTCTTCATTTCCATTGAGTTCGAAAGTTCAATGTTTCATACCGATACAGAAAATTTTCATTGGTTAGTTTGCCAGGTAATTTCCCTCCCTAGGTCTTCTGAGAATCCATAACATTAGGGAAAAGACAGAAAAGAGGATTAAGAGATTGGGGAAAGAACGCAAAAAGCTCATTGGGGACGTGCACCCGCAGCATAGGGAATGCTCTATTCAAAGGAGGCATCTGTGTCACGGAATTATCTTTCCCCCCGCCATGGGTAACCATTGTAGATCACTAATCTTTTCCCAGGTACCTGAGAGCCCCTGTAGGCCCTCAGCACCTCCGCCACACAGGGTCTTCGGGGATTTCTGCTATCCCACTGGAACAAGGACTATGCTGTTTGTTGGTAGCATACCACACTGAAAGAGATTCTGAGAACGGAAATCAAACCAAACACATTATGAATGTCGACTGTAAATATCGTTATAAGGGTTATAAATTGCTATCAGCAGGGATGTGGGAAGAGATAAGACAGGAGATTTTCAAAAACGGGCAAAGTAATAACAGAACTCAGTCCCTCATATGGCAGTTCAGCCACTGCTCGTTAAAATGGCCTGAAGATTTGCTCGTTATACCTGTGGAGCTCTCCACTACCGTGATCGCATTAACCGTATAATGTTGCTCATTAAATACATCATTTCCAACCAACTCTTCTCTGTTTGCTCGCAATAGACGAGATCTCGTTATAACCGTGCTTGTTATAAATGAGTTCGACTGTATTCAAATGATTTTGTTTTGACATTAAATCACACAAAAAACATTTCTGCAGAAATCTTTTTTCTAAATTTCACCAGGTTCATTCTGTTCTTTGAAAAAGCCCGTGACTTGTTTTCGAAAAGCTAAAAGATTTTCTAGTACTTGACCTTGTGACAACCAGCTCACTTAATGTTTTGGAAAATTTACACTAAATGTTTCATCGTCATATTGAAGTATGATGCGAAACTGGCGATGCCGTGAAGCATTTGCTCAAATGTAGTTCACAATACCAATAACTATACATATAATGTGTCATTTAAAACAAGATTTGGTGCAAAAATTCTGTTGATGCAAAATACATAACTTTTGTTTGTTCTTTCTGTAACTTTCATGCTAAAATCATATATGAGTTTGAGTATGTTTAGACAAGTATGCAAAAGGCCTCAGTGAGTATCACAAAAGGCTGCCGGTTCCCCACCCCTGGTCTTGACGGTTTTATCTTTTTTCCTCATTTTGCCACTCTCCTGATATTTGTTTCTTCTTTTCTGTTCATTCTTTGTTTCTTATAATAGTTTTTTGACGTTTCATGTACATTTTAGAAGACAACATAGTTAACATTTTATTTGCTGATTCGGAGTTGGAAGGTGAATATAATGATGACTATGTTAGTGACACTTCAAGTGAGAGCTCATTTGGTGATAGTGATTCTGAAATGGAGGAAAATGATACTTCATCTGAAGTAAAGTCCACTACATGGAGCAGAGTAGAAAGACGCATAGATTTGGACTCAAGCAGCTTTTCTCATGCAAGTGAAAAAATAATTGGAGAGTATTTTCCACGGATGGTATTTGAACACAGCAGAACAAACAGAACTTTTAGCCATGCAGTTTCTTGACAGAACATACGATTTCCCTCCACGTTCAAGATTTCATGCTTGGAATGGGTGCACCGCAGATGACATTCAGGCAATGGTTGCCATAGAAATTGGAATGGGGATGTGCAAAAAGACATCTCTAGAAGAATATTTTAATAATTCACAATGGCTAAATACCACTCCAAATTATTTGTCTGTTATGATGAGAGACAAGTACTTTCATATCCATTCATTTATACATTTCAGTGATGATGAGAAACAGATACCAAAAGGAAGTTCTGGTTATGGCCCACTGTTCAAAATTAGGCCTATCATGGAAATAGTTCAGTACACTTACCTTCAAAATTTCTCTCCTGGCTCACAACTCTCAGGAGATGAAAGCACGCTGTTTCAAAGGGCGACAATGGTTCAAGCAGTAAAAGCCCCATAAACCCTCTGTGAAATGGGGATTAAAAGCATGGTCTTTGTGATAGTAAGACTGGATTTATGTATAAATTTGATATTTATACCAGAAAATATAAGAATTTGGGAGAAGTTGTTGCACCATTAGGGGAAAGGGTTGTGCTGAACCTAACACATGGGTTTGAAAACAAAAGGCATGTTGTTTATTGTGATAACTTTTTCTCAAGTCCTGCCCTTTTTCACAAACTGAAACAAAAGGTCATAGATGCGTGTGGAACTGTGAGGGTTAACAGAAAAGGTCTTCCTATCGATATGAAGTCAAATGTATGCAAAATAATAAAGGGAGATAAGCCAATGTTTTTCGTGAATGCCCTAAAAAATGTGATTACCTGTACTTGGCATGTACAAGGCAAGTAAGCCTTTTTTCTACTGCCCATAATACTGACACTGAATTAGTGCAAGTGAGATAAAAGAAAGCTGAACATAGTTTTCGATCAGTATCTAAACTGAAATTGGTGACACACTACAACAAATTCATAAACGGAGTTGACAAATTTAACCATATGTCAACAAATTACAGATACACACACAAGAACATAATGTGGTATCATCTTTTGTAGTATTTTATGATTGAGACAGCCCTTATCAATGGGCGAATCATCTATACCATAGCTACAGGGAAAAAAATATCTGCCCCTACTTAACGCCATGCAGTGATTGAAGGACTCTTACTCAACTACAGAAGACTGGTGTCTGCTAAGAGGGGAACAAAATCAGATGACCCGTTGCCCAAAGCTCGACTAACTGAACACCATTTCATTCAGCAATATTCGGACAAATCACACAGGCCTGAATGTGTATGTACGTAAAGAAAACAAGGACAGTTGAATTGAATTTCAATAATTTTATATGAACCTGATCCCTGTACCATCTGTTTCGGTGAGAATGACACACAATTGAGATTAAATAAATGTATGGTGTTGCAAGGAATGCTTTAGATGACAAAATGGTATAATAATGCAATATGCAAAGAAAAAAAATTTAAATAAATTTTATTATGCAGCCAAGGGTTTTTTTTTATTTAAGGAAATTACACAGCAAAAGAGTTAACCACCAACTTTTGCTTTTTAAGCTGGAGAATCGGTATAACATTCATGGGAACTTCTTGGCCATCTTGAAATCTTTTCTTACCAATAGGCACCTCTGAGTAGTACTTGATGGAATTTCTTCCCCTACAACAACTATTTCGTCTGGCATCGCCCAAGGGAGTGTGCATGGGCCTTTAATTTTTGATTTGTTTGTTGATGATCTGGTCGAATCCATCACACCAACTCACTGCAATATACTCCTCTACGCAGATGACTAAAATTTTTAAGCAAATTGTTTCTCCTCAAGATTCCATATCCCTGCAAATAGCTCTTGATGCTCTAGCAGCATGGTCTAAATTATGGCTACTTAGAGTAAATCCATTGAAATCTAATGTCACGTCTTACACTCTCCACAAATCACCATATTCTCATCAGTATACATTCTCTGGTCAATTAATCCCTTCAGTCTCCACCCACAAGGATCTTGGTGTACATTTCAACACTAAACTTCTCTTCCACAATCATATAACAATTATTTCCTCCCATGCCATGTCCTTAGTTGGTTTAATGTACCGTTACACTGACATCAACAACACATCTGCACTTTGCACCTTTTTTCCTGCATTCTCCCCATTTTTTATAATTGCTCCCCAATTTGGTGCACAGCTTCTCCTTCCGCCCTCAAATGTCTTGACCATCCCTTTAATTTCTTCCTATCCATAGTTTGCTATTGCCATCTCCCCCTTCGTAACTGGACTCTCCACCACACACAAAATTTTCTTGGTATTCCAGCATTAAAGGATCGTCTTTCTAGAAATGATCACAACTTCTTCACCTATATGATAAACAGAAAATACATGTCTCCCAATCTTATCTCACTCTTTCCTCTAAGATCTCCCCATACCACTCGGCTAAATGACTTTTTCCACTGCCCTGCCCCCCGCCTCTCCCTCACTAAACACTCCTTTCTGTTCCGCCTTCCCAGTTCCTATAATAGCCTGCTCAAGCATTTCCCCAACACAGACCCCTTTGCTAGAACCATTGCATAATACCTTTTCATCCCCATTTATTCATGTTTTGGACAACCACTTTTTGTGGTATATCAGTGGCTTGCGTTGCTTAATTTAACTCATCACTGTTATTTTGTTAATATTTTGTCAATATTTAATTAATGTTGTTATGCGTCCATTTTAATTGGCTTTGTGCTGTATTTGGATTTTATTAATAATTAATAAATAAATAAAATAATGCCTCACACAAATAAGTGCTTGAAAAGAGAGATAAATGCCATAGCTATTTTTTTAGATACTCAAATGTCTTAGAAATACCATTCCAAACTTTTAATACTTCATTTTTTGAGTTCAAACCTTTGGATTCCACCAACCGAGCACTTTCAGTAGCTTCTAAATGAATTCTTAAATCAATAAACTTCTGCTTTCAACATCATGTTTAAATATTTTCAACTTAATTTCAAATGCTTTTATGGTATCAATCATAACATCAGTTGTTTTTCCAAAACCTTGTAGCTTAATATTTAATTCATTTAAATGCAAAGAGAAATCTGTAAAAAAAACATCAGCTTAATAAACGACTCAAGATCGTATGGTTCTTGTAACATTTTTTTGTCTCATTCATAAACATGACAATTTCATCCAAACACTCCACGAAACGTTCAAGAATTTACCCTCGGCTAAGCCAACAAACATTATTATACATAAGTAATCCGTTGTATACTGAATCAACTTCACTTAGTAGGGAATGAAACTGTCGCTTTTTTAATCCACTACTGCAATATACAGTCATCATCATCATGCTTCTGTCCGAAGACAGGTTTTAACTGAATCGCTGCCTCCATTTCTCTCTCTCCCAAGAAGCCTCTTTTATACCTCTATAAGTAGTATATCCCTGCTTTATATTATCTAATATTCCTATTCTTTTTCTCCCTCTTCCTCTTTTTCCACTAATTTTTCCTTCTAAGATCGTCCTTTGTAAACACTGTCTTCTCAATATGTGCCCTATCCAATTTGCTTTTCTTTTCCTGATTGTTTTTATTAGCATCCTATCTTCTCCCACCATTTCTAATACTTCTTCGTTTCTCTTCCTCTCTGTCCATTTCACTTTCATCATTCTTCTCCATACCCACATCTCAAAACTTTCTAAATATTTTTCCTCCTTTCTCCTTATCGTCCACGTCTCTGCACCATAAAGAGCTATGCTCCATATGTAGCATTTTGCTAATTTCTTCCTTGTTTCTAGATTTATTTTCTTGCTTGTGAGAAGCTCCTTCTTCTCGTTAAATGCTGCTTTTGCCATTGCAATCCTACTTCTGATGTCCTGTGTACTACTTCCATCCTGTGCTAAAATACTGCCGAGATATTTGAAACTACTTACTTGTTCCAATTTTTGGCCATTTACCATTATATTTAATTCTTTATGTTCCTTTGAAACCACCATGACTTTCGTTTTTTCTGTATTGATCTTCATTCCATATTGTTGGCCAACCTCAGCTAGTCTGTCTGTCATCCTCTGAAGCTCTTTCTCGCCTTCTGCTATTAAGCCCTGATCATCTGCGTATTTAATGGTGGTAATACTTTCACCTCCTATCTTAAATCCTTTCTCTTCCATCAACGCTTCTTCTGTTATTGTTTCTGCATACATATTAAATATCGCTGGTGAAATAGGACAACCCTGCCTCACTCCCCTCCCTATTGAAGTACTTTCTGTTTCTTCTCCTTCAACCCTGACTCTAATCTTTTGATCAAAGTAAAGGTTTTTAAGCAGTCTTTTATCTTTCCAATCTATTCCTATTTTGTTTAAAATACCCAGCATCTTATCCCATTTCACTCGGTCAAAAGCTTTCTCCCAATCTACAAAACAAAAATACATATCTTTATTGACTTCTAGCGCTCTTTCTATCATGATCCTCATACATCCTATAGCATCTCTAGTCCCCCTTCCTCTTCTAAAACCAAACTGATTATCTTGCAGCTCCTTTTCTATTTTACATTCAATTCTTTTGGTTATTATTCTGGTTAGAACTTTAGCTGTATGAGAAATTAAACTAATAGTTCTGTAATCCTTACAACATTTTGCATTGTTCTTTTTCTCCAGTGGTACCATCACAACATCTAAAAAATCTTCAGGCCATACGCCAGTATCATATACTTGGTTAAAAAATTTTGTGAGTTGCTTAACTGCTTTAGACCCCAAAACCTTAAGAACGTCCACGGGTATATCATCACTCCCAACTGCCTTTCTTCTTTTCATGTCATCAATTGCTCTTTTAACTTCAGACTCGAGAATACTTGGTCCTAGCTGATCTTCTTCTACATCCTCTTCTTCATTTAATTCAATATTTCTTGGCTTTCCTTCTTTGTCATACAGAACCTCAATGTATTCTTTCCAGACATTCTTTACATTGTCTGGCTCCAATACTATTTTACCACTTTTGTTCATGATTCCTTTACGTCCTATCTTTCTTGCTTTTTTCTTGAATAGTTCCCTTGCTTTGCTATACATGAGGTCTGTTCTACAAATTCTTTCACATTCGACAATCTCCTCGCATTTCTCATTTATCCACTGTTCTCTGGCTTTATCTGTTTCCCTTCTTAAAGCATTATTTAACTCCTTGTACTTTCTTTGGCCTTCTTCAGTGTTTATGTTCTTCCACTTTCTCCGCTCTTCCATTTTTTGCAGCATGGCTGCTGTGATCCAGGGTTTTTTGTTTCTTTCACCCGTTATCTTTCCTACCTTCTTTTCCATTACATCTTTAATGTTGCTATGGATGTATCTCCACTCCTCATCTACATTCTTCCTATTTTCTTCATCTCTCTCCCCCAACCTTTCCTCCAGCTCAGTCATGATAGCCTCCTTGTTTTTAAGGAGTTCCTCTAAGTTCCATTTCTTGTTAACTCTTACGTTTCTCTTAACGCTCTTCAGTCTACATTGTATATTTGCCACCAAAAGGTTGTGGTCAGAATCGATATCTGCCCCTGGTAGTGTTTTCACATTTTTAATGCTATTTCTAAATCTTTCATTGACTAGTATGTAATCTATCTGGTATCGTCTCTGGTCTCCTGGGCTTCTCCATGTGTAAAGTCTCCGCTGGTGATGCTTAAACCATGTATTAGTTACAATTAATCTATTTCTATGGCAGAATTCCACAAGTTTATCCCCTCTTTCATTTCTCTTCCCTAGTCCATATTTTCCCACTATGTTATCTTCCTGTCCCTCTCCGACTACACTGTTCCAATCTCCCATTACTATGGTGGTGATCCTTCCTTTTCCCTCCTCCTCCAATATCTCCATAATCTGTTCATACATTTCATCTACTTCGTCGTCGCCAGCATTAGTCGTTGGCATATACACTTGAATTATAAGCATTTCCACTGGCTCCATCTGAAGTTTTACGGCTATTAATCTATCATTAACTGTCACTACCTTGCTAATTCTTTCAGCTATCTCTTTTCTCATTATAATCCCCACTCCCCTTTCCTTTTTCTCCCCTCCTGAGTAAATAATCTTAAATTCGTCTGAATTTATTTCGCCTTCTCCTTCCCACCGAACTTCACTAAGACCTACTATACCTACATTATTCCTTCTCATTTCCCTTTTTATGTTCTCTAGTTTACCCCCTGAATTCATAGTCCTAACATTCCATGTGCCTATTCTTAATTTCTCACCACTTGCTTTCCTATTAATGTTAAATTTCCTCTGTGCATCTCCTAGGGTAGTCCCCACCCGGAGATCCGATTGGGGGACTATTTTACCTCCGGAATATTTTACCCCAGAAAGATTCATAGAGGTATTTCAGCTTTTCAGCCTATCATGGGAAATATAATGAGGTAGTTTCCCCTTGCTTTCCTCATCGCAGTTTCACAGAGTGATTACCCATCTGTAGCTGTTCAGATCCACATGATCACCACCTACAGAGGTACTGTGCAAGCTGCTGCCCTTGCACAGGGGGATGTAAAACCCCCAAGACTGCTTCTTAGTCTGACTCTTCCCCTCAGACCTTTCCGGCTTGGATGGTCCTACCAGGAGAATTATCTCCCGCCGGCATAGCTCTTTGGTTCGTAAGAGTACACAAACCCTCCCACCTCTGTAAGGTTATGCAGTCCTTAGGGAGGGCAATATACAGTAAGCTCTTGATAATCCGGCACACCTCGGGACCGGAGTAGTACCGGAATAATGAGATTGCCGGATCAGCGAGAGGCAAAATTTATAGTATATGTTCAAGGAGATAACACACACGTATTAACCAAAACGGTCGGACATACGTATGTATTTAGGTGTTATATCATAGGCTTCATTCCCAGGTTCATCATTTATTAGGTACTTATCTGAATTTTCGAACCATAGCGGAATTAAATAATTATAAAATCATCTCCGGGAGGCTTCTGTAGAAATAGCAAATTTGGCGACTGAGGATTTATAGAGAAATAACACTATAATAACGTAAGATACGTTCTTTGTTACTCTTCTATAGTACTTTTTGAATAACATTAAATTCGTTCATTCAAATATTTCATATGCTTTTAAGTTCGTCTGTGTTTTGTCTCTCTTGATCTTCCTTCATACAGACTTAGCTAAGCCCTTGCGGTAGCTTAACTCACGGTCATAGAATTAACATTAATTCTACACGGGAATAGGCATCCGCATAAACTCATTTGTTTTGTGAAGGAACAGAAGCAGTTTTGATAGTGCATTGTTGAAATCAACCAGGCTCTGTGGTTTTCATTTGAAAGAGTTTATTGGAGACAGCTATCATTCTTCGTTAATGTAAATATTGGTCAGCCCCTATTATTTAAAGTTCACGGTTCCAAGTTTCACAAAAACCGACATGTAATTCAACCTTCTCGACAAAAGAAATCTCTTTCTTTAATTTACATTACCATTTCCATCGAAATAAATGTAGTTACCCATTTTTGTTTATAATACCACTGCGTCGTCATCATTTAACAGAATTTTACTTTAACTTCTAAACACAAAGTGCAAATAACAACTTAGCACGAACGTCATGGATGTCATCATAACAAAAAACTCACATCACAGGAAATACAAACAAGAAATAAAATAAAATACAAAAATATATAAAATAAAAATACAAAATACGAAATAAGAACAAAATTGGGTGGATAATACCAATCAAACATTACACTTTTCGTGGATGCTCCTTATCGTAAAAAATCTAATTCCCCTCTTTGTGACTACTGATACACTTTATACATGATTTCTCTTGCTTGTTTGTGCAAAACCTTGCGTTTACTTCCTTCGCCCTCCATTTTAGAACACCACAAGATGGTACTATTTAAATCTCAATCGTAAAACACGCAAATAAACACAAAAATCACACCACAAATGTACCAACTGCACCCCAAAAGCCGCTGTAACTGACTGACGCTGATTGGCCAATGAAGGAGTGGGAGAAACCACGTGACATTCCTCCTGACCTTCTGCGCATCCAGTTGACACCCACCTTCATTCGTGCTCCCTACTATAGTCCACTACGCCACATACAAATTTTAAACTATTAGTTTAATTTTTCCATTAAGTAAAAGAAATTTACATGGCCTGGGTACTTCAAACTTGGTTCAGTGCCCTTAGTTCTCATCCAACGTGACAGTATTTCCATCTTGTGGCGAAATGCGGAACTTCGCGATCTTGTTACAAAAAAGTGCCATAGTAACGAGTGTGCTGGATTAACAGGTGCCGGATTATCGAGAGTTTACTGTAGTTGACAACTTTCGTAGCAACTATCATCACATCCTCAAATGCCTTTTAACCAGATTTAGCACACAATGTCTCTTGATGTATAATAATACAATGCAATTCCAGCAAAGGGTGCCATACATGTTTTGAAAACAATGATACAAAACCAGCATTCCTACCAACCATACTAGGTGCACCGTCTGAAGTTACAGAAACTATTTTTTAAATACTTATCTTAGCATTCAAAAGTTCATTTACAACTGCATTGCAAATATCTATTCCAGTAGTGGTTACATTTAAAGTCACCAAATTAATTAGTTCCTCACGCAGTTCATAACCGCAAGGATATCGAGCAATAATTGCTACTCAAGCTAACGATGTCACATTAGTGCTTTCGTCGAGACATATGGAAAAGTATTCACAAGAATTGATATCACTCTTTAGTTGATTTCCTATATTGGTTCTCATTTTGATTATCCTTTCTTTTACTGTATTTCTACTCACCGGCATATCTCATATACACTGAAAGATTCTTAATTTATCTGGAAAATCTTCAAAAAGTAAGGGAGCAGATTCGAGCCACGATTCTTTAATGTAGTCTCCATCACTAAATGGTACCGTGCAGAGCTACTACATTCAAAACCAAAAAATAGCAGCAAGTACATTACATGCACCTGAAACAAATTTCACAAGAGCACCTGATGGCAGTTATTTTTTTATTTCACGAGATATTTAGGCTCTCTGTTCGTCTTCACTTTTTTGCTGAATCCACTTGTTTTGCTTCATAGTGTCGCTTAATAGATGAAGTTCTGCACACTCCTGTTTCAGAACACAAGGCACATAACGCTTTATCTATTTTTCTAATCATGCCATACTTTTCAGTCAAGCATTCCTAAAAATCTCTGCCACTCCCTTCACTTGTCTGTCTTTTTTTTAATTGGTAGATGTGACATTGTTACTGTAAAAATGGGCAACAAAAATTATTATTAAAAACATAAGTCATAATAATCACTTCAAAACTAAAAAAGCAGACGTGCAGAAAGTTAATTTATCGTAGAAGTCAGAAACAAATCATACGGGTAAAAATCATCTATATATTAGTAGTGTACAAAATGAGGTTTTTAAAGCGAAGATAACAGCCACCTTAATGTGTGATGCATCAAATTAAACGCCTTGACTTGAAGATTTTCAGGAAAATAATAAAATTGAAATCAGTCAAACCGTTGGCGAGATATTGAGGTTTTTTGTGACTGGCTAAGCTCTGCTCAACATTGTTGTAATGGTTGATGTTAAGGTGGCATTACTAGCAGACATTAGACACTGTAGGAAATAATGTGGCACTGCTAGCAGACATTAGTAGAAGAAAATAAACCTTGCAGTCGCTGACCTTCATGGTAATATGCCAGAAGGCTAACTACCAAGACAATATTTAATCTAACCAACCAGTCGATTTATCAATGGGCAACTGCTAATTTATATAATTTATGTATCCTGTCAAAACTTAAGGGCATTAAGAAACATTTTCCCAAATTTTGGGCCATCTCAAAATGTGCATAAGGAAGTAACTATAAAATAATGACAGCAAAGAGCCATAAAAAAGCTACAACATACAATAGAATAGACATAGAAAAATGCCAATATGCTGAGAAAATATAAAATATAGAATTTTCTATAAGCCAAAATTTACAGAGGGTTAAAAGTTACAAAACATTTTCAAATTTCAAAGTAAATAACACTTAAAAATAATGAGAAATGTCTTTTTTAGATCTTTTCTGATCAAAACAGTATTTAATCCAACACACAACAGAAACCTATGCAAATCATTATTTGTTCTAGAACTTTTTTTTTAATTAAATTTTATCTGAAACTTTTTCTAAATTTTGGCATATCAAATAATGTATTGTAATTATTTTGATTCCTGGAAAATTTTAGTTAATAAAGAAAAAAATTATATAAAAAATAAAATATGAAAGTTCTTGAACAGCTGAAGATATGGATATATGAAGGACCATATTGCTTTGCGCTTTAAAATTTCTTCAACCTATGTGCAGGTGAAAATAAGTATGAATCTGCATATATATGCTACTATCTACATATATATTTCTCTTCATCTGCAACAACTTCATTTATGACCGACTGAAATGCTATTTTTAACAAACTTTCTGAGAAGATTGATATTTGGTAGGAATGTTTGTCACTTATAGTAAAAGCCATTTACGAAACAAAATCCCAAAAAATACCTAGATTCCACTCCAGTAGATAATTTATATTTCCCATAAGATAACATGTGAAAATTGATTTTTGGACTTACAAGCTTTTACTCTTTTGCAAATTCGAGTTAGAAAGAATTGACCTACGATCTTTGAACCTAGACCGTTTTAAAGAAAAATAAATGTTTCTTAATCTTATCATCACATTTTGCCTACAATACAAAATCACTTAAGTTATACGTTTAAATCATATTTATTTGAAAAATTTAAGATTTAATGATGTTGCCTTGCCGACCATGTCATTGTTAAACCTCGAGATTGTGTTGTCACCATAAGCCTTATACTATATGCGTAAGGAATGCATGCTTTGAATGCGTTATTATGAAAGAGAGAGGAGAGAGAGACAAAATTAAATGTTACATAGATTAAAAATAAATTTTGGGCATATAAGAATTGTATAGCATAACGTATTTCTTTGTCAAACAATTTCTATTTGCCCAAAACTATTTTTACTCTCTGGAACACTCAATTATGAGAATTTTATATTTATTGCTTACTTTTTAGTACATATAAAAGTTGGTTTAATATTTATTTCAATTTTAACTTAATACTTAATTTATGCATACCCAACATATTTGACGGACAATAACGCTAGTTGAAGAGATATTACCCTTAAACAGAAATGGTGTAAATGATTATAATTATCCACAAAACATCAGAATCTTTTAAACATTTCTATGGACAATGAGTTATCCTATACGAGGACTGCAAAGAATTTTCCCTTTTACTCTCTTCCCAATACTAACTTAATGTAGTCATTAAAATCTGCATCACCTATTCATGTGATTATTACATTAGGCAAAAGTTTCGATAATCAAGTTAAAAAACAAATTGAAACTTAAAACCTTCACAGGTTGTTTCTCGGATTGATATCTATAATATCCAGACACTTGAAAGTTTCCAGTGCAATCTATCTATAAATTAACCAATAACTACACTGTTAACCTTCAGTCTCGACTAAGAATACTTCACCAATAATACCAGGAGGTTCCATGGCTTTGTGGGCATCGTGCTGCATTGTCTTGTTAATAAAACAATGTTTCACTGCCATAAAGTAGTCTTATGAACAACACAATGCGGCTAGACACCTGCAAAGCCATGGAGCCTGCAGCATAATGATGTAAAAGCCTTCATAGCAAACAATACCAGTGCTTGCCTATATACAGCTCATAAATTGCTTTTTATCATGGAAAGAAGATAAAAAAAGTGCATGTGAGATTCAGTTACAAAAGATTTTGAAAACAACTTATTCTGATATATATTTTACTATGAACGCATCATCCCCAACCTTTCTCACACAAGCAGTCATGGAATCACATGTTGCAGTCAAAATAACAATAATACAAATGAATAGCAAATTTCTTCTGGCTTTTGCCCATCAAAACCAATAAATATATCATGCAGCCACCACTACAGCAGCAAATTTAAACTCAAAGTCATTTGGTAAGCTTACTTGGCAAACAAGAACTTGAAGCAGCGGATGGAAGTATAAACCACGTCCTTTAAGTACATCTTTCATAAGTGAAGTACCACAAGCAGTACAACGAATTTTATCTTTTAAAACTTTACTAGGTTCTGAAAATAAGTTGAAAGTTATATTAGTTTAACTTGATGATTAAATGACTGACTTTTCAATTCAACTATTTTAATTATCTCAAAGATCTTAAAGTAGTATAACTTGAAAATAAAACTCATAAAATCATCAAAATATACCATTCATAATTCAATACTACATAAATCACAAGGCTATCAAATGAAGAATATGTACCAATCAAAGAAACAACACTGAAGTTTGCAATTTCTCTTACCAGGATATAACTTTTGTCGATATTTCATCTCATCATCAGTTACAGCAATTGATGAACCGAGTGAATTGCGCTTTTTTCGGTTGGGAATATGCTCAGAACGTTCACAGTTCACGGAATCGTTCGCATGGGTTACTGGTGTGTTGGATTCATTTAGTGCGTCCATGGTGAGGCGCTGCGTTATTTCATCCAGTTTTTCTGCAATCACGCATATTAATAAAACGACGTGGACGGGAGCGATTTGAATGTAAAACACTAATCCACAAACAAAATATTAATGCTGCCCTTAAGGCATAAATATATAAAAATAAAAATTACCCAGAGCAGACAAATCCAAGGAAACTGAGGAATACACTTCTTCATCGGAAACGTTAAAATTCATTTTGGAGAGATATGTCACACAAATCAAAACAACTTTACAAAGAATTCTGAAATGAATTACGTTTTATTATAAGATGCATTATAAAAAAAATAATGTAAACAATATTCTCTGCCACACAAATAATAAATTATACGATTTACAATAAAAATTACAAATGATATCGGGTAGATTAACCATGTTTAGCCATATAAGGCAGCATATCAATCCAATAACTGGAAATATTTCATTCGATTCAAAATAAAATGCATGAGGATGTAAATATCATACCAATGGCGCAAAACTGCCTAACCACTTCTAATGACATTTATAACTCCAATTCCAAGGGTCGTATCAGTGTCCGATACGATTTAAATGCTAGCCTAGCTTGGGCGATCAGGCCATCGTGTTCGCTACACCACGCAAAATATATGTCCAATCTTTTGAAAGTAGGTTTGAGGTTATAAACCGGAGATGATATTATGCACAGTAAACCATATTAACTTATGAGTTTTGAAATATTGACAAAATAAATATTTTTCCAGTCCTCATAACCGAAAGATAAAGAGAGTGTTAATGTTAGACTCAAAATAGCTTATAATGGATAACACTGTATGCTCACCAAGTAACTTGAGACTATTGCTTCAAAATTTGAAGAAAAATTAACTGAAGAAAAGAATCAATTCTACAGAAACTGGGTAGTAAAGAACGTATTGGACATCCCTGGGTCAGATGGTAATTACACTTCTTGAGTCAGTGACGAAAATGAACTGTTTAAAAAAACTTTGCTCTGCTTCTTTAAATGGAAAGATGACGATAGGCTAAATCAAATTTAATTAACACCGATAAAACAACAATGACTAATTCGTGGACATAAATACAAATAGATTAATATCTTTGAAGCAAAACTACGCCGACCAACAATCAATATCTTTCAACCTCTAACACGTCAATGCTATCACAAGCAGTTATTTATATCATGCTACACATTACTGAAAAACACTTACCCCAAATCTGGCAATAGTTTAACAATTATTCAAACTTTCATTCTTACGAATAACACGATCGGCGGGCTGCAAACAAACTGCATAGTATTGCCCTCTGTTGTTTTGGATTAATAAAAACGCGTTGCATGATTCAGTTGTTAGAAATTATTTTCGCGTCCTCAAAAATGTTTGGAGAATCGTATTTTAATTTTTTGTTCTCATTCTTTCCTAGCAATTTTATTGGAATGATTTTCACTTTATTTGTAGATAATTAAACTTCATAATGAAAACAAGAGAACAAGAAAATGTCCAGGTTTTTGGTACTATCGTGGTTTTTTTTATACTTACCGTATTGACCCGAATATAGTGCGATGTTTTTTTCCTCAATATGTACCTTTGAAAGTCGCATTCGCACTATATTCGAGTACTTGTTGCATTCGTACTATATTCGAATACTTATATCTTTAAAAAATAACTGCGTATCAGCGCGTTTCATGACGCGTGTTTCAGCGCATATTTTTATAATTGCTACATTGTTAGTGAATTGGTCGTTCATGTTACGATGCTACATTGTACAAATATTAGGTAGGGGTCTGAGGAGATCATTCGTACTATATTCGAATACTTGTATCTTTAAAAAATAACTGCGTATCGGCGCGTTTCAGCGCATATTTTTATAATTGCTACATTGTAAGTGGATTGGACGTTCATGTTACGATGCTACGTGGCGTCACATTACCCCCCTTTAGCACATAATTCATGAGTTTACAGGTAATTTAAATGTGCAAAATAGAGAAAATTAAATGTTTTTCGTCTTTTTCTAAAATTCCTTTCAAAATACTTGGGGTCGCACTATATTCGGGGTCGCATTATATTCGGGCTAATACGGTATGTTTTCCAAATTTCTTTGTCAAACCGTACCTGTTGTATAAAGTATTAAATGGTCAAGCCATTTTCAAGTACTACATTTTCAGCAAGCCAGTTGTGATGCTCCACGTAGCCCAGGAATTTTAATTTGAGGATACCTAAGGAATTGGAACGAATTTCCTAAGAACGTGTAATGTTATCGGAGCTACTTCTACAAAAAAAAGCACTGTCAATCTTCTTTTATTCGTCGTTGTATCATATTTCGAGTCTTAATATTATCCATGAAAAACTTTAGGTCACGTCAAAAGAATTGCTCGTGATAAACAAAAAAATATGACCTTGTAAGTCGAGAGAATCTTATGGATAGGTAGCAGGCCCAGATTTTTAAATCTAGATACTGAAAGCGCTTGAGTTAAATGCATATGATTTCACTAAGCGACTCCGAATAACAAACGGCAGATTTTATTTCACATTTGATTATAATAAACGGCTAAGAAAAATAATTAGCGGCACCTACTATACTTGAAACTTAAGTCCAAATTAAATTTACATGAAGTACAACTATTGAAATAGTTACTAAGCGCCAGTGTTGACTCGTATCGATTTTTAAAAATTCGGCATAATTAGAATTGGAAACTTCTCACTGGTACCCACTTGCTGATTCAGGAGAGTTAATGAGCCAACAGTTATCAGTTTATGTTAATTATTATTAGATATAAATTGAACTCCTGATAGTTCAGTTCATCGAAACCGTCTTAAATACTGCGATTTATTCGCATTTAATAAAAGAGAAAATGTCACCGTTCTGCTCAAATTAGAATTTTTCCTTAGGATGGGATCATTTAGAACCTTTCAAGATAAATTGTGCGCGAAATGCAAACTCTATAGCCAAAATAATTTTATAAATGGTTGGTATAGTAATTTACAAAATTGCAAATGCATTAAAAAAATTTCGGCGCTTTAAGAGGTCGGTAATCCGATCAGATTGTGCACCGGATACAAGATTTCGAGAAGTCGCACAAGATTATTAGTTCATAAGTTACTTTGCGTCTAGTCTCATGCGACTATAGAACATAAATTGACTATAAAACTGAGCCAGAAAATATTATAATCCATATATTAAATAAGAAATATTTTTCTCAAGGGTGTCATTTCTTCCTTTAGGTCGTCGCGAAACTTGTTAAAATCTCGACGAGAAATCTGAGATGATTCTGCCACGGTAATCTTTGCCATCTTGACATACAATGAGAAACATTTTCAAGATTATTTTGAAATACTGCCATGGATGAATGTTACCAAGTCCATAATACCCCAGGTGCATTGTCTTAAAATTAACGTATGGCATGTTATTTTAGTTATCCTAAAAAAACATTTGTTTAATACTTGGTTTCACTAATCTAAAAGCTGACCCACAATAAGTTTAGATTTAAAAAAAGGTAATCCTAAAAGAAAACTATTGACTTAACCTTAGACTAGTAAACATGGTCTTTAATACTAAACATTCATCTATTAGACTACCTTTCTCAAAAATTTATTTTCCAATAAAACTATTATAAATTCTTATCTTTTATTTTACAAAAGGGTGTGCTAATATCTAAAGAGAATATATAAAAGAATAGGAAACAATTTATGTATGATTATTGCATTCAAAACAAATGTTCGCTCGGTGATTGCCACACATCGCTCTTGTCAGCTTGGAATTTTCTTGGAATTTTTAATGCCAAATTTGGGACTAAAATGAGAATAATCACGAAGAAGTGTATTGAGTTTGAATGCAAGTTTATGGGCAGGTGCAGAGGTACTGGAGACAACAGGCCTAATAGGGCAATCCCTTTTGAGAAGTTTCGGTAAACCAAAAAGTCTAGGGGGGGGGAAATTCCATAGAGTTGTCGCACACCTTAAAAGGAAAAATTTTCCCCAACAATTCAAAATTTGTCTCCTTTGATGTTTGTAATCTTTTTACTTCTGTTCCCGTGAAAGAAGCCGTAGATTTGGCTGTAGATATGCTTTCCAAAGCAGGTGTCAATCAAAGTTTGATAACTGACTTTTCTGACTTACTTGAAGCGTATTCTGAGCAAAACTATTTCCTTTTTACAATTAATTTTATAAACAAACGGATGGTCTCGCGATGGGGTCCCCTCTTTCCCCTCTCCTTGCCGGCATCTTACTCAACAATTTAGAAGTTAACCTTTTTAATTCTGGCCATCCTTTATTAACTTATTCCGAATTTTGGGGTAGGTATGTGGATGACATTTTGTGTGTCTGGAGAGGTACGGATGACCAACTTTCTGAATTTTTAACCCTTTTAAATTCCCTCCATCCTTCCATTTCTTTTACGGTCGAATCTGAAACAAAAGGTTTGTTTAACTTTTTAGATCTCACTTTGTCTCTGCTGAACAACACACCTACCTTTGCGATTTTCTGTAAACCCACTTACACAGATCAGGTTATTCCCAATCACTCTTCCCATCATTTTTCTCACAAACACGCTTCTTTTCATTCTATACTTCACCGCCTTCTTAGTATAACCCTTTCTAAACAGAATTTCCTTATAGAACTTAACACCATTAAACAGATCGATATCAATAATGGCTAACAAATTGGTTTAATCGATATAATTATCTCCAAAAAACGCTTTCTTATTGCCTCCCAAAAAATCGTTTCTTTTCCGCCTAATCTCAACCCCAAACCTCTTAGTTGGCGCTGACTCCCATTTTTAGGAAACATTTCTTATAAATTGTCCAATCTTTTTCCTAAACTCAAACTTAAACCTGCTTTTACTCCCCAGTTACTTTTTTCAAATTATTCCTTAATACTAAAGGCCCGATAGAGTTGTCATTAAGAAGTGGTGTATATAAACTTGCTTGTGATGATTGCGGAGCGGTCTACATCGGCCAAACGGGGAGGAGTTTTGACAAGAGGATTAAGGAACATAAGCGATACTTCCGTTTAAATAATTTGAATTCTCAATTTGCGAAACATCTGTTAAACCTCAATCATCATAGTTCCTTCAACCCTAAATTCCTCCATTTTGAAAGTAAAGGTCGCAAATTGGATGCCCTCGAACAGCTAGAGATAATTATTTGTGAAGACTCGCCCCTCTTAAATTAATCCCTTTTCCACAGTAATTCTCCTCTATTTAGCTTACCGAATATTTTGTAAATACTTTGTATCAAAATTGTTGTCTTTGGCCCTTTTACCAAGTTTTTGTAACATTTTGCTACTATGTTGCTTTCGCCTTCCTTTCCCACCCCTTCTTTTCCCAACCGCTCATTCAATTACCTTCCATTCGTTGTCTTTGTAACCCCTACTGTCTCCCTCTCCCCCCCTCATTTTACCCTATATATATGGAACGATTTATAGTGAAACCGGTCGTGTTTAAATTAAAATTTGTGGAAACAACAAAGTTATTTTTTCATTATGAATTTTTGATGTTTACGTAGGTACGTTAAAAAGTACAAAAAATCTTTTTTGAAGTCATTTATTAAATATTTGCTTGTTGCCATAATTATATCATCAAATTCGGCTTCAGATAGATTATTCAACCGATATTGCTGTAAAATATCAAAATTTTGGAAGTGCGGACATGACACGAATTACAGTTTTTTCTCCAGATTTTTAGCTCTAAAAATGGGGGTGCGGGCATTACCTGTTAATACGGTATATGACAATTATTTTTAAATAATTATTTATTATTAAATTATTGGTGTACAACATCTTCAAAAACCTAATTCTTTATGATGGAAAATAACCATTTTCTAATAACATTTGCGATGAAAAAACATATTATAAAATAAATGAAATATACAAAATATAATAAGTATTTCTGGTATATACTTGGTAAAACATCAATATAGTATATCACCTAAAATTCTTAATGATTACGAAGATCTTTGATGATGATTGGTCAGCGCAAAAGTAAATAAAAACGGAATAGGAGTAATATTATGATTCAGTGGCGCCACCACAGCTTTAGACACGTAGCTATAGCATAGGTACTAACAGCAAAATAACATCAGATTAACAGATGACTAACGACAGCTAAAGTTAAAGTTGTCGTGTGCTAAATTTAACCCAATCCCAAGCAAAAGCCCATCCAAAGCGTACCCAAGCCTGCACAGTAACGTTAGTTAGTGTCACTGCAAAATACTGTGAAATTGCGGCATACCAATGTAAAAAACAATAAAAGTTAACGAGTGAAATAGAAATAAAGTTAATAAACGTATAAATAACATCAACTTGTCTTTAATTAGAGTGAAATGAATACCTTTGAACAGAGAATGAAGTACAAATGAAGGTGAGAAAAATGCTCGGACCACAATAAAGGACCGTAGCATTTATGAGCATTATTTTATAAATTTTCAAAAATTAAAATTTTAATCCCGAGATGCCAATCGCTCTATATCGAAAATGCGCTAAACGAGGCATACGTGTATTAGTTGATGACTATATTAATAGCGTTAAAAATCTGATGTGGCCGCCACATGACTTTCTCCATATCTGTAGTATTTATAAAAAAATCCATATAGGTTACATAATAACAGATATTTTAAGAAACTGCGAGAAAATTTTAGACTTTACATAGAACATAAATAAACTCAAACCATAGCCTCCTGATATTGGATATAGCCAGCGGTGTGCTGCCAAATACTTAACAACCGGCTCGCTCGTATCGCCGCCCCTGGCAGTTATTTATCCCACCTGCCGTCTAATTGATGACGTTTCTGATGGTCCTGAGTTTGCATTATCTGTTCTTTGAAAGAATATGAAAATATTTCCATATAAACAAGACAATATCGTAAATACAAATTGAATATTTATTTTAAATATTTTAATAACATTAATGATTATTATATTGTATATTTAATACATTTATAACCAGTGGTGTGCTGGTCAATTTTTAACAGAATACATATAGGTACATAAGTTTTTTATAAATTATACTGATTTACAACAAAGTGGAGCACAAAATTTTCAAACAATAGTAAAATATTCAATATTCTTTATTGTAAATTCCATATAGCCAATTGATTCTCACAGAATGCTTTCGTTGATTTTTGCCGAACTCTTGTATCTGTAGCCAATCTATGGTTGCGATTCAACCATGATTTGACAAATGGAGTTGCATCCCAATTCACTAACTCTTTTCCCAATAAATTTATCGTCATTAATTCCGATATGTGATCTACTGTCAAACTATTTCTCACCCTCGTACAAATTATGTTCATTAAACTAAAGCATCTTTCAGCTTCAGCACTACTGATTGCAATAGTGCTAACTATCTTTTTAGCTTTTTGTATAGTTGCAGGAATTGAAACATTGCGTGATTCTAGATTATTATCTACAAAATCCCGAAAATCGTTCAAATCAATTTCATATTTTAAAATTTCATTTAAATGATGCAATTTTTTTCACCAGCTATCCATGGTGAAGTTAGTTCTTCATATGGCCAAGTAGATGGTTCTAATAAATCTAAATAATTATAAATGCTTTCATCATTATGAAAAAGTTCTTTTTTTCACGATGAGTAAATTCCACAGGGATGAGCCTGACCTCATTATTGATATTTGCTTTCATCATTGTTTCTGTCTGATAAAAGACGGAAATTCACGTGTCGAATTATAACATATTCCTAGGAAGAGCATTGAACTTATTATTTTTATTAAATGGAATATCTTTAAACTTATCTGACTTCATTAAATCTTCCACTTGAGATTCATGCTTTCCAGTACAAACCTTTAAATTTTCCAAAGCTCTTATGGTGCGTTTGATTAATTTGTGCTCTTTCTGAATGTTAGTTGATCTTGACTGCAGTGCAATTGAAAGTAATGGAAATTCTTCAAGAATGTCAATCATTAAAGCAAGGACTTGCAAGAAATTAATGTTAGCTAACCTCTTTGCCAGACCAGAATAAGAAGAACAACGAGAAAAATGCATATATAACGCAGGATATGAGCGCCATACAGCAGTAGCAGCTCGTAAACTACATGCCGCCCATCTTGGTCCCAGTACCTGACCAATTTTAATAATCTCAATTTCAAGTTCTTTAGCTACAGTTTCTAGCTCGGTTTGATTTTTATTAGATTGGTGATAAATACTATAAATTCTATCTAAAAATATTTTAAAATGATTAACTTGTTTTATTTCGGATATTGAATCATCGAGTGATAATTGCAATCGATGATTTAAACAGTGCCAAATAACGATTTTAGGAAAATCTTCTAACAACTTGGTAGCTACTCCAGACTTTCTTCCCAACATTGTATTAGCACCATCAGAACAAAATGCGATTAAATTAGCTTTCAAGTATTCGTGGTTAAATCCACAATCATTTAAAGTAGAAAGTAATGAAATAAAAATACACTCTGCTATGGTTGACATCAATTCTTTTAAAGCGACAATTAACATTACTGGTGCGGAAGCGGATTGAACTGCGCACTGGAGATAAATCACTAGAGTGTATTTTTTCTAAATTGTAGATGCTTCGTCAATTAGGATACATATTTTGGCATTCACTTCTATAATATTCTTAAATATCTTCATTTTAATTTCTTTTGCGATATGTGCTGCTATTCTTATTGCACTGTATCGTGAATGCAAACAATTGCCTATATCTACGCCATTTTTGTTTTGTAATTCTAATGACGCCTCAATATAGGATAAAGACCTCTTACGTTTTATCCAAACTGTAAACAGTATTGAAAATTTTTACGGTAGCATCAATATTTTCATTATATAGTTTGTGTACTAAATTAGAAATTGAGTCATTAGCCGATTCTTTTAACAAATCTTGAATTTTAATATGGGCTTTAGAAACATCGTGTTCCCTAGTTTTTTTTCGTAGAGAAGCTTGCCTAGTACTTTTATTACTGTCATTTGGGATTACTAAATATGCGCTCTATTCCTTCGACAGATGGACAGTCTTTTCTGCTGTCACTCCTAAATGCTGAACTATTGAACAATTCTTACATCCTAATTTACCTTCTTTTACTTGAAGCCATTTGTACTGTTCTATAAACACACTTGTTTGTTTTTCGTTCCAAAAATCCGGGAGGGCAAGATTATCTATTTCTTTCATTGACGAACATGACGGTTTTTCTTCACTGACTGGTCGTTCAACTGGTTCGAAATTTGGTTCCGTTGGTTTCGACGCTCCACAATGATTTTCGTTACTATCATTATATTCTGTGTCTGTTTTCACCGTCTTCACATTTTAAAAACTTAATAAATTACTCTGTCGTTTTGACATTTTTGGGATCAGGATCTGAAAAATTATTTATGACTAATTTCAATTTTTTGATGCGATTAATAGCATTTTGTAAATTAAAAGTACGACTTCTAATTTTAATTGTGTTAATTTTAACAAATAATTTCTAACGAATAAGCAAAATGTTTATTATTGTTCAACATTTTAACGTCAAAACTTCTGTTAATGATTTCTTTGTATAATTTAAAAAAGAACGGAAATGTTGAGCTAAAACACCTTATTTTTCATCTTACACCCATAACTTCCGTTATATGAAGAAATCAAGATATCATGACAACACTTTTCATGAAAAGCATTGCAACTTACAAAAACACTGATTTACTCAATCACCATATACAAGCTTTTCGCTCAAATGCCTCTCAAAACAGTTCGTTCTGTAGGCGAAAAGCCGAATGTAGTCAGAAAAAATATTTCGTACGCATTTCTGAACATTTGGTTTAATGTATCATTTTATCTATGAACTCCGATGCAATTGTATGACAAATTGCACTGTTTCTTGACAGAAAATCACGAGTTGGTTACAAGTTTAGTTTAGTTTAGAAGGTGAGAAGATAACAAAGTCCCGAAATACTTTTACTCGTGCGTTGTAAGCCGGAGAACATTACTTTGTATTGGGAAGGGGGAAGAGAGACGAAATTAATAATGAGACACGTGAAGAAATTGCACCTTTCCTAATGTTAATGTACTGCGACCTTATCAGGTCGTTCTCAACAAGAAGCGCCAGCGCTTCTTCTCCTGTGTATAGTGTGGGTAGTAATGTTGATGATTTATAAGCTTTTTCAACTTTTATAGCTCGACGAGGAGTTGTTTGAGTGACTTCTTTCATCAATGCTGCAGCGTCTCGTTTTCCTGAAATATGAAGAGAATGTTGAGCCGAGAAAACGAATTCTTTTTGCGTATGCGATTCCATCAAAGGCCGCACTCTCGCTCGTTTAATATAGGATGCTTCGTATCCAAATCTTCAATACTTGAGGCTGGATACGAAAATTTTCGTGCTATCTGGGTAGATAATAGTAAATTGTAGTAAAATAAAATAATTAGGAAGTGATGAGTTTTGAGTTTTTAATACCTATGTTATAATATAATTTATTTAATTGTATATTTTCATACCTTGTTTATAATCATTGCCGTGTTTAACAACCGGCTCGCAAAATTCTTGAAAATTTTACAACCGGCTCGCGCGAGCTGGTGCGAGCCGGCTCCAGCACACCACTGGATATAGCCAAAAAGCTCAAACAATTAAGAAAATATAAAGGAGCGTTACTAACTTAAGACAACTAACTATAGTCGTCGGTAGGTGGCGTTGTGGTGGCAACTAAAAATATATCTTTTAAACAATGCATTATATGGGAAAATGTTCCAAACAAAGGTTGTAGAAAATTAAATTTTCTACAACTTTTATTTCGGTACATTTTAACATTTATCTAATATTAAAGCAAATATTTCAAAATAACGGATAAGTGACAAGAGAAAACACCCACTTCCGATTGACCGATTTTTACGAAAAACTAATCAGTTCTTGTGACTGTCATAAAAATGTTAAATATAAAGTTTCGCGTTGACCTGATTAATAGTTTTTGAGTTAGAGCACCCACAAAAACTGTCACACAGACCTCATCGAGAAAATGGTCTAAACCTGTATTTTCATTGAAATCTCAGTCGATTTTTTTCATGAATACAATACTTTCCCCTATACTACATATATGGAGAAAGTAAAAATGTAGTTAAATATGTTTAAATGTGAGAGAAATCAATATAAATAGAAATATAGATGATAAAACATGGTTTAAAAACAAGAAATTACTAAGAAGATTGTGGAAAAATAAAATATTTCAATGGGAAAACACAAAAATTTGCAAGCGGATGATCAATGGGAGATATATAAAAAGTCATGAAATGAATATGTAAACAGTAAATTTTGCACAGAAAATATATTATGAAGAAGCTATTGACAATTTTAAATTCATTTAAAACTTGTGTAAAACACTGAAAACAGTAGTGGCATGTGATAAAAGACATCAAAAGTGCAATGATGAATTTACTATTATAAAATTTGAAACAGGAACAGAAGACAAGATGTGAAAAATTTAATCAATATTTTGTCAAAAGCATAAAAGAAATGACAGTCAAAACAAGAATGATTAATAATGATAGTTATATTATAGATAATGAGTGTAGTGCAATATTAAGAGAACTTAAAGAAATCAATTTAGAAGAACTAAACAATATTGTTAAAAAATTAAAAAACAGGAAGTTAAATTGATAGTATAACAGTAGAAACAATTAAAATACTTATAATACCTATGGTAGAGACTTATTAAAGATTATAAACCTTTCAAGAATGGAGTGTTTTCAGAAAATTGGAAAACATCAACTATAATTCCAATACCAAAAGTTACAAATCCCAAAGGTCCATTAGACCCTCTACCTATGAAAACTGATATGAAAAAACCACAAGAGGTACGTTTAAATTCATTTTAGAAAGAAATCTCGGCATATCAATATGTAAGTGGATGAACAATTCCATTGTGGCCGTTACCTCGACATCATACAGAGTCGCACGTACTACAAATGTGAAAAGATACAGCCAGAAGGAGAAAAAGAATGTGACACTTACTCAACCACATTCCATACACCAGTATAATAAACATATGGGTGGCACTGACAGGATGGATGAAGATGTCAACCAATACAGTATCAGCAGCCGTGGAAAAAATGGTGGTGGCCTATCTTCACATGGCTACTACATACGTCACTGCACCATGGGTACTCGACAAAAAATCCGTCAAAAATATAAAAAATTAGAGTTCAGGAGGGAGACAGTTAAAATTTATTTGACATGGTTCAACGCATCCACGAAGTCGCCTGGAGGGTACCAGGCCCCATTTCAACCTGCATAAACAAAAACGTGCGATTAGATCAAATGGACCATTTTGTTGTGGAAAATGATGAAAAGATGTGCAGGTGAAAGTTGTACAGTGGTGGTAAGAAAAATGTGCGAAAAGTGTATGACTGTGTATATCATGTTTTGCACATTTTAACAAAAAATAATGGTGATAAAATGCTGTTAAACTTCAAATTAAACTTCTGCAGCATTTTATCAATGAATGAATAAAAACGTTAAAAATTATTTCTTGAATAAACAAATTATAAACAAAAGACAACTGTTTCATTACCTAAAACTTTTTTATAAAATAATAGCAGTGGTAAGGATGAGCGTGATCATATGGTCACGGCATGTTTTGCGGAATCCAATGGTAATATATTTAAAAAATTATTTTTCCCGCTATAAAGGAGGTATATGACTAAGAAAATGCCTTAAATTTTTTTTAATTAGAAAAAAAAATTGTTGTCATTGGAGTGTTCAAGGATTGGTTCTGTAAAAATAAGGTAAAACTAAATGTATCAAAAACACAATGCATGTTGTTGGTTAGTTCAAATAAAAAGATTGATACAATTCTAAGAGAAAATCCAGCTTGTAAAATCAACATTGAAAATACTGAAATTGAATTTGCAGACAATGTGAAGTACCTGGGAGTGTACATGGACAGTGAATTGAAATTTAATTTACATGTGGATATTTTAGTGAAAAAGATTAATTGAAAACTGGGTTATTTGAATAGAATTAGTAAACACCTGAGACGAAGTATTACAGATTATCATCATCATAGGTAGTCTGACCGTAGACAAGTCCGTGATTATTCATGCTTAAACCTGGTTCTCCATATACGTACTCCTATTTTCTGCTGTCCTCTTTATATCTTGAAAACTCTCTTTCCCTTTCAAATCGTCTATCAGCTGAAACCTTTTCCTACCTCTTTCCCATTTTCCATCTAGTTTTCCTTCTAACACATTTTTAATCATACTCTCTCTACTCAGGTAATGTCCAACCCAGTTTGCCTTCCTCTTTCTAATAGTCTATATAATCATTCGCTTCTCTTCTACTCTTCGTAGCACTTCATCGTTTTTCATCCTATTTGTCCATTTTATCTTCAGCATTCTCCTCCAAGTCCACATTTCAAAACTTTCCAAGTATTTGATGTCATTTTTCCTTAACACCCATGTTTCTGCCCCATACAATGCTATACTCCATACGTAGCATTTAATGAACTTCTTGTGGATATCTTCCATTATATTCCCCGAAAGTAGGTGTTTCTACTGAAAGCTTTTTCTTTTCCTATTCTATTCCTGATTTCATCCGTACATTTTGCCTCTTATGTTATGGTGCTTCCAAGGTATTTATAGTCTGAAACTTGTGCTCAAGGCTTTACTCCAATACTTATGTTTAGATACTCTTCTTTGCCCGATATTCGAATGACCTTGAAGTTTTCTGTATTTATTTCCATACCATGTTTTCTACCTGTTATTACTAGTCTATTTATAATTTTTTGGAGTTCCTCTTCCTTTCTAGCTACAAGTACTTGATCATCTGCGTATTTTACTGTTCTTATAATCCTTCTCTAATTTTTAAATCTCCTTCCTTTAACACATATTTCACCATATATATTGAATAGGGTTGGCGATAGGCAACAACCCTTACTCCTTTACCAATATTTACTCTGCAGGTATCTGTATTCTCCAACCTGACCTTTACAACTTGATTCACATATAGATTCCTAATCAGTCTCCTGTCTTTCCAGTCTACACCTATATCCTTTAATATCTTCATCAACATTATCCAATTTACTCTATCCAAGGCCTTCTGCCAGTCTTAAAGATATAAAACTATTGTTGCACCACATTTCAAATACTGCTCATCAGTAGTTTGGGATATAAAAAGAGAATTTAAGAAAATTACAAATGTTAAAATATAAAGGTATAAGACTTATCTTAAATAAGCAAAAAGGAATAAACGCACCTGATATATTACAAGATCTCAATTGGTTAATGATAGAACAAAGACATCTTAAAATTACTTGTTTTTATCCATAAAATAAAACTTGGACACTATAAAAGTTTTGATGAAGATTTAATAAAAAATAACGAGGTACATGATCATTATACCAGAAGAGCTGAAAACTACCATTATAATTCATTTAATAAAATAAGTTCCCATAAATCAATTTTTTATGAGGGTATATATTTATATATAATGGTCACAAAAATGAAATAAAAATTTAAAAAAGTTAGCAGATTTGAAAAGATGCTGGTACACTGACCATGAGGATGTGCACCTTGTGGCCAGAATTTTGATTTTTGTAGGGAGGGGGGTCCTATTTCCCATAAGATAACATGTAAAAATTGATTTTTCGACTTATGGCCATTTACTCTTTTCAAATTAAAATTAGAAAGAATTGACCTACGATCTTCGGATCTGGACCATTTTAAAGAAAAATAAATGTTTCTTATTCTTACTGTCATATTTTGCCTACAATACAAAACTGCTCAGGTTCTACGTTTAAATCATATTTGAAAAATTTAAGCTTTTTAACAACATGTTGCCTTGCCATCCGTGTCATTGTTCAACCTCAAGATCACCTTAATTCTTATACCATATGCATAAGAAATGCATGCTTTGAATGCTTGAATACGAGAGAGAGAGAGACAAAATTAAATGTCATAAATTAAAAATAATTTTGGGTATAAAGAATTGTATAGCGTAATGTATTTCTTTGTCATACAATTTCAATTTGCCCAAAACTATTTTTACTCTCTGGAACACTCAATTATGTGAATTTTATATTTACTGATTATCTTTTGGTGCCTATAAAAGTTGGTTTCATTAATTTTTCTTTCAATTTGAACTTAATTCATGCATACCCGTCATATTTGACAAGCAATTACGCTAGTACCAGAATGAATCGCAGTTCTCTTTGCGAATTATGCAAGGTGAGACACTTTGGATGGTGTATGGTAGCGACTGTTTCCCAACCCAACAAGTGCATCCCCGTCATACACCAGTCATGGTGTCTTGCCTTCCAACTTGTCCTGCAACGACTTTGTTGAAGAATGAATTGACGCATGATGTATAGACGCGAGAAGTTTGTCATATGATAAATTGACTGCGATATATTGACAGTAAACCACTTCGTACTACAAATTAAGACCCCCCTTGTTTTTCACAAGCTGAAATTTGGAAAAAAAACTTCTTGAATTTGGGTAAATACGGTATTTATCTTGGGTATCTCCAATAGCTATTACAGGATTATTTAAAAACCAATGGCTATTGGAGGTACCAAAGTACTTTACTAATGCCTTTTTGATATTGTGCTTATTCTTGAATGCTTTCAGCCATAAGACAAGCAATGTTTCTCTAGTGAAATAACAGTACCTCAGCATCAACATTTTTATTTTGGACCTTGATTTATCAAGCAAGAGAGGAACAAAAACTAATGGAAAAATTGGGTATTGCCTTTTTAGATAACAATACAATTCCAATCAATAAAAAATGATAGCAACCTCATTAGAAATGCACCCTAGGTGGCATCTGTTATGGAGTTCACATATTTAACAAATAATAAAAGTAGAGTAGCAAACAAATTAAGAATAAAATGCCTTCATTTAAAAAGTCATCACAATATTTATTATTGGTTTAAGTTATCTGAATAAAAAAATCAATTAGGGCTACTGAGAAAATAACTGTAGCTCAACACAATCTCACATAAATGAAAACATGACCGTCAACGATAAATCTCCAAGTTCACAATAGTAATGATTTACAAACTGAAAAATAAGTGAATACACATAGTAGATATTATATTGTAAAAGTGTATCCACTGCTTCTTTATTTTAACTACATAAGCCTCTGAGTTTTGAGGCAAAAAGTAATTGCAAATACAGCCATTTAATGTAATATAATCAAATTGTTCCTAACAATTAAACACAAGTGTGGTATATCACAAATACTGTTCCTCACTTTTCATAAAGAACAAACTAATATGTTGGACAATGTTTTAAACCCTGGTTTGTAATGTCATAATCAAGAAAATATTTTTTTACGTAATTGAACATTTTATTTTCTTTTTTTTTTTGGATTTTCACATAGTTGTTGCCCTTTGAAAACTGCCTTCTCACATATAATACTTGCAGATGGTAATAATTTACATAATTAAACTTCCAGCAAAGTAAAATGCTACACCGATTAATTCAACAGTGAGCTCAGAATTGGAGAGAAAATAGCCACAGTTACATATGGCATCCCCATAAAAATCAGCATACGGATCAACAGCAGTCAAGGTTAAAACGTTCCATCGACAGCTTTCCTTCCACAAGCTGATAACTGGCTGTTCACCTCACAGCCTTCACCAACCACAAGTCTTTGATCACTGGCACTCACTGTAGACAGCAAAGAACCAGTGCTGGAAATGCAGAAGTGGCAGATGTGGCAGCAAGATGTTAATGGGGAAGTTAAAGAGGAATAGCAGGGGTAGATAAGAGGTAACAAATCCATAAACTACTGCTTGTTCCCTCCGCCTGCTCCACCTCTCACATAGTTGCCTCGACCACCTCTCATGTTAGCACCTCTCCCGGAGCCGCCACCCCTTCCTGTTACGGTGAGAAAAGAAAAACATTTTACGGAGAGCATTCACTTAACACTGTTAAAAAGTTACCTTTATGTCATGGGAGTCTTTTATGCTGAGAAATGAGTACAGCAGATGTATAAATACATATCTTGTCCTATCAAGTCATAATAGCTTGTTGATATAGCAATTATGTTTACAACTTCTGATAAGGTCAATTAATTCTAAATTTAAAATTTCTCAGTATTTAAACTCCTCTCAAAACATGACACCGTCAGTAACTTAATGTGAAAGTTAACATTTTGAAGACAAGTTGAACCCTTTCCAAGATAATTGAATGGAAAGAGGAAAAAATTCATATCCAAAATTTGGTACAATAGATTTCAATGATTATTTTTCATTTTATTGCAAAATGATTACAAAGCACAAATTATATTATGTCCAGCATACTAGTATTTTTTTAGTGTGATGTTTTTGAAAAAATTCAAATACCAGCTGATGCGATATTACATGATGCACATGCCAGAGCAGTCTAATCATCTCACATCTCAAATTTAGAAAATGGAATAACTGAAAGAAGAGAAGTAGAATGGAAGGAAGCCCGTGTTAGCATAGACCTTGTTCAAAGGAGAATATGAATTTATGCAAGCATGAAATTGAAAACACTGCCTTGTGTTCCATCCATAGTTGAACAATTTCTTCGAGTTTAAAAATGAAGGAACATAATGATATAAATATAGATGGCGGCTGGCAGTGCGAGTAGAAAATGAGGTTCCTACCCACATGGAGGAGGCTGTTCATGATGGTTAAGTTCACAGAGACATTTTGTCACAGAACAAAAAATATGCAATTACGAGGCCAATAAATTGAAGAATGATACTGTTTTTACCAGATAATTTTCAATGGCAAAATGGGCCACTTTCAAACTTTCAGCAGCAAATGAATGAGTCATAACCTAGGTGGGAACCATCCTGCTATCACAGATTATTGAACAGTGATGTCTAAAGGTTTAATAATGTTGACAGACATTCAGGGCCATCCTAAATCCCACAATTCTGATAGGTATGTGCCACATTTCAACCAATATTTAATAATAAATCTATCAAGGGCTTTTCTCATGTGAATCTTCACATTTCACATTAGTTCTACAAGGTATTTATAGGATATCTCTACTCCGGATTTCACAAACTAATTGGGAATGTGCTAGAAACACAGCTGTTAAAACAGTAACTTAAATACAGCAGAAAATAAGCTATTTCTAGCAGCTTAAGGATAAATAACCTGTGAACTATCATTAGTATAACATAGAAACACTAATACCTGTTTCTGGAGGGGCAGGGAGCTCTATTATATTAATGAAGGAATCTCTAACTACAAAATATTCATCATAATTCTGTGGTAATTAGCAGCAAATGGTACTTTTTAAATAATAATAAAGCACATAAATTACAAGGTGTTCACAAAATGATTAGTTTTAAAAGTGTACATATATTGGAGAACTGTAATTATTCACATGAGCTGCAATTTTTTTCCAAATCTTAGATTTACAAAACGAAGATGCGGCCTGTATGCGAGGAAAAATTGTAAAAGTCTAAAATGTGAGATAATCGTTAAATTTCACTAGGACACCACTAAATGGCTCTCATGAATCAATATGAAGTACGTGACATATAAAAACTTTAGATAATCACTGCATCAAATAAAAAGGGGAAAGAAATAATATAGTTATTATTATTGATGACAGGGTTATAAACATATCTGTTTGCCAGCAATTGCAGTGGGAATCACCATGAACCTTTGATAAAGATGCCGTAGTCTATCAGATGTCAAGGCATAGTCGCAGTTTGGTCCCACATTCCAATAATTCTATTGGGGGAGCTTTTCGGTGGTGTTGCTTTAGGTTTGGAAGTTGATTTTGCTCTGTAGTTCCTCTATTTATAAAAAAAGAGTGGGAGAAGGAAGGTAGCCTGCAAATATCAGCACAGTGACTGCAGAGCATGCATTAAGTCATAAAATAAAGATAATAATATTATACATAATGTAGCCCTCTATTATTCCTATAGCATCTCGCAATGTGTCTGAGTGAAATACAATGACTTTTACCTGTATCTTATGTGGCTATAATGTACCTTGTATCATGCTATATTAATATATTCCTATTGATTCCAGATAATTCATGGAAATACTTTACTATTATAAATTATAACAGTATTTATCACTATTTATGTAGACAATAGGATTTATTAGCGATTTTTACTGGGTCAGAATGTATTAGGCCTAATCACAATGTTTATCCTTTTATTATTATTCTCTAGTTGACTATATATTTTAGATCACCTTGTCAAAATCATCTAACATTCAAGTACGTTTTTCCTAGTTTCAGCGATAAAAACAAAGGTGTGGTTTATTTTCGAGGGTGACTTATATGTCTGTGAATATGGTACATTACTGAAATATATTTTCAATGAACAACCTCATCTCATTCAACACTCTTTTAGACTGATATAAGTTACGATTAAATGCAGGAAGTTTCTTTGGAGCCACTGCAATTTAATTCTTGAACCAAGTGTAGATAATTTCTATGAAACTTGCATAAAAATACTGAAGAATAGTGTAAACAGAAAAATATTTCATAAGAAGCCAGAGACCTAAAATCACTATATCATAAAAACTTTCCTTGAGAATGTACAGAATGATTTTGGGAATTATATTCTGTTAATAAAAGCTTTTTCAAGATAATAGCAATGCACAAAACTACTATTCCTCAGTTGTATCCTGGAAGTAGAAACAATCTGCAATACACTTCATTTAATGTAAACAATTAAAAGCATAATTTTGCTAACATCCTGAATTACAATATCAATTATTAAGGAGCAAAAGCTGCCTTTGACATGGTTTTCCAAAGAACATTCATAAAAGGAAATTTACAAGTCAACTTATTCAAAATACACCACTTTTTTGAACTTTGCGTGCTTGCAGTTCGCGAATTTGGACTTGGCGACAAAATTTTTTGAGCATTACTTGTGTTTCTTGCATATTACTTGCAATTCGCGTTATGCGTTTGCAATGCCAACAAGCGTAAACTCCCTCTACTTCCTTGTATTTAAGTTCATTTCAAACTTTAGCACCCTAGAAAAGGACATTATTATTATATTATATTTATAATGCTCGTTATTAGCAGTTTTCAAAGTAAATAAATGTGATGATTAAAGACTGGAAGTTCAGCCAAAATGCCATAAATGCCTTTTTATGCCTCTTTTCATGTTTTTTCCAAAATATACCTTTTTTATCAAAAAATGCCTATTTTTTCCTATTTAATTCAATTTCTTCCAAATGTCATTCCTTTATGCCAAATCCCTTAAATTTGGCCACTCTACTGTTTTGTTTGACTCTTCAAGAACAGTTTTCACCCATCCTTGGTTCGGTATCATATAAAATTCTGACCATTGCCGCAGCTATGCCATTACCTTAATCCGACCACTGATATCGACCTGAGTACACTTTTGCGTAACTCATAGCTCGGGAAGGCCCAATGAACCCTCCCTTTCACTCCCAGCATCCCTCAAGTGTCTTTTGGCTTTTGAACAGATAACAGTTGTTCTTTAACAAATTGTTTATGTGGTGAACGCGACACTTCCAATCTGGTGGTCACAATGACTAAAGTGAGTTTCCAAGAAGCAGAGATCGAACAATTTCACTAAAGAGTTTGGTGTCGATATTTTCTCGACAGACGGTTCAGTGTTTTTTTTTAAACTTTCGTCAAAGCCGGTATTCCTTTATGGAAATTAGAAAAGTTCTTTGAAAGGGCTTTTGGAAAAATATGTGAGTAAAGAGGTTAAAATTGAGTCAACATTGAAGAAAACCTATTTAGATCAAGCATACAACAGTGTTATCCAAAAAATCTGAGATAATGTTGGGAACGAGAAAATTTGGATCTCTATCGACATGATTACTGACGCTGGGGGAAGGTTCGTTGCAAACATCATAATAGGTACCATGGAGGTTAGTCAGCCATCAAAATTTATTTACTTACGTTAGAAGTTTTGGAAAATGCAAATGGCTCAACAATCACTTAACTTTTTACCATAGTATTGAATGAATGGCCGGATGCCAATCTTGAAAAGATAAAAGTTGTCAACATTTTCGATGAAGACGACGCCTACTCCATATGTATCATCAAAGAACTCCTGGAAAGTCTGTCTGCCACAATATGGCATACATCGTGGCCTACTTCTTTAAGTTGCCAGACACTATTATATTACATAAAAAAGGAGATGGTCAATTCACTGAAAGTGAAATGTGCAGAGCTCCAGGTGAAAAGGGTATAGTTGTAAAAACAGGTGTGAAAAAGTGTTATGAGTCAACAAAGATTTGGAGGAAATGAAAATAATTGTGAAGATTCTGAAGGGGGGCAGTAGCACAGAAATTGCGGTGAGTTCCGCAGATATAGCTTGCTTTAAATACGCCTCTATCACTTTCATGGAGGTAGAGAGATCCTTTTCATTTTAAAACATCCTAACAAGAAGAGTTTTTAATTTGAAATTAAAAAGAAACATCCCGTTGTCTCATGTAATAGTTCATAATTTGAAGATGTTACCAATAGTGTTCGCAATCATGTTATTGAAATGGTATACCTGCTCCATATAATAGTAATATTTGGGTTAAAATAAATGCCTTTTTAATGCTTATTTTCCTGTTTTATTGTGCCATTTTGCCTGCCTATTTTGACATTTTATAGTGCCTAAACTTCCAGGCTCTACTTATTACCTACGGCACACATTTTCTCAGGCAATCAGGACCGCAGATGGAGAGACCAAACCTACCCTAAAAGATTTTTGGAAAGGTTACAGCATAAAGAATGCAATTGACAACATTGCTGAGAGATGGAAGGAGGTTACACAGTCCAATCTTAGTGGTGCTTGGAAGAAGTTATGCCCTCATTTAGTTCCTGGTTTTCAAGGTTCCGAGCAAAACATTGCAGATCAGATGCAAGAGGTGGTTGAAACAGTTGTACATACAGCAAAACAACTAGGACTTAACGAAATGGAAACAAGGGATATCCATCAGCTGTTGCCATCTCATCCAGAGGAACTAACTGTGGAGGAACTAATGGAGCAAGATGAGCAAAGGGTTAAAGAGCTGAAAACACCGGAGATGCAAGAGGATGAAAAACGTCTGACAGCAAAAATTCTAGCTGTCTTTCAGGCTGACTGAAGATGGTATGGCATTATGGGATGAACACAACCCAGACAGAAAAAGAAGTGGATCTGTAATCGGGAGAGTAAGAATACAATTCGAAGTTTATACCAAGTTGTATGAAAAAAAACAAAGCAAAGAAGCAACTAAAATTGGATTCGTTCTTTAAAAAGACATCGAGTTCTGAGAAGAGTACAGACTACATCAATGACAACGATGTAACTTCAGTTTAAAATAAAAAAATATCATCATTTTGGAATGCATGGATTTCATTTACTATTATCTTTGTATTTTGAATGTAATTTAAGGAACTGTTGTTTTGTTAGGTTTTCATTGTTTATTGCTATCATCTTGTAACGCAAGATTTTCTGCCGTGTATTTTGAACGCGATTACTAAAAGAAATGTTATACCTTTCTTATGCTAGGTTTTGATTTTCTTTTATGCATTTCTAACGCAATTAGTGCTAGTGTTTTTTGCAGCTTGGAAATGTTTGTTGCAGAATCCAGGAAAACATTCGTGCATGATAAACTCAACATTCCATTTCAGTAGTTCAATTTAAATTAAACCATTTCCTTAGAATGAACAAAAGAGAAAATCACATGCAAAATTGTGTTGGAGGTTAACTGTACAAATGCAGAAAGAAGTGTAATCGGTTTGTTATGCTGGATTTTCATTTGCTATTACGCTTTTAAGGTAATTAAAATTATTTTTTTTTTCGCTTTATAATGCTAGTTTTCCATTTGCAGTTACATTTTCTTTTATTTTCTGTTAAACTGCATTATTTATGATAAAAACGTGAATTTCTTAGGTTGGCTTGGAACCACTCTCATAATAACATGGCATCTTATGGGAAAATAGGACTTGCACTTCGCGAATTTGCATTTTGCGTGTTTTTCGGAACCAATTATTCGCAAAGTTCAAAAAGGTGATGTACACAACAAACCATTTCAAAAAAGTTACACACAAATTAGTCCCATAAGGTAAATGAGTATTCATTTTAAAAAAGTCTCTGCAGACATACTGAAAATAAAATGCAGATTATCAGCCTATCACATAAATAAAAAAATATTATCTGAGTTACTGTTAATATGAATTCACTTTTGCCTTTAAATAAAGTTTTTAGCTATGTTTGCTGAGGGATTCTTTGTGAGAGGATTGGTAACCAAAGTGGCCTCTAATTATATAGGGAACAATAATAAGAGATATAATGCATTACACCCACATAACCAACACATTAAAATTCCATACAACTTTCAGTAAATAAAAAGTAGATGAAAAGCCATGTCCTAGTTTCCATAAAATTCTTGAAATTTGTTAGTTTAGAGATGATTCAGTCAGATAAAATTAAGAAGATGAGGCAAAAGCGGCAACTAACATTTTCTTATAAGTATGCCACTTACCTCAATATGGATTTATATGAAGCTAAAATAAATATTCTATAACTGGTACACATTATACAAATTATAATAAATTAAAAAAAATATATATTCAAGGTCAATTTCATTGCTGTAACAAGCATGGTTAATTTCCAGTTTGAAATAATCCTTAAACATTAAAAAGGAAAATGAAACTTATTCTCAAATACAAGGAAAATTTTACCAGAAGATGGCATGACCATAAATATAAAGCAATTCTTGCATGCTAAAATGTTTTGAACTGAATAAAAATTAAAATAATACCTTTCTCATCAGCAATTAATACTCTTCCACAAAATTCCACATCACCTCATAAACCGCACATACCCCTGTTCACTCCACCTCCCCTCTGCATTCCTCCATTTCCAGATGGTCCACCACCTCCACCTCTTCCACCACTCTTGTAACCACCATTTCCATAGCCACCACCACTATTATTACCATAATTGTCCCTCTGTTGATATCCATTTTGGTAATAAGCATTTCCTCCCTCCTGGTTTCCTCTATAACCATAACCTGTAAATCAAAACAAAAGAACTTTCTGTAGAAAAAGTTTCAATTAAATGAAAATAAAAAGCTTTCAAAATTATTAGCCTTTTCTAATGCTGAGCTATGAAATTAAATTTCTATAAAGACTAAGGTGTTAAACCAGACGCACCTCCACGTCCATTCTGGTAATTGCCACGACCACGTCCCCCATAACCATTAGAATTTCCACGGCCTCTGTTCATGCCTCCACGTCCACCTCGTCCTCCGTAGCCACCACGCTGGTTTTGGTTCTGAGGGACAAATACTGCAAGACAAAAGAGAACATTTGTCTTCCAATGAAACTGGACAAAAAGAACTTACAAAGCTACTGTGTAAATGACACTAGCAAGATTTAAGTATTATAAAAAAGTTATAAATTGTGGTAATATAAAATTATACATAACAGTTGGAATTACTATGTCAAATAAAAATAAATTGGGATTGACAAAATACATAAAGGGAGATGAAAAGGCTGATATACTAAATGCATTACTTTTACTAAAAAATACAAATAGGAAAAATTAGTTGCATTTCTCTGAGGAAATTTTTGAGTCTGAATTTCAACTTTTGTGTTTCAGCGAGGTGAGTCCAAATAGAAGAACATGATTTGTATATGCTATCCCAATTAATTTGTAAGTTTCTATGAACTGAATTGGAAAAAAGCTTGATAGTAAGATTAAAAAGTTGAAAGTTCAAAATTCACTTATGATAATAAGAAAGCTGTAACAGTGGTAAGACCTTGATACACAGGCACTCCCCAGGTTACATAAGGAATGTGTTCCGGCACCCGTTACGTAACTTGAAATTTGTGTAAGTCAAAAATTACTACAGATAATACACAGTACAACAGAGGTGGGGAAACTATGGCTGACGGGCCGGAACCGGCCTGTGAAGGCATTTTATTTGACATGCGAAGCTATTTTGAGTAAGTGATCTGTGAAAATTAAGTACTGAAGATCTTTAATCAAAGTTAAACTGGCTTAATGCAGGATATATTTATCTATTCACATTTCATTGCTAAAATAGTTTTATTTTGATTATTTTTGGCAATTCGATATAAAAATTTCCATGTACCCCCTTATTCAGCCCGCTGAGGCACCTGCAACTGCTGTGGGGAAAGAGCTCCTGGGAAGTGTGTCAAAGCCAAATCTTAGTGCGGTGGGATTAAAAAAAACCCAAGTGCTGCCTTTTATTATTGGTTACTGGGGAAGTAGAAACTAGAGGTTTGCACTGATACCGATTTTCACATTCGCATCTAAACTTTACCCTTCGCATATTTTTCCGTATCCGATACATATGAATATGCTGTCTACTTTCAATGACAATGAGTTACAGGACAAATGTAATTTGAGCCCATAAAACGCTTTATGTTAAATCAGCCTACGAGACCAACTCATTTGCCACCCCCAGGGAGGTGCCGCCCTAAGGTCGGCCCTACAGTAAATTTTTTGGTTGGCACTTTCAAAATACCTTCGCGTTCTGTCAACTGTCCATGTAAATGGTGTATGGAAGGAATGAGTCACATGCTTGTTTACTGATGACAAATGAGATGAAACAATTCCATTTACATGTGTATTCTTTCACCTATGATTGTCTTATCATAAATCATCTAGGTTCTTATCATCACTTTCACTTTCCTTTGCAAATACACACACCAACACTCGCAATTGGAACGAGCCCTTGCAAAATCTTTTCCATGTAAACCCTGCTAAGATTAATGTTGCTATTTGTAGACATGTTGTTATATAGTATCAGACGAAAATGAAATAACATCATTTACTTTTACATGTTAATATTATAATGTAATTTATTACTTTCTCCAAATACGAAGTATAGAGAAAGAAATGTTTTCATAAAAAATCGAATTGAGATTTCAACGGAAATACATGTTTTTAGGTCCCCTGAACACGTTTTGACTATTTTCTCGATGATGTCTGTGTGTCTGTCTGTCAGTGTCTGTATGTGATAGATTTTTGTGGGTGCTCTAACTAAAAAACTATTAATCAGATCAACTCAAAATTTTATACTTAACATTTTTATAAAAGTTAAAAGATCTGATTAGTTTTTGGTAAAAATAGGTCAACCGGAAGTGGGTGTTTACTCTTGTCACTTATCCGTTACTTGAAAATATTTGCTTTAATATTTGATAAATGTAAAAATGTATTAGAATAAAAGTTATATGAAATTTCATTTTCTAGAACCTTTGTTTGATACATTTTTCCATATAATGCATTAAGAGATATCTTATATTTTTAGCTGCCACCACCATGCCACCTACCAAAGACTATTGTTAACAATTGACGGTTAGTTACGTCTTAGTAACGCTCCTTTTTATTTTCTTAATTGTCAACCGGAAGTAAATATTGACAATGATCCCAGAGCTAACAACATGTAATTTGCCATATAAATATGGAGCAAGTCATGTGTTGCCCACATCAGTTTATTTTTGTATTTGTATGAGTGCAGATATACGCCACAATTATTACGTGTGGGTTTACCTAAATCGAGGCTTGCGCAACCTGGGGCATTTCCACAAAAGTCTTGTACATAAATGCTGAAAAAGATATCCATGCAATACAGAAAGGCAATAAAAAAGGCTTGATTGCCACTTTATCAAAAAGAGTGCATTCTATCACAACATATATATGACAAGAAATTTCACTCCATAAGATCTAGAAAGAAATTAACTTCATGGATGCACAAAAAGTTACATTTCTGTTTTCAGGAAAGTAGCACCACTGATTGATTTGGTGAAAAGTACCATTCTTGTCAGCTACTTGGATAAAAATCACAAATACCAAAACTACCGTATATAATTGAATGTAAGCCAATACCAATTGTAAGCTGACCCTCACTTTTCACGAGGGCACACAAGGAAATTTTCTTGTAGCGTGTACACACGTTTTGGTTTCATGGATCTTTTGCATAAAAATACTAAAAAGTATAAATGCTTCTCTTTTTCTCTCCTCCAGTGTCTCACATTCGACTCATCAATCCCGTAGCGTCGTTGTGCAGCAAGATTAGACATTTCTTCCGCAAATGCGACCACTTTCCTCATAAATTCCACAGAATATTGTATTCTTCTTATAATGAGATTATTGTAAACAAAAAATTCTCACCCCATTGAAGGACTGAAATTTATGCTTGCAAAGGTAAGAGGAAGTGACAGTTGGCTTGGGGGATCCCATTATGCGCATGCTAGACACACTGAATTAACATAGCGAACAATGTTAATGTTTAGAAAAAGTAAAATGAAGCATTGTGTATCAACATATCTAGAGTATATAGCTTCTTCTGCACACGAGTACTAGGTATCGCAGCAATTTTAACAACTTTGATGCGATACACTTTTTACAGAATTTATCTTTTTATATTAAGTTATTACGATTCCTTTTTCATACAATTTAAGTAGATTGTTTACTTCCACTTTATTACAGGTTTCCCTCTCTTTATGCGGGGGTTGCAATCCAGGAAAGTGATGCATAAATTGAATTCGCATAAACAGAACCCATATTTACATGTAAAAGATAAGGGATACATTCCACAAGCAATCCTAACTCTCCTCCAAGACACTTCTTTCGCTCCATAACGACTGGCACTCAAACGCTCATCCATATTCATTTGTTTCTCATGTGTGTTATTTTTCTGCATGAGAACAGGATAGGGCCAACTTTCCAATGTTCCTCTTTACCGTTCTTATGGAAACGCCTCTTAATGCATTGATTACATTCTTTTTCGTTCACTGATTTTGAAGACACTGATTCTAAGTTGAGTGGCAATTTCTAAGAAGGTAAAAAGGTAAATAAAGGTCGGCTTACAATCGATTATGTATGGCAATTTCTGATGAATCAGTACCATAATTAAAGTATTTTAGTGCAATAAAAACATGACAAGGAGAAATGATTACTTGGTTATAATATAGCCAAGATTACTTTTAACAGAGCAAAAAAAATGAACCACTTAACCATTAAATGATTACCTTTAACCATCCAATGAAGTTAACCAATAAAGTGGCCATGAACAAGTTTTATTACTACAGAGATATTTTCTACTATTTCACTGTGAAAAGTAAACTTATCCATTTCAACAAAATTGTGCATATAATTTACATAATTACAGAATAGAGCATAACTTCAAAGGAAATTGGATTAATGGCCAGTGGATGAACTGCATCACTTGAATGGTTAACAGAGAAGTTAAAAATTTGACACTAAAATGCACAAACCTTCTTCTTGAGAAGTATCTGCCCAAGAAGTTCCTGTCTGCAGATCTGACTCCTCCGTGGCCTCTGCGGTCAGGTCGGCAGCTCCAAACCTCGCCTTGTCACTCGTAGGATCACCACCAGCTGCAGACACATGGGATGTGTCTCCATAAGTGTTAGCAAATCGAGCTTGTCCCATAGCCTGCTGTTGTGGGACAAAGGCTTGGGAAGGCTGCTGCCCCTGACCACTGTATGTAGATTGAGCCACCGATGCAGGCACAAAAGGTGCTGCAGAGGTGGCAGCATATTCAGATTCTTCGGGCACTCTTTGTTGGGGCATTGTAATTGGAATGGGCTGATTGGGGGGACTATCAGAGGAAGTTATGCCCGGCACAGGAGCTTGGAAACTGTTAGAAGGTGCCCTGGCAAAGCCGGGGATATGTTGGGTCGTGGGAGCAGGGGCAGACTGAGGAGCAGGCGGTATTTGAGCAGAGACTGGGGCAGATGCTTCGGGATACGTGGGTGGAGCTATGCCTGGCGTGGGCGATGCCACCACAGGCTGTGCACTACCTGGGACAGGAAGAATTGAGAAGTTTTGGTTTGTGAACGTTTGAGATGGGATGGGAGGGGTTGGTGCAGTGACTGATGCCACAAACTCTGCAACCACGGGGGCGAGCTGGGATGTCTGGACAGAGGGAGGTGGGGCGGAAGGGGCCACGGTGGTCGGCTGGGGCACCCCGGGCCTGGTAGGCCGAAAATGCGCCGAGGGCACGGGAGGGTGCCCCCCGCCAGGTTGCTGAACCAACATACCGGCAAGGTCCACGTGTGGAGGAACTGGAGCCTCCACCTCCAATTGGGACTCCTGAATGAAATCAAACCCGCTTTCAAATGTATCCGGGAGCGTGTGAGGCTGCGCCGACTGCAGAGGTGCTTGCTGCTGCATGGGTGCAGAGGAAGGGTGGGGAGCGAAAGGTGGGTTTGCAGATGCTACGTTAGACGTAGGCACTGAGGGAGTGAAAAAGGATGCTTCAGGAGGGATAACGGGGGCAGAGGCCAGGTTAGGTTGAGGTGGAAGGATTTCAGGTGCAGCAGCTGCAAGGTTCGCTTCCATATCCTCCTGTGGCACTACGCAAGGATCCCCATAGCTCTCCACAGGAGCTTCTTCCTGTAGGAGAGATCATTTCATTGTGTTTATCAATATCAAATTTAAATAATGCAAATACGTAAATATTCAAATGTAAATACCTATGTGATTTTAATATGCAAGTTGATGAACACATAACAAGTAGGTAAATATTCATATGTAAATATCTCACTGATTTTAATATGAAAGTTGATGAAAATGTCACATTCAGTGATTGTAGTGGTAACAAACCACTATCTTGATAAATACTATAATATTATTATATACTCTGGATATAATTTCATAGAATCTTCATAAAAGAACTCCAAAATTACAAGGGAAACCATTAAATTCAAATTTCGCCCAAAATGATGGCTATCATAATAACATATCACAAGCTTCTCTAGTCATGAATTTGACAAAACCTATAATTATGTAAAAGTATTACATGAATGAAGTAAAAGTATCAAACTAACTTGCTGGATAGTAGCTTCTTCTGTTGCTTCTTCATTTGCTGCTACCTCTTCCTCCTCCTCAGGACTTTGGTCAAAATAACCACAAGTATGGATTCTTGTGATCAGTTCTTTTAATCCAGCATATGTTGTCCCTACAACTTCCTTTGGCCGCCCTTCAACTAAGTTAATTAGGTGCTCTGCAGAATGAGTTAGCTGCTCCTGAGAAAACAACATTTAAATAAATACATTTCATGTAATACAATTTTATCACAAGAATGATCATAAAAAATAAATTTATGTAAAAAACCAGTTACCGTGCAATGAAATGCACATTTACCAAGGGACAAATTTTACCGATTACTATAAAAAATGTTCTGCTTATTTGTTATAAATTTTTTTGAGCTTTAGTTCGGGCTTACTAAAGTTTTGGTCAATTTTTTACAACTGGGGAAACACCCATTCTACAAACGGTTTTCATCCGAAAATAAAAAATAATTTAAACATCATAGCTATTATGTAAATGAAAAAAGAAAATTGTATATTTCCACAAACAAATTTATTATGACCGGTTTCGCCTGTTACAGCATTATCAGGCGACAAAAGCTTAGCCGAGGTTTTTATATATACGGATAAGGAAAGGGAGGAGGGTTAAACGAATAATAATAGGCAGGACATACAATCAGTAATGAGATAATTTGAAAATAAGTTATGGTTAACAGTAAAGCAAGCAAAGTTTGTAATTAGAAAACTGGAAGCAATTAACAGAAGTTACAAAAAGGCATTAAAATTACAAAGTAAAAAAGGCATTAATTTAATTAGTTGTGGAAAGCAGTAAAGAGAACAATGGAGAGTGAGTGGAATAAACAATCATTAATAAATTCAACATTGTCTGTAACATCATGGATTACAATTTCCAACTATTCACAGAGGTCTAGTCTGTTGCCCTTTGATTCAAAGTGGAGAAACTCGGGAATGAACGAACTGGAATGGCCATTCTCAAACAGGTGCTTAGCAAAGTGTGATGACGTGCTTTGCAACTCGAAACAACGTTTATGTTCTTCGATATTGTCCTACGTAAACAGTGGCACAATTTGTACAAGATATTTTATAGATACCGCTTTTTGATAAATTGGATATGGAATCTTTAGTATTCAGGAAAAGTTTGGTGTAAGTTATCGGGGAAAAGAAGATCGGTTTGATGTCTTTAGGGAAGAAGTAAGAAAGTTTGTAGGAGGCGGGACCTATGAAGGGGAGTCTGCACCAGTGTTTGGAATTGCAAGGAATTTCGACAGAGGAAATAATTTTCTGTGAAGCGATTCTCTTTAATTTATTTTACAGGAGGCGATCTATCAGCTGGCTATTATAGCCATTGATAAAGGCAATTTGTTTTATAATGTTGAGCTCTTGATCGAAATTAACTCTGGAAAGAGGGATGTTACAGAGCCAATGGAAAGAAAAGCTGAATGCTTATGGGAAAAGCGGTGGAACGAGTGCTTGGGAATGATGTGATCAGTATACGTAGGTTTGCGGAAAATGGAGAAAACTAACTTATTTTGATGAAAAGACAAAGATAAATCCAAAAAGCTGAGGGAACCATTAATTTCTGTTTCAATTGTAAACTTGATGGCATTGTGAAGAGAATTTAGGTGAGATAAAAATGAAGTTAATTGGCGATCAGTTCCTGACCAGAGACACAAAATGTCATTTACATATCTGTACCAGCCTTGTACATTGTTAGGCAATGCAAAGTCAGAACTAAAAAGACTTTCTTCCAAGTGATTCATAAATATGTCCGCTAAGAGGGGTGAGAGGGAGGGATAGAAGTGAAGAGATTGCAGATATCAAAGAAGACTACTTTGGCATTATTAGGGTAAGAATTTAAATTTAATATTTTCGCAAGTTCAACGGAATTTTTAATTGCGTATTTCAGTGAGAAGTGGGAGAAATGACGGAAAAGGGTGTTAAGTTTTTGGGCTGGGGGGAAACACATTATAGCTATTCCATTAGAATCATAAATAAAGCTATCAATATTTGTTAAAATTTTGCTCCATAAATACAGTAAAACCCCCAAATTCATGGGGGTTACGTTCCCAAAAACACTGCCAAGTTAGAATCTGTGAAAATGGAAGCAAAGGCCTTATGAGAAAATGGGGATCAGGTTCGTGGCTCTCCATTATTTAGACAATAATAAATAATGAAATGGTAGGCTAAAAGTGTTTTCGAACCAATATAATGTGGCACTTAAATTTGCTGTAGCCATACAGTAAGTTTGCAGAGATAATTTCGCATAAACCATAATTAGCAAAGAATATGCCGAAAAAATATTTATTGAATCACGTAAAAGGCAAAAAAATGCATGCATTAAAATTGGTGTGTAATACAAAATGAACCCCAGTAACTTTCGTGCTCTGAAGGGTTCCTCCAGTCACACTAACCCTGATGTTCTATTAATTTTTCTTAATGTAACGAACTGTCGACTCATTTATCCCATATCATCTGCTCACTATGCCACGCACTGGCCACTAGCAAGTTTATTTAGCAACTTTTTTCCTCACTTAAAGTCGTCTTCTTTTTGCTTTTGCTTCCTGTATTATCACTTGCTTTCCTCTTAGTAGACATTTTCGAAAAATGTGATCACAACGTGTCAAAAAAACCTCGCAGATGGAGAACTTCATTTGTTTCATGTTGTTCTTTTCACTATTAGCAGCATTAGTCAAAAAACCCGTGAAGCATGCGAATTTGGAAGTCACAAATTTGGGGGTTCTACTGTACTTGAGACATTTAGAGAAGGCATGTTATCTTATGGGGAATAGAAATTATACCCTGGAGTCAAACCTTGGTCTTCTATTCAGGATTTTTGTCTTCATTGCCTTTTATGTTTGTAATATTTGTGATGCACAATATTATTATCATTACTTATACAATCAAAACAGAAAAGGATTTCCTGAAATAATGGCGCATTAGTTTATTTTCTGTGTGCAATCATTGATTGTGTAATATTTAAACAATCAATACTCATACCATCAAAAAAGAATTTATTCACTGAGATAATGTAATTCTTGTAGATTAAAAAAATTTTCTTTAGATATACATGTACAGTAAAATGTCGGTGTACTGAAATATCCAGTAAAACCAAATTATTTTGTGCCCTGCCAATTTACTATATAACATTATGTAAAAATGTTTCATTTTAACGAATATCACCATAACAAAATATCAGTTTAGCGCAATAAAAATTCATCCAGGTACAAAAAAATATGATCATTATAACAAAGTTTGTAAAAAGGAATTCCTTAAACAATAAGATGCACACTTTTTGATCTTTACTGGGTTTGGTTTTTAGCATCTGACAATGCAGCAATGATTGAAACTTGGTGAAATCTCAGTCCAGGCAAGTGTATTGGACAATTACCCGACTAGCAGGTTCTTCACAGCTCTATCAGACCAAGCAGAAAAAATCAGACTTTTTTAAAAAGTGAATACTAATTCATGGTTTCTTTCTTTATAATTATTTTCTTATACGTAAACATCATTCTGACATTTTGGCTCAAGTGCAATTTGGTATTACCCTTGACTGAGGCCCAGCAAATGACTATGGCCAAATACGGAACTACATCCTACAGTAACATGTTCTCGTATGAATAAACACTGTTTGCAAATCGAAAAACTTTTCCTTTTTATTCCAATAAAACCTTCTGTTAAGATGGATTTGGGTTGGATTATTGTAGTTGCATCTTTATATCAATATATTACTCGTACTATTTCTAAATTTTTATGAGTTCCTTTTACTACTATGATTACAATGACTTAAGCACTATGCAGTTCTCAGAGTTACCATTTTTGGCGCTACTGTCATGGGGAGGATATAATGCACTTCTTCTTTTGAATTTTTAAAATTGCGTTTCATTGTAACGAATATATTTTGGTCATCCTCACAACTTCATTATACTGACATTTCACTGTAATATAATAAAAATGCTATATGCTTGATTAATTAAAACAGAAATTCATTTAGTTTTAAAATATTTCTTTGTCAACTAAATTTTGTATTATATTAGTATCATTTCATTAAAAATTTTTATTTTTGATTCATCATCCGTTCATGGCATTCCAACATACAATTGGCTGTGTGAAAACACAAGATGTTCAAATACTAATCCTACTTTATTCAGAGTATGATCCTGCGATTTATTAATACCAAGTGCAAAAGCTAATTTTATGGGAAACTGTCTTCTCTTTAATTGAATTAACTTCAATATGATATTTTATTAACATTCAAAGTTTTTCAATACGTAATATTTCTCTTCAAGTGTTTCTTGACTGTCATCAATTATGCTAAATAAATGTAAAAACAGTCGAATAAACTTTTTCAAAAAATACCGCTATAAAAATGCATTTTAAGTTGTCTTTCAGTACAATAATTTACGAATGTTATTTACTTGGGTTGCTATGAAAATAATTTCCCTCTTCTTTCTTATCTCTCTCACATTAAAAGCAAGGTTACACCCATAAGGATTAAAATAACAATAGGATTTCGAGATCGAACAATGTAATTGGTAGGCAAGGCAACATCACATTAAAATGGCAAGATTTCCCCAAAATATGCGAATTAAATGTATAACATGAGCGATTTAGAACTGCAGGCGAAAAATAGACAACAGAATAAGAAACTTTAGAATTTATTCTTCAAAATGGTTCAGATCCGAAGATCGTAGGTTAATTCTTTATAATTTAGATCTCAAAAAGAATAAAAGCCTACACGTCCAAAAGTTGATTTTTGTGTGTTATGGGAAATGGAAATGTCTTGTAGTCGAAGCCAGAACTTTTTTTGAGATTTCTGTCATCATCACCTTCTAATATGTAAATGAAGCATTCCTGCCAAATCTCAAAATTCTACTTGCAGTAAAATCTGGTTGATTCAAAATTTACGAAAACAATCGAACTATCTGTTTAATAAAAATGCAAATATACAATACAAAAAATAGATATGGTTATAATGTGATATTAAATCCAATTCCAGTAGATTTATTTTCAAAACTGAACACAAAATTTTACTTCACTAATCTTACATATAGTTTCCCAGTTCTCTCTGGTCGGTCTGTGTGAGACGCTTCAATTTTTCAAGGTGCAAGATTTATTCCTTCATTCATTAAAATACGTAAATATGGACTGAATTTATCCGTTTTTGCTTTATTCGACGGCTAAAACTACAAAATATCTTATTCTTGCGACGCTTCGATGTTACACAGACGAATTTGACAGATATATTCATATCTTTTCGGAATTTTATGACCTTTTCGTACTCTTTCCTGATGTTGCCAAGGCAACCCACATTGTTGTCTACGATTGAATTAGCATCTATAATACCTTCAAATAGACGAAAGAATTACGCCATTTGCTTTGCGTTTTTTATGAAGCATCGAATTTATAGTTGAAGTAACGTCAAACTTAATAGATTGCAACGTTAATAATTGCAGATAATAATTATGTAATTATTCAGTAAACTGCGTGTGGACTGTGGGCATTTTAAATGATCGACCAAAAGAAAAATTCTTTTTTTTCAATGCTGGAATATTACCTTTTTCGTAAGGGAGAAGCAATTAAAATTTCACATATAATTTATAAAAACAAACGCGAAATTGAAAATGATGGAAGAAATTTTACATGCAATGTAGTTTATAAGGAAATTTTTAAAAATAAACAAGAATATTTACGGTGCTATTTATTGTTAGTTGTTTAAAATTTGTTTACATAATTTATGTACGTGATTAGATTTGAAGTAGGCACCTTTAAAATTAGCTATTTCATTGAAGGAAAGATAAGCGAAATTACTTTGCCATAAAACTTGATTTAATGGAAAAATACAATTATAAACAATTTTGAGATTAGATATTGTATTATTTTATAGTTACTCCTGTCATATTTGATGGGCAAATCGGCTAGTAAACAATAGAAATGTTAACATTATCACTGTTACCAGCATTGTTCAATAGTGAATAAAATCACCAAATATAACTATAAAAACAAAAAAAAACTCAATTAAAATAATCACTAATTTTGCTGTTTCAATTTCTGGGGATTATCTATCGCGATGTGCAGCATGACTTTACCAAAATTTTCACATTGCCACTGGCATATCTTGTCCCTGACAAGTATCGCTGGAGTATGTCCAAAGCTGAAAATACGTCTTCCTTAGATGGCAGTGGCTTAATCAAAGCTTCATTATCATCTTCTCTTTGGTGACTTCATTGCTGATGATGTCATCATTCGCAACGACTTCTGATTTGCTGGCCGTAGGATCATAAATTGTTCAAGTTATCAAGTTGTTGTCAAAGGAAAGAGTTTTCGAAGTTTATGGATCCTAAAATGTTATTCTCAATAACTTCTGCTTCTATGCCATCACGTTCATCTGTCGATTGCAAAATTAAACCACTTTTTTGAAGCAATTACTGATTGATTGGGAAATCACTAGTTCCATGCTGAACACAAATCAACAGGTGTCCAAAAGAGTACATTTTTTATACCTTCCTTAGCACAGCCTCTATTTAGATGAACTAAACATGATGATTAAAATCTTTTTCTGTAATGGCATTTAAGGCTTTGGATGATTTCTAGGTCAAGCAGCTGGAGAACACTGGTCGCATTGGGTGGCAAGAACAACAATTCAACATTTGGGGTTTTCATGTCAGAAATCTGGTGTGCAGAACAATTGTCCAAAACCAGTAAAATCTTTCGGTTTGTTGTACCATTCGCTATTGAATACCAATTACAATTTTTTTAACACATCCCTTGTCATCCATGCCTTTTTATTAAATTCGTATGTCACTGGCAAGCTGTTGATATCTACATTTTTAAAACACCGTAGTTTGGTGTATTTACCAATAACTACAAGTTTAGCTTTATTGGATAAGTCCACATTAATACAGAGCACCGCAGTAAGACATTCTCTGCTGCACTTGCTGTCATGGCATTTCTCACACTTAAGAGACAAAGTACGGTCAGGTAACATATTGAAAAATATACATTTCCTCCAAATTGTAAATGCTTCTAGCCTCGTACTTATTAAAAATATGCCTAGTACTCTGTAGCCAAGTCTATGCTTCTTCATTGTTAACCTTCTTAGCCTCGATGCAAAATGCAAGGCCAACAATGTTCAATTGTTTTTTAAAGCTCTTGAACCATCCATTAGCAGGGTTTACACGGAGACGATTTGACAGAGTTATGAAACGCATTCCATTGTGCATGATTTAGCAACCAATGATGCAGGCCACTCTACTTCAGTGCCATCAAAAAATTACCAAATGGCAGTTGTGAATGATGGAGCAACAAATGATGGAGTATGCATTCCATCCCTTGTATTTTACAAAACTGTTATGCGTGATCCAACTACAGATGACAAAACTGTCCATGTAAATGGGAAAACCATGTGATTTCACATTTTCAAATTTTGTAGGTTTCCCCTGCAATTTGACTGAGGACTGATTGGTTTTAGCCATGCTACTTTAAATGTGTTGCTTAAGAGCAGTTTATTAGTTGGTTACTTTGAAGATATAATTAAGCATAAGTTGATATACAGTATCTGCCCGAATAGAAGCCGACCCCAGATTTAAGCCGACCCCACGAAATTTTCCGACATTTTTTGGCAAAAAAAGTATTTTCGTAAATTTTAAGCTTAAGTGTACCAGACATGCATGCACAACCTAGAATACATTATTTCTATATAATTATATACGTTTCATGTAAAGTTTTATTAGGTATTATTACTGTTAATTATAAATAAAGTCAACGCCGTTGATCACACCTTACAATCAAATGTGAGTATATTTATTTATCTTACTGGAATTCAAACTGTTGCGCATCGAAAGCTGTCATCGAATTTGGTGTGATCGTCTACTTAGTTATTATACGCAATTTTAATAGATTCTATGAAAGAGGTTTTCAAGTTTTATTATTATTGCTGTTAATTATCGGATGAATTACAGTTAACGCCGTTGCTCACACCTTCGAATCAGACGTATCTTATGTTAGCGGAATTCAAACAGTTGCGCATCGAAAGTCGTCATCGAATTTTGCGAATTGACTAAGCAGACGATATCGTCTGCTTAGTCAGTATATGCAATTTTAATACATTCTATGAAAGAGGGTTTTAACATGCATACAAAAATGACAATGGCTATAGCAAAATATAAAATAAACAAGAAAAATTAATATGAACTTCTTTTATACTGTCGGCTCCTAACTTCAACGTACCTGCCATTTAAATGATCCGTAAAAGCTACGACGTCTGCTACATCTGAACTTTAAATCGATTGCAGCACCAAGAAGTGCAATTAAAACAAAGAGTTGAAGAAGCTTAGTGTAGTCAGAATTTGTAAAAACCTCTAATAAGACCGGTGTTGGTATCTTAAGAACTCGTTGCAAATTATGATCAAAACGAATTTGCTGTAGCGTGCAATCATACTATGAACCTGGTGGGTTGTTAAAACTCAATTGTTTTATATACCGCCCTTTCCTTTGGATAAGAACCCATTTACTTTTAACTACGTGTTAAAATATATAAATAACCTTCAATAGCAATTTAAATTACAGCTCTGGGCAACAGGAGGTATGCTATGGAAACAAGACATTTTTCAGCGATGGCGTCGTATGAGGATGCCAAATTTTTCCTCAGGCTCGCATTTAAGCCAAGGGTGATTTTTTTCACAATAGATTTTGACAAAAAGTATCGGCTTATATTCAGGCAGATACAGTAATTAAATTACCGTATATGCCGGCATATCAGTCGATCTCGATTTTTCTGATTGTAAATACCTGACTAGACATATTCGCCATATAAGTTGACCCCACACTTTTTTGCCAAAATAACTTTGAATGAAGAATACGAGGAATTTTATGGTTTTTAAAACCTAATGTAACCTTTTCCAAAAAATGCAGTGCCGATTTTTGAGTTATTAAATCATTTGTTTAATTTAAGAAAGATCAGTCATATACCATATTGCCATCTTTTGGCGGCATGTATTTATACTTATCCTTCATTCCTGTAATTGCAAATAGATATTTTTGAGATTCAGTAATAAAAACAAGTTAAAATTTTAATTTTTATTAACTATTTAAAATAATTAACTTAATTTCTTCTAAAATAAATGACAATATGTAAACAATGGAGCAGCTGATTCAAAATGGCAATCACCTATGCTGTAAGATCAAATGTTTTCGTAAATATCAATGTTTTTATCTGTTATTTAAGGGTCAAATTTTATATTCGGCGTATACGTTGATCTTAAGTTTTTGGAATTTTTTTTGAGCTTCGAAGGTCCACTTATATGCAGACATATACGATATGTTAAAAAGGAAGAAGCAATTATTTGCATATGCTGGAGCATATTTCATATTTATAAGTACAAGGCTGTGCACAAAACCTACATGGGTAAAACAGTGGAAAGTGGACAAAAATTTCAGTCATTAATTATACTCATATCTCGTTAAACAGCATCAATAAAGCAACAGTTAAATACCATATTTTTTAACTCTAGCTCTTATATGATCTGTGAGGTATAGATTAAAAAATTTGTTCGAGTAGAGAATAGCATTTACCACAAAAAAGCCCAAGGGATTATATAATTAAGACTTATAGTTTCGAAGATAAAAATTCAAGAACCCTTCAATCTTTCCATACCGTTTTATACACACTTCCATAAAGAACGCCTTTGAAATCTCCGTTTACTACATAAATGTAGTATACTTTTCCTACTTTTTCTTCTCAAGAGAAAGGGCCACATTCGTCGAATTTACAGTTTTTGTGACTGCATGGGGAAACAAAAGAGAGCAATAGGGAGGAAGGTGAAGGATGTATGAGGGGTGGGGAAAGAGCCCCTGGGTCTAAGTGTCTAAGCCAAATCTTAGTGTGGTGGGATTAAAAAATCCCAAGTGCCGCCTTTTATTATCAGTCGCTGTGGAAGTAGAAACTAGAGTTTTGCACTGATACAGATTTTTGCATTTGCATCTAAACTTTACCCTCCGCATATTTTCCTATATCTGATAGATATATGTTGTCTGCTTTCAATGACAATGAGTTGTAAGACAAACGCAATATGAGTCCATAAAGCGCCTTATGTTAAATCAGCCTACAAGACCAACTAATTTGCAGCACCCAGAAAGGTGCCGCCCCAAAGCGGTACCTACATGCCGCCTAGGGATGGCTCTGCACTCGCCTTCTTGGTTGGCACTTGCAAAAGACCTTGGCGTTCCATCATCTGACTAAAACTGTGTGTGCAAACAGTGTTGGAAGGAGTGAGTCACGCACTTGTTTATAGATGACAAATGAAACAAAACAGTTCCATTTACACATGCATTCTATCATCTACGACTGTCTTTTCATAAATCATTTTATTGAGACTTTCAAAATCTTCCGTCTCGTCCTTTCCTTTGCAAATACATGCACACTCCATCGCTTGCAACTGGAATGAGCCCTTGCAAAATCATCTCTGTGTAAACCCTGCTACTGGATGCCTAAAACCACATTTTACACAATTTGCATGGGTCTCTGTCAACTGAGAGGTGCTGCAGTCACAGCCACAGCGATCTAGATTCACATTGGGATGGAGGTCAAGACTGATCAGGGCGTGCAGTCGACTTCTGCCATTCTATATTTATATTTATTTATTTTAGCTCATAAACAGCCGTTAACGGCCTTTTACAATGATCGTAATAACTTTAACAAAAACGAAAACATACAACCATGCTCTCGGTCAGGATTCGAACCCGCGACCCTAGCATTGGGAGCCAGACACGCTAACCACCCCTCTACCAAGAATTCCTCCATTGCTGCTTGAGGACATTTTTAAGATTCTGGCGTGTACATACTGTAGCATTATGTCTTTATGACGAAAAAAACGTGCAGTGGCTGGCTGTAGTTTAAGAAAACGTGACGAAGTGAATTTGTTTTGATCTCCAATCAACCGAGCCAGGTTAGTCTTAAAAATAGCATATATTCTTGAAAAAATTTCTGACAAAATAGTTCTACGAAGTGTTATGTGAATGCGTTTGTGAGAATGCTTTTATGTTTTCTTAACAGATACCTCCACTGGATAGATCTTCTAGGAAGGAGAGAAATTTCTCTCATTTTTTTGTGTGCGAGAAGCATTTTGAGAGGAAATGTTTCTCATTTTTAGGTGTAAGCATCACTACAACTAGCTTTGCCATCCATTGCCCTGGGCGTGAATATGGTACGTGTCAGTTGTTCACTAATTAAGTCTTAATTTTTAGATTGAATAACTGAAATTTCTATTTAAAATGTCGTGGTTATTCATAGATTATAGCAAGTTCTTTGGAAGCTAAACTGCAACGTAGATGTCCGAGAATAGAATTGTGCTCATAATATAATGAAATAAGTATACGATAGCGATGTCTCATTTTGATTATCGTATATTGTTTTATTGTTAAATATTGTTTTATTTTTAAATATTTTCATAAATTGTTCACTTGTTTATTTTTTGTTTCTTATTATGCGTTTGCTTGTATTCCTTAACGGTAAGATAATTCTGCATTCTTTGTTTCAAAACATATTTAGAAATATTTGTTTTTCGATCTAGAAATTTAAATTTCCGTATCAAAAGTTATCCTTGTTATTTGATTAATACATATGGATCTTAAATGGCTTTACTGTGACTGCCTGAACACCTGATGATCAGTAAATACAACTGTGCTTATAATATATTATAAATAAACAAAGTGGAAATTTTATTGTGCAATATGATATGTGATCCTCAAAGAAAAACTTGTTTATATACCACAAGTGACCTTAAGTTAGATTTTGGACAACATTTGAAGCATGCCCATTGCTTTCTGTATCAACTTCTTCATTTTTAGAAATTCATTTTCATTCTTCCTACAAATGGGACAGGATTCCTGTACGAATACAGAACTTTCACCAAAGAACGCTGAAAAGAATGAAAATCACTTTACCGTAGACATTTTTCATCATTCATGTGACTTTCCCTTAGGTGTCTCCATGCATTAAAGGTATTAACATTATAAAAGTTGGTTGCAATTATTAATTTTTATATGTATTGTATTTATGTACAAATACCTCACTATTTTGTAGTTTGATAATTGTATTCTCGCAATGTGTGATATACGCGAATAAATTTTATTTCTTAAATGCAATTCAACATTCTTTCATTTACATCGAATTCTTCTATCAATTCAATTTATAGTATTTGTTACGATTATTGTATTAAAATGGGAGGGGAAGAGGGTGAGCGACATCCCATGGTGACGTCACAATAGCGAGCCATCATGAACACGTAGTTCCAAGTTTTCCTGGTACAACTCTTGGCTCAAAACCTATCCCATAAGTGACAACACAAAAATATCCTAATTGGAGAAATTGAGGTAGGCTTATTATATGAAAAAATAAAAATGTTTCCTCACATTTACAGCTCAAGGATAGGCAAACAACTGCTCACAGACTATATGAGTCCTGCAAGTCACCGTGAAAGTATAATGTGGAATTTAATGCAGGAAAATTCATATACGTATTACTTAAAATATGAGCTGGAAAGCCTCATCCTGCAAGCTATGACAAAATGTTATTTACTAATTATTTTTCTCTAACAACATCCTTAGGGTCGCAAGTAAATTTTGATGTGAACTCTAATACGGCCTGCTCAAGTTCTCACAAATGCTAGTGAGGCTCGACTCATAAAGGTTGTTCACCCCTGGCTGAAGTATTGATCAAAGCGAGAGAATTATGCACACAACAATTTTCATGGTGTAAGAATGTTAATAAAAATCTCGGACTGCAGTGAATACTATTTAATTAATATTTAAGTAACTGTAATTGCATTGTTTTTTGAGTATACTGTTGCCTTCTTTGAAAGTGAGATGGGAAAAGGACACCTACAAAATAGATCTATAACAAGTAAGGAATGAGCTGCTGAAGCAGACAGTAAATGGAGTTAAAAAACATTTTAGATGGACATATGGACCAACCAAGAAAACATGCACAACGAGACAGAATACTGAACCAAATGGCAAAAAAAATGCTCAAACTGATTTGTTTATGAGTTAGCATGTCAGACAGATAGACCTCCACAACAAAACGTGCACAATAAGACAGAATAATGAATTGATTTGCAAAAAACTGAAGTCTCTATCTGCTTTAATTTAGGAGTTAGTGTGCCAGACAGACAAAAAATGTATAAGCGGATTTAAAAAATCTTGCGTCCATCCAGCACATGACTATCTCCATACAGATTAATGAATATGATTGCAATAGTACTTACAAGTTGCTCTTGACATCAGCATCCTTATGAATAATTATCGGCAATTATACTTCCGATTAATTTTAAAACATTTTGAATAATTTTCACGGTGCAAAATACTTTGGATCACTTTCCACATTGAAAAACAATAAGAAAACAAAATTGTTATCTATTGCTATGGAAAACAAAATATCAATGCACGATTAAAATTGTTGGCGGCACTGGGATCGCTATCAATATTTACAAGAAATTTTTTTTACAAAATACGATGCTCGACATAATTGGGGTAATTTTAATTTCAATTAAAATTGCTATCAACAATTAGAAAATTTTATCATAGTGACAGAAGATATCACTTACAAAGGGAACGTCAGGTCGGTGGGACACCGATTCTGATGAAATTAAAATTGCGCATTCTCTGATTAAAATAAACAGATACGTGTCTTGCTGTTTTTGTGAAAAAATGAGAAATGAGAAAAAAATGTTAAATATCAGCATCTTCGACTACTACCTATAACTAGCATAATGTTTCGTCAGTACCATAAGAAGCTCCTGGCTGGTTGGTAGCGAGTCAGGCTACGGATGCAGAATTCGCAGGTTCGAGACCGCTGTCGTTTTTTTTCTTTAATGTTTTAAACAATTTTCTTTAACATTTTCATTTATAATAAGTTTTTCCAAGGAAATGCTATTTTTCATAGACAAGTTTTATTCATTATATAAATTACATTAACATTTATACAATTATTATTTTTTAAATACTTTATTTTCATCATACATTTATCGTCAATAAGAAATACGTTTTAATATTTGCTTATCATGTAATATTAGCTTTTCACAATTATCGGGATGGTAATTATAATAATAACAAGCAAAGCATATACATTTGCAACAATAAGCACAGCACAAAAAACTTTCAGCATCACATCCACATTTGAAATGTAATATTTCCTTTGCAAAGCACACTTGATTTATATTTTTAAATGCTGCTCAGTCCGTACATAATTTTGATGCAAACCATGCATATCACAACATATTTTCAAATATAGGCACCGATAACTGGTTTTGCACCAAAGCGTGAATTTTTACCTCATCTTCTCGATTACGCAATTCAACATTCCTTTTTAGTAATACAGGCGCACTTTGAATTTGATTTATGAAAATTTTTACTTGGCAAAAAAATAAACATCTAATGGTTGACACAATGAAGTACACTTTGGCGGAATCACTTTTAATGCACATGTTGGCATGCAATTTTAGTCTTTAAAAATTGCGTCATACTGGTCCACATTAGTTTGCCCACCCCATGAATCCAGTATCAAAACAAATCTATTTGTCCATACGTATGGTTTCAAAACATTACACAAATACATTCTATAAAGATCCGATGTCAATTTCCCAAATTTCAAACATGTGACGTAAACGTTTTTATATTTTCCAGATAATTCTTTCACCTGCTTGGATACTCTTGGACCGAATCTAGCATTAGGTTCTTGCAAACATAGGTAAACCTTTGGCAATAATTTTCCTGATAATGACAACGAATACTGTGCCGTGTAAGAGTGAGTAATTTTGTTAATGCTCCCCACAAACACCTCTGATCTTTTTTCACACTGATGAGATAATGTTCTCCGTATATTACCTCGGTATTCGCAACTGGGCTGATCCGTTTTAATTACATAGTCCGGATTGTAAGTACTACTTAAATTTATAGTTTGCCGTTGAAACAAGCTGGCTGCCAATACAGTCTCTTCAAATGAGGCACAATCCCTTTTCGTAACTTAATTGGTTACTTGCCGCTGCCTGATCTAATGTCTTCTTTTGAAACGGTCAACCCAAGATTGGGATGAGGTAAAGGCAAAATCATCAGAAAGAAACTGAAATGCCACAGACATCGCCCACTGTTGTAGTGCCCTAGTCGTCACATTTTCTCGATTCGCCCTTGCCTCTAAAAACCAATTGTGCATCCAACTATCGAGAGTGAATTTCTCGGCTGTAGTATACGTCTTTCAAAAGCTTATGGCGGCTGCGCAGAAGTCGAAAATGAGTCCGGACGAGTCCATTAGTGAAACGTCACAACTGCGGGGGTGAGGGTAGCATTCGCGTGGAGAAAAACCCTTCACTCTCTCCTGAGGTTAGCTTGGGTTAGCTCCACGCGGTCAAGTTCTTGTACCAACTTCTGTGCTTTATACTTTTTACTTTTATATTTTTGTTATCGTTATTTTTCATCGCTGTTTTGATTATTTTGTTTTTGAGTCTTTATTATATAGTTTTTGTTATTTCGTTATTGTTATTTCGTTTTTGTTATACCTTTTTCGTTAATTCGTTTTTGTTATTTCGTTTTTGTTATACCTTTTTCGTTAATTCGTTTTCGTTATTTCGTTTTCATTGCTTAGTTTTGTTAAACTCGTTTACTGCCAACATGGATACCCCTCCATCAACCTCCAAGCTAGGGAATAAGAGTCATTCACAGCCAGGCACGGGAGATACTTCACAACGTGATCAAGTTCATGAAGAAGGAAGCTGCAGCAGTTCCAGGAAAGATGTAATGAAGGCATGGCTGGATACAAGGGGAATGCAGTACTCAACGGCTGAAACTAAACTCGAGTTGTACGATAAAATTAAGAAAATTAAGCCAGCTCATAAAATTTTTGCTGTGGATATAATATTAGCCGAGCATGGACATTCGACGCTTAGGCTGCCTCCGTATCATCCTGAATTCAACCCAATCGAAAATATTTAGGGTATATTAAAGAATTGGGTAGGGTCAAGAAACACAAGTTTTAAACTAAATGAGGTGAAGATATTAGTGGAAGAAAAATGTGCAGATATCGGGAAAGGAGAGTGGCAGAATGTATGCGAACGTGTAAAAAAAACTGAAGCTGAATATATAAAAAACGAGATGATAATGGATGATATTGTGAATGAGGTTATCATAACTTCGGATTCAGAATCAGGAGATACAGATTCATCTGAATAAAACATTATTGATGAAAATGTATCGATGTGAATGTGTATAATAAAACCTTTCTTTGAAATATTTACTTTTCTTTTGGAAATCCTTTCCTCTATCGTAGCTGACTTTCCATTAAATTGCGGGTACCATACGATATGAATAAGAGCAAAATCGTATTAACGCAACCTATTGTTGATAAACGACCGGATATTACTTAGTATTACTTTCTTGGGTTGGCTACAACACCATTCAGCTCACTTTCCCCTTAAGCTACCCACTCCCTGACCATTCCCCTCCATGTCACGTGACAGTTCGCGCATCTCACCGCCGTAAGCTTTTAAGACCACTATACCTCCTTTTCCCAGCGGCCAATGGGATCCTTTCTAGTCAATTGAGCCTCTTTTCTGCAGAGTTTTTAAACCCCACTGCAGATGTAGCTTTGCCAGAGTCATCACCTTAATTTTCCTCTCCAACGGAACTACGTCACTTCTCCGTTTCTTCGGCAAAGGCTCACATTCGGAAGTCGAAGATTCGGGAGAGATAGATTCTCCGACAACCTCTTCGCTTCCAACGGACGCCTTGTGAAATTCCTCGGTAATCTCACCATCTCTCTCATGCATTAATTCCTCCGTATCAAGAAATATCATTTCATCACACATTCCCGTAAATTCTTCAACCATTTCCTTGGCAATCAACTTTGATCGATAGGAAATAGAAAAAGTCACCGTTTGTGCGATTGCATTACTTTTCCGCAGTAGTTCTGCAAAAAAATGAACCACGTTGGCCAATTCCTGCTTTGTATCGCTGTAGATGTTAGGATGTGGTACTGGATCCTCACTCGACGCCAAGCTTGTGGAAGGAAGTTGTTCTTTTTCCATTATATACACGGCCCTTTTTTAAATAAACGGTCAACGTATAAGTAAAATACAATTAATATAAAAACATAATAAAATCTTATTAAAATTTTTAAAATAATTACTTTTTTCACTTACCAAAATTCACTGTAACACCTCACAAAAAGAAATAAATGTATCTACAAATGTTTCACCACTAATATTCACTCCGAAGCTCTCTGTAATGCATTTCGCTAGGAAATACTCAAGAGAACGATTGTTGCGCTTGTAAATGACTACCTACCTAACGATTTCTATTTGTTGGACTAGATGTCAACCAGATGGAAAGCCATAAAAGATGGGCGAGTACGCACCCTTCACTCTCTATGCCTTGCTTTTGTTGAGGGAAAGATAAACTTATTTCCAGAAACTCCATGGCGATCTTATCATTACCCTTAAAGTAAAATACTTTTTTAAAATGCACATATTTCAAATGTGCATGTAATGCTGAAAGTTTTTTGTGCTGTGCGTATTATTGCAAATATATATGCTTTGATTGTTTTTATTATTATTACCACCCCGATAATTGTGAAAAGCTAATATTACATGATAAGTAAATATTAAAAAGTATTTATTATTGATGGTAAACGTATGATGAAAATCAAGTATTTAAAAAATAATAATTGTATGAATGTTAATGTAATTTATATAATGAATAAAACTTGTCTATAAAAAATAGCATTTCCTTGGAAAAATTAAAATGTTAAATAAAATTTTTTAAATGTGAAGAAAAAAAATATGAGAGCGGTCTCTAACCTGCAAACTCTGCACCTGAAGCCTGACTCATTACCAACCAGCCAGGAGTTTCTTACAGTACTGACGAAACATTATGCTAGTTATAGGGAGTAGTCAAAGATGCTGATATTTAACATTTTTTTCTCATAAACAAAGGCCTATTCACAAAAACGGCAAGACATGTATCTGTTTATTTTAATCAGAGAACGCACCATTTTAATTTCATCAAAATCGGTATCCCACAGACCTGACATTCCCCTTGTTAGTGACGTACTTAAATTCAGACAATCAAAATACCACTTACACAATGTTTTATGAAAAAATATTTCAAACAAAACCTGTAGAAAATTATATTTTCTATAAGTGTTTCTCAAAATTGTGTGTATGGCACACCTTAAATCAATGATCTAACTGAGAATCCATGCCCCCTCCCCCTGCAAATTTTTCTAAAGGGCTCCTTCGGATGTTCTATAATTTATATCAAGTAGATACCATATTAAATTATAATTTCCATATATAGGAGACATAATATTTATAAAATCCAGGGGGAGAGGTCTGGAGGAGAAATTTTTGGAAAAAAGAACATTTTAAGGCAATTTTGGTAGTTTTTACCAAAACTATTTTTTCCCCCTTTTCTTCTAATTCAGTTATGAAGGCTCCTCGGCCCCTCCTTGAATTGGGCCTGATTACTAAAGAAAATTCCCATTTTTCCAAATGTCCCATTTTAACGAGCAGCTCTTTTCTCAATTTCAAGATAAAATGAAAGGTATTGTTCTGTTCTTGAGTTTCAGTAGAAAATGAAAAGGCAAAAAACATTTGTATATAAATTCAATAAAATAAAAATATACTATCAGTTGCATGGCGATAAATCGACTGGTTGGTTAGATTAAATATTGTCTTGGTAGTTAGCCTTCTGTCACATTACCATGAAGGTCAGCGACTGCAAGATTTATTTCCTTTTACTAATGGATGCTTGGAGTGCCACGTTATTTCCTACAACATATAATGTCCTCTAGCAGTGCCACCTTAACATCAACCACTACAACTACATCGAGCAGAGCTTAGCCTGTCAAAAAAAATGTCAATATCTCGCTAAGAGTTTGACCGATTTCAATCTTATAATTTTTCTGTGAAGCTGCAGGTCAAGACGTTTAATTCGATGAGTCATGCGTTAAGGTGGCTGTTACCTTTGCTTTAAAAACATAAGTTTTTTACGCTATTAATATATAGATAATATTGAACTGAAAAAATTCATTCTTAATAATAATAAAAACCAATTATTACTCAACTAACAAGATTGGAGAGGTGTACTCCATGTCAGAGTACACAGTTTCCAAATGCGTTATTTGAGATTTCACAATGTTCTCAATATTTTTCACACATAATTTTAACAAAACTCCCCAATACCAAATTTCGTTACAATAGGTTAAGCAGTTCCTGAGTTGAAACAAAACATTGTAAACTACATGTAAATCTTTAAGTGGTCGTCATTGTTGCTCGATTTTAACCAAAATTGGAATCGGCCGACCAAATTTAACAAAACTCCCTAATACCAAATTTCATCAAAATACAACAAGCGGTTCCCGAGTTGAAACAAAGGAACATTGTCAACTACTTGTAGGTCTTCAGGTCAAGTGGTCGCAATTGTTGTCCGATTACAACCAAAATTGGAATTGGTCAATTAATTTTAGCAAAACTCCCCAATACCAAATTACATTAAAATACCTCAAGCAGTTCCTGAGTTGAAACAAAGTAACATTGTAAACTACATATAGGTCTTCATGTAAAGTGGCCGTAATTGTCGTCCGATTTTAACCAAAATTGAAATCAGTTGAACAATTTTAGCTAAAGTCCCCAATGCTAAATTTCATCAAAATACATCCAGTGGTTCCCGAGTTGAAACAAAGGAACATTGTAAATTACATGTAGGTCATGTAAAGTGGTCATAATTGTCCGATTTTGACCAAAACTGGAATCAGTGGACCAATTTTAGCAAAACTCCCCAATACCAAATTTCATCATAATGCGTACAGCGGTTGCAGAATTTTAAAATGCGGACGGATGGACGGAAATGCCCTCCCCTATATGCGTGCACTTCGTGCAAAGAACAGACAATAATACTAATCAGGACTCAGTGTAAGGTTAGATTGATGCTTTGAACAAATTTGTTAAATCCTTGGCCCCACTGTCACAAACAAACGCATGTGTTCACTCTTTGTAGATTTTGCCCTAGAAACAAGGACATAAAAGTGCAAAGTAAATGTACAAATTGTGGTGATTTTATATGTAGCATATGATTTTGAAATGTTACGAATGTTAGGATAGCACTGGTAATTAAAAAAAGTAAAATTTTGTTTATTTACAAAACTTGTTTTATCTTGACAAAATTCTTCATAAACTATTTCATTTTAAATTAAAATGATGTACTTTACAGTAAAATGAAAATAACGTAACATTTTATCATTAAATTTCAAAAATAATTTAGGGGTTTTAAAAGACCCCATACGACTAATTAAGGAACTTTGTTTACGTGACTAACTAAGGGCTAGCAGACGAAAACCTTTAAAAAAGAATGTACATTGCAGTTAATTAACATGAAAATAATAAATGCAAAAACTTGAGAGAAAAAAGTTTTGAGTGAGATTTGAAACCCAGACCCCCATCACAGGAATCCTGCATTTAACCAATTAGGCTAATCATCACAACATTAATGGGAAGCAGGAATAGTGTTATAGCTGCTTCCCACATTGAAATTACATTTTTTTCTCCAAAATGCTTGAGGTGGGTCGTATTACTTGCACACTTTCTATTATCCATCGGTTCCTAAATGCTTGCATAAGTAGAACAAGATCGGTTATCCGAATGTGGCATAGTCCCCATGTAAGACATATACGTAGTATAGGAGAAAGTATTGTATTCATAAAAAAATCAACTTCTAGATTTCAACGGAAATACATGTTTTGAGGTCCCCTGAACATGTTTTGACCATTTTCTTCATGATGTCTGTGTATGTGATAGCTTTTTTGTGGGTGCTCTAACTCAAAAACTATTAATCAGGTCATTGCGAAATTTTACATTTAACATTTTTATAAAAGTCAGAAGAACTGATTAGTTTTTGGTAAAAATCGGTCAACCGGAAGTGGGTGTTTACTCTTTTCACTTATCCATTATTCTGAAATATTTGCTTTAATATTTGATAAATGTAAAAATGTATCGGAATAAAGGTTGTAGGAAATTTAATTTTCTAAAATCATTGTTTGAAACATTTTTTCATATAATGCATTTTTTAAGAGATCTTATACTTTTAGCTGCCACTACCACGCCACCTATCGACGACAATTGTTAACCATTTACGCTTAGTTACGTCTTAGTAACGATCATTTTTCTTTTCTTAATTGTTGGAGCTTTGTGGCTATATCCAATATCAGAAGGCTATGGTTGGAGTTTATTTGTTCTTGGTAAAGTCTAAAATTTTCTCGAAGTTTCTTAAAATATTTATTAATATGTAACCCATTTGGAATTTTTAGAAATATTACAGATATGGAGAAAGTCATGTGGTGGCCACATCAGATTTTTACGTATATAAAATATTATAGCAAATATTTCAAAATAACAGATAAGTGACAAGAGTAAATACCTACTTCCGGTTGACAAATTTATACCAAAAACTAATCAACTCCTGTGACTTTCATAAAAATATTAAATATGAGAAAATGGTCAAAACGTGTTAAGGGGACCTCAAAATGTGTATTTCCGTTGAAATATCAAAATATATTTTTTCATGAAAACAATACTTTCCCCTATACACATCCTTTTTTAATTTCGCGTGCATGCAGTTTGCAAATTTGGACTTTGCGACAAAATTTTTTACGACCATAATTTGTTTCGCGCATATTACTTGCATTTGGCATCATGCGTTTACGATGCCAACAAGCGTGAACTCCCTCTACTATTTTGTTTCTAAGCTCATTTTAAACTTTAGCACGCTAGAAAAGGTTATTATTATTATATTATATTTATAATGCTTGTTATTAGCAGTTCTCAAAGTAAACAAATGTGATAACCATTAAGATTGAAAATCACACGCGAAATTTTGTGGAGGTAAACTGTACAAGTGCGGAAAGAAGTGTTATCGCTTTGTTATGCTGGGTTTTCATTTGCTATTACACATTTTGAAGGTAATTAAAAGAATTTTTTCCTTTATAATGCTAGGTTATTCATTTGCAGTTATGTTTTCTGTTAAACGGCATTATTTACGATAAAAAAGTGATTTTTTTAGGTTGGCTGGGAATTACTCGCTCGTAATAACAAGGCGTTTTATGGGAAATTATGACTTGCACTTCGCAAATTTGCATTTCGCGTCAGTTTTCCAGAACCAAACTCACGAAGTTCAAAAAGGTAGTGTACTACATATGGAGAAGGAAAAAATGGAAAAATTACAAGAGTAAACTTTTACTTCCAGTTGACTTGTTTCAGCCAAAACCTTTTCAGACCTTAAATTACTAATAGAAACCTTCAAAGTTTTGTGTTGATCAGATTATTAGCCTTCGAGTTAAAGCACCCACAGACATAAATTAAATAGCGAAAACGTATTCAGTGGACATTTATTTCCATTGAAATCTTCAATTAGAACTTTTCACGAAACTAATCCCTTCTCCTATACATGGAAAAAGTGAAAATGTTTCAAGCAGGAATCAAAGAAATATATTACTTGGTAAGTGGGCATGTTTTCTTCTGGAATATGCTTCGGTGATAGGAGTAGATAAAGGTCATCCAGGCTCTTGATATCTTCTTCAGTAAGCTGCGTGGCTCCATTCCTTGCAGCCAAGAAGTCTTCCCGGACTGACTCCTGACCCACATTGAGCAAAACTTCCTGCAATTTTTTTAAATAAATGTTAGTACTGAAATAAAACTTTTCATCAGGTAATTCAGCATACATATCACCTACTATCATCAGTCCATATATGAAATTTCCAATACAAATGTTCATAACAAAATACAAATCATTTACCCGACCAAGTAAAAATCAATAGTTGAGAAAAATAAAATCAGGAATGCACAAAAAACCCTGCAAAGGAAGTGGGAGTTTTTTTATAGTTTCATATGACTAACAATACTTTAAATTTTCAATACTTCTGCTAGAATTTTAAGCAATATGGTCAAGTTTCTTGAAAACTCGTACAAAATACAGCTACAACATAAATAAACTCCCATGAAATATCTGGTTAAATCTTAAAACTCATTGTTCAGAATATAGTTTGAAATAATCATGTACTATCAATGGATGCAATAAATTATGTATCACTTTCAACAACAATCATTACATTTTCATTTTTGCAAGAAACAAGAGTAGCACAATGTTCTGAAATTTAGCTGTTAATCTGAAAATTTTTGAGTCTACATTGGCAGGAATGCTATGATGGGAACACTTAATACGATACAGATAATACGATTGCTTAATTTAATTCTGATTGGAATATTTCTTCTCAATTAGCTGCACAAATAGCCTGCAAATATACACATCAGGTGACAAGAATGATATCAGCGCATCAACTTAGTGGCATAAACATTGATGGAGAATTACTTAAAACAAACATGATGGAACGAAATTATCCCATCAGTAAACAGAAACATCATCTTATTCTGAGATAAGTTTCTTCGGTATAAGAGGCCTCGGAATAGGCATTTTCAAATTGCTCACTTTTAACCCCAGAACTACCAGAACCTCCGAGGCGCACAACTTTTCTTTTTGTCTCTATTATAAATAAAGGTAAGGTCTTAATATGTAATGATACTGTGCAGAGACATAGAAAAGAATTACCCAAAGTTTCTCATCAATGTATGCATATTTCAATTTTCTGAAAATTATTTCGCCATTGGGTGCATGCCTTGACATGTGGGTGGCCTAACTTATAGGGTGCCTTTTGTTTGGTTAGTTTTATTTTTGCAACCCGTCTCCCAATATTGCTATTTCTAGTCAAATCCTGTTGATTTTCATTCTCTCCCACACCCTCCTATTAGCAGTTCATTTGGTTTCTCATAGAGCAATGTATTGGTGTGAAAAACAGTACATGCAAGCAGGTATGCGGAAGGATTTTCATTGTTTCTTTCAACATGAATGCATTTGTTTGGTCCGTACTGATAAGCCAGATGGTTTAGCTGTTGTTTTATGATGGTGAAAAGGAGGGGCGGAGAAACAAAGGAAAATCCACTGTGATATGCTCACAGTGCAAACACCAAGTGTGCGGAAAGCACTGTGAAGAGCGCTATTTGTTTAAACTATTGTCAGACGAATCAGATTAAATCATTTTTCTAATCAATTTTTTATTACAGTGCAACCTCTACAATCTGAACTAATTAATGCAAGGGCATGTTCGGATTATTGAGGTGTTCGGATTACTGGATTCATGTAAAATAACAAGGAAAAAATCTATTATGTATTAAATTTCTGTAAATAAACCACTAATTACAGATCACTAAAATGACTGAGAGATCCGCATTGATGGATGGGAAAATTGTCCTCCACACTGGGCCATGATAGTAGGAATGAGCAATATCGCCACGGCTGGCCTGGCTGATATCACTCATTCATTTTAAAATGTTTCAAAGAATCATCTATTCAGCTGCAAGAAATGTTAGTCGAGGGCATTGCCAGACTTTGTTACAAAATAAAAGCTTCAAATTTCACTTTTCGACGCTTGTTTCACTTAACCGACACTTTACATCTGATGTTGAGAAACAGTTCAGATTACCATGGGTTCAGACTGTAGAGGTTGCGCTGCATTTCTGTAAATATAATCTTACTGCAATATTAATCTGATTTTGAAAACAGGAGGAAAAAATGTAAAAAAATTGTTCTAATGAAAATATTTCATTCTTTATAATATATAATGTACATAATTTCAAATAAATTACTAAAATTGTATAGTTATATTCCTATGATGTTTTTAAATGTATAACAGTAGATTCGAAACACTGGCTTTTTATTGTATTTTATATGGTGGGCCTCTGAGGCCACCTCTTGGTAGTGAAAAATCGCTTGGTAGTCCTATGGTTAAAGATAAAAACTCTGGAAAATGAGATATATATATATATATGTATATATATATATATATATATATATATATATATATACGACGTCCCAATTCAAACACAAAAAACACATCCCCCGATTAATATATGATAGTCAGTATGTGCAATGTTTTTGCACCTATTGGTAATACAAGAATTCCAAAACTACTTTTAAGAGCCTGTTGCATCATCAAAATTGATGGACCTGTAAGTGCCATTAGGAGACTAAAGTTCGAAATTAAAAAATCACATAAAGTTTGGGTGAAATTCACAGGTAAGAATCAATTTTGTGAATTATTTAAAATTTTGTTTTCTTATAAAGATGGATTAATCAAAAGACAACTGTCGCCACAGCTTAACAATGTGGCTGGTTTTCGTGGCAATACAGATAAAAGTTCCTTTTACAAATGCCAAATAGTAAAAAAAACAATATTTTGGTGGATTTACTGCTATACAAAGCTGATAAACACAAGTAGTTTTAACGTCAACACTGTATTTTTATTTCACTACTTGATGCTAAAAAATATAGTTGGCTACATTAATGTATCCCCCTTGGTGTGGTATTCTGTAAAATACTTCACATGGTAATGCAACTATCCAATGTACATACATCTACATGATACCCTGCAAGTCACCTTTTTGGTGGATGGCAGGGGGTGCAGTGCACCAAGGGTCCATAATTTTCCTACGTTATCTTTTCCTATCATGTTCTCTTATTGTCCTAGGGAAAAACGATCCTCTATATCGCTCCGTTCTATAGTCGATCTCGTGAATCTTATCCTCACTGTCCTGCATAGAATGGCATCCAAAAGAAAATGCTTTCAGAAAAATGAGGTACTATATATCAGACCTAAAGTGTCTTTAAATCTTTCAGAGATTACATAAACAATGTTTCGTAAAACAAATGACAGCCACATTAAAAACCTTCAAGACAAGAATGTTGCCTGCTTGTGCCAGATAATGATATAGGAAGGAGAACCTTAAGATGAGCAGTCATTTTTAAACAAAGTTTTCATTTCTAAACACTTGGATCTTTGCAAGCTAATACCGATAAATCCAATTGGATTTGACAGGTTAGCATAATCAAGATTTCTTAATAGCTGATGATAAATAATTTTGATTTCAGGCATAAATTCGATGGAAATGACAAAAAACATTGAATGAGCAATCATTTCTAATTCACAAGGATGCATACAGAATGTATGTAGTTTCATAATATAAAAAATGAGAGAGAATGGTGTTTTACTTATCAATGCATGTAAAAATCATTATATTACATTTTAAGGATTATCTGGTTAACTTTATACCCAATCCATTCAAAACATATGGAAATTAATGTTAAAAAGTCATTAATTGTACAGGCAAAATGTTTTTAAAACAATGTAAATTAATATTCGGATAGAATAAAATCTTTCGAAATAACTAAGTATACAGAAATTTTACCTGAATAACTAAGATTTCCTTGACTCGATTGATTTCTTGTTGAGTTCGCTCCAATTGCTCTTTACGTTGCTGTTTTTTCAGTGCTTTGGCAGCGTCTACTGATATTCCATTGAACTGCTTACACAGTTCCCGAGCGAATTCTAAAGTTTGTATCACTTCGTCATATTTGGCTACGGCCGAAAACTGGTCACTATTGAGATCTTTCCCGTTCTTCTGCTCTTCTTTGTACGACTCTAGTTTCACCTGAAAAAAATGATGGATAGTTATTGCTACCTACAGAACAATACCAAGGCATTTGAACTCATTATGATCCGACCTCCACGATATCGGTCTACGAGAACCCGCCACTGGATCGTACAGGTACAAAAATTCTTCGATTAACTCATTACACAATAAACAGTACTGATAATCAATATCGACATCGGTGGGAAATCACATGAATCTAGTTTGTTAAAAATTTTCATTACTTTTAAGCCCTACCTCGATGCTTACGTCAAAAACGTGAAGGCTAACCTTGAGAACGGAAGTTTGATTCAACGTGCGCAAGTAGGCATAAAAGCATTAAGTCGACAAAAAATATATTTCGAATAAGTGGAAATAATACAAAAGATGTCATTGCTCCTGAATTCAAAATTATTTCAGGCTGAAAATTCAAATGCAGACGTTTTCAAGATAACTTAGCAAGGTATGACGGCCATGTTCGCTACAGTCGAGTCTATCTAGCGAGATAATCCAAGAGATATTAATCAAAATATATCATGCTTATAGGTCACTAAAAATACTTTGAGTAGCATGGATTTTCATGGGAAATGGTAAATTATAATGGTATTAGAAGCACATGGCAAATAAAACATGGCGGACCGTAATTCCTAAAATGACAGGTGAATGATATCTCGTGAATTGAACTAGCTTGTAGCCTGTTAAAATAATACTAACCTTCCTTTTCTCCAAATTACGTATTTTATGTTCTATTATAGTTATAGCTTGACGTAGAGGGTCTACAGCCTCCGTAGAGGCTTGTTTTTCCAGCTTCGCAGAGGCTGAAGGCATCCTTCAAAGCGCAACAACTAGGACGTGTTTAGGAATAATACACATCTGCCGTGAGAGTGCGCAGCGGTACGCAATATCCTTCAGTTGGAATCAAGTTCAGTTTTATTTTCGGCTTATGAAGGATTTTTCCCACGTTTTCGAATGAATGACATTATAACTAGTTAATTAAATCTTACGTGTATTTATGGAATTTTACAGTTGGATTTTCAAATTTTCTTTATTTCGAAACTTAGAATCGATTGTTATAAAAAAACTACATTTGTATTTCCTTTAACATTTGGGAACTATTCAATCTTCAGTAATTCGTAATACGTGTTTTTATAAATAATACTAGTAAAAACTTTATTGAAGGTTGAAGAATATTCAGTGTATAATTAAAATTCTGCAAGGTAAAACTTCGTTGATAATTTTAAAAATAAAATTTTACATTCACCGTAGATTTATCTAACACCTAAATAATACCGAATCAAGGGCATGAAGCCTCTACGAATCCTGTATACCAACATGTTTTGTCCTACACGTACATTTTTGTGGATAATCTTTGTTTTTTTATGCATGAAATTTCTAACATTTAATTCTAAGCTGCACTTACATCCCCAATGCATTATTCTCAAATTTGGTGGCTGACTGCTTAAAGATTTTATCGAGACATCTCACTTATAGTCCTTTTGTAAATATTTTATATTAAGCAAGTATCATTTACTAATAAAACTCTTGTTTTTGGATATTATGAAAAACATGAAGCCATCTATGGTTAAGCATTGACATGGATCGGATCAGTGATTAGTTTTATGTAACAATGGGTCGAGTGAATAAAAACTAAGCAAATGCTTAAAGCATTAAGCATTTGCTAAAAGCATAAGCAAATGCTGAAAGCATTTGCTTTGCTATATTGAGTGAATAAAAGTTTGCTTTGCTTATAAGCATTTGCTACTCAGTTTTAAGCAAATGCTTAAATGTTACGGAAGAAAGCTCTTTGCAACTCTTCCTTCACTTGTTTTTGTTTACATTTTAAGTTTTACATAGTTGAATTTCAAACTAAAAACAAATATATTGGGTAATATTTTTTAAAAAGTTAATTAATAATTTTTTAAAACTATTTCTTTTATAACTGAATTCGATAATATCACAAATCATGGGTGTATTTTTATTCAATTAGTTATAGTAATTTTATCCAGTCATTTGCCTTTATAGTGATTTTGGACGCCACAAATATTTCTATCTTACATCACTTAAGTACCTTAAAAATATTTCTATCTTCTGTTTGGAAGACAGTACCCCGCCACGTCTCTCTTGATATTCTCCGAGTAACAGATTTGAAATATAGGTACTTAACATTTTCTTCAGAGAAACGATATAAATTTTTATAACGTTGAAACTTTTCTTGTATTTTTTAACCTTTCGTGTCACCATAAATTACCATATTTATATTTAGGATCAATTATCATGAAAGTAGAGTACTTGGAAATATTTTAGCAAGCCCTTTACCTCACTTAAAAAAGTTTAAGCATATGCTTAAAGCATTAAGCAAAAGCTCGGTTTTATTCACACAATTTTAAGCAAATGCTTAAGAAAATTCCTAAAAATAAGCAAATGCTTATTCTTTCTAGCAAAAGCAAATGCTATTTTATTTTATTCACCCCAAATTAAGCATTTGCTTAAAAAGTGAGGGAAATCTTAAGCATACGCATTTGCTTATTTTTTATTCACTCGACTCAATATATTGACGTAATAAATTAGTCATTCATTTTTTACAATCTCTTTTTTCTGCGTGAAATTTTTTCCAATGCAGAATGAATCGTACAATGGGTAGTTTTTTCGGTCACCAACGATAGAAGTATTTTACTCATCCAATGTCAATATACAGTAAATTATGATATGCCATATTCCAAGATTGTTCATATTGATGCCATAGAAAAATTAACGTTTTACAGAAGCAAATTGAATTAACTCGGAAAAAATTATTTTGTAGTAACATAAATAGTCACCAACATTTTTCTTGCAGCAACAACATAATTTCAAATTGTATCTTTCAATCCTCCTAAATAATATTCCAGTTTTATCTTTCATTCAACGCATGTTGAACTTAATTGTTTAAGTTACTCAAGATGACAATCATTGACTGTATTTTCCTTTATGTTAGTATTTAATCTTTTTGACATTAATAGGAAATTCAACTTTTTATTAGTTTGCTTAAGTTCACAGGAGGAAATATACATTCTTGACATTCCAACTTAATTTCTCATCAACTACATTATTTTAAAAAACTTGGCAAATTGCACAAAATATTAAAAACTTGGTAGGCTCCTGGTTTGCCCATACTAAAGCAAACTTCATTATACTCCTTTACTTAAAACACTTTTATTCTGCCCAGTGCTGGATTTACGCACAGGCAACTGCCTAGGGTGCCAAATTATGAAAGGTACCTAACACTAAGTGTGAAAGCAGCAAATTATGAAATGTATTAAATTATGAAATACATCTAATCATAGAAGTTGCAAAATGGGACACCAGATTTTGACTACAATGGAAAAGTTTTTCACAACTGTTTTCAGTATTATTATTTTTATTATATTTTTAAAGAGAAAAAGGCGCACCGGAAAACAGTGCCTATGGGCGCCAACAACTTAAATCCAGCCCTGATTCTGCATAACAACTTTTAACAAATATATTACCATCTTTATGTTCATGCAGGATATTCTGATACATCAAAATATGAAGAATTGATATGGAGTAAAAAGAACCAATAGTCGAAAATAACCCAAGAGAAATTATAAAAAAATTTATTACTATTAATTTCTTTATAAATAATACATGTTTTTATGTAATCATCAATTTTAACATTGAATCTTGACAAAATCATCTTTTTATCAAGGCACCATAAAAAATGTGGTGGAATAGATTAAATTCTATAAAAGGAAACGTTCTCCTTGGATATATTTCATCCCAGAATAAAAACCTGAAATGCAACACCTCAAACATTTTCAACAAAACATCAATTTATTACAATTAGCGCACACTCATTTGAAAGTTTATTTGTACAATTAATGCATTTCAAAAAAAGATAATAAGGTGAAGTCCACAAGTGCTGGGCGCTTTTTGTAATTAACATAGAATGGCATCCAAATTTGGCTTTAAACATGCTCATAGAGTTATCTCCTCAGGTTTCTTGTTTCTAGATTTTAAATCAGCCTGGGCCCATAGAATACTTACTTCTTGGAATTTCTGCAAAGATAAATATATAAAGGTCATGTAACAACTAATGAGGCAGAAGAAATTCAAATGAAAAGTTAGAGTAAATTACATAAAATTACTTATTTTGGATGAATAAGTCTGAACTACTTTAGAGATGCGCTTTTCAAATTAGATATTCAACTGATTATTTCAGACTAATAATGCATGTGACCTATGTAATGAAATTTTTATTTAACAGAAATAGATACCATACATACTCGTGTATAACGCACTCTCGTGTATAACGCGCACCAATACTTTTTGCCAAAAAATCCTAACTTTTTCGTCTACGCTGTGTATAACGCGCATCCTAGATTTTGAGGGTTATAAGAACAAAATTTTAGAATTATATTATCATGTTAGGAATTAAATAAATAAATAAATACAGACCCGTTCTGGGTAACGCAAGACTCGCCTTAGGCAAATCAGACTTTACGTAAAAACCTACGAAAATTAATTTTTAAAATCCGAAAATTCAGAGTTGCGGAAATTTCTTTTAAATTTATCAAATTATACGTAACACTTATTTACGGAATATTGAATGGTTAGAGATACTTAATGACACGAAATTTTAAATCCCTTGCATATCGCGGTTGCCTTCGCACAGTTATTTAGTGCTGAAGATTAATTCTATGAGTTTTAAATTACTTACATTGTTAATTATATATAATATATTCGTTAACTAAAAAAATTCTTTCAATTGTCGATATAAACAACTACTACTACTGCCTCCCCCTCCTTCCCCAGATATGTGTTTAGCGGGAAGTCTACCTGGCGATTTTGCAGGAAACTACAGCAATCAGTAGTGTACAGTGACCATACGTCCCGTTTTTTTAGTTTAGTGTCCCGTTGTCACAATAATTGTCCTATTTTTTCCAAGAGTGCCATTTAATATACAAAGTTACACGAAAAATTAATCCTACACATATAATGAAAGTCATAGATGAAGACGAGCTTTTCGATGAATACCACCATGTTACGAATATCAGCAAAAGCAAAATTGCCGAATGGAACACGACTTTAACTGAAACTCTAGAATGATGGTTTGTGCAAGGTGAAAGAATTTCGTTAAAAACACTCGAATGATTTTATAATTTGCTTTAGCTATTCTCTGCACAAGTTTGGCTATAGAAAGAATGTTTTTTATCACAAATGCTCTGTGGACAGCCGAAAAGAACTGTTTCCTCGTTGGAAACATCAAAGCAGTGACAGTGACAAAAGCTCATTTTCGGGAACTTTCGTGCAACGACTTTACAATTTGCTTTCAAACAATCCCAAATTACTGCAAGAAATATCTTCGTCTGCAAATTGCCTACAAAACGTCTGCACAAGAGGATGAATCATCAACTCTCATACCAGCTTCAGAACCAACTCCTTTAACATCTGCTGCAAATTAATTTGTTGTTCATCCACCCATATTTCAGGATTGTTAAGCTAAATTTCTATTTAGCCCCAGTTGGGATTATGCTTCAGACTTGTTTCATTGAATTAAAATTTGTCAGCTGTTTTTTTAATTTTTAAAATCTGATCACCCTATTGTATAACAAAGTATGTCATGATAAAAATATTAAATCAATGTATCGGAATCGGAAAAGTGAAAATTTTCTCCAAAATTTCATATTGTATTTTATTTTTTTAGAAGTCTAGAAAAACTCACTGAACCGAATAAATTATACTGATCCTGGATACAGATCCCTAGATCCAGAGTCTCCAGTTCAAAATGACACTGTTGGCAACACTACTTGTATCCGTAATTGGTAATAACTGAATGTATGGAATTTGACCAAGTTAATTTAATTCTTTTAACTCTCCACATCATTACCTAAATATTTTTTTAATGTGTCGATATTTTTCCTGCCTACAGAATTGTTCCAATTCTTTCAAATGATGTATTGATTGAAATAAACCAAGCTTCCATTAAAAAAAAACCTGCAAAAATTTTGTCCCGTTTATTTTTGTAAATTTCGGGAAATGTCCCATTTTTGCCTTTTTGAAATATGGTCACCCTAAGCTAGTGAAATGTGGAATATTTGGAGAGGATGGAAATACAATACAATACAAGGAAGTAATTAGGTGTTTGATATGTTTAATTATATGTATAAGCTGGATTATTGATAATGAGCATGGTGTCCCCTCAATTCACCCAAAAATTGAGGATCTGGTGCAAGTTAGATACACTTAATTATTTTATTTTAACTGCACAGAAGTGTTACCCATGTATAACGCACATCCCTACTTTATGATCTAAAAATTTGGTCTTCAAACTGTGTTATACACGAGTACATACGGTAAGATGAACAGAAAAAGATGAAATGGCTACAAAGCCAGGCACACATCTCGGTTGACCTAAAAGTAAGAGATAACATGATCCACAATGGATGGTAGTCATTAAATGCAAGTAAACATTTATTGTAGAGAAAAAACACCTTTAACCTTTAAGCTAACTTTAACATGCAATAATGCTGAAACTGTGAAAATTGATTACTAGATACGGAACAGTATAGTCTAATTTCTCATAAAGTGTACATCAGTAAAACTGAGGCTAAATTTGTCCATTCATTAACATCTCCAAAATAAATGAAGTTTGAACACTTTCACTTAGGAAGGCTTTACTTTGTGGAAAGATTCCATAATGTAAATAAAAAAGAATATTGGTGCGAATGCATTCGCGGCATTCGGCTGTAGGCGGCATGTTTTTTGGTAGTTCACTGCGTTGATCAGGTATGCTGTAACAGGCAAAACCAGTCACAATAAATTTGTATAGTGGAAATATAAAACATTCTTTTTTATTTACCTTTAAACACTTTCCTATTTGATGTTAACTAGGGGGGCTCTGCCTGCTTCGCCTGACCTAGTCTCACAAAGTGCTCCACGCCTCGCCTTTGTTGGCCACATTGTGGCCAAATGCATTTCGCTCGCTTCGCTTGCAATTTTATAACCAATGAGGTCAATTTCCCACAATGTAGCAGTTAAATATCGAGTTGAGACAATGTTTCACCTTTCTTTCTGCAACATTAAACTCTCATACAAATTTTTTCATCAAACCAAGGACGTCACGTGGAGTGGGGAGGAGCTGCACAGCAGGAGTGAGGAGGAGCTGCGGGGTAGAGTTGCTTAAGAAAAGTGTTTGATGAAAACCAGATTCCTTTTATTATATAGAGAGATAAGAGTGTCACAATGCTTGAACTGCATGCAGGTCCCCAAAAGTAATATACCCTGGTCCATGAGTAATCAAAAATCCATACAAAAATATTTGAGCAAATTACTCACCTCATTTAAACAATAATTAGGAATCAATGCCTTATGAAATAATTTTAAAATAATAAATAACATAATTTTAATGACATGGTTTTAACTAGGCATGGTAGGATTCAATTTAAATCGACAAACATCGATAAACATTGATTTTAAAAAATTTTCAAAATTGACGAAAATTAATAGTCGTCGATAAGCATTGATTTTCCAGCAGGATGGAAAAGTATACGTCCAAAACCTATTCTGAATTATAATATTTAAGTAGTTTCTGTGTACTTTTTTCGCAGTACAGGTATGCCTCATTTAGCGCTTTTTCGATATAGCGCAGTTGGCATATCGGGATTGAAATTTTAATTTTTGAAAATTTTTAAAATAATGCTCTTAAATGCTACGGTCCTTTATTATGGTCCCAGCATTTTTCTCACCTTCATTTGTACTTCACTCTGTTCAGAGATAGTCACTCCACTAATAAAAGACAAGTTGTTGTTATTTATACGTTTATTAACTTTATTTCTATTTCACTCGTTCACTTTTATTGTTTTTTACATTGGTTTGCCGCAATTCCACAGTCTTTTGCAGTGACATTGGAAGTTTTAAAGTTTTTAAGGTTACTGTTGAGATGTGCAGGGTGGGGTTCGCTTTGGATGGGTTTTTGCTTGAGATTGGGTTAGACTAGGTTGACGACAACTTTCACTTTAACTATCGTTAGTCATTTGTTATTCTGATGTTATTTTGCTGTTAGGACCTATGCTATAGTTACGTGTCTGAAGCTGCGGCGAGGTGGTGGTGCCGCTGAATCGTAAAATAACTCGTATTTCGTTTTTATTTACTTTTGCACTGGCCAATTCATCATCAAAGTTCTTCGTAATCATGAAGAATTTTAGGAACATGTCAAGGTAATACACTATATTGATGTTTTACGAAGTATATACCAGAAATACTTATTATATTTTGTACATTTCATTTATTTTATAATATGTTTTTTCATCGCAAATGTTATTAGAAAATGGTGATTTTCCATCATAAAGAATTAGTTTTTTGAAGATGTTGTACATCAATAAGTTCATAATAAATAATTATTTAAAAATAATTTTCATGTACCGTATTAACTCGTTTAATACCTGCACATGTTTTTAGAGCTAAAAATCTGGGGAAAAAACTGTAATTCGTGTCATGTCCGCACTTCCAAAATTTTGATATTTTACAGCAATATCGGTTGAATAATCTATCTGAAGCCGAATTTGATGATATAATTATGGCAACAAGCAAATATTTAATAAATGACTTCAAAAAAGTATTTTTTAATACTTTTTTAACATACGTAAACATCAAAAATTCACATCCATTGCTATTATATTACATGAAGACAACTCAAAAACCTATTTTGGTGTCTAGCTCTTTGATCTCACAGAAATTTTCAATTTTGAGCCGCAGCACATTCTCAAGTTATTTAACATAAAATGAGTAATTTTTGCTAATTTTGTGAAATTACGCTAACTCAGCCATTATTCACCTAGAAAAAGTGCAAATTTTACATAAATAAACATAAACGGTGCATGCTCAAAATAAATCCTGGTGTCAAATCCCTCATAGATCACACAATACCAAAAATAAACTGGTCACTATGAGACCCACTGCGACCGGTTACATAGAAGCATTTCTCAAGTTTCTGTGGATAAAATGTATCACTTACAGCTTTCAGAAGGCACAAACAAACAATTCCAACAGTTATTTAGTGACACATTTCCATCGCAAGATACAGAGTAATAAAAGTATGTACATATATTCTTTTAAGAACCCAAAAAAATGAACTTATGGTAAAATGTGATCACGAATTAAAAGGCAATGTAACAGAATTCGTTTGTTTTTAATGAAAAATATATGCAATTCAGTTGTTTATTTGTCTTACATCACCTTTTCTATGAGAATGAATGACATTCTTCTATTTACATAGAAATTTATGTGATTTAGGTATACTACTGACAGCTGGCAAGGAATTTGAAAAAATACCTGATAAATATCATGCTTATTATATTATTCTACGCATTTAAAAAAATACCTTGGTTATAAATCAAGGAAATAAAATGCAAGGCATATTGCACCTACCGAAGAAAACACATACTCATCTCACTCCAGGCACACAGTATGCATTTTGCGGGCGGCCTACCCTCAAAATATGAAGGAGGAAATATCGTGTAATGTCTGCACCCCCTTTTTTGATGGGAACTTGTGGGAAAAAAAGTGCAGGTATTACATGAGTAAATACGGTACTTTGTTTTCTTGACTTTAAATTAATGTATAAAAATGTCCTATCATTATATAAGTTGCAAAATAAAAATAGTAAACTTTCTGAAGAGTAAAATCAACTGGGTTAAGTGCTATGTTAAAAACTGTTCTTTTAGCACAAATTCTGTTAGGGCACAGATGACTTGGAATGCCACTCATGTGCTAAGCGAGGCATACCTGTATTATTTTCTACTTATGATTTCATTCCTTTTGTGGGCTTACATTAACAGTAGGACTGAAAGAAGGGTATTTTCTTATACTCAAATATTGAAAAGCTCACGCTTCTACTCTGGACAATCAGGCAACCGCAAGGTCCTAGGATAGTTGTGAGAACACGTGTTTCTGAGCCCTTTTGAGTTTTTGAGATTATATTTGCCGACCTAATGGTGGGATATTCCACGAGTCTTTCTATACAAATAAAGTTATGGATATGCCCTGCTGAGAATACCTCGATCCCTGTTAATAGAGCCTTAAAGGCCTTAATCGTTTTGCTACCCCTTCCATTCATCAACCCCATGGAGTGTATTCTGGAAACAAAAGTACAAATGTCTAAAAGCATTTAAGCTGAACTGGCAAATTCTTTTGAATGTTTCTCGGGAAAAGCAACAGCATATTGTTCGGATTTCAAGATGTAAAGCAGAATTTACTGAATACATTTGCAAAGTAATATATTTGTCAATGACGCGATTGGAAGAATTACTCTATGAAATCAAAAATATCTAATTTAGAAATACCAGCTTACGATATTGAGATTAAATATATACTAAGTTTCAGTGTGGTGAAACAACAATAATATTCTCGTGAACGATATGCAAGGTCCTTAATTGGTTTAATCATCAAGATTCAGTACCCTTTGCAAAATTAGTAAAGAAAGAAGTGAAAATACAAGAACAAGAAATATCGTTTTATGTTCGCACAATGAACTTTTTTCTGCACTAACTATTTTTAAAGAGGTATGCTTTCAAGTCAAAATATTCTTGTGTTTATATATATATATATATATATATATATATATATATATATATATATATATATATATATATATATATATATATGGATGTCAACAAGGTGTTGGGATGAGGTTCTCTCTCTGTAGCTGAAGAAGGAGTAGTTCCGAAAGCTTTACGTTTGTGATGTTTCTGTGTTTTTGTGTTATTTACGTGTGTCGCTTCGACATCCCCGGGGCCTCGCCAACCTGAAGTCGTCTGATTGGTGAGTGCTCACTGGGTTTCCTCATCCCAACACCTTGTTGACATCCATATATTCATTTTACCTTTCCTTTTCCGTAAGTTGTTATATATATATATATATATATATATATATATATATATATATATATATATAAAGTAGAAAAAGCAATAGTGGACCTAAAGAAAGGGAAAGCCACCGGCAACGATGGAATACTGGCTGAGGTACTTCATGTCATGGGATCAGGACTAAAAGCGATCACAAAATTAATTAATAAGATTTACGACATGGTAGACTGGCCTTGGGATTTCCTAGAAGTAACAATGATCCCTCTAAAGAAGAAGCCAAAGGCAATGCAGTGTAAAGACTACAGAACGATAAGCCTTCTGTCACACACTTCAAAGATCATCACGAGGATTCTTAATAAAAGGCTGGAGAAAAAGGCAGAAGAAACGCTAGGGTAAGATCAATTCGGTTTCAGAAAAGGACAAGGAACTAGAGATGCTAATGGGGAAGTTAGAATCATATCAGAAAGGGCAATAGAGTACAGTCAAGATATCTGCGCATGTTTCGTAGACTGGCAGAAGGCCTTTGATAGAGTAAATTGGGTAGTGTTGATGAAGATATTAAAGGATATAGATGTAGACTGGAAAGACAGGAGACTGATCAGGAATCTATATGTGAATCAAGTTGTAAAGGTCAGGTTGGAGAATGCAGACACCTGTGGAGTAAATATCGGTAGAGGAGTAAGACAGGCTGCTGCCTATTGCCAACTCTATTCAATATATATGGTGAAAGATGTTTTAAAGCAGGAGATTTAAAAATTAGAGGAAGGATTATGAGAACAGTAAAATATGCGGATGATCGAGTACTTCTAGCAAGAAAGGAAGAGGAACTCCAAAAAATGATAGACTAGTAATAACAGGTAGAAAACATGGTATGGAAATAAATACAGAAAAATCCAAGGTCATTCGAATTATCGAGCATAGAAGAGAATCTGAACATAAATATTGGAGGAAAGTCTTTAGAACAAGTTTCAGACTATAAATACCTTGGAAGCATCATAACAAGAGAAGCAAAATGTACGGATGAGATCAGGACTAGAATAGGAAAAGCAAAAGCGGTTTTCAGAAGAAAGAAACACCTACTTACGGGGAATATAAGGGAAGATATCCGCAAGAAGTTCATAAAATGCTATGTATGGAGTATAGCTTTGTGTGGGGCGGAAACATGGACGCTAAGAAAAAATGACATCAAATACTTGGAAAGCTTTGAAATGTTGACTTGGGGGAAAATGCTGAAGATAAAATGGACAAATAGGATGAAAAACGATGAAGTGCTACGAAGAGTAGGAGAGAAGCGAATGATTATACAGACTATTAGAAAGAGGAAGGCAAACTGGGTTGACATTACCTGAGAAGAGAGAGTATGATTAAAGACGTGTTAGAAGGAAAACTAGATGGAAAAAAGGTAAGAGGTAGGGAAAAGGTTTCAGCTGATAGACGATTTGAAAGGGAAAGAGTTATCAAGATATAAAGAGGACAGCGGAAAATAGGAGTACGTATATGGAGAACCAGGTTTAAGCATGAATAATCACGGACTTGTCTACGGACAGACTACCTATGATAATGATACGTAAACACAATACATCGCATTAACACGTTGTGTACCGGATTTAGATTTCTGTACTACATTCAGTTCCTGGACATTTTCTCATAATTCCAAAAGAAAAAGCACGTGAAATCTCGTGGTCAGTTCAAATGTGGTGATTTTCTTGGTTAAAAGTCACGATTTAATTAGTAAAAGATTAAATCAATGATTGAAATATACTACTTTGTATCGTATACTTTTTTACTGTAAGTTAAAGATAAAATAATATTTTAATAAATTTGTTATTTAGTGTTTTCTTTAATATTAACATTTAAAAATTTTGAAATAAAAGTAAATTTAAATCATCGAATTGTAAGGCCGAAAACAGCCAGCCATATATGTAAGTAGTAATTTTAAGCATCGATATTTGTTGAAAATATCTTGGGAAAATAAACGCTGATTTTCAACAAAATAAATGTCGAATTCTACCAAGTAGTAATTTTAAGCGTCGATATATGTCGAAAATCTCTCGGGGAAAAAAAAACGTCGATTTTAATTGTCAATTAAAAAAAAATAAACGTCGAATCCTACCAAGCCTACTTATAACTAGGCTTTCCACCTTTTTTAATATTATAATGATAAAAACATAAATATTATTATTCAGTGGCGATGAAATACTTTTCATATTTTCCACATAAATTAAGTTTTAACCTTTAAATATTTTTTTTTGTGTTTCTTTTCCCTACAAAACAGAAGTATGCAATTCTTCATTAGTTTTACAATAAAATGCTTTTTATTCGAACATTTTAGTACTAATAATTCATGAGATGTGATTTTTCCATAAAATGAACAAAAATATCCCAAAATAAATCCGGCGTTTAAAGGTTAATAAAATTTCATCAGTGGAGTGTAGATTTACTTTTGCATATGTGTGTATCAGAATATTTGGTTCTCAAGACATTGTGTTATATAAACCACTAAGTTTAAGAATGCACAGAGGAGAGAAAACAATAACTGATATACCTTAGCAATATATGGACTATCAGCAAGAATATCATGCAGAATGACGGTGTTGTCTTTGCTCGGATCTGAAGCCTTTTTGTCCGAGACCAATTTGGCACATTCATTAAAAGTATGATATTTTAGATGGACTATTTTGTTGAACAGTTCAATGTTTTCAGCACATATCTGGCATACAGAAAGTCTCTGGATAAGAAAAAGAGGAAAAAATAATTTTTACTTAATTGTTGAATATATAACTTTTTAGTCAAACATTAGTTATTTAAAACATTCACAAACACTTTAAAATAATTGATACTAAATTATAACCTCTCAAATTTGGCATTCTTAAAACCAGCTACTCATGAAAGTAAACTATTCAGAAAATATCATCTAAAACAAAAATTTTTATTGTAACCATATTTCAATCTAAAATAATTCTCTCCCTCCTAAATCTGTCACTTCAGACAACACATGGGTCACTTTAACCTCATCTTTGCCAATGTAGTCACTGTGTAGTTCTGCCCGAAGCTTTTCAACTTGGGCAAGGAAAAAGGATAATGACACATTAGGAACAGAAAATGCAAGGTCTACTTTATTCTTTCTTTCATTTTTTCTACTTTCAAACTTTTTTCTATTTTAACTCTTCCATATTTGCAACACAAAAAGTGATCCTAAGCTTTCAAAAACTTAACTATATGGAAAAGGTACATATTTGAAAGCCACGATATTTAAAAACTCTGTTGCCTGATTTGAGAGGTTTCGTTGTAAACAAAGTCCACAGTTATTTCACACATTTTAACACTTCTACAGACAAGATAGCTGCAGCTGGCATCGTTATGTAAAGGCAAAATAGCCTTACCAGTTATGAATTCTGATTGTAAATAATTACTTAAAATTATTACATACACTGTTGTAAAAAAGTCTACACACTGTTAAAATTACTTAGATATAAAAGTGAATTCCTAGAATAATTCAGCTAAATTTTATGGCCAAAAAATGTGTCAAGTATCAGTCTTATAAAAAAATGTCAATTAAAAATATGGCGACTAAAATGAAATGGAAGAAAGCATATAATAAAATTTACAAACCTCATACTTATTTGAATTTGTACATGTGGTGATACATTCAAGAGTTTTATTACAATATGCCTGACCATCCAGTTCTATCAATATATAATTTGTGATTTGAGAGCATATTTCACAGTTGAGGTATGGTAATTTTTCATCTTTAGGTTTTGTTTTTAATTTTGGCAAAGTGCAAAGGCTTTCCTGCAAAATATATAATAATGATTAATGGATGTAATGTATTTCACACAAAAACAAGATTATAATAGAAAAACTACCTTCAAATCCCTTGACCATCCAAATACTTTAAGTAATTTTTTCTTCTTTTCTTCACAGATGCTATCCATTTCATTCACACTCGTGATGAAATATTCATCTAAGTTTTAAAAATTGCACAAATGAGAAATTAATTATTGAAATATACATTTCACCAATTAAAATATTAACTAGGCACCTTAAGAGCTACCTCATATCAATTTAATGATATACAAAAAGGTTCATCCATGCATACAGTACATTCAAACTAACCTACCAAACCATTATAATTTTTATATACTTCATATAAAAAGGTTGTCTCAGAAAACAGACTTGATTCTATTGAAAAAACAACGCAGGAAATAATGCTGATGAGAATACATAAATTTAGAGGGGCGAAGATAGAAAATCCTCAAAGGCTTGCTAAAATAATAATATACCTCATAGTGAATTCTGAAGAAACAAACATTAAGTCTATCATGTCCAAATATGGAATACAAAGATGATGAAAAATTAAGCTGTATCAAGGAAATGCTATATACATATGTACTTACCAACAGAACAAGTATTTTTAAAGGTGGTATATAGACATATTATGCAACTACTTTCATTAAAATTAACAGAAGATGTGACAATGACAAAGTTTCCATATTTAATAGTGAGAATACCTGAGAACTTATAAAAAAATATCTCATATATAATTTTCTTAAATATAGTGTGCAAGATATAACCAAAACTCGGCACATGAAAATGTTGGGGTAAAAACAGAAAAACTTTAATTTTAAAAATAATTCTCTCTTCTTCCCATGTTTTTCCCTAATCATAAAATAGAATTTCCCATAAGAGATATGGAATTATGAAACAAACTTTAGATCATGGCACATTAAATTCAAATTCTATTCATAGTTTCCTAACACTAGTCTGACAGAGAACCTCATTCAATAAGGATATGTTTCATTATATGCATATTTGTTGTTCAAATTTCTGCTACTATTTTATTCCAAATAATTGTTTGCTTTTAATTTTTGTAAGTTTGATTGCAAATAATTTGGAGTGACACAGGCAGGAATATACCACATAAATTTGACTGGAAAGATTTAAATAAGAATGACAAAATAGGGTTTTATATCATAAACAGATATATCTTGTTTGTTTATTGTGTTGCAGTAAAATAATAATTTATTAAATCCACTTGATTCTACTGAATGATGATACATAATAAATAAATATTACCTTGAAGATTTTTGATCTGGTGAAAACTTTCTAATTTGAAGTTGTAGTCTAACAGCTTTTCATTTCATTCATTAACTAGTTTGTTCATTAATTTTCAATTAATGAATGAACTAGTATCCCTATACTGAATACGCTTGCTCGAAATATACACCAAATATGTTCAGCGAGAAATTAGCTCATAAAATCTTTTTTCTGTTTCGACAGTCTGCTAAAAGGGGGGTTGTCTTGGATTCGGGTAAAAATGGTGTGGCTGTGTATATACATATATAAATGCTTACGGAAGAGGAAAGGTAAATGGATGGCAACAAGTTGTTGAGATAAGGAAGCCCAGTGAGCATTCACCAATAAGATGTCTTCAAGTTGGAGAGCTGAAGGGGGTGTCAAAGTGACACATGTAAACACACAATAAACAGTGCAATATACATTGCACAAACTTTCTCATATATGTAAACAGTGCTGTTTTTCCAACACAAAAGGTGCCAGAATGCAAAAGAGGTGAGTGGGGGCAAAAACAGGAACTGAATGTAAATTGTCAGCGGAGGAATAGGTGTAATTGTAAAATATGAGAAACATCATTGCATTGAAAATAACTTCATTTCATTTGTTGTAAGTTATGCAAATTAGTATTTTTGCATCAAAGGTTCCGGAACAGCATTCCAGCAGAAAAAAAGCACTGTACATAGATAAATACGTTTGGTCGACTGTGTATGCTTATAAAAGAAAACGTTTATAAATCAAAGTTTACCGTAGTTTAGCATATATTTTAATGCCACTGAACAATATATAGTAATTTTTTGGGCCATATGGCTTAGTTAGTATTATAGTATTATTTGTGACATCAGGCTGTATGATTGGACGAATTTTAATCAAAATCCTCATAGCCATTTTTGGGTAAAACGAATTGTTTAAAAATATTAAAGAATAAAGTACACTTAATTGTTGCGCAATATCGTTCATCTCTTCAGAGTATCTATAATGCTATTATTATTATTATGAATGATATTATCCACAAATATGAGATATCATTCGATTAAGTTTTACCATCTAGGCTGCAGTAAGATTTTGAGTGGATCGTGGCAAAGGCGTGATGTCATAGGGCTTAGGTAAATTAGCTTAGTGTATATTGTAATGTCACTGGATGCCAAATAGTTTCTTTTAGAGAGATATGGCTTACAGAGTATTATTTGTGGGATCAGGTTCTACAATTGGATTGATTTTAATCAAATTTACTGGAGCCATTTTTGAGTAAATCAAATTTTTCTAAAAATTGCCTAGAATAAACTACCTTTTATTTTTGTGCAATATCATTTTTATAAAAAAAGGTCTGCAAAAGATGATATACTGCATAAATACAAGATATCATTTGATTTTATGCATGCGTTTGGGCCCTAGAACTGTGAAAAGACAGACTGACAGACAGACAGGCGGCATGGCAAAACCACTTTCATGGACTCAGGGACACCTAAAACATGTATTTCCATCAAAACCTCGAGGTCGAATTTTTTCACGATAACAATACTTTCTCTATATACGATGTATATGAGAAAGTAAAAAAAAAACATGAAAGCTTTCAGGGATGATCCCTTTGTCAGCAAAAGAGAAAGACAACTGATTGAAGTGACACTGGATGGAGGCATGGGGCGGAAGGGTAGTGTGGAAAGATCGGTTATTGGAGGATATGGAGGGGGTGGAGGAATGGCCGAAAAGGAGTGAAATTCTAGCAAAGGTTAATACACCAAGATCTCAACTCATAAATAAACCAATGCGACATAATTTGAACTACACAGAGCCCATTTAAATAAGACAATAGTTTTTATTTTCCCAGATATTAAGGCATCCATCCGGAATTTCTAAATTCTCTGGCGATCAGCTCGTATCCAAGGTTCCGAATTTCAAGCTCAGATCACCCTTTTTAAGTCATAACTATATTTGTGAATTGATGATTCGACTTCAACTGTAAACAAAAGGAATTTAGCATGAAGAACAGAGCGCTAAATACGTATTTCAAGAGCCAAGCTCTCATCCATGAATTCCTTTTGTTTACAGTCAGAGTCAAATCATCAATTCACAATTTTACTCGCCATAGTCTCCTCTTCTGTTTATTATAACTATAATCACCATTAAGACAATAGCCTATATGTTATACTAAAATTTACGTAAAATTAGGATATTTTGTATGTTATGATTATGGTGTCATCATCCATGCCTTTTAGTACGTATCTGGATAAAAAATTAATTTAAAATTATCACGTCATCATATGTATACATCGTTGGTTGAAATAAAATGGATTATAATGTAGTCTAAGCAATAAATCAATGCTCTTGAAGTATGAATAATCAATTCCCACTGAAAGGCATTGGAGTCATTGCTAAGGTAGTTAATGTTTGTCATTGTTGAAAATAACATAAATAAATAAATAAATAAATAACATACTGCAAGCATTTCATCTCACCTTGAAAAAACATTCATTTTTCAAACCGACATTTCATCATTATAAATATTATTTTAATTCTAAAGATTTCACCTCCGCAGCGATTTCCGTTTTCCCACATGTAAAAATAATAGTTTAAAACAATCCCAAAATGTTGCAATTTTAAATATCTTACACTTTCTTCATTATAAGGTATAATGCTACACATTTTAGCAAATTTTTAAAGTTGTAGCACTTCTATAAGTAAAATAATATTTTTCTAATTGTTTAAATTTAAATAATTTTTAACGGCCGTCGCAATTCATATATGGTGAAATTGAAATGTTTATTTAGTCGTCGATATATGATACTAGTAGTTGGTGCTTGCATACTGCAAGCATTTCAACTCAACATAAAAAAACATTCATTATTCATATTTCATCATTACACATATATTTTTAATTCTAAATATTTCATCTCCGCAGCGATTTTCGTTTTTCCCACATGTAAAAATAATAGTTTAAACAATTCCCAAATGTTACAATTTCAAAAATTTTAACCTTTCTTCATTATAAGGTACTAATGCTACACTTTTTAGCAAAATTTTAAAGTTGCAGCACTTCAAGAAGTAAAATAATATTTTTCTAATTTTTTAAATTTAAATAATTTTTAACGGCCGCCGCAAATCATATATGGTAAAATTAAAATGTTTATTTGTGCAAGTTTATCACTCTGTAAATAATTTGAAAATTTTAGCTTCCTAGCTCATCCCGTAGTACCTAAACAGTTATCCATTTGTTTAAACTTTAAGAATTTTTAACTGCCAAACAAATTAAAATATCAAAATTTGTATAATCCCTATTTCGTTTTTTTAAGAATTCTACTTACAAAAAAAATTTCAACTCCGTAGCACATGCGGAAATACATAAACCATGAAAATTTGTTTAAACAATTGCGAATTTTTAGCGGCCGCATTGTTGCACTTTTTCAAGATTTTCGTTTTTTCTAGTCGGTTTTGCACAAAATCATACCTTTGAAAGAAATTTCGAATCTCCAGCACATCTGGAAGTGCCTAAACATTAGTATCCTCCTGTTATATGTATGTTATATCCTCCTCCTCTGTAAGAGTCGTCGATATATATGATACTAGTAGAAGGTGCATGCATACTGCAAGCATTTCATCTCACCTTGAAAAAACATTAACTTTTCAGACAGATATTTAATCATTACAAATATTCTATTAATTCTAAAGATTTCACCTCCGCAGCGATTTTCGTTTTTCCCACATGTAAAAATAATAGTTTAAAACAATCCCCAAATGTTGCAATATTATACATTTTACACTTTCTCAATTATGGGGTATTAATGCTACACCTTTCAGCCAAATTTTAAAGTTGTAGCACATCTAGAAGTAAAATAATATTTTTCTAATTGTTTAAAATTTAAACATTTTTAACGGTTTTTGCAATATATATATGGAGAGATTGAAATTTTTATTTGTGCAAATACACTGTTCTGTAAATAATTTGAAAATTGCAGCTTCCTAGCTCATCCCGTAGTACCTAAAAAATTATTAAACTTTAATGTTCAAATGGGGTTAAAACAACCCCTAAAAATTAACAATTTTAAAATTTTCCATTTTTATAGTTGGTTATGAGAAAAGTTCTATAATCTTGCAAAATTTCAGCTTCCTAAACTTATTAGATTGGTCTACACACTAGATTACGTTTTCCCATGCTAACTTATGGGAGATATTCCGGGGTCTCTGGAGTCGAACCCAAGACACTGTAAGCAAAAGTAACAATAATTCCTAATAGATATTGCGGCCATCTAGCAACACTGTTAATTTCATTTTTCTAGTTTACCGGTAAGTGCCCATAATTAATTTACAAAAATGGCGCAATGCTTTTCTTATGGGAAAAAACGCAACTTTCGGAATTTCTGGAGTCGAACTCATGTCACTTAGGTAAGAAGTCTCATTTTATCTGTAGGTTTCTCCATCATATCTACAAAAACTGAAACTTTGAGCTCTCTTGCTCTTGTAGTTTGGGCTGGACATTAGTATCCTCCTGTTATATGTTATATCCTCCTCTGTAAGAGTCGTCGATATATAATGATATAACATATAGGAGGATACTAATGTCCAGCCCAAACTACACGAGCAAGAGAGCTGAAAGTTTTAACTTTTATAGATATGATAGAGAAACCTTCAGATAAAATAAGACTTCTCACCTAAGTGACATGAGTTCGACTCCAGAAATTCCGAAAGTTGCGTTTTTTCCCATAAGAAAAGCATTGCGCCATTTTTGTAAATTAATTTTGGGCACTTGCCCGTGAGCTAGAAAAATGAAATTTTCCATGTTGCTAGACGGCCGCAATATCTATTAGGAATTATTGTCAGTTTTGCTTACAGTGTCCTGGGTTCGACTCTAGCTACCCCGGAATATCTCCCATAAGTTAGCATGAGAAAACGCAATCCAGTGTGTAGACCAATCTAATAGGTTTAGGAAGCTGAAATTTTGCAGGTTTATAGAACATTTGTCATAACCAATTATAAAAATCGAAAATTTCAATCCTGTTATATGTTATATATATCCTCCTCTGTAAGAGTCATCGATATATAATGATAACATATATGAGGATACTAATGTTTAGGCACTTCCAGATGTGCTGGAGATTAGAAATTTTTTTCATATGTAAGATTTTGTGCAAAACCGACTAGAAAAAACGAAAATCTTGAAAAAGTGCAACGATGCGGCCGCTAAAAATTCGCAATTGTTTAAACAAAATTTCAAGGTTTATGTATTTCCGAATGTGCTACGAAGTTGAAATTTTTTTGTAAGTAGAATTTCTAAAAAAACGAAATAGGGATTATACAAATTTTGATATTTTGATTTGTTTGGCAGTTAAAAATTCTTAAAGTTTAAACAAATGGATAACTGTTTAGGTACTACAGGATGAGCTAGGAAGCTGAAATTTTCAAATTATCTGCAAAGTAGTGAAGTTGCACAAATAAACATTTCAATTTTACCATATATGAATTGCGGCGACCGTTAAAAATTATTTAAATTTAAACAATTAGAAATATATTATTTTACTTCTAGAAATACTACAACTTTAAAATTTGGCTAAAATGTGTAGCATTAGTACTCCATATTGGAGAAAGTGTAAAATGTTTAAAATTGCAACATTCGGGGAGTTTTTTAAACTATTATTTTTACATAAGGGAAAAACGAAAATCGCTGCGGAGTTGAAATCTTTAGAATTAAAAGAATATTTGTAATGATGAAATGTCTGTCTGAAAAATGAATGTTTTTTCAAGGTGAGATGAAATGCTTGCAGTATGCAAGCAGCAACTACTAGTCATTATATATCAACGACTCTTACAGAGGAGGTAACATATAACATATGTTTAGGCTGTATTCTACCCATTCTTGAGTTCTGTTCTCCTATCTGGTGCACCACATCCTCTACCATCCTTAACCAATTAAACCGACCCTTGAAATTCTTTCTCGCTATAGTCCGTCAATGTATTCCTTCCTTCAGAAACTTATCTCGAGATAAGATACTATCCTCCCTAGGTATTTGCCCCCTTTCTCGCAGGTGCTTAATTGCCGACCTGAAATTCCTCCATGCAGTTATGAATGGCCACATTAGCTCTGATGAACTCCTACCCTGTTTTTCCCTTCATGTTCCCCCTTGCCCTACACGCAACCTTAGCATCCTTCACCTTCCCAATTTCTACCTTTCCATACCACAGAGATCCTTATTCTACCACATTCTATCAGCCCTGAACTCCTTAACCACCAATCATCCTTCCATTGACTTGTTATCACACACCTTTAACTCTGATCTTAAACTTAACCTCAGACCCTAGCGTATCTTACCCCATGTCCTGTTATTTTTAATTATTATGTCATATTTATTATGTTGTTATGTTGTCATTGATTTGGTTGTTATATTCCAATGTAAAAGGTCAAACATGGCTGTTTTTGGATATTGACAAACAAATAAATAAATAAATAAGTAAATAAATATAAGGTTTAAAAAGTCATTTTAATTTTAGTTTTGAAAAAATCACAAGAAGACAATTAAGGGAATCCTTTCATTTATTTTTAAAAGTTTTATTACTAATATCCAAAATATGTGATATTATTTTAAAAATCAAGGACTTAACAATTTCAAAACTAATGTAACTTTAGTGGTAAGTATATAAGAAAGCAATAAAATTTCATCTAATTTATATGTACTAACACATTATAAAACTATTGGATTGTCCTTCGTGATTATTTGGGGTACGAAAATCAAAATGGAATCACAAAACAAAAATGGTATACAATAGAAATATCACCAAATACGATATAAAATCAACAAAAATGATATATATTAATGAAATGATGAAAACAACAATGTTAAATTGTTATGGAGTGCAAACGTAATGAATTCACTCAAAAGTTCAAAGAATAACTGCTGTGAAAATGTCTTTGAAAAACCAATCCTAAAAGGGTGGTGAAGGGAAGGGCCTTACAGTAATTGAGAAAAGGCATCTGGAAAACCCACTGAGCACGAATAACTAAGCGGTCAGCAGATTCATTGGTAGGGTAAAGGATATCTGAAGTTGAAATTGAAGCATCAGGGTTGTAAAGACAAAAATTTGGCTTGCGCAGTGAAAATGCCTGCGTGAGTTCACTACCCCAGGATTTTGAAAAACCCACTCTGAGAAATCAAAATTGTGCCTACTTCCGAACCCTGACAGTAGGAACATAAACTTCTAGGAAGGAACGAATAAACTTGATTGAGTTTTGCGAGGGAAGGAAAAAGATGCAGTAGCCCGAGAATACCTGGGTTTGTCAGAATTTGACCATCAACTTGTTCCGATTATAGTCGGGGTAATCAGGGAAGCGGTTAATAGAAATCTCACAAACTTTGTGAGTTGTGCAGAAAGGAAGATCTGCAAGTGTCCTATTTAAACTTGAAATTATTCTGTGCTATTGGAATAACCTAAGTTTAATGTTTCCCGATTTTATTTTCGTTTGTATCAGCTGTGGCTCAACGAAGGAATGGTTATCTTTCTTTGAGCTTAATGAAACTTGCAGTTCAATAAAAAAACGAAATAAATGTTTTACTTTCCTCTGTTATGGTAGATTTTTATTAATTATACAGTAAGTGCTGCAAGAAATAATTTGTTTGAGTAAGTGCTGCAAGAAATAATTTGTTTGTTGGATTTCTTTTCTAGCAATGTCAAGTTGTGAACTTGGGTTCACAGAAGTGTTCGTGGCTCTCTGTAAACTTCCAAGCAAAACTCACTGTTCTCTATTGTTTGTACAACTACATTTCACTGGATTGAAATGACGTAGTTCCTTTATGTTGTAACTAGGGGTATTATCTAGAAATGTAACATTTTCTGATTTTGGATGCTGTAAAATGTAGTTATGCCATACTATTTGTTTATTTTATGCCATTTCTATGTTGATGTATGGTTTTATTGATTTATTTATGTTCTGATACCATTCATATCATGCGTGACTCCATAAAATACAGAGAATTCAGTATTTAATGTCTTTTTGTGTTTCAAGAGATTTTGAACCTAAGGTTTTGGAATCAATTATATTGTATTGTATTGGGAAATATCGATTCATTTAATGTCGTGATTTTCAGGAACGAATTAACAACATTAATCCAGGAAACACTGTATATTGACCACATTTGTGCCAAACCCAATTTAGCTTTCTCCTAGCAATGGAATATTAATTATATAACTAAAGGTATCTTGATTAAGTAACTTCACTTTTGATACTCGGTGATCTCTTCATTGTATTTCTATCTTTATCTCTTTCCTTAGTCAATGTCTTCTGACAGAGGCATTGTGACTTTTCTCGCTGGTAGCAGAAGAGATTTCCCAGCCAAATTCTAAATCTGGTTTACCCATGGGGCCGGCCGGGGCCACCACCATGAACTCGCGTGTTTTTGGCTCTCTGTTTGTGCTCTTGTTTTTGGTGATACATCTTCGATTTTCAGCTGCTTTTTTGGCCTATTCTTCTTCTGAGGTTGTGATAAACCTCAGTGTGCTCAGAGATTGTGATACTTACGTGCTGTTGTGCAGTAGGAGAAGTTTTGTGTTTCCTTGTTTTTCTGCTTGCGGTTTCGCCCCCAGCCAGCCGTCTCAACGGCTTTCCCGCGTCCCCTCACCGGTCCGCTCAAGTGCCCGTTCTCCCGCCGGAGTCGTCTTTCTGTTAGAGATTCTTTTATCGGGAGACGTTAGCTTAAACCCGGGCCCCAACAGTAGTGCTGTTCTTAATGCATACTACCAAAATATGAGAAGCATAAAAAACAAACTCTCGATTTGTGACTCTAACTTACTCGAGTTATCGCAATTTGACATTATCTCTCTTACGGAGACGTGGCTGTCTCCCAATATTAGTGATAGTGAACTGTCTTTTTCTCGCACCCATCAGATTTTCAGGAGAGACCGCACCTCTAAGGGTGGTGGAGTGCTACTTGGAATTAAGTCCAGTTTGCCGGCTAAGCGCCGTATGGACTTGGAAACAAATTGTGAGATAGTGTGGACTGAAGTCTGTATTGGCCCCTGCAAACGATATGTTAAAAATAGAGTTTTTGTGGGTTGTTTTTACCGTCCCCCTGCTAGTGATCTAGCAGTACTTGAAAACTGTTTTTCGTCTATTTTGAATGTTTTACCCCTTGGTCATGTTGTACTTTTTGGTGACTTTAATCTCTCTATTCTGTGGGATTCCTCGTCGTGTGGCACTACAAAAAATGCCCATGATGAATATTTTATTAATCACTTTGTATCTGCTCTCCGGCTGTTTCAACTCAATCCTCACCCAACCCGCAATCTGGCAACGCTGGACTACATTGTATCCTCTGTTTCTGCCCCTCCGAACGCAATTACCCCTGGCCGGAATATTTTCGACAGTGACCATGTTTCGCTAGATGCCGTTCTCAGAATTCCAGGCACTGAGAAACCCCGTGCTGTTTCCCCTCCCCCTCCACAACCCTTTCCTGCTTGGTCTAAGGTTCACTGGGATGACGTCAACAGCTGTCTCAACTTTATCCCGTGGTGCCTGCTGAGCGCTCTTCCCCCCGACGAGGCCGTTAGTCTCTTTCACGACCTCATTGATGGTGCTCTGAAGGACTTTGTTCCGGTTGTTACTCCTAAGTCTAAGAAATTCCCGTCATGGTTTAAAATTGACACAATTCATACTCTGAGAAACAAAAATCATGCCTGGTATCTGTGGAAAGCCTACCCTAGTGAAGAATCTCGCAAATCTTTTTCCGACTTACGGCGATATTCCAAGCTTTTAATTCACCGCGACTACGCTGAGCATACGAAGAATATATCCGACTCTATTTCCTCCAATCCCAGGAAATTTTGGTGTTTCGTTAACGGCCGCCGCAATTATTCTAGGATCCCAGAAGAAATTTATTATGAAAATACGAATGCCGAGGGATCTCGTAGATCTGCTTTATTTCGTAATTTCTTTTCTAATTGCTTGTCACCCCCTACTACCTCCCCTCTGAACCTGGATAATGACGATTCTCTCTCACCTGTTTGTAACTTTTCTCTATCTCAACTTCAAACAACCCCTCAAGAAGTTTTTGAATTCCTCTGTAAAATTTCCCCCTACCGTACTCCGGCCCCTGATGGTATCAGCCCTCTATTTCTTCGTAAATGCGCTTCTTCTCTTTCTATTCCTCTGTGTATTATTTTTAACCGCTGTTTCTCTCTGGGCACTTTTCCCTCCCAGTGGAAATCTGCTAACATAATCCCCATTCATAAGTCTGGTTCAAAATACGATGTAACTAATTACCATCCTATATCTATCCTCCCTATTGTCTCTAGTATCTGTGAAAGAATCATCCTTAACCGACTTTACTATTTTACATCCCCTCACCTATCAACTAGGCAACATGGTTTTCTTACTGGCCGCTCTTGCCTAACTAATTTAGCAGTTTATCAACACCATGCTGTTGATGCCATAATAAATAGGGCTCAGCTAGATACTGTCTACTTGGACTTCTCAAAAGCTTTCGACTCTCTAGATCATAAATTACTCACTTATAAACTTAGTCAACGGTACAATATCCATGGTAATTTTCTTAATTTGTTAAAAAGTTTTTTAAATAACCGTGTACAACGTGTTGTCTTAGCTGGAATTGCCTCGGATTGGTTGACTGTTACTTCAGGAGTCCCACAAGGGAGTGTCTTAGGACCTTATTTATTTAACTTATATGTTGATGATCTGGCTACCCTCATCCCTTCTCCCACAGCAGATATATTGCTTTATGCTGATGATTGCAACATTTTTAAAGTGATCTCCGGTATGGCTGATTGTGTGTCTTTCCAATCGGCACTTAATCTGGTAGTTAATTGGTGTGATTTCTGGAAACTTAAATTAAATTCAAATAAATGTAATGTAATGTCCATCTCTCTTCTTAAAAATGTTATAAATTTTAATTATACACTAAATGTTGTTCCATTGGTTAGAGTGTCCAAACAGAAAGACCTTGGCGTAGTCTTTGATACTAAACTTGGCTTCTCTGATCATATTTTGAAAATAAAAAATAAAGCAATGTCTCTCCTGGGAATTTAATATCGTTTTACAGACATTACTGATCCACTGGCTCTTAGATTGTATTTTTCTTCTTTTATTTTACCTGTGGTTAACTACTGTTCTCCTATTTGGTCAATGTCTTCTGTTTCCAACCTTGCCTCTTTGGATTGTGTCATTAATTTTTTTCTGAGAATTGTTAAATCCTGTGTGCCCTCCTTTCGCCAACTCTCTAATAGTAAGATCTTATCTTCCCTTTCTTTGGATTATCCCTCTGTTCATCAAACTAAGTCTGATCTTTCTTTTATATACAATATACTAAACTCTATTACTGACTGTCCTGAGTTACTTGCTCAATTTAATTTCCGTGTTCCTAATAGATCTACTCGCTCTTCTTTCTTATTTTACTACCCCACCCCCAGAATTTCACTTGCTAAACGTTCTCTTTTCTTTCATCTCCCCTCCCTTTTAAACTCACTTTCCCCTAATGTAGATCCTTTTTCAATGTCCAAAGAGTCTTTTCTTAAAAACGGAATGTCATGTTGTCGCACAACCTAATTTTATTGACTGCTCCTGCATACACTTATATTATATTGTATTTCACTTTATATTATTTGTACTTTATTTTGGTTGTTATATTGTTAATTTTTTAATGTTTAATTTTCACTGTAAATTGGCGGTATCGCTGTATGTGAAAAATGATTAAATAAATAAAATAAATAAATATCATCAACTTCCCCCCTTGTACCACAATCTTCCAAGCATCAATTTCTCCTTGCTGCATTACATGGCAAAAATAATTAAATATTTGGAGCTGTGCAATGCTGCTGAGTCAATGAGTAGCTTTTTTAATATTGATGTATTCAGGCATTGCACTGTCCACGGTACTCTTAGCATTTTCCTCCAACAGAACATTTCAAAGGTGTTAATTCTCTTTCTTTCTCTTTTAGCAACCATGTTTTTGATGCATATAAAAATATGTAAAACACTAAGGACTTGATTAGATGCACTGTCATTGCCTTCATGATGTTGCCATATTTCCACACCTTTATCAGGTTTTGCATTAGCTTCCTGGTCATCACTTTCCACAGTTGAAGTTCTTGTAAAGAACCACCATCATTGGTAACAAATGACCTGAGGAAAACAAAGCTGAACAAATAAAATAACTTCGTATTTTCCACTGTCCAATGTCTCAACATGACCCGATACAATACAAAGTTATTTTATTTATTCATCATGGAACAGTTCTACAAGGTTATGCCTACCACTGTGAATTTTGTGTCAACAAAGCTGTCAACCAACCACAACTTCCTATTCTTCTAATTTCTGGATGATTTTTATTCATCTGGTCCATAATAGAATGACTTTGGTTTTTCCTCTGTTCATTAGAAATTCCCAGCTTTTATTTTTGAGCCATTGTATGAGTCTTTGCAGCACATCTTTGCTACCAGCCATCAGTGGCAAATCATCTGTGTATCTCAAGTAATTCAGATATTATTCTTGAAGTGAAATGGAAAAATGACATCTATGAAACAGAAAAGTTAAGAAAAAAAATCTGTGAAGGGCATTGCCAGGATAGAGGAATTCATGAATCTGAAATTAAGCCTTGAATGTTGAATAAAAAACAGACAAGTTCTAACCTTATATATATATATATATATATAAGATTTAACGTGGGTAGTTGTCTCCCAAAAAGGCATGGGTTCGATACCAGGATATTTTTCATTTGTGCATTTGTTTAACATGTAATTGGCTGGAATACAATGTGTAGATCTTTAGTCTTCAAAATTTTTAAATAACTTACAATTGAGACTTTGATTTAACCTTGTCGCTGCTATGGACTTTAAGCTTCTGCGTCAGCGGTGTGCGCCGAGTTCAGTGACCTTGAAGCACCCCTGTGCTGAATACTTTCCCTAGGAGCTCCGCATCTACGTTCATTCGTTCGTCTTTTAGTCTCTTTATATTTTACAAGTTATTTTGTCAATCATTTACATTCATAGATCATTAACCATCTCGAAAAAATATTTTCATCTTTTTTGTTGATTCTTTTTATTAATAGCAAAAGAAAACGAAAGAATTTAAATGCGACTAAAAAAACTTGGTTTGAGAACGGGATGTATTACGTATGAAAGTTGACAAAGAACTGAAGATATTTCTGGCTTTTTATCGTCTCTTTTAGGCCTTTTAGGGCATAGGGGGTGAGAAGAGTGATGGCCAAGGGACGAAAAAGGTTTTATGTGGGTGTAAAAAGTCCGGGGAAACGAAGTAGAAGCAGCCTTTTTCATCATCCAAGGTTAGACTAAAAACAGCTTGAAAATATATGTCTACGCCATCTACAGAGTGACTAAAACATCTGTTAGTACCAGAAAAATCCACGGCACTTCGTTAGCATCGATACGACTGAATGCGTTTTGAGCAGCGAACGAAAAAGCTTGAAACGCATATATGCGTCGTTAGCAGTCAAGGCACCGCTCTGCCTGCCCGCATATATGCGTCGATAGCAGTAGTGGCTGGGTGCTACCTTGATGCACATATGCATTGATAGCAGCGAAAAGGTTAAGATTTACACTATTTCATGTAGAAAGAAATGAAGATTCTTATTCTTAGCATCGATTTTGTTTTTAAATTCATGTTTCCTCATATTTTAAGTTTATACCGTAAATACTAGCGTATAATGCGCACTTTTTTTTCGAAATATTTGAGTTAAAAATTAGGATGTGTGTTATGCGAGGGTACATAATCTTCCTATTTTCATTTGACCCCATATTTCCACAATTTCGGCACATTAATTACTGCCAGGGTATCCTCATAATTTTATTGGTGATTTTTACGAAAAGTAAGATAGATAATAGTTAAAATTTATTAACTAATTCTATAAACATAAATTAATTAGATATGAAAAGAATGAATTCAGTATTTATTCATTTTAAAAGCCAAGAAATTCTTCGTCACTGGACCATTCTTCTTCGATGTTGTTATCGGAATTGTCACCTTACGCATGACGTCACCCTACACTGGTGCCTGGCCTGGTGGTGAGGTACTGGTACTACTTACAATTAGAAACAATGGCAGCTGATGCCTTTGAGTACGATGGCAGTTGATGCTTCTTGTAGAACTAAATCAAGTTATCATTCCCTACTTTTCTTTCAGCATTCATACGTGATTTATTCTTGATTCTTAGAGTCTGTAGTTAATTATCGTTATTTGCTATCATTTTTACGTGCTCCAGAGTGTTCTAATAAGGTTAAAACTGAAGGTTGGGAGAACCCGTCCACCTCAGGTGTGACTAAAACGTATGTAAAAAACTTTGACATAGGATTATCGTCATTCCTTCAATTTATTAGCTCAAATAATGTCATATGCCATACTATGAAATTAATATAATTCAATCTATTGTGTATATCCTAATATCACCTTGTAAGTAAACATAGAGTATGTAATGATTGAGTTAGCTGACGTTCTTTTGGAACGTTATTCGAAAATTTCATTTCGCACTTTCATTATGTTGCCAATACATAATACCAATAATTCGATCATTGCTTTATAACACGTTACACCATCTACTTTATTCTGGAATGGTAACGCTAAAAAAAATCTGTGCACACTATACGCGGGTATATAGAAAAATCATAGATAACGAGGCTGAAAACCCCCCTGCGCGTTATATGAGGGTGCGCATTATATGCGGGTATTTACGGTATTCGATTTTCCCCAAATTTTCAACATTTCAGAAAGGGGTCACTGGCATGGAGTAATTTTCCCTAAACTGGCATGTATTTCCTTTTTATTATTTTTTATAGTTATTAGGAGGTTTCTCTGTTTGTCATTATATTGATGTTTGTGGTTAATTTCTTTCAATAATTAAGCAAGATATTTGATGCATGGCCGGTACATGTATAGTGATTACCTACTTACTATTAAACATCCCACAGAACATATGATATATTGTACCATCAGAAACAGTGAACAAAACAAAAAATATTGTGTACCGGGAAGTGTTAGTCTAAATAATGTGTGCTTTTGGTTGAGAAGATGGTATGAGCTATATAATTATTTTGTTCTTTGTCATAGGGCCTATTGCAGAGGGCCATTTCATGCAAGGTTTTCTAAATGTTTGCAGGAAGTACTGCAATGAGTCTTCTAGTACTTATAAAAGAAACTGGGTCATTCATTTTCCACTATGAGGCAGGACATTTAGCTGGATCATTGCTCCATACCATTTTTAGGAAAATATCAATTGAAATAAAAAAAAAATGCGCCAATCTGGCTCATTAACCTGCCAATTACGGATTACATGAGACAAACTTACCGATCCTTGAATATCTGTATCAAACTATTACAAAAATATAGAGTAGCAAATAATAAATTCAACTTTTACATATTGAACAAAAGCACATGAGATAGTCAAATCTGAAAAAATCTATTACATTCACAATATCATAAACTCTCTGCAAACAAAAAAAACACTACCAATCAGTTTAAGCATGCCAAATGCCCTGGCAATGCCCACAAGGAAGGGGTATGGTTGTCTTACCATTTGTTGAGATTCCCTCATCTCCTCTAACAGACTGTTCAGTTGGGTCATCGGTTGGAGGTTTGGATAAGTGGTCTCTATTACAGGAAAACCTGGGTAGAGGATGAGGTGTTGTTGATGCTGTGTTCTGAAGAGAGTCTAAAGCAAAATTTTCAATGAAAGATGGTAGGTGTGTGTGTGTTGGAATCTCCCATCCAATAGCATCGGAAGAATTCTATGATAAACATCACACAAATGTCACTTAAAACGTTGGAATGAAATTTTTCAAACAACATTCTAGGAACAAAGAAGATGACTCAAATAAATGGGAGATAAGTGTATGAAAATGCCTTTCAACAAACTCTTTTTTAAACTGATGTGCTATGAATAAAATCAACCGAAAAATTTAGAAAAATATCTTTACGTAAGTAATGTAAACAAGCAGAGATGATGGCAGTCTTTTGTCAAAGAATCAAATAGCTTGTGATTATGAGAAAGTCCCAAAGAAGCGAAATGAAGGAATGATTGAAGGTATGGTAAATTGATGGAAATGTAACATAAAGCAAATCAATTCTATCAATAAATGATGTAAGGGTTTAAGAATGAATCTGTGCAATGCAATTTTCTTCAGTATGATGACTTGTGTCTTATTTCCAGTTCAATATTCTTAAAGATAGCAAAAAGTGATTTATGCAATGCATTTATCAAAGGTGACTAATGAAAATGTTAATAGGAATGGATAAAAATTTGTTCTCGATGAGCAATAATAATTCGACAAAAAATGAGCCGATATATATTTTGGTGCAGCCAAATTTGAACTATTTGTATTTCAGCTAATTATAATAAACTACATAACAAAGCCAAATTTCACCAAATCAACATTTTCTAGACATTTATGCTAATTATCATCTATTATCTATTCTGCTACATTCCTCATAAAAATTAGGTACATAAATGTTTTTAAAAAATCTGGTTTAATAACAGCATACATATGAGAATGTTAATGACACCCCAAATTTTTGCAAACAATTATTTGAAATAAAAGCCATTTTCTTGATACGAGCAGAATATCTTACTTTGAAACTCCTGCTCTGCTTAAAATTTCTCTATTGTGTTACACTATAAGTAAAAATAAATGTATCCTGCCATCTAGGGATGTGGTTTTTTCTGAAAATAATTTGTACTCATAGTGAATTAAAAGCAAACTCTGTATGGACGGGGTTGAAAACGCATGAAAAATCTTACATGTGACACTGGCATTACATTATCAAAAAATCGTAAATGAAATTATTGAAATTAACAGATATAATATGAAAATTTCGAAAGATTCATGAAAATTACCTAAAATAATATAATAATGCTGGAAAAAATCCTTTGCTTACAAAATATTACATACATTACAAAAATGCACAACAAACAAGAAGAATAAAAAACCAATCCTGGGAACTTGCAGCCATTCAGAAACAATAATTGAAGCAGATTAAAACATACTGAGCATAGGAGCAATACAATCGTTTCAATTTTTCACATCAAGGTGACTAAATATTTTCTTTAGTGAATAGTCCCTACTTAAAGCAGTTTTGATGAAAAATTTGGATACATAGAATAGAATCTGAATTAGGGTATACCAGGGTCTCCCAAATGGGGGACTGCAAAAGCTTGCAGGGGATGTGTTGCTTAAAGAAAAAATAATTTTGTATTAATTTAGAGAAGTGATAATTGATTAATTAGTAATAATTTAAAAGAAATCTTTTTCCATGGCATTTCATAGCAAATAACATGTGCTCTCACTCCTGTGGGTGTTGTAGAATGTCAAATCCACGTGTTCAAATTGCAGTAGAATTGGCAACAATGTTCTCCCTCCACTTGACTTAGGCTGCCAAATGGCAATTTAAAGCTCAGGGTCCTTTGTTTTGGCCAGTTTATAATCCTGGTTCTTGGAAGGATGTCTATTTGTTGAGCTCTACTGCATTACTCCACTCTTTTGTTAAAAATTATTTTGTATGGAGAAATACTTCAAGATTTTTTGTTCCGCAAAGAATAGTCATTATGAACTACTGCAGATGAAATATTTCAAGTTCTTGATACTGTTTTGAATAGACATACAATAATGAGGGAGAAATGTGTTGGGCTTTGCATGGAGTGTACACAACGAGTGGAGTCTGAAGGGGTATTATTACATTAATTAGAAAAATCTCTTTCAGGATTATGCGGACATATTGTTTTCCATACCAGGAATCTTTAGCTTTAAAAAAAGTATGCCCTGAACTTCATGAAGTTGTTCAGACCATAGTAAAAATTGTGAACTTTATAAAGTCAGGCCTCTAAATTCAAGACTATCTTGGGTGCTTAGTCAATCTGATGGAGCCGAGCTTACAGGCCTTCTTTTGGATGCTGAAGATTGTTGGTTGTCATGAGGGATGGCTCTTAGCAGAGTATATTTGAACTACAGGAAAAAATGGCACAATTCTTGGAAAACCGTGCTCCTGACCTTGCAAGTAATTTGAAAAACAAAGAGTTCATACTAAAATCAGCATATTTAACAGACATTTTTAATGAGCTGAACAAGATGAACCGGAGCATGTAAGGGCAAGGATCTTACATCTTTGATTCTGTGGACAAAATAATGGCATTTCAAAAGAAAATGATAAGGTGGAAACAACAAACAAGACAACAGACACTACGCCAACAGACACTACGCCAACAGACGCTATGCCGACTGAGCAATATAAAGCCAAATAATCCTCCTTTAGAGGTTTTAATAATTTCAATGAAGTTTAATTTTTTGACCGGGGCCCTAATAGTAGTACTCCATGGGTAATATGCCAATTGTTAATGACAATCAAATCAGAATTTTAAATGAAATGAAGAAGAAATATATAAGATAATAAAATAAGCACAATATTGATATCCATCAACTAGGATTTTTTATAAAAATTAAGAATATGCTAGGAAAAAAGATGAAGAGGGGGACAGAGGGGGGGCATAATCTATTATAACAAACTATCATTACATAGACGTTCCTTACAGAGGAGGAGGATATAACATATAGGAGGATAGGCACTTCCAGATGAGCTGGAGATTCAAAATTTTTTTCTTAGGTAGGATTTTGTGCAAAACCAACTAGAGAAAACGCAATCATGAAAAAGTGCAACAATGCGGCCGCTCAAAATTCGAAATTGTTTAAACAAATTTTCAAGGTTTATGTATTTCCGAATGTGCTACAGAGCTGAAATTTTTTTTCGAGGTAGGATTTGTAAAAAAACGAAATAGGGATTATAGAAATTTTGATATTTTAATTTGTTTGGCAGTTAAAAATTCTTCAAGTTTAAACAAATAGGTAAATTGTTAGATACTACGGGGTGAGTTAGTGAGCTGAAAATTTCAAGTTAATTAGAGTTTAGTTTATTTAAACGAATGAACATTTCACTGTATCTATAAAATTCTTATTGCAGCCGTTAAAAATTATTTAAATTTAAACAATTAGATAAATGTTATTTCACTTCTAATTGTGCTATAAATATAAAATTTGGCAGAAATGTGGGGAAAGTATAATATTCCTAAAATTGCAAAAATTAGTGATTGTTTTACTCCATTATTGTTCCATAATGAAAAAACGAAAACCGGTCCAGAGGAGAAACCTTTTGAATTAAAGAAATCTCTCTGAAAAATTAATGTTTTTTCAAGGTGAGATGAAATGCTTGCATTATGCAAGCACCTTCTATTAGTAAACAATATAGGTATCCATCAACTAGGAATTTTTATAACAATTAAGAATTTGCAGAGAAAAAAGGAAAAATGATGGTGAGGGGGACAGAGGGAGGAGGAAGGGGGGGCATAATTTATTATAACAAAATATAAGCAATTATAGTATCCATCGACTAGGAATTTTTATAACGATTAAGAATATGCTCAGAAAAAAAGATGGTAAGGGAGATGGGGAGGAAGGGGGGGGTAATATATTATAACAAAATATAAGCAATCTTGCTATCTTTTTGCATGGCAAATTCTATTAAGTTATTTTTTTTGTCGAATAAATATGTACTTTATAAACATTACATTTATTTAGTCATTCTCAATCAAAAATGTATAAGTGAAGTGGGCAGCCTGGGATGTCCTTTGCCACCCACCAGAACATTCTTAATAGCTCAGGAAATTTTTATTCTAAAAAAAAACGTCTTGTTAATAACCGCCTGAAAGCTATAGTCACCAATTACGCAAATGAAGATGGGCTTGCATATTTAAGGGCAATTGCTCATAATTTGTGATTATCCACCCTAGGAAATTATGTATTTTGAAATAAAATTTGGTTGAGATTCCGTAATATTTAAATAAGGAATAATGGTGGCTGAATTTAAAATATTTTATTTAACTATTCATTATTATTGATAAAGTCTATTGTTCATATAAATTCAACCAATCTTTTTTCTAAATTGTTTCAAATGAAATTTTTTCGTCATGTTTATATTTGTAATATAATATTATTTGAATATATATATAATTCTGGCAGTAATTTTTTCTATGATATTATCCATCATTTCTTTGTCGAAAACAAATTAAACCTTTAATTAACCGCAAATTTGAAGCATATTAAAGCCTTGAATTCAATCAATACATCAAGTTATTGGATAAAATTAACAGTTCGCTTCATTAGCTAATCTACTATTGTGATGATCTTGCTAGTGGTGAATTTAACAAAAATTAAATTTTTTCTAAGCATTAATAATACGAATAACTCATACAAAAGTGCTTTGTTTTTTTTTTTTAATTTTGATACTCCTAATTCCTAAGGATTTTTTAAGTTCAAACACGCTTATTTAATGTAATTTAATTATAAATTCTCTCCATAACAAGTCCATAAGAATAAGCAAAAAACAGATTTAAATATTAATTTTCTGTGAAAAAGCTGGCAGAGGCAATGAAAGTACCATTAGTTTTCCTTGCAGCTAATCGTAGGCAATAGAATTATATATTCAAGCACATGAGTCAGGCCATTTGAATCTAAAGTCCAGTTTAATCAGCAAAAGTTGCTCATTTCAATCTTGTTTGTAATTTTATCTAAAATTTATAAATGCAGCAAATTTGAAGAAGAATGAAAACACTTATTCATATTATATTTCCATGAAATTACATTCTGTGAATGTTATTACTAAATAGCAGATGCTGTTCTTATGCCAACTTTGCATGAAAATCTCCATCACTATGGGAGAAGATAAAATGTATTGCTTTAAATCCTACTTTTAATTCCAAGAATTTATTTTTTGAAAGTACTCGTAGATTAACTACTTACAAAAAGAAACATGTATGATCAAAATGGGAAATAAAGTTAAAAGGTATCAATGCTTATTATGACTCGCAATAAATAAGATTCAAATAATATATTATGCCCCCCCACTTCCTCCCTCTCCATTTTTTCCTTTGTTCTCCGCAAATCCCTAATTATTAAAATTCCTAGTTGATGGATACCTATATTGCTTATATTTTGTTATAATAAATTACGCCCCCCTTCCTCCCCCTCTGTCCCCCTCTTCATCTTTTTTCTTTGCATATTCTTAATAGCGTCTGTCGTTGTAGTGTCCTGTCGGTGTATTGTCCTGTCGGCATAGTGTCTGTCAGCGTAGTGACCTGTCGGCATGGTGTCTGTCGGCGTGGTATCTGTCGGCATGGTGTCTGTTGGCTACCACTGTTGATCTAGGTCTAAAAGAAGGTTTGCCGATTGACATCACTTGAAGCAGTTCTTATCAAAATCATTTTTTGTCTGTAGGAAGACATTTCAAAATCCTTGTCTGCTGACTTTGCTGAATACCCTGCACTTGAGCAGAAAGCTATAAAAATTATGTTATCATTTGCAACGACATATCATTGTGAGAGTTGATATTCAGTGTTGGCTACAACTAAGGGAAAAATCTGTTAATATTACTTAGCAGATAACCATTCACACCAGAAAGCTACAGACAATTATCTTAAATTTATTTAAATAACTATATTGCATTTTATCAGACAGCAAATGCATCAAGCTTTGTATTTTAACTTGGGGAGAAAGAGCAGTCCATTTTGGAAGAAATAAATTATAACTAACCATTCAGGACCAAATGAATCAAGATCCCTGCAGGATTTAATTTCTTAAATAACTATGTTATAATTATATAAAATTATAAATGACAAGTTATAAACAAAATACTTTTGAAAGGTCTCACATAAAATGTATTGCTTGATTTTTTTAGTTCCACATTACTGAATGTTTGTAACAATGGAAGAAACCTACCAAATTTCATAGTTACCTAATATCGATTTGCAACTACCCAAATGAGAAAGTCTGACACAGGAAAATCCTAACATTCAAGGACAGGCTTGGGTATGAAATATAAAAAGGTATCTGCTATTAAATATCTTTGTTTTAAATTAACAATTTCAAATGTGAAATCTTGTAAAAAAGATAACTCATATAAAATCTTACAAACAATGTAGATGGTTAAAATCAAATGTCTAATGAACAGGTTTGCATAATATTTTACACTTTTGTATTATACAATTCTATGAACTGTTTATAAATGTAACAATAGACATTGTATAGAATAATTAATTTTGGTTTTTAGAAGAAGTAAAATAAAAACTTGATTTACACACAATGCTGATACAATTAAATTATGATCTCCTCAATTCTTGATATAAAGACTAAAAGCATTGAAGTTAAAACAAATACGATTAATAAAAGCCGATTACACATACCTTTTTCTGCTACAATTTCAGTTAAGAAATTGGAGTCAAGAGCTTGAGACACCAAGGTTTGCAAATACACTTCATAAGCATAGGCATGCTTTTCCGAGTCTTTCATTAGTTTTTCAAGGAGCTTGCTGAAAGTAATTAATTTCAAGAATGATAAATGACCATACTTAAAATAATTATGTGCTATGAAAATTACAATTAAATGAAAAATTTGCTTACTCATCATTAATTACCAACTGTTCCTGTATAATTTCCACAATAGTTTCAAACCTATTCTGATGTATGAATCTCACTGGCACCGATTGATATAAAGTTGTATTCTTGGGGCCCCAACCTGAATACTAAATTTAAAATATAATCATAAAAGCAAAAGACAGAATTAATACCATATGTTTACTGTGATACTAGACTTTTGCATCATAAATATGAATTAGCCATGATGTCTACTAAGACTGTAACAAGTAACTCTTGGGCTCCAAGGCAAGAAAGATTGCCCCTCTTTAACCAAAGTATGTAATCAAGTTTATTAATTCATCTTGAAGTTGATGAATAATACCAAATTAACTGGCAAGGAAACGACTTTGAATTTAAGACGATCACAAAAACACAAGGTCTATTCAGGGAAAAACTTGGCAATACCAATTTTTAAAATAACATACAGTTGTAACTTGTGCCATCTGCTAACACTGCCAGCATTACAGTAACATGCATTATTTCATTATCTGAAAGTTTTATAATGATGTTTTTTGCACCTTTTTTGTTAATTGTGTTATTGGATGGCATGTCGAAATAAATAGGTGTCTCATTTGTATTACCCATTTGGCTCAGAAGGTAGCCGTGAATTTTCTGCAATGCAATTACATGCTTCTGGCAAGCAATAAGTTTGTCCATGTAGTCAGAAGGTAAATGGAAATGAGAAGTTCTTTGTCACAGGCAAAAAACATGACGATGCATCATCCGCTTGCACCAACCATTATTAGTCTTGAATTCTTGTTGTAGAATGTTTAGTGATCATGCTAATTCAGCTTTCAGTTTAATGATTTCCTGTGACAGTGGTTTTCTGTCCATTTTGCATAAATTTTAGTTTTTCTAATTCATGAAATCAACCTTGTTTGGGTCCACTTAATCAGTGTTTCTCAACCAGGGGTCCACATGCTATTTCTCAGGGGTCCATGAGATGATGATGATGTTTATTCTTATCTATAACTTATAGTAGAAAATTAAAAGTGTTGTTATTTCTTAATATGGAGTTTTTCCACATATAACTTGTTTGATCCCGTGCACAGCTTTAATTAATATTTAAAAGTTAAAAAAAAACAATGAAAAAGTATGAACTTCTCATGGTTGGCAGAAATTGTAGGATTTTGTAGGAGGTCCACAGCATGAAAATGGTAGAGAAACACTGCACTAAATGATTTCTTTGTTTAGTTAGTACCTTCAAGTTTCTGTTTTACTTGCTTCCACTTTTGCATATTTGCCTCCATCATATTCTATTTTCTTCCAGCCTCACAACTGTTAATTTTTTCAGCATAATGCATCACCATTACCTTAAAATTTCTATTACAGAGGGTTTTTTCTTCTCTAAACCATCTGTCATTTCAGTACTAAGATTTGGGATAACTTATTTAAAACTGCTAAAAATAATAACTAGTCCTCACTTCATGTTAAAACTTAGCAAAGTTTGTACTAACCACATGCTCTCAGACTTTTTTTTAAAGAGTTCTGTGCTGTACATTATGGAAATCAGCACTTTTTCTTTGTGTGGACGTTGTTCACATTTTATTCTAAAGTATTGTTACTATATACAAAACTTTTGTTATTTTACATAGTTTGAGATTGTCTCTCAATAGTTTCTTCACTGACCATCATCATATAATGTGTCATTTCCTGTAGTTAGAGATTGCATCACAACTGTTTCTTCACTGACTCTGATCCTACAAGGTTTATAGATTTTTATTATTTCAGTGTTATGTTTTTGTTTTGAAGCTCCCTGTAGACTGGTTCCGACTGATATTTGACAGAACTATTATAAATATTATAGTGAATTGCACGCATATTTAAATTGAAGAAGTAAAGCAAATACAGTTTTCAAGATCATGATGCAGAAAATGGTTTTTCCTCTCTTGTACAATTATTGTTTATGTTCTATTGTGGGATTTCCAATGTCTTTAATCGAATTGACAATATTATAACTAAATTCCTAAGAATTGTCAACTGACTCATAGATTGACATCCGAAAATATTCATAAAAGTGTACCTTAAGAGTTTTTTTTTTTCAAAATAGATTAATAATGAAAAAATCATTTGGAACTTGTCAAAATTCACTTATAAATGATTATAAATAAAACTAAATAAAGAATTTATTGAATAATAGTGATATTTTTATAACAAAAATGTGGGGTATCAGGAGCACCCCACATGAGTCGAAAAATTAATGCAAGTACCACAGAGCTAGTAAAATTAGAAATTTTTCAAACAATTGAAAAAAATACCAAATCATTAGCAACTTCAGTACCATAATTCACTGCCAAATTTAAGCTATGCATGCAACAAAAAATTCACAGGAATTTAAGTCCATAACTTGTTTTTGCTATCTATATTTGTCCTTGTGGATCACAGTCATTATAATAGGCTTGCTCACGTTATTGAATTTGTGATTCTAAAGGGGTCTAGCTATGTCTACAGCTACTACTTATAGTCTAAGTGGGCAGCTGAAAGGAACCCTCCAAGAGTCTGGGCCTCATTGCACTACCCCGGGAGCCCCAGCCTAGTTCCGCCACTGAACTAAGATTTGCTTATTTCACACTAGTAGGTCATTATAGCTGCTTTAATAACACTTTTAAGGAAGTAATTTAAAGCCTTTGAATCCAAAGCTTGTTAAATTTGTAGTAATAAATTCAATATACTTGCTACATAAGTCAATAGACATGCAATATCAATAATAAAATGTGCCACCAAGTGGGATAAAGTATGATTAATCTTAGTCATTGTTGTTCATAATAGAAAACTTTCACTCCATATAAATTTAAAAGTCAAATATAATTCTTTAATTACAATAAAACATTTGATGGAAATGACTTCAAATTATAAGATACATAAAATTATTTGATAGCAGATTAATGAGTTTTCCTTTATTTCATGCTTATAATTGAGGAACTGAATATAATATGTACTTTTATATTATACCCTTTTATGCAATTAATCAATATATAACAATGTCACATGTTAATAAATCATCTCCATGTATACATGTCTATATTAGCTTTAAAACTGTAGACATATTTTATAAAATGGCAAATGGATGAAGAATTCATAAAAACATAACGTATTTCTATACTCAATTTTCTCATTCCATGACAATTATTTGGAAAACTTTTCAAAACAATATCTGTTAAAAATATAGTTGAAGAGTGGCACTATATAATTTATTTAACTTAAAATCATACATTTCTCTCAATCAGCAAAGATAATGTGACCAATATCTACACCCTAATTGATTATAACAAATAGGAAAAGTATAATCCATAAATGGAGATTTCAAAGGGGTTCTTTATGGGAAATGCATGTAAAAGGGAATGGAAAGATTGGTGGTACTTAAATTTTTATCTCTGAAACTATAAGTAATAATTATGTGGTCTCGTGCACTTTTTTGTTGTAAATGTTGTCCTCAATATGAATAAAATTTTTAATCTATACCTCACAGATCATATAGGAGCATGGGAGAGAAAAATAAGGATTTTAATTGTTTTTTGCCGATAGAATTGTTGTAGAGACTGATGTAAACAAAATATGTGATAATAGAGTAATTGTTCATCAATTATGATGGGTGTGCAGATTATATATTAAAATTAAGGTACTTCTCATTCTTCCTCCCTTTCTCTCTGCCTTCCTCCCATTCTCTTCCCTCCCTCTCTCCCTCCTATTTTCCCTCTTTTCCTCCTTAGTTTTCCTTGTGTTGCATTTTCAACCCATTATCACAGTTCTCGCTTGACTGTGGTTCTTAATATTTCTGAGGATGCTATGCTCGATTTGCAGACTCAAATGTCTGTCCACCTCTGCTCCATACATTCTTTAAATGCTTGGATTGTTTATTAAAACGTCCAGCACGTTCTTCAGATTTTTATACCATTTTTATTTCAGTAATATTGGATTTAGCTCATTATTACAACTTTTAATCTTTTTTAATAGTATTTCAGCTTTTTAGGTATTCCTTCTCATAAATAACACAAATGTTGTTTACAGTGATTGCTATAAAAAGATTTTCCCTCTCCTTCTCGTATTAAAAGCCTTCAAAGCACGTTTAAACCCATAAGGATTGAAATAACAATAGGATTTCAAGGTTTAACAATGTAATTGGTAGGGAAGGCAACATCCTGTTAAAATGGCAAGATTTTTCCAAAATATGTGAATTAAACGTTTAACATGAGGGATTTAAAATTGTAAGCAAAAACCGTTAATCAGAATAAGAAACCTTATAATTTTGTCTTTGAAATGGTCCAGATCTAAAGATCATGGGTCAATTATTTCTAATTTTAATCTGAAGCAAATAATCTCCTAGTGTTGAACCCTGATGTTTTTTTTAAATTTTCCTTTGTCAAAGCATTTTTATATCTAAATAGAATATCTCTGCCAAATTTCAAGTTTATATCTGCATATTTGATTGAGTTATTCACGTTTTAAGAGCATTACACCTGACACAACCAATCAAATGATATAGGAGGATTATGCTTGGAATTTTCTTGGATTTCTATCTCTGAAACTATAAGTCGTAGTTATGTGGTCCTGCAGACTTTTGTATGGTAAATGTTGTCTTCTATTCAAATAAATTTTTTAATCTATACCTTACAGATCATATAAGAGCTAGGGAGAGAAAAATGTGGAATTTAATTGTTGCTTGACAAAAGTCATTTAATGAGATATGAGTATACGTTTATTTAAGTGCTTATATAAAGTGGAAGTTCTAATTGACAGATGCAGTTGAAAATCAAAATTTGTCAATAAATTTTAGTAAGGACCACTAATGCTTAATTTAATAAAACTCTGACCAGTAGTTTCAGAGATTAATAATGAGGAGGGACAGACAGAGACAACGTGCCCATAAGGCGTTCCACTACTATCGCTTTGCTTGTAAAGAATGCCTAAAAAATTACTCATACCATCCACCCTTGTAAAGCTCAATGAGTTCGCATAAAGCTGAAACTAAATTTTGACATTTGAGGAGAAAAAACACTGTACTTGACTGGGAATTGAACCCAGGTATCTGTAAATACCCCAATTCGAGAATGGAGAATCATGCTAGCTTGATAGCTTAGTTGGTTAAAGCACCTATCCGGCAGGTGTAGAGACTTGGGTTCGATTCCTGGTCAAGTACAGGATTTTTTTCTCCTTCTCAAATATCAAAATTGTTTCAGCTTTATGCAAACTTGCATAACACGTCATTTCCTCAACTTTGTCTTGTTGTAATTTATTGTAATTATTAATAATAGTAACTTTTTTATCTTAAAACTTTTATATCTTTAACCTTTACACAATATGAATGGATAAATCAGTATTTTCATTAATGAAACAAAAGATAATCAAAGTATATAATCCAACTTCTTACTACTTATATAACAAACATTCCTATGTTTACACTGAGTTGTGTACTTCTCTCTGCCATTCTCTCGACTGTGAAAGGTTAAAGCTTAGGATAGAAAGACTCCCATGCCATTCAATGGCTGGTAGACACTATGCAACTTTTTACGCCCATGCAAGTAGAAAGGTTATCATATTTATATTATAGTATGTATTCATATTAAGGTATTAACTCTATAAAAGTTGGTTATAAAAATTCATTTTTATATTTTCACTTGTTTACTTAATCACTCACCGTGCTAACATTGCGATACTGGAGACAGCCATCTTCTGATCTAAAAGGTTCATATTTTTGAAGAAGTGCTTTGCCATCTACCCTCCAGATTGTAGGTTCCTCTAACTCCTCCAAATCACTTTTAAGAGCTATGAAGGAGCCAGACTGCACAAAAAATAGATGAAAAACAGAAAGTGAATGTTTCTTTCAGCTAGGAAATGTATAACAGAAGTATGCATACCAAAGTTAATCTTTTAATAATAATAAACTATGAATGAGTGTTATCTGATGCATTTTACACGAAAGAGAGGTTTTTCCTTCATAATTTTTTGATTTGATTTTGTCTCCCAAGAATAACTTGTAAGATATATATACATGTCCTAGGTGCTGCTCCTTTTTACTGTCTCATGTACAAAGTATAAAGAGAAAGTAGAGCAATTGTGAAAAAAAATAGATTTTGAGATGTTGATGAATATGCAGGCTATAGGTAGCCCAGGGTCCAAAAAAGTGGTTTAAGCATTTCCGTCTGTCTGCAGTCTATCATCTGTGCAGGGCTCAAGAGGTTGAACACTTCAACAGAACCTCATCTGATGAAATAATAATAATAATTTTCATTTCTTTAGCCCAAACTGGTTACCACAATTGCATTTAATAATAAAAATAAACAAATAAATACAAAAAACAAGAAATACAACTCAAGTAATTTCAACAAATACAAATAATAAATAAAGAATAATGGTAATAGTAAAATAACATTATTTAGGCAGGAGATATGAAATAGCAGAGAACAAATGATCAACAGTGATTCATAAACCTTTCTGTAGTAGACCAGAAGTGAGTCATTGAATGTGTCCACAGTCAGACCCTGATTTAGCACCCCTATATCAGTGATGGCCAAATTCTGAACCGCATATGATACCCTTCACAAATTTGAGAGCCGCATGACATATTGTGCTCATAAATTAACGAACAGTAAAACATAACCTGTATCTGAAGCAAATCAAATATCGTATACACTCGTGTATAATGTGCACCCATACTTTTTGCTAAAAAAATCGTGACTTTTTCATATACCCTGAGTATAACATGCACCCTAGATTTTGAACAAAATTTTAGAATTATATTGTCATGTTAGATATTAACTAGAGTACCATAAATAAATAAATACAGACCCATCCCGGGCAACGGAAGATTCAACTTATGCAAATCCGACTTTATGTAAAAACCTCGGAAAATTAATTTTTTAAATCAGAAAATTCTGAGATGCTGAAATTTGCTTACAAGACAAAACACTTCAGGCTTAAAGGTCAAATATTGAATTAAGTTTAAACACGTCAATTTATTTTAAATTTATCAAACTACACGTAACACTTATTCACGGATTATTGAATGACTGGAGATATTTAATGGTAGTATTTAATAAGAAATCTCAAATTTCATTGCGTATCACGGTCGCCTTCTCCGCATAGTTATTTGGTGCTGAAGATGATGAGGAAGATGAATTCTTTGGGCTTTAATTTACTTACATCATGAATATTATATAAGATATTAACTAAAAAACTTACTTTAATTTGCATATATACTTGTGGTGCACCGAATATACATTTTGGCCGAATGCTGAATGTTAAAACCAATATGATTCAAGTATTCAAGTATTAATAGTCAAATTTAAGAAACTTTATATTATAGCGGAGGAACAATAATTTCTCTGCATTGTCTGTTGCCAGATTGCTCCTGAGGTCACTGTACTGAACACTTGCAATGCTAAATGACACTCGCTTTCAACAGAGGTTGGAGGAGGGGCAAGATATTTCTGTGCAAGCTTTGCCAGTGTAGGAATAACATAATTAAATTGCTTAAGGTATTGCCACTTGAGCTTATAGAGTCAGACAAACTTTTGTTATGCAACTGGTGTAAAACATTTTACCAAAGTAATCCACAAGAAAGCCCTTCAATAGCTTACTGGAACAATATGGAACCTGAAGTTATACCAGATGAAAGAATTGCATGAGTTCATCGAAATATCATTTAATCTAATCCAAATATTCACTTGAAAGTTATTACCAAAATGTTCAATGAAGATGCTGTGGATTCAGAAGCCAAACAAAAATGTTACTATTAAAAGAATTTCCTTCTAAAATTTGTACAACAATATTAGCTACAATATTAATTTCTATATTGAATAGTAATGTTAGATGCAAATTCATACATTACAATTTGATCTCATTGTCATAATTATACATTTATTTAAATAAAAATTATAAAATAAAAATATATAAAAAACTTTTTAAATTTATACTCTTTTTTATAAAGCACACTGAAAGGTGTAAAATAAATTTTTTGGGTCTCAGAAAATATCTGGATCGTAAGGAAATTTTTTATTAGATATAATCATGAATCTCTTTCAAAAAGATGTATGGCATATGCTGATTAAACAAGAATTTTTCAGACTATTTATAATTAGAGTTGGGGACTGACTTTTTTCTGTCACAGTGACAAACAAATACCAGTGACTCGTACATGTTACTTGAGTCACCGGTGACTTTTTCATTGCATTAACCATGTGCTGGTGGAGCCAGTGACAGTGGTAACGCCATCAAACCAAATATCGGCTGATAACAAGTATCTACTTACTTCGTAGCCTGGTGATAGGTAGTATTTATTAAAACAGTGAGTAGTGAGCAAGAAAATTAAAAAATCTAAATTATAGAAAATTAGGTATATTTCAGATAATAATTATATAAAATATTATAAATGAACATTTTTCAAGGAACACAACATGGTACCACAAGAATTATATTATGATATCACAAGAATTATGTACAATAGGAAAAATTTTTTAAACTTTAAATACTTGACTATGGAAAATATTTAGTTAAGTAGTAAGTTACTACTTAACCTCCTAAATTTGTTACTGGCAGTAACAAATTTAGAAAGGTACCAATAATTAAACACACAAGCTTTAAGAGTGATCGTTAAAACTCCAGATGCATTACAGACAAAAAATTTTTTATTCGTGAATTTATAATTCTTAGCTATTAAAATGTCTGTCAAAGCAAGTACAATATTGGATCAACTAGAAAACCGAAGCAACAACAATCAAACAGAAATATGTACAGTGCCATACATTTTATGATATGAGAAAATTCAACTTTTGAATGAAAAACAGAACCTTCCAACACCGTCAATAAAGAATTAAAAATTCTTCGTGATTCAAACATCTCCAGGAAAATAATTAACAAAAAGTTGAAGTTATGAGAAAAGTGCAAGCAAGTATGATAAACGTAGCCACGGCAATGGCTTGATGTAACGATTGTTTGAATCGCAAGAAAACGAATACGATCAAACGCTGTCAATCCAAGTCACAGACTGAAGTCTGAAGTATAGAATGGTTGTGGGAAACATTGCGTAGTGCATTTCCTCCTTAATTTGTAAATATATTTTGAGTAACAAACAGCACATTTGGTGACATCATATTAAGCCTCTCAAGATATGCAGGCGATAGGAAAAATGCGTGATAAAATGGACACATGAAGAAACATGGGTAAACAAGATGCTCCTTGTGATTCCACGAGTTTTCGTAAACATCCAAGTTTCTTCGATCTGACAAGGAGAATAGACAATTGGTATCCTGATATCTGGACGAAACCACTTCGGGATGGAAGAACATCAAAATTAATCGGACATGTATTTTTTCTTATACTCCTAATGGACACTCCTTCAAATGTTATTAACATTTAAATGTTACGAAAAACCTGCTGGTTCTTAAAATTCCCCAAAAATCTCCTTCCTTGGCAAGAAAGCGGCGTTTCAGAGCGCTTCAAGGTACTGGTAATTTTTTTTTCAACCCGAGGTCACAGGTTCAATCCCCATCCGCAGCATATTTTTTGTTGTCGCCTATGGCCATTTTTTTCATTTATATTATGATATTGTGTATCTCCTTTGGTAGATTTTTACTATTTTTGTCATATTTATACTTACCCACTCTCTTGCGATCCCCTCTCGGTGTTACACACATTAAAAAGCAAATTATATTATAATATAATTAGTGCATAGAAAACCATTTTGATTGTAATGGTTATACCGCCATGAATCGGTCTCCTTTGCCTCATTAGTAAAATCAGAGTATACCCCTATGTGTTACGCGTCACTATCCCATGTTCCTCACCTAACCCAACTAACCTAAACTGGTAACAATAATCTAAGCTGTAATAATTTTCCCCTTGGATCATTCTTTTACAGGATTTTATTTACAACATTTGCTGCAAATCATACATTGGCCAAAAAGGGAGATCCGTCAAGTGCAGACTAAAAGAACATCAGAGGGCAGGGGAGAGAAAAAAACCAATTCCGCCTCTCGGCCGTATCTGAACATGTGGGGTCCAAACCAGGACACAACATAGATTTCGACAACACCAAAGTAATCCATAGAGGGCTGATACTTCCCCAGAATAATACGGGAATCGATCTAGATTCTAAAACATCCACGCAACTTCAATAGAGAGGATGGATACATTTTCTCAAACACGTGGAAGAGAGTATTCCAACAACCAATAGAGACCAAGAAATGAACAGCCAATCACGATGCACCTCACCCGACCGATGCTGGTATAAATAACGGCCTGATTTCTGCAAACGACAGGACCAGAAGATGCAACCCTGAATGGTTGCGAAATAGTCGTCATTAAAAGATTCAACACACAGTAGAAACCCGGAAAACATGAAACGATTAACCAACATATGCTATAGGTACATCCTTTTTTAAAAGATTCATGATCATATCTAATGAAACATTTCCTTAAGAACCAGATATTTTCTGGGACCCAAAAATTTATTTTATACTTTTCAGTGCACTTTATAAAAAAGATTATAAATTAAAATTTTTTAAATATATTTTTATTAGGTTTAAATTTACACAAGCACTTTATAAACACTCTATATTGTAATTTAAATAATTTATACTCCAGATGTTTCCCTTCATTAAAAACTAAAATGTAAAAAATAGATCAAATCTGGATTTAGAAAACACTCGGCTATTTGGTCTATCCAACGGCTGAGGCTGGATAGCAGATTTTGGCTGAATACTGAGGCCGAAGCCAAACTTTGGTGCATCACTAGTATATACTATGTTTTTTCTTTTCGACACGTGTTTTGTGGGAAGTCTACCTGACGGTTTTGCGGAAGACTACAGCAATCAGCTGATTACTTAGTGAAATGTGGGATATTTGGAGAGGATGGAAATACAACTGTAAGGAAGTAATTAGGTGTTTGATACGTTTGATTAATATATGTATTAGCTGGATTATCGATAGTTTTCATGGTTTTCTCCCAAATTCACCCAAAAAGCAAGAATCTGGTGTGAGGTAGGTACACTTCAATGTTTTATTTTGACTGCACAAAAGTGTTACCCATGTATAGTGCGCACTCCTACTTTATGATATATATAAACAAGTATATACGGTGTAATGCATGTCCCTTAGGCATCCCAAACATGTCTCAAGTCACACTACGTCATTGTGTTCTGTAGTGAAAAGCATTGATATGCCTCAATGGAAATTTAAAAGGGCAGCATACTAAGTTAAAAGAGCCACATGTGGCTCATGAGCCACAATTTAGGCACCCTGCCCTATATAGTGCCATCCCTGGATAGTGCCAATGACTTGCTCTGAACAGAACTTCCATCTTATGATTACATTGAGCAAGCATATACCTCAATTTACCACCCCCCCCTTTAGCGCCAATGTTAGTGATGAACAAATTGGGATCTGACTCTATGTTAGGAGACTCAGCAATCACTTCATTAGCTGCACTTGTCAATCTGGGAATAGTAGTTTTTCCAGGCGTTCATCCTGGAAATTGACACATGAAAGAGGGGAGAAAGCCATGACAACCAAAGTGGAGCTAAGGAACCAAGTTTCATAACAAATTTCTTTGTGCAGAGAACTACCTTAGATTTTAAAATCATGCCATTAAAGAAATGGAAAGATATAACTCTGAATGAAAAACAAAAACTCATTGTGTTGCTTTTCTCAAATGTGTTCAAAGATAAGTGGCAATAAGATTTTTTGTTTCATTATCCCTTTTGTGGTACCATAAGAAATGTGAACAATCCATTAAAAAGCATCAGTGCAAATGAAAATTTAAATAGAAAGAGAAAAGGAGATGCTGGAAGTGTAAATGGAGAAGAAGCACTACAGGGTTAGTTTAAAAGTCTGCCATATACCATTATTAGACATTTAACTTCATCTATTCAATAGAACTCAGTTTGATCACACTAACCCCTAAAGTGGGCTAAGCACATATATGCGTGCATCAAATCCATATGCCAGGTGTAGAGATCGCATATATGCACACCACAAAAAAAATTAGACCCTCTGTTGGTTATGTGCAAATATGTGCGCCTTCTCTGTCATGCTAGGAGGAACTGTGATCTAGTGATTTTTTTTCAACTTGATGGTCACTTTCTGAGACTCACAATCAGTGTATGCATTCATAGAAGAGAAGTTTTGGTGATGTTTTGGCACAGTTTAGGAGAAATAAAACCTCGAACGGTACTTTTGGCTTGGGCTTCTATTTGGTGAGTTTAGAGTGCGGTTGTATTTTGCCCTAGTGAGAAAGCCTTATTAGTCTGAAATACATTTTAAATTATTCTTTGTCTATGTTTACGTAAAATAATTTTCACAGACGATTTTTTTTTGTACTGCGACTTTGCTATTTATGCAGTTGAACTTTTGTTTGTAGAAATAATTTTAGGAACAAGAAAGATTTTTAAAAAATTGTAGGAGGCATTGGGTGCTAAAATATCCTAAGGTTATATAATGTAACCTTAGGATATTTTAACCTTGGATCTAACTTACATCCCAGTTTATTCATGACTGAATTGCAATTAACAACTTGAAATATGTGCCCAAAAGACCCAGCAAGACAAGAAAAACATTTATGAGAAAATATATGTACATGGGATTAGCAAATGAAAATAGGTGATGGACAAATTTAAAAACTCTCTTTCAAATTGTTAATTTTTTAACAATCAATTTCATGATTTCCATATGACTTTATGTTTTCAGTGATACATCTAAACTTCACTCCTAAATTTAATCACATAAAAATACCCCACCTGGTCAGCGATTTGTGAAATTTTCACATCCACTGAAGGAGTTAAGAGGCATCTGCCCGCACATCCAAATATTATGAGTCTTGGAAAAATAGTGCTTCTACCTTCCCAAAGTCACTCTTAGTAAAATAAATCTGTTCACACAAATGACCTTTTAAATAATAGAAAGAATAAAAATAAAAATACCTGGAAAGGCATTTGAGCTGCATGCTGAAGAAAGACATCCTTTCCATCAACTTTTGAAGTGTTAGTAGTCTTTTTTACAGTAATTGGGTTTTCCACCTTAGCTTTCTTTTCTGAAGGGCTATTAACATTAGTTTTATTAGGTAATTTATCATATTTCTTGATATTTTCTAAGCTGCCTCTTGTCTTGTCTTCATTCTGCTTTGAAGAGAGTTTAGCTGGAGATGTGCAACCAGTCTTTTTTGTTTTCCAATTTGGAGCCCCACTTCCAGGCCAACTGTTACTTCCTTCATCATCTGAAGGAGCCTTCTGCAGATTGAAAAATTAAACAAATAAATAAATTAGTACAGAAGCAGTCATCTCAATGGAAACAACTTACTCAAACGACCCACCAAAATAGAAGGGAAAACGCAGCATGTACTCTCATATATGCAATACTTTTTCTAAATTTTACATTTACAAAATGAAGATGCAGCTTATACACGATGAGAAAACTGGAATAAAACTTATTTGTTTAGCCATAATTTTGTGGAGTTCCATTTTTTTAAATGAAACAAAAGAAAAATCATTTTACTTAACAGAGTTACGATAATGTTTAACAGTTGAAAGCCAGGTGTTATTTCTGTTAAATAAAGTGGTTTTTTACGAAGTGATTTTTCTTTTATTTCTATTAAAAAACAAGATGATCCAAATGGAACTCATGATGCCTACTTTCCAAATTAATTACATTTAAATTAAATAATAAATGAAAATTTATATAGATTCAAACAGTAAAATTGAATCCTCATCATATATATTGATTACTTATACTTAATGTAAGCCCAGAAAAGGAATGAAATCATAAGTAGAAAATAATACAGGTATGCCTCGCTTTGCGCAAGAGAGACATTCCGAGGCATCTGTGCGCTATCTTAATTTGTGCTAAAAGAACAGTTTATAACGTAGCACTTAACCCAGTTGATTTTTACTCTTCAGAAAATTTACTATTTTTATCTTGAAACTTATATAATGGTAGGCCATTTATGATATACTAATTTTAAGTCAAGAAAATGAAGTACCGTATTTACTCGTGTAATACCTGCGCTTTTTTCCTCACAAATTCCCATTAAAAAGGGGGTGCAGACATTACATACACGATATTTACCCCTTTGTCTTTTTAGGTTAGGTGACCCTCAAAATGCCTACTAATACTGCCACCTAGTGTTTTCTTTGGTAGGTGCAATATGCCGTGCATTATATTTCTCCGATTTATAACCAAGGCTTTTTTAAATGCATAGAATAATATATTAAGCACGATATTTATCAGATATTTTTTTTAAATTCCTTGCCAGCTGTCAGTAGTAAACCTAAATCATGTAAATAGGCAATCTATGTAAATAGAAGAGTGTCAGACGGAGTTCATTCTCATAAAAATAGTGATGTAAGTGAAATAAACAACTGAATTTCATATATTTTTCATTAAATATGTACAAACGAATTCTGTTCGATTGCCTAGTATGACATGCTCATATCACATTTTACTGATTCAGCGGCGCTGCCGCAGCTTCAGACACGTAACTGTAGCATAAGTACTAACAGCAAAATAACATCAGAATAAAAAATGACTAACAATACGAAAGTTAAAGTTGTTGTGAACCTAATCTAACCGAATCCCAAGCAAAAGCCTGTCCAAAGCGAACCCAACCCTGCACATCTCAACAGTAACGTTAACAAGTTTAAAACTTCCGATGTTAGCATCACTGCAAAAGACTGTGGAATTGCGGAAAACCAATGTAAAAAACATAATAAAAGTGAATGAGTAAAATAGAAATAAATCTAATAAATGTATAAATAACAACAAATATGTCTTTAATTAGAGTGGAATGACTATCACTGAACAGAGAGTGAAGTACAAATGAAGGTAAGTGAGAAAAAACATAATAAAGGACCATAGCATTTAGGAGAATTATTTTAAAAATTTTCAAAAATTAAAACTTTAATCCCGAGATGCCAACCGTGCTATATCGAAAATGCGCTAAATGAGGCATACCTGTATTAGTGAATTTTCCCATATCTGAAAGTAAACATTAGTAATTGCTGCACCATTCGACGCATATTAAAAAATCAACGGCAGAAAAATGAAATTTTGTTCTTTTAGGTGTTCCTTGTTTTAAATATGAAACTCCTGCGATGATCCCAAGTACCATATTTACTAGAACCCAAGACAATACTGAATCTAAGACAACCCCACTTTTAATAGTCTCCAAACAAAAAAAAAGATTTTATGACGAGTTTCCTGTGGCAAAGAAGTGCTTTTTGTCAAATTCTATATCTATACTAAACACATGGATTTTGTTTTTATGTTGCACACTTCCTTCATACAAAATTTTGTTGAAATCGGTTTGGCCAATTCCTCCCAAATTCATAGACATTTTATTTTACAATTGTGGCACTCCTAATTGTACCAAATTTGGTTGAAATCGGTTCTGCCAATTTTTCAATGATATATGAGTATGGATGGACATCACAAAGATACCGTATCTGCCTGAACATAAGCTGACCCCCCAAAAATTTCCACCATTTTTTGACAAAAAAGGAAATTTCTTTACATTGCCTTAAGAAATTGCATTTTTATAATTATACATGTTCCATGTAAAGTTTTACTGTAATTTAAACATTTGAGCATCAAAAGCCATCATCACATTTTGCGTTATCATCAATGTATGTAATTTTAATAGATTCCATGAATGAGGTTTTAACATGCATATAAACATTACAATGGCTATAGCAATAACTACAATAGCCAAGTAAAACTAATAGAAACATCTTTTAGTGGATAATGAAAAATAATACAAATTGCAATTGCCCTGAGAAACAAAAGAAAATATCCAAAAGCATTTAGAAATGAAAGAAAATATCCAAAAGCATTTAGAAACGAAAGAACAGGTAACAACAGTAACAAAACACAGGTACTGCTAAATTCAATATTCTAGCTTTATTATTTATTCATTAATATTCATGGGTCAAATATTTACTTTACAAAAAATATAGTACTATCATTTAAATGCAACGGCAATGAGAGACATGCTGCCATCTATGGGTGACTAAGAGACTTAACCCTAACCCCAAATTTTTCCTTGAACTTGCATTTAAGCAGAGGGGTGAATTTTTCATTATAGATTTTGCCTAAAACATCGGCTTATATTCGGGCAGATATGGTAATAGTGCTTTTCGGGAATGATACAAAGCATAACAAACAGTCCTGGAAAGAAATAATCCACCTACTTTCCTTTCAATACAATTTTCATATATAACAAGTAGGGTGTAGACAGGTTTCCCATGGTACAAAAGTGCTTTTCGTCAAATTCGCTGTAGTATAATCATATACTAATGTATTTTCTTTTGAATCAGAAAATTACTTTTCCTCATATTGTGATAGCCCTGCTTTTTTGATCCATTCAAAACATATTCATGTTGTTTTCCCATTCAATACTTGCCCTATAAACGAAATTCCTTTGAAATCTATTCAGCCAATACCTTCCTAATTCCAAGTTACAGAAAAATTCTAACTTTGATATTGTGGTAGCCCTGTTTAGATGACCCAGTTGAAATTTGATATTTTTGTTATTTATTTATATATGAAGATTAAATATACTATATTTGGTTAAAATCCATTAGGTCAGTTCTCTAGAAATACGTGTAAAGGAAATAGTATTTAACTTTTTATTGTGGTAGTCCTGCTCTTAACTCCACTTTAAACATCTTGATTTCATTATGGTATGTTGTACAAATCTTATATACAAAATTTAATTGAAATCCGTTCAGCCAATTCCTTCCAAATCCTTAATTACTGAAAGTTTAATTTGTAATTGTGGCATCCCCGTTTAGCTGATTCTGTTTAAATATGCTAATACAGTTTAATACATACTAGTGTAATTACCCATTAAATATGATGGGATTATGATATAAATATTCCAAATATATTTTATTTCGATATGAAAAATCAGTAAGATATGTTAAATGATAATAATAAATAAATAGTAATATTCCCTCCCTCCCTCTCGCTGTCCCTCTCTTTCCTTCTCTCTCTCTCCCTCCCTCTGCCTCTCTTCTGTCTCACCTTCCTCCTCTCTCATTCCCTCCTGTCCCAATCCATAGCTCTCCCTCTTTTTCTTCGTCTCCTACTTAATCTCTTTCCTCCGGTCCTATTCTAATTCTATACCTCCCTTACTCTCTATGTACTTTCTATTCTATATCCCTTCCATCCGATGTCCCTCCACACATCACCTTCTCTTTTACTCCAATCTATATAGTCATTTATATAAGCAAAAGAATCCAAACTAAATCTCAGTCCCATTAGGATTACGTATTATCGCGAAAAATCCTACAATAATTGAAGGCAATATATGCACTCGTATATATTACACGTATGCGGGTTGTGACAATAATTAACTCTTGAAGTTTAACAATGATGTGGTCAGCAAGGCAACATCCTGTTTAAAAGTCGATAATTTCCCAAATAACGGAAACTTGGAAAATCAGTTGGAAACTTTTTTGGAATATTTTACTGCAAATTGTTTTTTCCTCAATTTTACTGCTAAATAAAACCTATTGCAAAAGGAATCAGGTCAAAAGCTTGTTTAGTCTTTGAGTTATTCATGTTCAAAGAGTGTTCCGGACATAAGGGATATAAGCAAATTATTATATACCGATGTGTATAATATAAATATTAAATTTGGTTAAAATTGATGTGGACAGTTCAACACATTTGATACAAAGATGGATAACCACTCCTTCATCAAGCCACAGCTGATATACTAAATGAAAAAAAAATCAGGAGACATTCAACACAAGTTATCCCAATAGTCCAGAATAATTTCAAGTTTATAAATAGGGGACTCAGCAAATCTTCCTAACCGCTCAACTCAGAGGGCTTGTTAAGTTTCTATTAAATGGGATTAAAAGGATTTTAATGACTTACTACCACTTCTTTTTGGACCGATTGCTACAAAATATCACCACGCAAATAATGCAAACTAAATAAAAATATGTCAAACCAAAATATTTTTCTCAGTCAAATAAGGCTATATGCCACAAATGGAGAAGTGCTGCACAACAGATGTGCGTGAGAACCATCTACACAGTGTTTTTTGTGCATTATTTCAGTGCTGAGTCAGGATGATGTTAACTTGAATCATTGACAACATTAATTCAAATATGGGGAGTAATTTTTGACAACTGTTTTGCAAAAGGTTCATCAAAGGTTCCATAACTTAAATTGTTTTAAAATTGAAAAAATATGATATGACAAACATACGATCCAGTGTTTCATTTATGAAATATTTCTGAAACATTCCAGTTAAAAATTTCTATTTCTATTATGTGATTGATGAATTTATCAAGTTACAAAGCATTAACTATAATTTATTTGTGTTCTCTCATTATTTATCAAAATGTTAGCATTAAAATTGAACCACAGAATTAGAAGTGAACGACTTAAAAATCCTCATGTTAATGGATATTTAAAGTTAATAACTAAAGTTTTCAAGAATAATGCATTTTGTGAGTCAAGCTTATAAATTATTAAAATAATAATTACCATACCTTATCATTAGGGACCCAAACTGGATCATTATCTGAATCACTTCCTACATCAAAATCTGGATTATCTTCAGATTCAGATTCAACATATGAAAACTTTGGCTTTTCCTTTGCTCTTCTTGAGGACAATCTCCGCTGAGGGACTTCCTCTACTTTGTATAAAAATGTACATGTTACACACAAGTATGAAATAAACAACAAAATACTGGCTATGACACACTCATTATGAAAGATTTTGCTTGTGTAATGGATTATCATGTTAGACTCTTAAACAAATAAATATTCTCAGGAAAATTGTTACCTTACCTATGCAGAATTAGAATAATATGGAAATCACTTGTAATTATTATTAAAACCCAAATACAAAATAAAAACAAATTTCTCAAGAAGGTATACATTTGATCTTTTTTCATGTTCTCTGTATTTGCCTTTAAATCTAATATACCAAACTGCATAATCTAAAGCTAACAGGTTGACTAATGTAGTGAACTCTGGTGTCTACACCAGAGTTGGCTGTAACACTAGGACAATGCTGCCCCATAAAAAGTAAATAAATACATTTCCTGATATCATTAGGTTTGCAGGTATTCACTTATGCAACAATGAAATAGTCCAATTCCAAGAAAAAATAATTTATACTACAAACTTTCTGCCGGCCCCAAGAGGTGGTAGAATTGAAAATTACCCTTGGAAGTCAACCATTTAAAAAATAGGCAGCATGGCTGAGGGAGTGGAATTAGTGTTAGTGGAGTTAATGAGTGTGGATAATAAACAGGCATCCAATAACATATCTAAAGTGAAAAAACATTCTTTTATCACTTGAATATATTCTTACTGTCCCATCACAAATGCAGTTTTTAATTTTAATTCCATAGTTTGTGTAGTCTCCAAATTCCATTTTCAACACCAAATATACAATACTGATGAAATCCCAGTTTTCTTCAACATGCCTTGTAATTACACTGTCAATATAAAAGGTGCAAAATTTGTGATAATAGCGACAGGTAACGAAAAAATGTGAGTTGCAGTAATGTTGGATGTTTAGTAGATGCGGCAAAATTACCACCACATGTTATACTAAAATGAATTAACAAATGTCTTTTGAAATAATAGTTAGGTGTCATGAAATGGATAGGTGTCAAATGAACTTATGAGAGATTAGTTACATATTGTCTGGAATAGAAGACCAGGAGCACTATTAAGAAAAAGAGGGATGGTTGTACTAGAAGCATTAAAGGGCACATAACTCCTTAAGTTAAAGATTCATTAACCTTGTAATAATACCTGAAGGAATGACATCACAGCTTCAAGTTCTCGATGTTGCTGTCAATAAGCTTTTTAAAGATAATTTACAGGATTTATATTCCGAGTAAAAAAACAGACTTACTGTTGCAGTGCTCTGCCAAGGCATCATAGAAACAGATAAATCCAGAAGTAATAGTGAATGCATTCAAGATGTGCTGCTTATCCAAAGCCATGGATGGAAGTGAAGATGATGTTTTGTAGGAGACTATGGACAAAGTTAGGAGTGATAAAGATATGGAGAGTGAGGACAGTGGTGAAGAGAGTATAGAGAGTGATGATGACTGATATAATAAAAAGATCTATGATATTCAAGAAAATTATGGGACCCAATAAAAATTTCTGCTAGTTTTGTAACTTTTATAATTTTTGCAGGAATCATATGTAATATTTTTTCTGTTTTGACAGTCTGCTAAAAGATTTGGGTTAAAGACGGTATTTGTTGGGGGGAGGGGTCCTCGATAATATTTTGCTTTGGGCCCTTCTGCTCCCAGTTGTGCCACTGTCCAGATGTATGGAATAGAAATGTTGTATATCACCTTGTAAAGTAATTAAATCAATACTTTTTCTTGACGGCAAATCTATACTAGCCTTAAGCACTGACACCAACATTTCAGCACAAATGAAAATTTACTAGGAAAATTAGTTTTATGGTTAACATCAGGAAAAAATGTAAAATAAGTTACCAAATATTGGAGTCTGTATTTATCTTATGACATCAAGGAAAAAGGATGTTTAAAACATTATGCACAAAATAGAGACCGGGTGCTTGAAATTTGTCAAGTATTGGCTGCTGAAGTTGTCTTGGAAATCAATTACAGCCCATCTAAAACATGATGCATGTTTGGAAAATTTTGGCTGTGGTAACTGTGAAAAAAAAACTGGAATGGGGAAGGTGCTACTCATTGTTTATCTAATGAAAATGCATTGCTCACCTTACAATGGAAATATAATAATACACAAAAATTTCAGTTGCAATATAAAAAAAACAATTCAATGGAAAACTACTAACTAACTAACTACTAACCTTCTGGTTCATTCTTTCTTCTTTTTTTGTCATTGTTCTGCACTTCTTCGTTTTTTGTACTTGCTGTAGAATCATTGGAAAAACTATCATCTTCTTCAGTTCGATTTGACACAATTTCTTGCTTTATTTTCTCACTGTATGCACTCGCTCCATCAATGCACTTTTTCCTTTGGTCTGACGTCATATTCTGATTGTCCTGTTCTTTTTCTACCTTGGTGGCATTTTGGTCCCTGCAACAGTCTACAATACCCTGTTCATCCTCCTGTTTTTCCTTCAAAACTTTGTTTCTACTATGCTTTTCATCCAAATCCATCGAACAAGAGTTTTCTTCAGTCACTTCCACTTTAACATTCACACACTTTGAGTGTTCTTCCACAATATTTTCCTCCACTATGTCTGCATCATTACACCTATTAGTATGGCAATTTATGTCCTCGCTGTTTGATACAACTAACTCTGTGGTTGTTTCTGCTGAACTACTATTATCTTCTGATTCAATGACATGTTTTTCCTTCTCTATTTTGTCCCTCACTCTACAGGTTTTTCTGCGCCTATCTGAATTGATTTTATCATTTTCATAGCGCGATCCATCAGTTTTTACCTTTGGTGGCTGATACACAGCAGCACGTCTCCTCTTAATTGGTGGCTTCAATGTCTCACTCTCTTCACCTCGGAGGAACTTCAGGAAGGAATCCAGAAAACCAGATCCGGATTGGGCAGACATCTCAAAATTTTGCAATACTGATTTTACTTGCGAAACACCTAAGTATTAACAAAGGATTTACTGTGATATTTTGGGAACTTATAAAAGCTGATTAAATGCACACAAATGTTATTTCATTTTCAAAGAACCACATTTTAAAAATAAATTCAGACATTAATAATTGTAATATTTTCTGAATTTTACATTTGTTTACATAAACAGGTTCCAGTTTTTATTTATATAAGGAGATTAAATTATAAAACAGAAGAATGAAATCATACTTGAAAATACCCCATATGCTGTAATTTAGATGTTATTTGGTCTGATACAAAAATCAAATGTACTTTTAATAGGTATAAGCTATCACCCAAAAAAGATTTTGAGGGGCTAACTAACTAACTGATAACCTTTAATTTAAAACATGTTAACTATAACAAAATTTTATGATCAACGTTAATGGCCTAAAATGATTTACATTCTCTAAGATTCGAAAATTATTTATGGAACATTCCACACACTCCAGGTCCACAAGAAACTTCAACTGGCAATGATAATTTCATGGTCGTCAAATATAAAAAAGGCACCATAGAAATAATGCCAAAATTTATGGTACTGGTGAATTAAACAATATTTCAAACAATTTTTCTGGTGTGCCACGACTCGCCTGGTTTTGTGTTAGCCGTGTGCACCCAACATCTACTTGTAACGACATTCTAAACTAAAAAACGGTGGAGTTTTGATTCTAGTTAAAGATAATTTAGTATTAGATACTCCTGAAATTCATTTCAAACACCTTATTGAGGATCGTGAATTTGAGTGTGCTCTTGCAAGTGTAGTAATTAATCATGTCTCAGTAATGATTATCAGCCTGTATCGCTCACCTGTTAGTAATATTCAGCACTTCGTCGAAAAATGTGGTAGTCTTCTAGATCTTATTCATAATTCTACCCAACACCCATACATAATTATTACAGGTGATTTCAACTGTAACTTATTATGTAACAACAATAACAGCATGGACTTTTTTAATCTACTAAACTCTTTTAATATTTCCATTAACACATTTGAGCCTACACGATTTACTAATTACTCAAAATCACTTCTTGATAATATAATTTCTAATTTTTATTCCAATCAGATAATTACTAAAGTAATTAAGTCAGACATCTCAGGCCACTTCCCCATCTTATCTTCTTTTTATATTCAGTCTGTGTCCCCAGCACTTACATATCATTACAGATCCTTCTCAGAGTTCAATGTTCATTTCTCATCTATACTTGAAGCTAATGAATGGCTTGATGTATACTCTGCAGGTGACTTTGACAACAGATTCAGCCTTTTTATCACAAATTTCTCTTTTTTAATATTGCTTTTCCAGTGGTAAAAAAGAAAGTCATTAAAAGTAGCAGAAACAAAACCTAGGTGACTAACGAAATTCGATTTCTCTCTTCCTACCTAAAGGATTTAGCCATCTTTTGTAAATCTAGTGTTAACAATGTACTAAAAGCTGATTACAATGCCTTAAAAAGGCATTACCGTCATCTACTTAATAACACAAAAATGTCGTATAATAACCAACGACTACTTAACTCCACAAATAAATCTTAAGAAATCTGGAAAATTATTAAAAACTCTAAACTTCAGAGTCCAAACAATTCCTCACTTAAAATTAAATATCACTCAGGTACCATTAATTCTGACTTATCTCTATTAGCTTCTACTTTCATGATCATTTGACTCATCTATACTCATGCCCACAACCTTCAGATCCAGCATATTATCTAAATATTCCAAACTTTTCTAAGTTTCTATATCTCGCACCTTGCCTTGAAACTGAACTAAAACATATCATACATAATTTAGGTGCAAAATTTAATTCTGGCATTGATGAAATACCCAGCTTTCTCTGCAGTTAGGGGTTTTTCCTTCAGTACTTAAAAAGTCTAACGTTGTCCCATTATATAAACTCTTATCAACCTATTTCAATGCAAAATCATTTAGCAAAAATTTTTGAGAAAGTGTTTTACAAACGTTTAATTTCTTATCTCAAATCATTCAAACTTTTAACTCCTTGCCAAAATGGCTTCTGGCAAAACAAGTCAACGACAACTGCCTCCTATGAAACAATCAATACTATACTTGCTGCTCTTGACAACAAGTGGAATCTGTTGCAATGCTTTTTGATTTCTCCACAAACTTGATAGGTATGGAATAAGAGGCATGTCTAAAAACTAGATTGAGTCCTATTTGCATAACAGGATACAGCATGTCATCATTAACTATAATGCTACGAAATACACTTCTTCTGGAAAATCAGTTTCCAAAGTTGTTCCGCAAGGGTCAATCCTTGGTCCTGTACTTTTCTTATTACACATTAACGATCTATCATACAATTTCTAAAAAATCAATGGTGTTAAACCAATGTTATATGCTGATGACACTAATGTCTTACTCTCAGTCCATAATTTTGATAGCCTGTTAAACAGTAGTAAAATAATTACGAAAAATCTAACTGATTGGTGTCAGTATAATTTTCTAACAGTAAATAGTGATAAATCTCAGGTGATAAACTTTGTAAACAAAAACAAACCATGTAAAGACCTATTAGCTTATGTGAATTGTAAACCAATCCCTCAAGTTAACTGCACAAAATTTCTCAGTATCTACCTTGATACTCATTTAAGATGGGATACTCATATCAACAAACTATCCACTAAGTTGAGTTCTACTTGCTTCCTTATAAGGTGTACTCGATTCACAGGCTCCATTGATGTACTTGTGTCCTAATATTATGGAGATTTCTACTCTCATATTGTTTCCAGTATTCTTTTCTGGGGTTCTTCCCCACTTGCAAGTAATATTTTTTAAATTCAAAAGAAAGCGAGTGTCTCATTGCTAATGAACCATACGATGGCTCCTGTCACCCCAACTTTAGAAAATTGAATATTCGGCCACTGCCATGTGTATATATACTCACTGCAATACTTTACACAAGAAGGAACTTACATAACTTTGAAAAAAACTCCAACATACACAGTTATTGCACAGGTGGTCTAAATGATCTCCACATTTCATATATTTGTACAAAAACAGCCTCACTTGGCTAAAGAACAATGGGACTTCGGTTATACAACAAATCCTGCAGGAACTGAAAATGTTGATGAGCTTGTCATATTTAAAAAAACAAACTTAAAGCCTTTCCACTCAGTAAGCATTACTATAGTATTAATGATTTCCTTAATGATGCTTGACATTATCTGTATCGCACTTTAAATTTAATTAATCTATGTGCGCTTGTAACTTCATCTTAGTATTATATCTGTATGGGTGTGTATAATTTGACCAATTTTCTCTTGTGTGCCTTTTACTGACATGCCCTATATCATGTTTTTGATCTCTGGACTAATCAACTATTATTATTATTACTAGTATAATATTTTATGGAAACTGTTCGATCAACATTATTGCTTTATGAAGATTATTACGGTAGTCCATTAATAGTCATTGGTACTTGCCGTTTATTTGTCCACAGGTTCCAACATTGATTTATTCTGTTACATTGCACGATGATTTTATAACTAAACGAATAGGTGTAATGTTGTGACAGCACAAAACAACGCGCCGTTGTTTTTCATTGCTTTCCGCTATGAATATTTTAAAAATTAATAGCTGAAGAGTTATCTATATTATACATACAAAATAAATGCTCGTGTTCGGATAAATTACGCACATACTCCGGGAAAAGCCTGTACTTATTCATTATTTACAATAATAACTCTAGTAACCTAACTCATGAACTACAATCCCAAACATATGTTTTGCGGTTTTTATATCAGTATTTGTTATTCATATCATTTTACAAATTGCATGATAAAATTAAAAATAAATAATGTTTTTCAGACATACCTGAGAATTTCCGAAGCTTAGTAGCAAATTACTGCAAGCTACATCAGGAATTCGCTTTTCAGCTTTCAGTTACCCAAGTGGAGGGAAATACATAGAGGGCAAAAGAACGTTTTGTAACTTGCACATTTTATTTCGAAAAATCTTGTATTTATTTAATTAGCATAGATCGGTGATACTATCCTTGTATAATCTAATATGTATATATAAGCCACTTTCTTGCTTGATTTCGAGCGTATTATTCTATAACTCAACATTTCCAGAACGTAAAAACAAATGGGAGGTGTCATTTTAACCGCAATAGGGAATACGGTGGTGAAATAATGTTTTTAAACTGATTTAATTTACCAATTTAATTTTTTAAAAAGGTTTTTCTTTAATTCTTTCCAATTGAATTACATGGGAACGAGTGCACCATATTTTAAAATTGCATTTTAATATTAGTTACAATCGAGCTCCAAACTGCATATAAGCGATCTTACTCCTGAAAGCACAAGATTTATTTTGATTGAGTAGAGAATTCGAATCCATGCTGAAATAGGTAACGCAAAAATACATTTTGAAGCTTAAAAAAATGCTCATTTTTCATAGCTCGAAAAATGACAAATTATACATGATATTACAACGTAATCGCTTTGTTACCGCCAATGCTTACAAATAGGAAGAATATCCTGGCTATGATTAATTTCATTACTGTTCTTTTTTTGTTTGTTTCTTTTTTGAAAGTTTTGTAGATGATAATATTCGTTGCATTCATTTCACCAAAGCCTACTTACTTTCTGGCGAACTAAATATTGATTTAAATCAATTTCTATTACAATACAAATATAATGATAACGGTATAATTAAAATTTATTTTATAAGATTCATTAAATTTTGACAATGTGCCAATCATATTTAATTTAAATTAATAAACCGATTCTTTTTTCCTCGAAGATCAGTGCCACAGAACGAAAAAACAATCAAACAACATACCACCAAAAACAGATTTCCAAAACCCAATCTCTCTTAATGAAAGTGTATCCATCACCAGTGGAAGAGTCACTCGCTCCATCACTGGAAACTTAAAACCAAAAACAAATTGACTAGGAGTTACAAGTTCTCTGGTATTCAAGGTGTTGGTAATAAACATCCAATGCCTAAGTAATAAATACAATGAACTGGAATCTCTGGTGAGTTTAGAAAAGCCTGACTTTATTTGTGTGTGTGAGCATTGGATACAAGATGTCGTATTATCACTTCCTGGTTATACCTGTGCAGCATCCTATTGCCATATAGTTCATAAACATGGTGGTGTTGTAATTTTTGTTAAAAATAGTGTCAAATGTAATGAGTTTACTGTGGACTTAACGTCTCTGAATGAAGAGATAAATTTTGAATGTTCTGCTGTAAGTTTCTCTTATGAGCATCTCAAATTTCATATAATGGTAATCTATCGCTCCCCTTTAGGGTGTTTTGATTCTTTCACTCAAAAATTTGATAACCTGCTATTTTCACAACTGAAACGTCCACACAGGCCATTCCTCATAATTACAGGGGATTTTAACTGTAATCTATTAATAAATGGACCAGATCAAAAAAACTATACAGTATTCTTCAGTCCTACAATCTAAAACCCTTAGTCAATAGCCCAACTAGGATTACTTCCTCCTCCAAGACCTTATTGGATAATATTTATACTGACTATGATGAAATGAAAGTAAATACCACAATTTTTGACCCTTTCATATCTGACCACTGTGCAATTGTATCCCAATTTCACTTTTTCAACTCCCTGCCCTACTCAGTCTCTCTTGACCCAATCAGAATCTTTAGTGATATAAAAACTCAGCATTTCATTTATCTCCTTACCCATCACGATTGGTCAGAGATCCTTAATGCAGGATCATCATTTAATAACAGCTTTAATTTATTTTATTCTAGATTTCTTTATTTTTTCAATTGTGCATTTCCTCCTGTACCAATCAAGCCCAAATTAAAACAAGAACAGCTGGATTACCCCTGAGATCCAAACTCTATCTCAGGATCTCAAATTGTTAGCCTACCATGACAAGTTTCATGGAAATTTAGAAACCCATGTACAGTACTCAAATCTTAAAAGACAATACAAAGGCTTAATAAAAAATAGTAAAAAAACCTTTAATGACTCTAGGTTCCTGAAAGCTTCTAATCAATCAAAAGAAGCGTGGAAAATTATAAATGAAATCACAGGCCCTAAGAAAACGGAGTCTTCACCTCTTGTAAAAGATTGCAATTCTGATGTAGTAACAGACCCAATTGAAATATCGAATGCTCTCAACAATTATTTTCTGAATTTACCTTTAACTTCATATACCATCAATCCTCCCACCCTGCTAAATGTAGGTACTCCTACCTATATCTTCAAGCCAGATACAATATACCTCCAGCCTTGTAATGAGCAGGAGTTATCTGGATATCTCTCAAAAATTGGAAATAAAAATTCTGCTGGCCTGGATGAAGTTTCTGGTAAACTCCTTAAAGCATCTGGGCAGGCAATTATAAAACCATTATTGTTCCTCATCAATCAATCCCTAAGTCAAGGTATCTTTCCTGAAGCACTGAAAACTTCTAAGGTAATTCTCATTTTCAAAAACAAAGGCAGTAGAAGCCAACTTAGTAACTACAGGCCCATATCACTTTTGTCTCAATTCTCAAAAGTTTTTGGGTATGCTTTCAGCAAAAGACTACTACAATTTCTTGAGAGATATAATTTATTGTCTAGTTCTCAATTTGGTTTTAGAAAGGGGAAATCAACAGAGAAAGCTCTTTTCTCAGCATTAAATTTTATTGTTGAGGAACTCAATTTAAGCAACAGAACTCTGGGAATATTTTTCGACTTAAGTAAAGCATTTGACACTGTAGACCATAAGAAGTTACTAAGTAAATGTGCATATCTTGGTATTAGGGGTGTGACAAATAATTGGCTGGTAACATACCTTACTGGTAGGCACCAAGTGGTTTCCATACATAAGGAGGGTAGAAAATATTTATCTGAGCCTAGACCTACACACTCTGGTGTGCCCCAAGGATCTATCTTGGGCCCCATTCTTTTCCTAACCTTCATAAATGATTTACCCAGTAGCCTTATGCTTAATCAACAAAAAAGTAATGATGTATGCTGATGATATTAATGTTTTGTTAACTAGCAGATTCTAAATAATGAAAAAACACAGGTCATGTTTTTCTCTTTTTGTCCACAGCAATCCAGTGACTTCTACCTGCGTCATGATCAAAATCACATTAAAACCACAGAGGAATTGAAATTTCTAGGGCTACACATAGACCCAACTTTAAGATGGCATGTACATATAGATAACATATGCAAAAAATTAAACTCAGTTTTCTCTTTATTTTCAGTACTGAAACATACAGTAAGTCTTGAAATTTAAAAAAATCCTGTATTATGGGCATTTTTACTCAAGAGTCTCATATGGTATAATCCTCTGGGGACCCTCTTCCCATCTTATAGAGGTCTTAAAAATCCAAAAAAGGATAATACGCTTAATGAGTAATGCTCCTTTTAGAGCTTCTTGTAGACCCATCTTTAAAAAACTAGGTCTGTTGACCGTAACTTTTATGTATATTTACCATGTAGTACTATATGTTAAGCAAAATATGGCTGAATTCAATAAAAAATGTTCATTTTACAATTATGATACTCGGAGAGGTAGTGACCTACATGTCTATCACAACAAACTGAAAGTTTGCAGCAAAGGTCCTAAAGCAATGTGTATAAAACTATACAATAGATTACCAGCTGAAATTAAGATAATCAGGAGTCTGCCTGTATTTAAAAAAACTGTTCTTGATTTCCTTATAACAAAATGTTATTATAGAATTGATGAATTTATGTAACTTATTATTATTTTTTTTGACATGTCCTATGCATTATATACTATGTAGTGTCTTTTGGACAAATAAGGTATTGTATTGTAATTAACAGTTTTATGTTGTACAGCAGATTCACTAAATCCATTGAAATTCAATGGGCACTTACACTAGTATCTTGAATTAAAATTTAAGGGTGATATTGCAATTAAGGCGTTGAAGGCCAAAGGCTCATATGCCTCTTTTAGAATAACTGTCGATTTGAGTCTAATGGACTAGTTACTTGACACTAATATCTGGCCTAAAAATGCTGTTCTATACTGAATCAGGTTTCCAAAAAATAACGTCAATGCTAGCCAAAGATTAAATCATGGTAATGAAAGTGGCAAGGACTCAAGTTGACTACGCCATAACAATTTAAGGGTATTCCATTGGAATATCCAATGCTTATCCAACAAATTAGATGAGGTCTACCATGTGTCTGACTTACATAATATAGATATAATTTGTTTGGTTGAACATTGTTCATTCTCCCTCCCCTGTGCCCAAGCTATTAGTGAGGAAAATCAACACTGTAAATGGGTCCTACTTTTGCTCCCTAATGAATCAAATTAACTGGTTGAATGTGTATTCTTGTATGAATATACAGTCACACCCCGTTTAACGCTGGGGATGCATTCCTAAAAACGAGAGCACTAACTGAATCAGCGTTATGCGGGGTCATTTTGGTATAGTACTTATGAAGATGCGTTCCTAAAATCATAATCTATACCTATTTTCAAAACATTAATATAGCCGCTCTTCTCTCCGATACTCTAAAACTGTACTATAAATAATTAACCCTTAAATGCACAATGTAGCAAATATGCTACATACCAGAAATCCTTCAATATAACAATTGTCGCAGCTTTTTTGTTATTTTCTCACAATGTAACAGGTTTCACACATCCTCCCCTTATAATCAGCACCCATTACCACCAATAGGTGTCCAATTTTGTGAGATATCTAAACAAAATCATACGTTGCTCTGCAGTCTAAGAACGTGGTGTTTCTGCTGTTGTTCGTTTGATGATTTCGGCAGTTGTTTTCAGTTATTTTGACCGAATATTTTCTGTTACATACTGAAAATGTGAAATCAAATCACATCTTGTAATTTTTTAACGTTTTTCCATAGCCTAACACTTAGTAACTTAAATATGTTATATAAAATTTGGTGATGTTCCGGTAATTAATTCTTGAGTTAGAGCACCCACAAAAACATATGGAGAAAGTAAAAATTGGTTCGAGAACAAAGAATGTTATAATGAATCAACATTGTACAGGGCAGCGTTAAACAGGGTGTTACTGTAGAGGACAAGTTTGAGACTTTTCACAGTCTATTTATGTGGGCTTTTGATACTGCTTTTCCAACCAACACATTAAATAAAAATCTTAGAGATGTTAAGTGGTATACAGAGGAATTATCAAATATGAAACTAACCTGTGAATATTTCTTAAACTTGTTTAAAAGCACAGGTTCAAATGACATGAAATTAAAATATAATTTTTGCAGGAGGCAGTATAGGAAAGAAATTAAATTAGTCAAAATAAAATATAATAGTAACTTCATTGATAATTCCAGCAACACAACTAAAGCAATGTGGTGTGTAATTAATAGATATTCTAACAATAATAGTAAAGCAGAATGTTTGAAAATGGACAAATGCACAAATGTTGAGCAATTTCTTTACACAAAATATTGATTCTATTGTTAATAATCTTCCATGCTCTCAGGGGCAGATATATTTGGGCTAATTGGGCTGTAGCCCAAGGCCCCAGTTGTTTAAGGGCTCCCAAAAGTCACTTTTTGTTTTTGCATCTTGCATACGATATATACAATTCAAATTTGAAATGAATTATACTGCCTTTAAAATATATTTAACATTACCTATAATGAATTGTGAGGTGGAAAGATCATTTTCAAAAGTGGCTTATATTAAAAATTAATTTAGATCGACAATGTTGAATGAAAGATTAAGACACTGATGTTTATTATCAATAGAGAGTGATATGCCTAAGTCATTAGCATACAAAGATATGGGAATAATTTTGAAACGAGAAAAAAATCTGCTATGACCGGGAATCGAACTCGGGTCTTTCACTTGTCGGGCGGATATTCTACCACTGATCTATCGTAGCAGATCAATTTTCTCGTTTCTTGGCTAGTTCAGTCCCAACTAAGAAAACATCCACGTTTAATTAATGACCTTTTATTTATCTGTATTTATTTCCATACCGTATTTTCTACCTGTTATTACTAGTCTATTTATCATTTTCTCGAGTTCCTCTTCCTTTCTTGCTAGAAGTACTTGATCATCTGCATATTTTACTGTTCTTATAATCCTTCCTCTAATTTTTAAATCTCATGTTCTTTCTAATGCTTCTTGCATTAGACTTTCTTCATATACCTATATTAAATAGGGTTGGTGATAGGCAGCAGCCCTGTCTTACTCCTCTACCAATATTTACTCTGCAGATGTCCGAATTTTCCAACCTGACCTTTACAACTTGATTCACATATAGATTCCTGATCAGTCTCCTGTCTACACCTATATCCTTTAATATTATCATCAACATTACTCAATTGACTCTATCAAAGGCCTTCTGCCAGTCAATGAAACATATGCAGATATCTTGACTGTACTCTATTGCCCTTTCTTATATGATTCTAACTACCCCTATATAGCCTCTCTAGTTCCTGGTCCTTTTCTGAAACCAAATTGATCTTCCCCTAGCATTTCTTCTGCCTTTTTCTCCAGCCTTTTATTAAGAATCCTCGTGATGATCTTCGAAGTGTGTGACAGAAGGCTTATCGTTCTGTAGTCTTTACACTGCATTGCCTTTGGCTTCTTCTTTAGAGGGATCATTGTTACTTCTAGGAAATCCTGAGGCCACTCTTCCATGTTGTAAATCTTATTAATTAATTTCATGATCACTTGTAGTCCTTCTGATCCCATCTGGTATTCCATTGTTGCCTGTGGCTTTCCCTTTCTTTATTTTCACTATCGCTTTTTCTACTTCGCTCTCCATAATACTTGTTCCTAATTTGTCTTCTTCAATGTTTTCCTCATTCTCCAGTTCTATTTTTGCCAATCCTGCCTGCTTGCTGTATAGTTCCTTAATGTATTCTTCCCATACCTGTGCTACATCCTTTGTTTCTGAGACTATCTTCCCATCCATAATCATGATTCCTTTATCACCAATTCCATTCAACTTCTTATCTTATAATTCCAGTGCCCTAGCATACATCATATCGTACCATCCTAACTTCTCCATTTGTTGTATTTCATCACATTTTTTAATCCAGTTTTTTCTAGCTTTATCTGTTACCCTTCTCAACTCATTTTTTATGTGTCTATATATATATATATATATATATATATATATATATATATATATATATATATAACAACTTACGGAAAAGGAAAGGTAAAATGAATATATGGATGTCAACAAGGTGTTGGGATGAGGAAACCCAGTGAGCACTCACCAATCAGACGACTTCAGGTTGGCGAGGCCCCGGGGATCTCGAAGCGACACACGTAAAATAACACAAAAACACAGAAACATCACAAACGTAAAGCTTTCGGAACTACTCCTTCTTCAGCTACAGATATATATATATATCAGGAGCGTATATTCAGGGTGTGCTAGGTGTGTGGTGCACACCCACGGATTCGCAGTGTCACAGATATTATATTTTTGCATTTATTCCCGTTAAAGACTCCCCTAATCGTTTTCTGGCTTCGCGTGATTCCTAAAATCAAATCCAATATACAATGTTTCATGAAGAGGAGAAGTTTCGGCGCGTAAACATTGTATCACATTCACGTTAATAGCCCGGGTGTGCGGTAAGTAATACGAGCAGCTTTGAGCCCTTTAAACATACGTACAGATGGCGCAGCGGGTCAAATTCTTAGCCTCCTTGTGGTTTTAAACCGTCCAGAAGGCGTGGCAGGGTGTGCGCTGAGACAACAGCACCCAGAAGTAGTTAGCGGTTGTGATTGGCTATTGTGTGAACCAATCCAATTCAACGTTGTTACTTGTCAGGAGATGCTGTTTTTGTTTTCTGAGTTTCGTCTGTTTTGCGTGCGTGGGGTAAGGTGTGAACCGACGTGTTTATGACACCGATTTAGACAAGTTTTTAACATATATTTATAATTTTTTAGATATAATTTATAACTTTTTGCCCATATTTACAATGGTAAACAGTGTTGACGATGTACTGAATGCCCCGTTTTCTGCCAGAACTTTTGCGGATTGTATGAACATAGTCGAAGAAGGTAAGCCTCGTCCTCCTCTTCCAAATTTACTGTGCAAGCACAAAGATGCAAAAACTGAGTACATGAGACATTTCTCTGTTTCACAATACGGTCCAGTAGAATGGTTAACTGGATGTGAAGTGCGGTCAAGACTTTTTTGTTGGCCTTGTTTATTATTCTCCAAAGAGAAAAGTGTTTGGAATAAGCACGGGTATTCCGATCTTAATCATTTAGCTGCAGCAGTACAAAAACATGAGCGCTCCCAACCACATGTTCAGTCATTTTTAAATCTTAAGATGTTTGGAAAACAAAGAATTGACACTCTCATTGACAGCCAAAGAAAAGTTGAAATTAGTCGTCATAATGAGCAAGTAAAGAATAATAGAGACATTTTAAAAAGATTAATTGATGCTGTATGTTATTTGGTTAAGCAAGAGCTTCCTTAGAGAGGTCATGATGAGTCTGAAGATTCAGCCAACCGAGGGAATTATATAGAATTTTTAAATGTGCTCCGTGAGTATGATCCTCTTTTAGACAGTCATTTAAAGGCATCGACTATATTTCGAGGAACTTCTCCCACAGTACAAAATGATATCATTAATGCTATATCTGATGTGGTTAAAGATGCTATAAAGAAAGAAATTTCTTCCGCTACATTTGTGGCCATTCTTCTGGATGAAACTTCTGATGTCATGTCGAAATCGCAGCTATCAACTGTTTTTCGTTTTGTCCATAATGGGCAAACACACGAAAGGTTTATCGGATTTACAGACGTAAGTGATGATAGAACGTCTAGTGGTCTTTTTAAACATGTTGTAAACAGAGTTGAGGAATTTAATATTAAGGACAAGTTGGTCGGCCAAACTTATGATGGTGCCTGTGTAATGAGTGGACATATTAATGGGTTGCAGAGTAAAGTTATCGAGGCCTATCCTTTAGCAATATTTACGCATTGCTACGCTCACGTTTTGAACTTAGTTCTGAAGCAAAGCCTCTCGAATATCAAGGAATGTAGATTGTTTTTCCAAACTATCAGTGGATTGGCAGCATATTTTTCTAAATCATCGAAAAGAGTAAATGCTTTGCAAGATTTTGTTGCTAAAAAATTACCCTCCATCGCATCAACCAGATGGAACTTTACTTCCCGTTTATCAAACACAGTAAAACGCCACAGAAGTCAACTTATTGAATTTTTTGAACACATTGTGGAGAATTCTGGGGAATGGGACGTGGATGCTGTAATCAAAGCTCGTGGTTTTTTGTATTTCTTGCAAGATTTTCAAACAACTTTTCTGTTAGAAATTTTTTCTGTTCTGTTTGGCTATACTGATGTTTTGAATAATATATTCCAAACATCATCCTATGACATATTGTACTGTTGTAAAAAGGTGCATGATACTATGAAACAGCTTAGGAATGACAAGGAACATGGATTTGATGATATTTGGGTTTCTGCAAAGGAAAAGCATACGGTTGAGGAGTCGAAGCCTAAAAGACGAAAAGGATCTATAGAAGAGGAGAAGAGCGCGTGCCTTCGATTATACCAGAGAATAGTCGACTGCATGTGCCTGGAGATGGAAGAAAGATACTCTTCACTTTCGAAACTTGAGTTTTTTCAACTCCTTTGTAGCGAAAGATATGATCAGTATGCGAAAACTTTTCCTGATGGTATTCTAGAAAAATTAAAGGATTTCTACGGACCAGTTTTTGACTACGTTCGCCTAAAAAATGAACTAAAAGTGCTCTTTTCTTCTGATGAATTTGCGAGGAAACCGGTGCATCACCTATTAAAATTCATGCAAGAAAATCAGCTTCAGGTTGCATTCAAGGAAATATATAAATTAGCGGAACTTATCATGACGATTCCGAGTTCTACTGCTACAGTCGAGCGTTCTTTTTCGGCTATGAAGAGAATACATACGTGTTATAGAGGAACACAAACTCAGGAAAGGTTATGCGGCCTAAGTTCACTCGCCATTGAAAAGACATTGCTGGTGGAACTGAAGAAAAGACCTTCATTTTATGATGATGTGCTAACACAATTCCTAAGGCAAAACAGGAGATTGGAACTGGTGTATAAATAAGTAAGTGAAATGAGTTTTTTAAGCCTTTCTTTGATTCAATCGGGAAAATAATATTTTCCCAAGTGATTACTTTTTCAGATTTCTGTGCGTATTATATAGTTGTACACATTTAAAAATCGTAGAAAAATACAGATAATTCGTGCTTCACTCTAGTATTTGCCAATAATATCCTAATCTTCTCACAACGAAGCGTTAACCCTTTTCACATAAACGGCGCGCGTGATGCATAATTATATCAGTTACTGAATTAAAGTATTCAAAATTATTCTACGATTAATTGCATTAGACCAATTAAGAAGAGCGCTGCTGCGCTATGCTCTCTTAAAACTTTCACACGTCGATAAAAATGCAATCGTACGCTCAAATTAACACGTGAATTTTGTAGCGCGGGTTGCATAACCCCATCCCCAATAAAAGCACACCCAACCTAAATGGGCACGCGACGCCACTGATATATATATATATATATATATATATATATATATATATATATATATATATATATATCCTATATCAGTGGTTCCCAACCTTTTTTTGACTTGGTCACACCTCCAACATAATGGATAAAGGCTGGTCACCCTTCTCCAGGAAATGATGTGAACCCAATATTTTTTAACTCCAAATTTGTACATGACTTGGAATGATTGAAAAACGACTTTTATTTTTAAATGGACATTAACATTTTTTTACACCCACAACATTGAAGATTTGCAATGGAAAAAATAATTATAAATATAAATGTTAACACCAAAATTACACAAATTGATCAATTTTAATTAAACTAATGTGATTTCTGCTGCTGAATTTTCTTCTCAAGATTCGGGTTGAAGAGTTCTTGATGCAGCAAACCGTACACTTGCTTGAGGACTGCTAGGAGTTAGTTTTGAATGCTTTTTATTGTTTATGTTAATGGAAGAAGGCTCACTCAGAAAGTTAGGTGCTGTGAGAGCTCACTAGAACTCTGATTGCCAATGATAATATTATTTTTTGTAAACTGTGGCCAAAAAGTATGAACATGAGTTGATTTGGAATAAATAATTTGTTTGAATCACAATGAAGTTCAGTGTGATTCTGTAAAAGACAATGCTGGAAAGTCTTAATTATTTATACTAATTACTTTTAAAATTTAACGTTAAAAAAGGAATTGGAGACTATGGTGTACAGATTGGAATTAAAATTTAAAACGACGCAATACACATACAGGAAAACAATCACCCGATTAAAATCGAAAACATGTCTCTCTTAAAATCAACACAAACCGACTGGAAACTAGATGCTTACGAGAGTATTTTCATAAACAAATTCAAAGAGACGGTTATGAATAACGACCGCGGACCTATCCCTTACTCACCCCTCTACTCGCTAACTGTTAAGAATTCCCCCACCCCTCTGCCCTCCTTTCACTTTTACCCAAAACACATAAATACACAAGACCAAACACAAACAATTCATATGACTTCAGCTACTGAAGATGGGAGCATAGCTCCCGAAATACGTATCTAGCTGGTTTCCCAGAGATTTCCAGAGTGTTTGTGCGTGTGTGTTTTCTTTTTCTTCTTTTTAGGCTAGTTTTTGACAACAGGTCCCTGTAGGCCATCATCGTCCTGCAAACTTGTAAGTATAATTTTAATTTTCCTTATTTCTTATTGACGTGTGAGTGCTCTCTGGGTTAATTTACGGTTCAGGAGTTTTAAATTTTAATCCCACTTTTAAAATTGGTTAATATCTACAGACTGCAATTTCAAAGAAATAAAAAAATAATTTAGTTTGTATTTCCTTTTCTTCAGTAAAATATCGTAATAATGAAGGAAACCCTTAGATATTTTCTTTGTTGCTAGCATCCGTACTTATAGAAAAGCCCTTTTAAAATAAGGTTTTTTGACTCGGGACCAAGTACTTTTGTAACTATTTTTGTAGTTTTTATTCTAGCACAACTGTATTTGTCTGCAACAACTGAATCTGGAAAAAACTACAGAATAATGATCCTACATAATCGATTGATAAGTAGCTATGAAAGTGCGTTGTTGTATGATACCTAAACGTTGTTTCTGCTGCAAGAATTAGGTCTTTTTCTTTGTTATTTTTTGTTAAGAAAAAAATTATTTTTGTGGATGTCGATGAGGAACTGATATTTGCCAGGAGACTAGTGGATTTCATATGTCGTTTCACGTCATTTTTGCCACCATGCCCAATAGAAAATTTACTATTCTTGCAGATAGTGCAAATAGCTACATCAGCTTTTCCGGAATGACTCTCTTGCAACCACTCATACCTTTTTTCCCATTCAGCATTGAACTTAACTAATCTTTTCATTTTTTTGGGGATGGAGTTTTAATTCTGACTTTTTCCAAGTATGAATTATCCATTTTGTCTACAAAATAAAAAAGAAACACGAACTCAATTATATGGTGCCTACATATTAACACATCTAATAGTAAAGTCTCTAGCAGAAATACATCAGATATATCCTAGCAAATATTTGTCACCTTATTTAACAGGACTGGAACATGCCCATTATGGCTAGCTGGTGTATTCTTTGCCACCCACGCACAAATATCTCTGTAGGGTTCTATTTTGTCAACCACGGTTTCATGAATCTGTTTACTCCCGTTTGCTCTTGAGGATGTGCGCTGTAAAGCACGTCTGAATAACATACATAAAACTAAGTTAATGATAAAGTCAGGACTGGCGCTACCACTATAGGCACCCCGATGCAAAGCATCTTTCATTAATATTAGCATTCACGAGAATAGATGCCATTATTGTTGTAATCTTTTTTTAAGGTCTTCATTTTTATATCATTTAATTTGTGAAGATTATAAAGACATTAAAAATAATTATCGTGGTTATTTAGTTGTTCTAATCATTCTTCTTTCAAAGAATTAACAGCCATGTACAAAATGTTATTTTAAAGAATTAATCTAAATATATCTCTTGGATTCTGTGTGATTCATATTTATGTACATAATCAAATAACCTAGTTTTCTTTGCAGGATGTATTTCAAGCGTATTTTAAATTCTAGTATATTTACTAATTCTTCAGAAGCTGTCAGCAATTCTTTAAAGCTCTGATCTGTGCGATATTCTATAATAAATGCCAATAATCTATAAATAGTTCCTGAAGTGGATCCAATATTTTCATTTTTATCTTGAAGCTCGAAGCTGTTAAATCGATTTAAAAGGTCTTACCCAATGCCGGATTAACCAGGGCCCCATAATAAAAGGTGCCCCATAGAGGTCCCAGACACTGTGTGTGGGGTGGAAGGAGGGACCTGCAAAACATTATGTGCCAGGGTCTCTGAGCTCCTTAATCCAGCCTTGGTCTTGTCAAAGCACCAACGAACGCAAAAACTAAAAACCTTCAATTTTGGAACACCAAATATAAGCCTCATGATTTGCTAAATTGTCAATCTGATCATATTCATATATCTCGAATAAGGCATCACAGATTTGTCTGATTTGATAAATTAATGTCTATGCACATCAATTTGGAACTCACAGCAGTTAGGTACATTATGTCTTGAAGAACTATATTGTGCCTCATTATTACAAGTTTACGGAATGCTTCACTTTACTGTTTTTCTTGTATTTACATATATAATATATATACTGTATAACTAACTTCCTTTAAGTTGTTCGGAAAATTACTTCTAATAACGACTAAAAGGGCAAGAAAAGATGCTAGAATCACCCAGTAGGAGTAGAATAAGACAAAAAATAATGGCCTTACCATATTAATTCTTCTTTTTGTGATGATCCTCAAAGTGATCTAAGTTGCCTCTGCACTGGGTAAAGGTATCATTCAGATTAAAATCTCTGGAGCGATCCATGCATATTTTCCATGTAATCTGGATGCATTCTTTTTCAACAGGTCACATCGTAAATATCTTTGAAGGCACTCAGATATGTGCAGACAATGGCCCATTTCTTTCTCTCACTGTATTGATCTGAATGAATGGTGACGAAAAATAAAACAGAGCCTGGAGTGCCTAAGGTTCTTTCTCCTCCCCAAGAAGTGTTAGGCAATTAAAAAATGCATTTTGTCTGGAGAGAGAGCCACCCATGGACAAATAAACAACTCCTCTGGTATTCAAACCGAAACAGAGCTCATATCTATACTGTACAGAGCTGCAATTCCCCAGCCTATGCTCTTTGCACTTGTAGGTTTTGATCTCTTTCTCAGCTGAATCTGAATCTATCTTTACATATATATGGGTACACAATTGATATTGGTCACACCATATTTTCTGGTCACCCTAATAAGTGACGTTGGTCACCTTGGGGTGCCTTAGGCACCCGGTTGGGAATCACTGTCCTATATCCTATCTCTACCATAAATATTTTGAAGAATTTGTATGTCTGTTTGTTCATTTATAACGCAACAACTACAGAATGCAGAAGCAAGATGAAGGTGCCATTTTAACTGCAATAAAAAGTTAAGTAAAATGGGAGGGTTTTTAAAGTGATTTTAACTACATTTTTCATTTAAAAAATGTTTTTCTCTTTTAATTTTTGCCATTTAAATAACACAGGAATGAGCGTATTTTTTGGATTAATAATCTACTTGGCAACTGTTATAAACAATACGTAATATTAACTAAAATAAATAATATATACCTAATATAAACTAAAGTAGGGAAGAAAGAAATAGGAAGGTCATTCAAAGAAGGGCAATCACCAAAAAAACTATAAATCTGGCTAATTATTTCAAAAGATAAGTGGAAGAAAGTTATAATGTGCAATTTTAAGTGCTTTTGTTCTCTAAATACTTTTTATGTATTCTGCATATTTTCTATAGTTAGTAGTCAACGAAATGTTTTTTATTAACATTGAAAATGAATAACGTGAAAGATATCTCAGAAGGTATAATAAGAAACCTTCAATAACAATTCTTTATTTAGACCAACATTTATAATTGTTAACTCTTCCTCCCTTGAACATCTATATGTACATTTTGCTTTCCTTTCAACTGAACATTTGTATGCATCAATTAAGCCAATTATACTTATTAGATTATAATACATACAAATACAAATTAGACCCACAAAATCAGCCTTTGCATCGGAAAACGTATGGGTAAGCTAAATTTGAATGTATCTTCAAATGTGTTTCCACCGGTTGCATCCCTAGAGCTTGCAATTCCTGTCCAAGTTATTTAATGTTTTTGAGATTCATGACCACATAATATTATGCAGTTTCTTCCACTGCAACTTAATTTGAGTGAAATAATTATATATTAAAAGTGATTCATCCATTGTTTATTATGATTATTTGATAAAAATAGTCACCAAAGTTATTGATAAAGGATGCAGGAAAAATTAATTTATTTGGGCAAAAGATGGGAAGACAAGAAATATTGCATACCTTTAAGCATTACAATAAAAATTAACTTTGTTTCATTACTTGGTTTTATTCTCAAATCTTCCTCAATATTTTTTGTTTTGACTTAAAAAAACCGTGCGATGCCGGGTAATTTCTGCTAGTATCCTATATATGTACGAATCAGCTCTTTATAATTATATATATATATTAGTAGTTGGTGCTTGCATACTGCAAGCATTTCATCTCACCTTGAAAAAAACATTCATTTTTCAGACAGACATTTCATCATTACAAATATTCTTTTAATTCTAAAGATTTCACCTCCGCAGCGATTATCGTTTTTCCCACATGCAAAAATAATAATTTAAAACAATCCCCAAATTTTGCAATTTTAAAAATTTTACACTTTCTTCATTATGGGGTACTAATGCTACACATTTTAGCCAAATTTTAAAGTTGTAGCCCTTCTATAAGTAAAATAATATTTTTCTAATTGTTTAAATTTAAATATTTTTTAACGGCCGCCGCAATTCATATATGGTGAAATTGAAATGTTTATTTGTGCAAATTTACCACTCTGTAAATAATTTGAAAATTTCAGCTTCCTAGCTCATCACGTAGTACCTAAACAGTTATCTATTTGTTTATACTTTAAGAATTTTTAACTGCCAAACAAATTAAAATATCAAAATTTGTATAATCCCTATTTCGTTTTTTAAGAATTCTACTTATAAAAAAATTTCAACTCCGTATAACATGCGGAAATACATAAACCTTGAAAATTTGTTTAAACAATTGCGAATTTTTAGCGGCCGCATTGTTGCACTTTTTCAAGATTTTTCGTTTTTTCTAGTAGGTTTTGCACAAAATCCTACCTAAGAAAAAAAAATTCGAATCTCCAGCACATCTGGAAGTGCCTAAACATTAGTATTCTCCTATATGTTATCATTATATATCAACGTTTCTTACAGAGGAGGAGGAGGATACTAATGTTTAGGCACTTCCAGATGAGCTGAAGATTCGAAATTTTTTTTCTTAGGTCGGATTTTGTGCAAAACCGACTAGAAAAAACGAAAATCTTGAAAAAATGCAACAATGCGGCCGCTAAAAATTCGCAATTGTTTAAACAAATTTTCAAGGTTTATGTATTTCCAAATGTTCTACGGGGCTGAAATTTTTTTTAGAGATAGGAATTGTAAAAAAACGAAATAGGGATTATACAAATTTTGATTTGTTTGGCAGTTAAAAACTATTAAAGTTTAAACAAATAGGTAACTGTTTAGACATTACAGGATGAGCTAGGAAGCTGAAAATTTCAAATTATGTACAAAATAGTGCAATTGCACAAATAAACTTTTGAATCTCTCCATAAATATATTGCGGCGGCCGTTAAAAATGTTTAAAATTTAAACAATTGGAAAAAAATAATTTTAATTCTAGAAGTACTAGAACTTTAAAATTTGTCAGAAATGTGTAGCATTAGTACCCCATAATGAAGAAAGTATAAAATTCATAAAATTGTAAAGTTTTGGGATTGTTTTAGTCTATTATTTTTACATAAGGGAAAAACGAAAATTGCTCCGGAGGTGAAATATTTAGAATTAAAAAAATATTTGTAATGATGAAATATGAAAAATGAATGTTTTTTTATGTTGAGATGATATGCTTGCAGAATGCAAGCACCAAATACTAGTATGTTATATCCTCCTCCTCCTCTGTAAGGAACGTCTATATATAATGATTTACACACACACACACTAGAGGGCAAGCCCCCCTGCTCACTGATGCGCACCAACCTCCTCCTCTGCTTGCTGTTTCTTCGTTCCTACCATGTACCTATTGGATTTAGATTAGTTTCAAGTGAAATGTTTTGAATATGGGTATTTTATATAGAATGTACATTTGGTTTCTAATAACAAATTAACAAAAATTATAATCTTATATTACATTTAATTTAACACTTCATTATAAACTACATTTTTAATTATTTAATTTTCTGCTCTATTATCATTTCCACTTATTTGTATTTTAACACCCTGACGTGAAGTGAGATTAATGAATATATTTTTTAGGAATGTATGTTTGGTTTTAAATAACAAATTAAGAAAATTAGTTTAATAACTCGATAAAAAAGAGAGCTTAAGTTCCCGGAGATTAAAAATGACGAGTATAGAGCGTTAAAGAGAGAGGGAGGGAGAGAGAGAGAGGAAGGGAGAGAGAGGGGAGGGAAATGATTTTCATAGCAACCAATGTAAACAATATTTGTTGCATCATTAACGAGAAGCAATACATTTGAATGTACAACATTAATCATTTACTCAGAATCATAATTGGAGCTCGAGACTTGAAACAACGAACGCCTAAAATAACGAAAGTTTGTTTTTCTGCCGTCCAAAGAAAGTCAAGGTAAATTTTTGCCCATTTTTTATTTCATAAATAACTTCCCCGTTGGATTTCAACCGGCATCCCCCTAGTATATGTAAAATGTTTTGCGTCTCACGACCTAACCACCGCCTCCCCCTCCCTAGAGGAACGCACCGCACTTTGGGAAGCATTGTATTTATGGATTCACATTAGACAATCTAGCGAAGTAATCATAGCATTCGAAGGTTTGACAAACCAGAAGAAATGCGAATTAATGAGGTTGAAGAAGATATTTATAAAATGTTAATCAAAATACAAAAATCTTCAGTCATTTTTCAGATGCAGGAAGGGTGAAACTTGTTCATTCCATTTCCAGGAAAAATCCTCACAGTTATTCATCGTGCAGGTTTAAAAATAGCATCTTGGCACCACATCCTACTCGAAGAATACGACACCAAACCATTCGCCCAGATAGTTAATTTTACTTTAAATCCTCGAAAAGCAGTCTATATAAACTAGAGACTTGATTTAATTATTTCGTCTATTTTAATTTCTATAATGAACAATATTCTAATAAATATAAATAAAAGAAAGTATTCTCATTTTAAACATTTCTATTCCTGATATTAGTTGAAGTTAATGGATGAGTGAAAATAATGGAGCCACCTACAAATAAAAAAGCGCTTTCTGCACAGCTTTCATACAATGATCGGTTTTAAAAAATACAATCTAGTTTCATTAATAAAATGCTAGTATCCATAGTTCAATAGTAGTAGAAGGTGCTTGCATTCTGCAAGCATATCATCTCACCTTGAAAAAACATTCATTTTTCAGACATATTTCATCATTACAAATCTTTATTTAATTCTAAAGATTTCACCTCGGCAACGGTTTTTGTTTTCCCTTATGTAAAAATAATAGATTAAAACAATCCCCAAACTTTGCAATTTTAAGAATTTTATACTTTTTCCATTATGGGGTACTAATGCTACACATTTCTGCCAAATTTTCAAGTTGTAGCACTTCTAGAAGTGAAATAAATTTTTCTAATTGTTTAAATTTTAAATATTTTTAACGACCGCCGCAATATATTTATGGAGAGATTCAAATGTTTATTTGTGCAAATGCGCTACTCTGTAAATAACTTGAAAATTTCAGCTTCCTAGCTCATCCCGTAGTACCTAAGCAGTTGGCTATTTATTTAAATTTTTAACTGCCAAACAAATCAAATTTCTATAATCCCTATTTCGTTTTTTTTTTACAAATACTACTTCTAAAAAGAATTTCAGCTCCGTAGCACATTTAGAAATACGTAAGCCTTGAAAATTTGTTTAAACAATTGCGAATTTTTAGCGACCGCATTGTTGCACTTTTTCAAAATTTTCGTTTTTCTAGTCGGTTTTGCACAACATCCCACCTTAGAAAAAAATTTCGAATCTCCAGCTCATCTGGAAATGCCTAGACATTAGTATCCTCATATATGTTATATCCTCCTCTGTAAGGAACGTCTATATATAATGATGAAAATATGACCCGTTTTTCATTGGCTCTAAGTTATTTTCTAAATACAAAATTACTATCCCAGTTAGCTATGATTCACCATCTTATTTTCTTTATATTAATACCGTACACCAAGTCATGGCCAGAACCATCCAGTTTAATATAGTTTCTTGAATGTTTTGGATATTCATGAAAATGGTATTTCTTCTGACCCCATAAAATTTTGACAAGTACTTACCATTGATAATAGTCGCAAGTCATATAATTAGTTTGATTAAAAATTTTGAAACATTTTTGAAAATGAAAAGTAAATTTGTTTCTAGATTATTCTTTTATATTGACACCAACTTAAGGCAAAAATGTTTTTAAATTCTTTATGATTCTTATTTTGTAAAATTACTTTTTCTTAATGGTTATGATTTCAAATTAGTGAAACAATTCTTTATCTAAGAAGTGACTAATGCCAACTCCACGCCGGCTACGCCCGTCACTGCAGGAAAAGAACTTATCGATGTTCAGTTGTTCTATGGTACTGAATAGGCTGTTAACTGATAGCAATCGTAGAATAAACGTTTAGTACTTAAACCTACGTGCATATTTCTTGCTGAAGTTGAGAGATCAGGAAAGTGGCAGGGGAGATATATTTTGATCATCTTTCCTATTTTAACGGAAAAAGTTGTTTCGGTACTGTTTTTGGTGTACATTGAGGCTGAACTCGAGTGATTCAAGTTACCACAAATCCGACAAATTTTCGATGTGATTAGTAAGAACAGTTATTTTGTGGTTCTTGTTTTGGAGTGAAGGAAATGGCTGCAACATTACGACCTTATCTGACTGCGGTGAGACATTCTTTGACGGCTGCGATGTGCTTAGATAATTTTTCGTCTCAAGTGGTGGAAAGGCACAATAAGCCCGAGGTTGAAGTAAGGACCAGTAAAGAACTTCTATTGACACCTATAGTAATTAGTAGAAATGAAAAGGAAAAAGTTCTGATTGAGTCGTCTATCAACTCGGTTAGAATAAGTATTGCTGTAAAACAAGCTGACGAAATTGAACGAATTTTATGTCATAAATTCATGAGATTTATGATGATGAGAGCAGAAAACTTTATCATACTTCGTCGGAAACCTGTGGAAGGCTATGACATCAGTTTTCTTATAACTAATTTTCATATAGAGCAAATGTATAAACATAAGTTGGTAGACTTTGTTATTCATTTTATGGAAGAAATTGATAAGGAAATCAGTGAAATGAAGCTTGCAGTGAATGCTCGTGCAAGAATTTGCTCAGAGGAATTTTTGAAAAGATTCTGAGTTTAATTATGTCAATTGGTTGCAAGGAAAGCAGTAAGTCACCGTCTCAAACAATGTACAAATTTTGATTTTTGAACTGTAATCATAAGGTGTATTGTAGCCATATTTATCAATGAAATGTATCTTCACCCAGTTTTATAGGCTTGTTTTCAATAACTTTGAAAGTAATTTTTCTTGTGCCTAAATAGGTATGCAAGTAATTAATTTTACGATCAAATATATGTTTATATGTATTCAAAGTGGAAGTTTAGTTATTCATGACACTAAATACGTTTATGTTATTTTTACCTATTTGCTTTGCTAAATACTTTTTCTCAATCATTGGAACTCGAGGAAATATATTTTAAATAAAATCTTGGATCCAATTAGAAAAGTATAAATTATTTTACCCCCACATATTGTTATTTCTGTTATTATGACTTGCCTTTATCAATGTGATGCTATTGAAGCATAAACATAAAGAGGAAAAATTCTTGCCTTTTAGCTGAGAAATATTTCGTTCATAAGCATTGACAGGTATGAAGACATCTATGGCAAATTTTAATTTGTGTGGTCTTATAATTAGTAAGATTTTAAGTTTTGAAATAGTTTCAAATAAAGTTAAGTAACTACTGCAAACTATGATTTTTTGGAATAAAAAAAAATTAGTGGGATACCTTGTTCATATATTCTGAAAATTTACCATTGTAAAAACATCGTTTCTCTAATAGCTAAGGAAAGTTCGCATTTATTGCACTATTAAATATACAAAAGCTATATTATTTTTTGTAGGGTAGTGACAAGGATTTTTTAACTTTAAAATTTTCATTACCATCGGGTGGATCTAGGTGCATAGCTTAGGGAGGGTGAGATAAAAAATATGTTTACTGAGAAATATTTATGAAAAATAATACCGTCTCATTACAATAAATGTACAGCTTATATTATACACTGCTTAAATATTTGCAAATTATTTCTAGAATGCCTATAATATACATGAATTGAGATTAACATTTTAATGAAGATTGATCATCTCCCTTACGGAGATGGGGTAATTATCCTATTACAACACTTTGTATCCGTCATTGACTTGCATGGTTGTTTACTTCAAGGCTTTATTGAGTTTTTATTAAGGAGGCTAGAGAATTGGTAGAGAAACCGGTTTGAATAAAAAAGTAAAAAGAGCCCTCCCAATTGCTTTTTCCCCAGCCATGAACTTCAGCAAATAATAAATATCGTTTGGTTTTTAATATCATTTCATAATTTAAGTGATTGTACGTAAAAAGAACCAAATTACCACTTTAAAATGTGCTATAATATAGAAATGGTACTTGAAAGGCATTTTGTTACACGAAGGTTAACTTTTTTGTGCAAAGACCGATGAAAAACTTTTAGTAGGCATCAATCAGCCTTCATTCTGCAATTTTCATTTATAACATATTGGCTTCTATATTATACAGCTAATCAAGAAAGTAGAAATAAGAATTTATAATTTCACTTTATTTTACGAGTGCAAAATTTAATACAAATATTGAGTTTTCATCTGATATGCAATTTTAAATATTATAGCTACGCATAAATCTGTATGTACAAACAAAATTATAAAGCAATTGCAAAATTTGCGAACATTATTGTTGTAAAAATAAAAATGAAATAAAAGATTTATTTCTGACCGTCGTCCAACTGAATTTGAAGTCTTGTGCCAGGCTTAATTCAATGAAGACATGAGGATTTCTGAATATGCTTTTTGATTCCGACTAACAATGGGAAGATGTTTCACATCCCATCAGTGACAATGTCGTAATAAATCGATCCTTAAAAATGGTATCCATATGCAAATAATGTATGTTTGTCTTTTATTTTCTAAAAGCGAATCACACATCTAGAATAAAATATAACATCATAATAAATCGGCATAATTTGAACTTGTGAAAAAGATCATTATAAAATATAAACTGAATAATTGAACGACGAATGATTTTCTGGTAAATATAAGTTGAATAAAAGTGGTAGTCATTATTATTAATTAAAAAGCGATCTATGTGAATGTTTTCGTAATTATGAAGACGTTTATATAAAAAAGATAGTCATAAGAAACTTCCAATTTTCAACCGTTTCGATATGCCGGTGGAAAATTACCAAGGGGTGCTAAGGGATTTTTGTAGTTGAATAAATTTTTAATCAAACTTTAAAATTGATGTTTACGTTCTTCTTTGTTAAACAATAATACTTTATTTTTGCTTAAACATCATCAAGTATTATTATGGTTTACAACAAACAATTTGAAAATAATTCTAATTTCATTATGGCTTTTCGGAATCGAGCTATATAATCCCTTTGAGACTACAACGCAATCCCCCCTTTCGAATGTCGTTGCCCGCTTTCCTCCTGAGAGAAAAAGGAAAGCGTCGAGTGAAGACATCGTCTGTATCATATACCTCGGTTATAATCATTCCTTTGTGCACTTAAGTTATTATTGAGCCATTTTCCGGCTTAAAGTTTTTATTACAATACGAATACTTAGTGATATTTTTATTCGAGTTTTATAGGTAAGTTGATAATTTAGTATAATTCTCTAGTAGCGTTCTGATATTTTTTGGGAGAGTTAATTTATTTTTATTTTATACAGCGTTATAACCATGAATGATATCAACACACAATCTCCAGTGCTGACTTCTACTCTTTCACGTGAGGTAGATGAGAGGTCACCGGCCTTCGAAAATCACTGCAAATATAATTGTCCATCTCTTATTATTAAAAACGGGTGTGAGGATAGTCCCTCGGGAATTTCCCACGAAGGTTCTAAATCATGCTTTGAGCAATCCTCTAATTCTGGGGCCGACTCTCTGGAAGAGAACGAGAGTGTGGTGACGGCACATTTTGTATCAAATGGCTATTACGGATTTCAGCCTTTAACCTTGGCAATGGTGTCAGAGGTGGACTGTCAGATGGACGTGGGTGATTTAAATGCAGTGGAGGGAGCAGAAGGTTCATCTTGCCATGAAACTATAGCTAACGGTACTTCTTTCGAACCATATAGGTGGCAGAGTCAACTCATAGTAAATAAGTCCCCACAAAAAGGCTTTACAGTTCTTGGAAAACGGAATTGGGATGGGGTTACTGAAATTCACACTGAAGTGAAAAGGATTCGTCAAGAAGGTAAAGTCAAATTAAATGTAGCTTCACGTTCGACGATATGTTTTGCATGAGAAGCAAGTTATTAGTTTAGTGAGGCTAGCGGTTCTTATCGTATCTCATCCATTAAGAGACATTTACAAACCTTGGGTACAAGTGCATGGAAAATGTTTTTGAACATATGTAATTCAGTATCTTGAGCGAATTTTGGATTGGTCATGGGAGTATCATCTCATATCATTTTAAAAGTGGACCTTTAAAAATAACTTGATTGTTTTGGTATTATCAGTCTAATAATGAATTTGTTCGAGTAGAATGGTGTATGATATTAGGAGGAGGAAGCAGCTCAAGACGGCAGCTACCAATAACCCAAGTGGCTCATCTTGTCAACTCAATCATTCCTTCTGGTGTGGGATTTGGTTTGGCTATTGGTATTGTCAAGCATCCCTACCAACACATTAAAATCCATATAGACATCTTAGTACATGAAATGGTCATTCCCTTAGCAATTGTTGGAAATAACTTGACAAGAGTAAAGGAAAAAAATGTGCCTTATTTTATGAGAGTTGGTGGATGACAGCTTGCAAAAGTAATTAGTGGTTGGATTACCACATGGCATTAGAAGAACTTATGGAAACCAGCAGGATAAGGATCTGGGTGGACGTCATCTATGCAGTTGCAACTTCTGCCCTTCCACAGCTCTGCTCGCCTTGGCCTTCGTTGTCTGCATTCACCCATGAAGTGCCTTACTCTTCCATCTGTTTGAAGGAGCTGTCATCTGTCACCTCTTATAAAATAATCTTTGGCCAGATAAATAACGTCGAGTGATAGGGAAATTTATTATCATCACTGGCAAAAATGTTATAATTTTTGTTTTTATTTTATAGGTAATGAAATTTCAAATTGTAATTAGACATACTGGAGAGTGTAGATTTTTTTAGTTAGTCTAGATTTAAAGATTTAGAAACGTGTTTATTGATCCATTTCATATGCATTGTTTTTTGTGACTATTCATTAACAAGATAGAGAAGCTGTCTAAAAATTAAATAGTTGATGTTAAACAATGAATTCCGAGAATTTTTGATGGTTATTATTAATCTTGAGTTCAATAAAAATGATTTGTTTCCATGAAACTAATAAGATAAAGCTTAAGTTCGTGAAATTGATTCATTTTGAAATGGGAAAAGAGAAACATTTTGTGTATTATCATAGTGCAATTTTTGTGTTTTTCCATTTTATGGTAATTTCCAGTTTTTATCCAGCATTTATTTGTTAGGGATTACAGGAAATGAAAAAAAATAGTTTATGGGTTGGCAATTGATAGCTTGTGTACTCTCAGAACACTCAAAGGTTTTATATGGCAGACTAGTTAATGAATATACTACAAAAGATGTATTTTAAGAAGAATTTTACTTACCTGCATCATATCCAAGACTTCTTCTTATTTAGCAAAGTAACACTTGCTGAATCTTAAGGATAAAATTAATGGAAAGGTGGTTTGTGACGTCACAAATTAGTAAAAAAAACTTTGCCAACCCATTGATCTAGAACAGTGTTTCTCAAACTTTTCCAAATCACGGAACACCTGCAAGAAACAATATAAAATGAAAAAGTAAACAAATAAAATAATAATATATATTGAAATTAAAGAATTACTTGGGAAGAAGCGACGGAACACTTGGATCCAACCTGTGGAACACCAGTGTTCTGCAGAACAAACTTTGAGACACACTGATCTAGAACATGAAATGGTATTTTATTTGTATTTTATCCTGATGAAATTTATAAGACATAAGTATGTTGCAACTAAACATGCATGCAACTGCTAGGCCAGCTATTTATTAAAATGTAAAATAATAGGGAGAGAGAAAGATTTGAGATTTCAATGACTAATATAGTTTAACAAATGTTAGATTTAATGTAAAGAATGAAGTACAATATTCACATTTATAAGTGCTTTATGTATAGTAGCAGGGAATGAATGACAGTATTTGGAAGATAATTAATATTTTTATTTAATCTTAATAATATCTACCCAACAGCTGAATTTTAAAAATGTATGCTCGTTTTCATATTATATATCACAATTCTTCTTGGTATAAATATTTTTGTTTCCTGTTGTTAAAAATTTTCAAAATATTTTCAACATCTTACAGTTAAAATAAAAGTTTTAGCAAATTGAATTTTATAATGCAAACAGTATTACTTCACTACTAATGAATATCAAAAATATTTGCCCCGAATAAAGATATTGGGCTGCATTAAATTAGACCTGTAACAAAAAATGAACCTAATTTCATTTTATCTTTTACAATTAAGTATTTTTAATTCTTGTATATTTCAGAACCAACATCATTAACTGTGTGTTTATTCAAAGGTGTAGACTGTACAAAAATGTCAGTTGATTTCAGTGAAGCGCCATTTTCCGAAAGAAATGTTGACTGTCATTACCCAAGATGCAACATCAGTCAATACGTCTGATGTAATATATGGGGAAAGGTAACATCTTTCATAATGTTTATCTATTCTGATTTAATTTTTATTAACATAGTTTTTGCAGTGATAATTTATTTCTTTTGCAGTGTGTGGCCGCCATTGGCTGAATAATCTGATCAATGCTCGTTCATCATTTTGGCAGAGTAAAAAAAACAATGTGCATTCAATATGAAACTTCAAAAAGGAAAGCATGCATAAACAGCACTTGTGTTACTCATGGTTGTGAAAAGTAGAGCTAAATATATTTATTAAATGACCTATGTCAAAACGTTACATCTGTCAATTACCAAGTTGTGTTTAAAGACATTTGAAAACAATGCATTGTTCGTGTCTAAATGATATCTGTGACTTTGTGAGTTCATATTAGGCATATTGCTTGTCTGTATGGTTTATACATTCAACAAACAGTCGTCTTACAAGAATATAATTTTAAATGATATAATTATTATTTGTTATTAGTATTTCGGTATTTATGTTGGTGAGAAGTGAAATTTTTTGCACCTCGATTGATGTTGGAAGTTGATTTCCTTCCCACAGCTGTAATTCTACTTAAAACCATGAAAAGGAAAAAACCTATTTTTGGGAAAGCACAAACTTACTATTTATAAAATGAAAATGATGTGCAATGTATTTGTGGAGATAATAAGAATAGTTAGAAGTTTAACTTCTTTTAATCTCAGATGTCTTCCATTTTGATAAAAAATATTTTAATATAAGTGTAATAAATAATGGTGGCGAATTAAAAACTATAATTCAAATTGTGAAGAAATCGGGTTTAATTTTACCTTCTAAGATTCTATTAGACTCCAATTTTATTCGAGACAACATTGGAAATGCATTGATGCTCCAACAAAACTGCTTTTCTGTGCATTTTGTTTTTTTTTGTGGTGTATGTAAAAAATAGTTAAAGGTAATTAATGACTAGAGATGAACAATGATACAGTATTATGATAAAAAGCACTTTCCAACAAAAATGTTACTAGGGAGAATGCTTGAAGGATGTCCTAATTTTGGACCGGTATTACTTAATGATTCAGCTCTGAACTATATTACCATAATGGCGTTTTTTATTTTTTTGTTCAGGTTAAAAGCATTTAGTCCGTTTATATATAGTCAGTCTTCTTACCTTGAATTTTAGGAGTAGACAGCTGTTAACATATATACCCCTAACTATTGCTTCTCAACAGGGATTGTAATTGTATCTAAGATAATAGAAATAAAAGAAAATATTTTTTCATTTAAAAAAATATTGTTAATATGGTTTTCAACGAATAACTGAATGAGCCAATAATAAAAAGGATCAATTGATGGTCATTACATAAAATAGCTAGAATATAGATAGAAGCATACGTTTTAAAAATTTTATTTATTTTTGTTCATTAACTAACCTGCAATTTAATAAGTTCATTTGAAACCTTCAAATCAATATTGTTACAAATTTAAGTAATAATATACATATATATGATGGTCACAGAAAAGTTTTACCAACTTTCTTATGGCTTTTGGAGTAACCCATTATTCCTGACTATATTAATTTATTGTTAGCTACATGTGCAGACCATGTAGCGAGAGTGGAAGATGAGTAATTAAAGGCATGCAGTAAAATAGAGTGGTGGGAAATACAACAATATGGAAATAGAAGGAGAGGTGGAGTGGGTAATGTATGTAGTTTTTGTAATACATTGTTACCAAGCACTTGGTCACAATTTTGACTTTTTCAGTTTGTTCTTCGTTTGTTATTGCTTTTATCTTTTTATTGAGATTTTTAATTATTCGCAAATATCAACGTAACATATTTTAATGCTTCTCAAAATTTCCCATGGTAGAACTGCAGGCTCTCTACTAGTAGTACTAAGAAAGAAAATTGTCTACACAGGATCTGCTATATGCTGACAAACACAACACTCGAGAATGAAATAGGGAGAAAATCCTACCCACAAACTTACAACAGGATTTAAATGTTAATTAATGCCTGGTATTATTTTATTGATCTGAAGAGAAATTGATATTTATATAGATGCCAACATTTGAGTAGTTATCAGGTCATTAGGATATTAATTTTCCATTTAACAATTTTATGATTCAAAAGAAACAATTTGATAATTACTAATATGTGGTTTAAGCAATGCAACAGGCAAAGATGCACTTAGAAAATGATGGCAGACATACAGACGTATCAGATTGATTATATCGTGATCAAATAGATATAGGAATAGTGTTTTGAACTTCAAGTTTTCAGGGGCAGATTCAGATTTTATACTTGAGTGGTCGTGGGGGTCTTGTTTAAAAGTTAAAAAAATAGTTAGAGGGAATTGAGTACCAAAATGGGATTTAGAAATGCTCAAGGGAAGCAAGAGGGGAGATTATCAGGAGGCTGTTAGGAAAGCCTTAGAAAATGCTGGTAATCAAAGACTTGGAGATAATTGGGAGTTTATGAAGGCACATATTATAGAAAGCATGAGTAAAACAATAGGTAAAATAACACCAACAAAAATAAGGATGCCTTGGATTATAATTGAGATGATTAAATAATGAAATACAGGAAGTGGAAGGTTATACTGAGTTTGGAAGAAGAACGTGTCAAGAATTAAATATTAGGTGGGAAACTACAATAGGGATAAAGTTGGGATAGTAAGGGCAATGTGAAGACATGGAGGAACAGCTGAGATGTAGCAGAAAAGAATTAGGTATATTGTATGGAGAAGTGAAGGAGTTAATTGAAAACAAGAAGGGAAATACATTGCCCATGTAAAACATCAAACTATTAATTGAGTGAGAGAACATGAGGTAAAGTGAATAGTATATTGAGGAATCATATACAATATATTTGAAGTCAAGCTCTCTTTGGGATGAGAGGAAGTATATTGTGACAGTTTTGATCCAGAAATGCACAGTGAAATTGAAAAGAGACTTGGGAGAATATAAAAAATATATAAATAGATGAAATCTAAAACGGGAGTTGATGACCTCCCTGTAGAAATGTTGAAGGAAGAGGGAAAGAGAAATAGAACTTTCAAAAATTGTACCATAAAATATAATATTACTAGAGTAAAAGCCCACTGAAATTCAACGGGAAAATTGGAACTTAATATATTCAAGTATATTGGAAGGAAGTGAGCTAAATCTGACACTTATACAATACAATACTTTATTTGTCCAAAAGACACTACATAGTATATAATGCATAGGACACGTCAAGAAAAAAAAATAATAATAATAAGTTACATAAATTCATCAATTCTATAATAACATTTTGTTATAAGGAAGTCAAGAACAGTTTTTTTAAATACAGGCAGACTCCTGATTATCTTAATTTCAGCTGGTAATCTATTATATAGTTTTATACACATTGCTTTAGGACCTTTGCTGCAAACTTTCAGTTTGTTGTGATAAACATGTAGGTCACTACCTCTCCGAGTATCATAATTGTGAACTGAACAGTTTTTATTAAATTCAGCCATATTTTGCTTAACATATAATACTACATGGTAAATATACATACAAGTTACGGTCAACAGACCTAGTTTTTTAAAGATGGGTCTACAAGAAGCTCTAAAAGGAGCATTAATCATTAAGCGTATTATCCTTTTTTGGATTTTTAAGACCTCGATAACATGTGAAGAGGACCCCCAGAGGATTATACCATATGAGACTCTTGAGTAAAAATGCCCATAGTACAGGATTTTTAAAATTTCAAGGCTTACTGTATGTTTTAGTACTGAAAATAAATAGAAAACTGAGTTTAATTTTTTGCATATGTTATCTATATGTACTTGCCATCTTAAAGTCGGGTCTAGGTGTAGCCCTAGAAATTTCAATTCCTCTGTGGATTTAATGTGATTTTGATCATGACACAGGTAGAAGTCACTAGATTGCTGTAGACAAGAAGAGAAAAACATGACCTGTGTTTTTTCATTATTTAGAATCTGCTTGTTTTGCTTACACCACACAGACATTCTACGCATTACATCAACACTTGAGTCCAATATGAGTTTATCATTAGGTTTAGTTAACAAAACATTAATATCGTCAGCATACATGATTACTTTTTTTTGTTGATTAAGCATAAGGCTACTGGGTAAATCATTTATAAATATTAGGAAAAGAATAGGGCCCAAGATAGATCCTTGGGGCACACCAGAGTGTGTAGGTCTAGGCTCAGATAAATATTTTCTACCCTCCTTATGTATGGAAACCACTTGATGTCTACCAGTGAGATATGTTACCAGCCAATTATTTGCCACACCCCTAATACCAAGATATGCACATTTACTTAGCAACTTCTTATGGTCTACAGTGTCAAAAGCTTTACTTAAGTCAAAAAATATTCCCAGAGTTCTGTTGCTTAAATTGAGTTCCTCAACAATAAAATTTAATGCTGAGAAAAGAGCTTTCTCTGTTGATTTCCCCTTTCTAAAACCAAATTGAGAACTAGACAAAAGATTGTATCTCTCAAGAAATTGTAGTAGCCTTTTGCTGAAAGCATACTCAAAAACTTTTGAGAATTGAGACAAAAGTGATATAGGCCTGTAGTTACTAAGTTGGCTTCTACTGCCTTTGTTTTTGAAAATGGGAATTACCTTAGAAGTTTTCAGTGCTTCAGGAAAGATACCTTGACTTAGGGATTGATTGATGAGGAACAATAATGGTTTTATAATTGCCTGCCCAGATGCTTTAAGGAGTTTACCAGTTATCCAGGCCAGCAGAATTTTTATTTCCAGTTTTTGAGAGATATCCAAATAACTCCTGCTCATTGCAAGGCTGGAGGTATATTGTATCTGGCTTGCAGATATAGGTAGGAGTAACTACATTTAGCAAGGTGGGGGGATTGATGGTATATGAAGTTGAAAGCAAATTCAGAAAATAATTGTTGAGAGCATTTGATATTTCAATTGGGTCTGTTACTACATCAGAATTGCAATCTTTTACAAGAACATTAGATAAGATAGATGAACAGGTTTTCACTTTAATATATTTTTTATATTTAATAGTAAGACAATAAGAGTATACAATTTCCGAGAAGAAAAGCATTTTTTTATTTATAATCTTGTATAAATGTCCTTAAATTATTCATTTTTAATGCTGACATCCTGGAGTGCTGGTTTAGAATGAATTGGAGGTTTTAATATGTTTGTGTAAGATATTTTGTAACAAACCAACAAATTTAGGATTTTATATATTTTAATAATAATAATTTTAACATACAATCATATTTTGTAACACCTTACTTTCATAGAGCATATATATATTTGTAAAGCTCTGTTAATAATGCATTATTATATTTCTTAATCTTAAAATGTAATCAGATTTCAACTAAGTTAACATCTTTGTTTTATGCAGAAAAAAATTAGCTAATAATTTTGTTATTTTATCAAGTAAAGCAACATGTTGAAATGAAACAACTAACAATGAAAATAATAAAAACGCATAATTTGAATTAAAATATTTTTTGATTCAATAATTTTTAAAATATTAAATTATGAAACAATATAACATCTCATTCGAAAATTTCATTATAAACAACATTTAAAATAAAACCGCTATTGTCATTCATAAGCCTACCTTGAGTGGGAGTCTTTAACATAAACTTTAATGGTATCCTTGTTTCTTTCTCTCGACAAAGCAGTATAAAGCTGTCTGTGAGAAAAAACAAGTTCGTCTAAGTATAAACCCACACATAGCATACATATATTTGTAAATCTATGTTAATAATGCATTATTATATTTGTTAATATTAAAAAGTAGTCAGATTTTAACTAAGTTAACAACATCTTTAATGTTTTAATCCAAAAAATAGCTAATATGGACTCACCAGATATGTTGATTTTCTGTATGAAAAACAATGCTGTTGATCGCCAAGGGAACATTTCAATAAAAATGCAAAATTTTGACAAATTTTCGAATATTTTAGCTTAATGCGAGCGAATTCAATTCGAAAACAAAAATCGATGATAAGAATAAGACTCTTCATTTAATTTTCTTTAAAATGGTTCTTATCCGAAGGTCGTGTGTCGATTACTTCTAATTTAATTTGGAAAAGAAAATTAGTCTACAAGTTGGAAAGAGGTATATTTAAGATCTCTCTTATGAGAAATCCCATATAGCATTCTAACCAACAGATTTAGGCTTTTATATATATTAATTTATTGGCTGTTAAGCTGTACAAGCAATGGACCTCATCAGAAAATAATAAGAGCACAAAAAACAAAAATAACCAAAAAAATACAAAAATCACATAATACAATAATCTTCACATGAATACAAATTCTATATAAATATCCACAAGTAATACCACTCTGTGAAGCTTATACCATTACTGACTTGTCAGTAAATTCCTTCAGTTAATAGAAGGGCTGTTTAAGAAGCCAGGAAACCAGCAGTGACTTGAATCGCCATTGGGTCATCATGCAGGCATTGAGGTAGATTATTAAATAATTTCATGCCTAGAATATTGTGGCTATGCAATGTTTTGCCTAACCTGCATGATGGAGTATCGAGTTGATACTTATTTTGGGTGTTGTAAGGGTGAACATCATACCTATGCGAGTACATATGAGCACTGATTATAGTTTATGAAGAGAGAGAGCAGTCAAATGATTAATGAATGTCAAGATTAGAGAACAATCAGTTTAATTTCACATGCAGATGAATTTTGGTCTGAAGACTAGATGCAAAAAAGAAAGATTACTGAAATACCTGTGTATAATGCGCACCCTCGTATAAGGCGCAGGGAGATTTTCAGCCTCTTAATCTATGATTTTTCTATATACCCGCGTATAGTGCGCACAGATTTTTTTAGCGTTACCGTTCCAGAATAAAGTAGATGGTGTAAAGTGTTCTAAAGCAATGATCGAATTATTGGTATTATGTATTGGTAACAATGAGAGTAACAAATGAAATTTTCGAATAACGTTCCAAAAGAGTCAGCTAACTCAATCACTACATACTCTATGTTTACTTACAAGGTGATATTAGGATATACACAATAAATCGAATTATATTAATTTCATAGTATGGCATATGACATTCTTTGAGCTAATAAAATGAAGGAATGACGATAATCCTATGTTTTTTAAATACGTTTTTGTCACGCCTGAGTTGGATGGGTTCGCCCAACCTTCAGTTTTACCCTTATTAGAATACTGGAGCACATAAAAACGATAGCAAACAACCATAGTTAACTACAGACTCTAATAATCAAGAATAAGTCATGTATGAATGCTGAGAGAAAGGTAGGGAACGATAACTTTATTTAGTTCTACAAGAAGCATCAACTCCCAGCGTACTCAAAGGCATCAGCTGCCATTGTTTCTAATTGTAAGTAGTACCAGTACCTCACCACCAGGCCGGGCGCCGGTGTAGGGTGATGTCATGCGTAAGATGACGATTCCGATAACAACATCGAAGAAGAATGGTCCAGTGATGAAGAATTTCTTGGCTTTTAAAATGAATAAATACAGAATTCATTCTTTTCATATCTAATTAATGTATGATTATAGAATTAGTTAATAAATTTTTACTATTATCTATCTTACTTTTCGTAAAAATCACCAATAAAAATATGAGGATACCCGGACAGTAATTACTGTCGAAATTGAGGAAATATGGGGTCAAATGAAAATAGGAATATGTACCCTCGTATAATACGCATCCTAATTTTTAACTCAAATATTTCGAAAAAAAAGTGCGCATTATACACGGTATATAGGAGTTGATCGATTTGGGTTTAAAAAAGGACATGACCAGGTACACCATAGATGACATTCCAAATGAAAATTAAAGAGAAGAAAACTTAATTACTTTATTAACAGAGAATAAATTCCATTTAAAAGCAAATCAGTTAAGAAACAAAATTTTGAAAGCACACATTAAAAAATAGCATGAAATCATTTTTATATACAAAGAGTACATTTAATTATACAATGAATGAAGTTAGGCTAAACATTATCCAAGTTAAAAAAAAAACAATCTGAGCTAGTAGTAACTTGAATAGGTAAAACAGGAATATATATAACAGGAACAGATTACCATTTTTGATAACAGGCAGTAAAATTGTCAATATTGGTCAGCTAAATAAGATTTCACACAACATTTGAAATTTACAACAGAATTTGAAAAGAGCTTTGAATCAATTTTTTGTAGTGTGCATAGCTCAATCAATAAGCATATTAAATGCATAATTTGTTTGTAGCCAAATTATTTGAAAAGTAAGATTATTACAAAGTACCTTAGATGGAACTAGAACATTTATAGACTAGTAGAAAAAAGACAAGGGAACCATTTATATGTTTAAAAAGAAGCAAGAGATCAAAATATTTTCTACAAGAATATAATGCATTCAAATTTAATGTTTATAAAATCTTCACAAATATAAATATCATGGAGAAGACTATTTGTAAGCTTAATATTTTAGAAATTTGTTGAATTTTTCTATTTTAATTATAAATTTATTGTAAAATACTCCAACTAGGTGAAAAACATTCCAAGATGGATACAATAAAAGAACAGTATAACATTTTAAAGGGGTTCTTTATATAAATGCAATTAATGGAAATGAAACCAAACATTTTAAGTGCTTCAGAGCAGTGCCTCTCAAACTGTGAAATGCAAAGATGTTTCAAGTGGGGTGCAGTAAGATATGTCAGCTATCAAAACTAAATACAGAATTTGAGTAGAAGTTGAGAATGATGTGTATCTATGTTTAACAAAATTGGGGACTGATTTGAAGCAACTTCCCATTAACAAGGTATTCAAGTTATTCCTTTTTATCTACCACCTTTCCCTGGGTCTTATGGATCGTAGAGATGATTGTGTCTGAATGGAGCATGGATTAAAAACAATGCTTTAGAACAAATAGAGGATGGTTGAATGACAAATCCTTAGAAAAGACAATACCCAGATTGGTTATGATGGACAATTTAAAGTTTTATATCTTTTTGAAGGGAAGAGCAAAACAATAGACTATTTTTTGTGAGAACTGATAAATATTAATTTAACAAAATTTATCTTCAAATCATTATTATGGACCTATTATTTCAAGAGTAGCTAAGACACTTTGAAAGAATAAAGTCATTGATAGAATCAAGTGGCTTGAAAATCTTCAAGGCATCAGCAAATAATAAAATTGTGGAAAATTTAATAACAGCTCTTGTGATTTATACACAATAAAAAAAGCAAAGGAGCTAAGTGTGAGCCTTGATAAACAATATAGTTTTAGAAAAAGTTTTATTAACTTCCCTACTTGGATACAGTGAGTAAGATAATGTATCACCTATACCTGTGTGGTACCAATGCTGCACGTGCACTTGCTGACAAGTAGTTACACATCAGCGTGTCAGTCATTCCATACCCAAAAAGTGACAGTATTACTGTTGGTGGATGCCACACACACTGTCTGTGTCAGTGCTGTGACAATGGCTGTATAAACTTGAAAAATATCGTTGCTGATGATATCTGAAAGTATGGTAGAGGTACTCTGTTTGCAGATGCTATGGCACCAGCACTGTTCTGGATACATGTAATGATTCTCAATAGAGGAAAGTATTATATTCATGATAAAAATTGACTCCGCCACTCTCCCATCCACCACTCTCCCATCCACCCCTCTCCCTTCCACCCCTCTCCCTTCCACCCCTCTCCTCTCCAACCCTTCCCCCTCTGCCCCTTTCCCCTCTGCCATTTCCCCTCCACCCCATCACCTCCACCCCTTCCTCTCCGCACCTACCCCTCTGCCCCCCCCAAAAATTCCCCTCCATTTCTCTGCCTCCCTTTCTCTTTTCTACTATTCTCCACTCCTCCCCTCCTACATTCCCCTCTGCCCCTCTACCCTCCGCCCCTTCCCCTCCCCCTCTCCCCTACATATCCACAACGCCCCCTCCACCTCCGCCCTTTCCCCTATGCCCCTTCGCACTCCCCCACTTCCAATCCCCCCCTCCCCTACCATTCCCCTCCCGTACAATTCCCCTCCCCTACATTTCCCTTCCCCTACATTTCTCCTCCACCCCTATCCCTTCCGTCCCTAATCCCTCTCCCCTCCGCTCCTCTACCCTCCATCCCTTTCCCCTCTGCCCCTATCCCATCCGCCCCTTCTCCAACCCTCCTCTCTCCTACATTCCCGTCCCTTTCTACCCTCCGTCCCTTTCTACCCTCTGTCCCTTTCTACCCTCCGTCCCTTTCTACCCTCCGTCCCTTTCTACCCTCCGTCCCTTTCTACGCTCCGTCCCTTTCTACCCTCCGTCCCTTTCTACCCTCCGTCCCTTTCTACTCTCCGTCCCTTTCTACCCTCCGTCCCTTTCTACCCTCCATCCCTCTCCCCTCCATCCCTTTCCCCTCTGCCCCTTCTCCAACCCTCCTCTCCCCTACATTCCCTTCCCTTTCTACCCTCCCCTATATTTCCCCTCCACCCACTTTCCCCTCTGTCCCTTTTCCCTCCACCCATTTTCCTTTCCCTCTCCTATATTTCCCCCATTCCTCTCTCTAGCATCACTTCTTCCTTCCCCTCCACTCATTGCACCACATTTCCCCTTCCATACCTTCCCCCGTGCTATCAGGTTACATCTTTTCACTCCTTTTGTCACCCTTCCTTCCCTCTCCATTTCATTCATTTTTAAAGCCTTTTATTTTCAATAGGAACCTTTTCTCTCATATTTTTTTTAACTTTCATAATCTCTCCCTTTTCTGTCCTACCAAATCTATGAATCGAGGGCCAATTCCCTAATCTATATAAATATTTTATCCCTTTCGTCATTCTGATAGAGCTAATACTAATATAGAATGCATATATATATATATATATATATATATATATATATATATATATATATATATATATATATATATATATATGTGTGTGTGTGTGTGTGTGTGTGTGTGTGATATTTACATATATTACCTGAAAAAAAATATTGCGGTCCTTGCTGTGCACAGACTTTCTCTTCATCCAGGCTGTTGGGTCCTCTTGATTCAGGCTGTGGTTGTTCCTCTTGATCCTGGCTGTGGTTGGTCCTCTTCATCCTCCTCTTCCTGGCTGTGGTTGGTCCTCTTCTTCCTCCTCTTCCTGGCTGGATTACATCTTCTTCCTCTTGTTCCTCAGTCCATGGTCCAACGGTGCCTACAACAGTCAGTGTAGATAAATATAATGCGACCAAAATACCGTGATGGACTTCAAATTAATAAAAATATGCATAATGTTGAAATAGTACTTGTACAGTTCTAGATGCTTGATCTTCAGCTAAAAATGAGAAAGTATGGTATGCCACATGTCATTAATCAGTAGACTTGGGGAGTTATCTTAAATTTCAAAGGAGAATCTTTTGTCTTCTTCAATGATTAAGAATTGAAACTGCTTTAAGGTCACACACCAAAATGCCATACCAGTTATACGAGAGAAGTTATCACTTCAAAAAAACAAAAACGTATCAAATTGAAGTCCATACACTGAGTGCTATATGATATGAGTGATGTGTGATAATGCTGCACTATACTGTCCGAGTTGTTGGATCAACTACATTATATCAGGGAACTAGAGAATGCTTAGCACATTTCCAAGTTGCAACAGTTTTACCTTCCTACTTCCCATATTTTTACTCTTTGATAGATATTTCAGCTTCAAGAGACATTTTCAATGTTAGAATTAGGAGAAGAATTCAAGAGACATGTCTGTATGCTGTCTCTCTGGAGGATTACAGAGATCCACATAAAAGCTAATGGCTAGGATGAAATAACTTAAATATTAAATAAAAAATATAAGGACTCGGTCATTAGAAGATATTTTATTGGTGTGATTGTTAAATATACAGTTGTTTAACTAGTTTCAATTTAGAATTTTACCTTATGAACTCATGAAATTATGTCAGACTATTAATATAAACTTGAAAAATTATGTGTGACTATTTCTATCTGCCATGGAGTAGTAAAATATTCCATAAAACAATTTCTAACTTCATATTTCATCATTTTTTCTTTTCTCCCTTCTACTTGTAATTCTGATAAATATTCAGTTTCATCTATAAAATAGGTTCTGATAAGGCAAATTGCTTTAACAATTTTATCCATTAGTTGAATTTTCCAAATCAAAATCATTCCAAACAAACTCCAATAATATGATCAGAAGAAGACAATATCATCTAACCTCTTTCTATTATAAAATATCAAAGCCAATGAACTGATGTCTCAAATCCTCCAAAACCAAAACAAACAATTGCCCACCAGTTTTTAATATCAATCTCTTATTGTATAGCTCGCCCCTCTCATATAGCTTGGATCGAGTATTGGTGTATGGTGGACATAAGCAAGTATAAAGAGATATTTTGAACAGATAAGATACTATGACAAGGAAAGTCTGGGAATGTGATTTCTCCTATGTTAATATTATTATATAAGAATTAAAAAGTAGTACACAATTTAGGAAAACCATCTTCAGAGTAAATCAAAGATTTGTAATAAATATGCAGCTAAATGAAGAATTTTGAAAATTTTGCCAGATATATAATTAAATCAGAAAATAAATGAGCACATTTACAAAATATGAATGTATTTAGGAATGATACATCATTTAAAATGTTCTTTGGTAAAAACAATTAAAGCAGGGAGTGGGTGTATTTTGAACAGGAAATTAACCACAACAATGTAAGTTTGGGAATGTGGTTTCTCATTCACAATTTTGACAAGATACAATCATCTTACAGTTACTCTAAAGTTTTAGAAATATATGTTGAGTATTTTAATGGTTTTTAAATATAAAATTTTCTAGTGCATGATATTAAATTCTGAAAACTGAAACATCCCAGGTAAATAGTTAGGAAACATTTAAATAACACCTCATGATTAAAGCAGGCAAATCAATCACATTTCTTCTATATGCCACATTTTTACTGGAACCAATTAACAGTTTTGAAAAGTTACTTCAGGTATAAGTTACCAGTGATGGTTCTGCATGGATTGTATATAATCATATGAACATTTCTCTGTCACGGGGTAGTACCAGAAGAAGTTATACACAATATTTCAAAATTTGAAAACAAATCAATATTCATTTATACTTAGGTTTGCGATTAGCTAAGTAGGATATGATACCTCACATACAGTGAACTGGAGTACTTAATGGATGAAAAAGTTGTTTTTAGTTGTAGGATTGTATCCCTGATCACAGAAAATCCTTGCATTTCTGCGACAAGAAATGTTCATAGTGGCTTGAAGCACATAATCACTTTGGGAATTAGATCAGAGACATTGGTTTGGTACAAAGTTTTGGGGGACAGTTGATGAAAGAGAATCCCAGCTCCTGACAAAGTTGAAAGAAGCAAAAACTCTTTTCCATGACATTATTGTAACAGCTTCACCGGTGTCCCCAGAAAGGCATGGTTATATATCAGTCGTGTTTCCCCCAGCACGCAAGAAGAGGATCTCTTAATGCATGTCAAATCCAAATTTAGTGGTAATTACTTTGTTTGGGAGAAGATATCCTCCAACAAAAGCAGCTGTGCTTTCAAGGTTGGATTTGACTTCTCCCTAATTGAGGACCTATAAAACCCTGCCAATTGGCCAATTGGTATAAGCGTGAATAGGTTCTACTTTCCGAAATCTCAAGCTATTAAAGCTCCCTCAGTACCTCCCAAGGAAATTTCACCTGTAACCACTACCCCTGCTGTCACTCCATCATTCAGCATCATACCAGCCTCTGGCCCTCCCCTTAACACTAGTGACCCAGTGAATGAGCCCCTAGTGAACTCCAATATTGAAGAGTGTGAGAGATCGAGTCATGAAAAATCAACCACTGGTACTACCACCTCATATGCTACCGCCTCCACCACAGGTGTAACTACTAGAGGGAAACTGGGAATTAGTAAGCCCAAGACTATACAGTGACTAGAAAGTGAAAATTTGCTGAATCTTTTTTACAGCAATATTCAGTCTGTTAGAAACAAGGGGCATGCTCTTGAGATACTCCTCCAAGAACTAAAATCCGATATTCTCTTTCTATCCGAACATTGGCTAACTGAGGATGAATTAACAACATTTAATATCAAAGGGTTTAACCTTATTTCTTACTATTGTCGCCATCAAAACAAGTGTGGTGGGGTAGCCGTGTACTCCAGACCTGGTTTTGATCTCTCATGCATAGACTTTCAAGATAGCAGCGAGAAACTTTTTGAATGCTGTATTTCTACCTTAAAAGTCAACTCCTCCTCTTATGCGGTTTTTTGCTTGTACCGTGCACCGAGTGGTAGTTTCAGTGACTTCCTTAAGCACCTGCATGATGCTATTTTATCAGCATTACTCAGAAATGTTGATGGACTTTTGCTGTGTGGGGACTTGAACGTAGACCTTCTTAAAGATACAGTTGATAAAACAGACTTCTCCAACTTCTTAAGTAGTTTCGGTCTGAAAATTATTAATAATGAGCCCACAAGGATATCTTCCCGCTCATGTTCACTAATAGATTTCCTAATATCTGACATCCCTACCACTAATTTCTCTTGCAAAACATTACATACAGGCCTCTCGGACCATTTGGCACTAAACTTCACTTTAAAATTTCCCAAGACATCCAAAGCTGTAAATCCTATGTACATATCTAAACGAATTTTTAGGCAAAACTCTATTGAACAACTCTGTGTTATGTTATCCAATGAAAATTGGGAGGATGTATCAAATGCTCTAGGCACCAATGCTAAATTCAATGCCTTTATGAATTATTTTATGATGTACTTCAATGCTGTTTTTCCTATTAAACGAGTTAGGCAGAGAACCTTAAATCTAAATAAAAAATTTTATTCTAATGATTTAATAATCATGGGTCAATTTCTACGGGATTTACACTATAAATGCAAATACATTGATCCAATCTCTCCAGTTCTTATAAACAATCTCTTAAAAAATTCAAACAATGTGTTTCAGATTACCGGAAACTAATCAATGAAAACTATATTCAGTCATCCAATAATATTATTAAATCTGCCTGGGACATAATTAAAAGCAATACCAAAGCCACAATGATTAACCCAAACCAAAATAACATTAGTTTCAATAATTGCCTTCTCTCCAACCCTGATGAAATAGCTCAGCACTTCAACTTACAGTTCTGTCAAACCACTCCCGTTGCAACTACCCCAACTGTTTCTTATCATTCCATGCCTACTCCTTCTTCTAAATCACTATTTTTAGCTCCTACTAATGTTCATGAAATAAAAAATATTGTTAGGTCCTTTGACAACTCATGGTCATGTGGTCTTGATGAGATCCCAATGCCTATAATTAAAGCTGTCATTAATTATATTGCTCTTCCTCTAGTTAATATAATAAATTCATCTTTTTATGAAGGGCAATTCCCCTCTAGCCTTAAGTTTGCTTGTGTTCTCCCCATTCCTAAAAAAGGCTCTCTCTCTAACTCAGATAATTATAGGCCTATATCAGTATTATCGGTATTTTCCAAAATATTTGAAAAAATATTTTATAACCGAGTAATCCATTTTCTTGAATCTTTTCTTCTACTCCATGAATCTCAACATGGCTTCAGGAAAGCTAGATCCACTATATCAGCTTCCTTCCAATTAATTAACCAGGTCCATCAGGCATTAAATAAGAAAGACTTCACTCTTGGTATCTTCTATGATCTGTCAAAGGCATTTGATAGCATTAACCATGAAATACTATATATTAAACTTCGCAATGTGGGAATAAATGGAAATGCCCACAATTGGATAAATTCCTTTCTATCTGGTAGGCAGCAAATTGTAAAATACACACATCAGACTTCTAATGGTGTAATCACTTCTAAATCTAAACCTCTAAAAGTGTGGAGTGGTGTCCCTCAGGGTTCAATATTAGGGCCACTGCTTTTCATTATATTCATGAATGGCCTTCCCCATAATATTGCTAATAGCAAACTCCTATTATATGCAGATGACACATCATGTGTATTGCACTCCGAAAATCTGCCTGATTTAATTAATATTTCTAACTCTTCTGCAGACAGCATGCTTCACTGGTGTCAATCCAATAATCTTAAAGTGAATAGTAATAAAACCCTTTACCTTCAATTTCACACAAAAAAGTCATCTCCTTCCTGCAGTCCATTACTAAAAATGGACCATTCAAACAATGTACGTTTTACCTTGGTAAAATTTCTAGGTATACACATTAGTGAAGACTTAGATTGGTCAATCCATATTAATTCTGTTATGAAAAAAGTGGCCACTGGCATTTTTATGCTAAGAAAATTGGCACCCATTGTCTCCATCAGTACCCTAAAACTTTTCTATTTTGCTAAAATTCATTCTTTTCTGTCCTATGGCATCATATTTTGGGGCAATGTCAGCTACTCCAACAAAGTCTTTTCCTTACAAAAGCATGCTATCAAGGCAATGTTGCAGTTAACTTACCGAACTCCTGGCAAGCCATTATTTCACTCCCTTAATATATTAACTCTCCCTTCAATCTATATTTTAAATTGTGCTACTTTTGTTAAACAACACCCTCACCTTTTCCCAACAAATTCCAACTACCACTCGCACCATACTCGCAATAAACTAAACATTCATTTAAATGAGTATCACTTGTCCCTTTCCCTAAAAGGACCTCACCATGCTGCCTCTCTTATGTTTAATAACTTACCCTCTAGGATTAAGTCAACCTCCTGTACTTTGTCTTTCAAGAGGCGATTGAAGCGCCATCTAATAAGTAAAAATTATTATAGTGTCTCTGAATACTTGACTGATAGTGATTTTTAATGTGACAATAATACCAGCTAATTGTCTTCTCTGTTTTTCATTTCAATTTTTTTTATAGTATTGTCTGTGCTTTTTTATGTTTTATTATGACCTATTCCATGTCTATGTAGACCTACGGAATCAATAAAATTTCATTCATTCATTCATAATAGATGAAGGTAAAATGCAGATGTTTTTCAAACAGTGGATGCATAAGTACGAGTGAATAGTTGTGCATAATATAAGAAAACCTCTTTTGGGCAATGATGCAAACATTTTAAATAAATATGCAGGAATATGAAGAATTTACAGGATATGGCATTAAATCAGTTAATAAATGACTGAATATTCCAAAATGTAAATGTTATGCACTTAAAGGATGAGTTCGTAACTGATGTTGATTGCATTTTGAGATGATATGCCATCAAAAATATTGGTCAGCAAAGAATTAATTCAAATTGGGCAGTATACCATTTTCTGAGTTTTAATGAAGCATACTAGAGTGGAGGACTTTTGTCAGTTTGAACGAGGCCTTCCTTTAGAGTGGAAGTGGCAATGAATATTTTCTAAAGATGGTTATTCCTGTTTACCTCTGTCTATTTCCAAGTCTGTACCTTAGAGAATTGTATTAAGTTCAAATGCTTATTATTTAGGAAAAATATGGTATTTGAGATTTGCATACGCTACCTGAAAAACAAATATTGCAGTCCTTGCTGTGCACAGACTTTTCTTCTTCATGCAGGCAGCATCTGGTCCTCTTAATCCCAGCTGTGGTTGGTCCTCTTCTTCCTCCTCTTCTGGGCTGGGTGATGTCTCCCTCCTCTTGGTCCATGAGCCATGGCCAATGGTCCAACGATGCCTGCAATAATCAGTTTAGATAAATATAATGTGCTTGAAATACTGTGAATAACATCAAATTAATAAAATTGTGTGTAGTGTTAAAGAGGTTCTTGAACTATGTTAGTTGTTTTCCCTTCGCCCATAAATGAATAAGTACAGGTAGGTCCCATTTTACGATGGTCCATTTTATGACTTTCACATTAACGACCTTTTCAAAATTACCTAAAAAATTGAAAATAACAAAAAAATCGCAACTCAGTAACACATAGCAGCAATGACTGAGAGTCCTAACATGCAATATGTGCTTCTTTTGTTTTTTTTTTGTGGTGCATTGTGGGTGGAATGATAGTGATGCCAAGAGTTGTTTACGTTCAATGCGCCATGTTAGTTTCATTGTGAATTTTCCCTCAATGTTTAACGTGTTACACAGTGTTACATACAGTGTTATTTCTCATCAATAATAATAATAATTTTTGTGTACCCATGAGCTCTAAGCATAGTGCAGTGTCTGTGCCAGGGAGGGCCAAAAAAGAGCGTAAAACACTAACAACTGAGGAGAAAATGGATGTGATTCATCACATGGAGTCTGGTGAGTGCTGGTCGGATGTGTGTAAGGCGTCGAGTTTAGCGCCTTCTACTGTATCAATGATTATGAACAATGTTGATAAAATATAGTGCACACATACAGGAATAACAAGTGTGTCATCCTCCAGAACAACTTATTCACGCAGTGAGACAATGGAAAAAATAGAGAAATTGTTGATGTTCTGGGTTGATGATATGAACCAAAATATCGTTCCTGTGACACAGTCGGTTATTCTGGACAAGGCGAAGTCATTATTTGACGAAATATGTAAGGAGTCTGGTAGCACTGAAATATTTACGGCCAGTAAAGAGTGGTTTCATCGGTTTAAAAACTGTTCTAAAATTCACAATGTGAAATTGTCTGGCGAGGCTGCTAGTGCTGATGTTGCAGTGGTGGAAAAGTATACTTCCGATTTTAAATGCTTAATAGACAAAGGCCACTACCACTCTGACTTAAATTTAATGTTGATGATACGGCTTTATTGGAAAAAATTGCCAAGTAGGATGTACATCGCCTGTGAGAAGAGGTCGGCCCCTGGTTTCAAGGTTGCAAAAGATTGGTTGACATTGCTTCTTGATAGCAATGCATCGGGAACATTTAAAATCAAACCGATGTTGGTGTACCATTCAGAGATGCCTCGTGTAATGAAGGGCATGGTGAAGACACAACTTCCTGTGTTTTGGCGCTCTAACAAAAAGGTGTGGGTGATGCAGACAATTTTTAGCGAATGATACACCATGTACTTTTGTCCAGAGGTTGCTCAATTTTGTGCAGCAAACGGCTTGCCTCCTAAAGTCATGTTGGAGTTGGACAATCCCCCAGGACACCCAGCCAACCTCTAGGAAATCCACAATGACCATTTGGAAGTTGAGGTTGTGTATTTGCCTCCCAACATCACTTCACTTTTACAACCGATGGACCAGGATGTAATTGCGACCTTTAAGGCTTATTATTTGCATAAGACTTTCAAAGGGATTGTTGAGGCTGTGCAGTTTGATATAACTGTGAGGGACTACTGGAAGTTGTATAACATCCTGAAAGCCATCACAAACATTGATTCTGCCTAAGAGGAAGTATCACAGCCCTGCATGAATGGCATCTGGCATAAATTATGGCCCAAAGCAGTGATTGATTTTGTAGGGATTGAGCCAGTCATGGAAGTGGTTAAAGATCTCTCGCATGGCTAAGGATGTTGGCATTGACAATGTTTATCCAGACGATGTTGACCAGTTGCTGGAGTGCCATGGTGAGTCACTTTCGAAGGAGGAGTTGGAGGAACTGGATGTGCAACTTCAACAACATGAGGCTGACACACCAGAGGAAGTGGAAGAGTTGGAGCCAATTAGAACATTAAAAACAAAACATATTAAGAGTGCTCTTGCCAAAATTCGTAGTGCATTTGATGAACTCTGTGATAATGATCCTGATTGGGAATGTAGCCATGGCATCCAAAGAGGTATCAACATGATGTTGAAGCCCTACTATAACATCTTGGAAGAAAGAAGTAGAAAGTCATACCAGACATCAATACTGCAGTTCTTGGCAAAGAAGGGAAAGAAACCCTCAAAACCCAATGACCCTCAACTAGGAACCTCCCATTAATGTCACCCTATTATGCCATTATCACATAAAATATCAGTGAATGGACCAGACAATGGCATAAAGACGTACTCAAGCGATGGCTCCACAGGGCCAAAGTTAAAATTTTATTTTATTGTTTTATGTATAAGTATAAATAAAACATGTGTTTAAATGCTTAAAATATTTATAAAAAACAGCAATATTAGTACATACATGGGAAATTTTTGATAATTTTGGAATCTATCTCATTTAATTACATTATAATTTGGTCTTGTTTTATGACTTTTCATTTTACGACCCTGTTTTGCTGGAACCTAACCCTGTCGTAAAATGGGTCCTACCTGTATGGTATTACACATATCATTTGCCAATAGATGTGGTAATTGATGGAATAAAGCGATCTAAAGATCCTATGCAGACAGGCATAAGCTGTAATGTTGGGAATAATTTTGAAACGAGAAAAAAGTCTGCTATGACCGGGAATCGAACCCGGGTCTTCCACTTGCCGGGCGGATATTCTACCACTGAATTATCGTAGCAGATCAATTTTCTCGTTTCTGAATGCGGATGTTTTCTTGGTTGGGACGGAACTAGCCAAGCTAGTTTCAAAATTATTCCCAACATTACAGCTTATGCCTGTCTTCATAGGATCTTTAGATCACTTTATTCCATCAATTTCTTGCTTGGAAATCTCACCATTTGAGAAGGAGGAGTTTTCTTCGGTGTATCTCTTCGAGGACATCCATTGGGGCAGTTTGATACTAGCTTGGCTAGTTCCGTCCCAACCAAGAAAACATCCGCGTTCAGAAACGAGAAAATTGATCTGCTACGATAGTTCAGTGGTAGAATATCCGCCCGGCAAGTGGAAGACCCGGGTTCGATTCCCAGTCATAGCAGACTTTTTTCTCGTTTCAAAATTATTCCCAATAGATGTGGTGTTATCCGAATTTCAGAGGTGATTTTTTAGTCAACTTCTGTGAGCCATAATTAAAGCTATTTCAAACAAAATATACCATTACAATAAAAATCTGGGTATGTGGTGTCTCCTTTACTGTTTTGACATGACACAATCAATTTACAGATATTCTGAAGATTTTTTAGTATATGCTAAATATCTCAATGATTTATAAATACACAGGTTTCCCTCTCTTTATGCAGGGGTTGCGTTCCAGGGAAGTGATGCATAAAGTGAATTTGCATAAACAGAACCCATATTTACATGTAAAAGTAAGGGATACGTTCCATAAGCAATCCTAACTTCCCTCCAAGACACTCCTTTCACTCCATAATGACTTCTTATGCACTAAATACAAACTTAAAACAATTAACACTGTAAATTATATTTGCCAATAAAAGGAAGCAGATGAGCACAAGTGGTGGTTGTTGTGAGTGACATAATAATGGAGGTTTAAAGTGCTGGAGGATTATCTTGGCCCAACACAAGTTCCACGGGTAAGGAGCCAAAACTTCTCTAGTGTGCTCAAACAGTATCATAAGAAATCTCCTTCTCATCTCTGCAATATCCTCTTCACTCTTATCTCTTTTACTGTAGTACTAATATGCAAAGCATAAGAGACAATGAGAGACTGAATGGTTGCTTTGTGGTGTGGTGGAAACTTTCTTGCATTTGTATTGTCCTGGCCACATAACTGCATAAGATCGAATGAAGGACGCATAAAAAAATTCTGGTAGCAATAAGTTTATCGCATAATAGCGAATTTGCATAAAGCAAACCCGCATAAAGAGAGGGAAACCTGTATACATATTCAAATGTATGATGTATACTCATTTCTGAATGTTGTAACATTTATTTTGAATAGTTTGGAAACATTTAAATATCATCCCTTAATTAAAGCAAAAACAGTTAATGTTTAATCTATTTCCTACCATTTTGCAGCAACCAATACACAATGTTGAAATATTATTTCAAGTAGAAATTTGCCTGTGATTGCATAGATTATTTAAAACCATGAACTTTTCTATGCTATAAAGCAGTAGCAAAATAAACTCATTATCATTATATTCTTTGGTAATTAAAACAAATAAAAATTAAGTTGTACTTAGTTTTCTGATTATCTGAGTAAGCTTTGACATTACATGTATGTTAGGTATGCCATTAAATTAGTTAATAAATGACAATATTCCAGAATGTGAAAGTCAGGCACTTAAAGGATAAACCAGTAATTGATGTTTATTGTATTTAAGATGATATGCCATTTAAAATGTTGTGTGATATTATATTAATGTACCAATCTGAAAGAAAGGCAAGATTTTTTTCCCAAAAATTTTGGCAAATAAAATTAGGGATCATCTTAAAATCGAGTACCTACAAAGTATTAATGTCACATGGAACACCACAAAGCTGATTCTATGTCCATGAAAATGCATTTATTCATACATACACAATACATTACATTCATTTATGAATACATTACATTTATTCAAACTCACAATGTGCAATCAAGTGACAAACCTATGTCAGAACTTGTAATTCACTGGGTAAGAAATTTGATATATAAGGCATTGTAAATGGCTACACTAAGATTGTCAGTGGATTATGTGTGTCTTGTTACAATTTAAACATATGTTGCTTTTTGTTTGGTGAGCCAGCAGCAGATGACAAGTACACCTCTAGTTTGAAGAATGTAACCTCTATGAGAGCATGTGATTGGTACAAGCTTTGCTAAGTTTTAACATTAAGTTAGGACTAATTATTTTTAGCAGTTTTAAATAAGTCATCCCAAATCTTATGACTGAAATGACAGGTCATGTAAAGAAGATAGACACCTCTGTAAAAGGGAACATATTTCAAGGTATAAGATGAAGTTTTGATAGAAATTTTAAGCTAATGGTGGTGCATTATGCTGAAGAAACTAACAATCATGAGGCCGGAAGGAAATATAATGTGACAGAGGCAAATGTGGAAGCAAGCAAAAAGTTAACTTGAAGATGGTATCTCAACACGAAAATCATTTATTTGACTGAAATGAAATCAATTTCATGAATTAGAAGAAGAAACTAAAATTTGTGCATCCTCAAAAACAGACTGAGGATCATTGTTGCAAGACATTGTTAAACTGAAAGCTCATGAATTATCACTATCACTTAAATTCGAGTATGCTATCATATACCATCAATACATCACAGTCAATTGATTGCACATTGATTCATCACTCGACAAACTCATGCATCAATTCAATGCTAGACAAATTCGTCGGGTGACAATTTTGTTGCGAGGCAAATTTGTCATGAGACATTCGTCGTGAGACAAATTAGAAGGTGAGACAACATTACAAATTTGTTGAGAGATGAATTGATGCATGATGAGTTTGTCGTATGATGTATTGATGCACAATGAGCTAACCACAACGAATTGATGTGCGATGAAGCGACCGTGACGAGTCGTCATAGAAACTGTATGAAGTATTGTAATGCATTTAATTATTTTTTTAAAAGCAAATGAATTTTACAATGTAAACTTATGATCCGAAATTCAATTAATAAAGTGTTAATTTTAAAATTACATTTTTAAAATTCTTTTTTATTTCAGAAATAAACCATTTGAATTAATGAATGAACTAGTACACCTATACTGAATACATGTGTTTGAAATATACACCAAATACAGTCAGTGAGAAATTAAGTCAAAATCTTTTTTCTGTTTTGAGAGTCTTCAAAATTCAGATGTGAGGTCATCTTGGATTCGGGTAAATACAATAATTTAGGAATACCTCTTTTGGATAATTATGCAAATATTTTTAATCTGCAGGTATATAAAGAGTTTTGAAGAATTTGTAGGATATGCAACCAGTTAATAAATGACTGAATATTCCGAAGGGTAAATGTTATGTACTTAAAGGATGAATCCATAACTGATGTTGATTTAATTTAGTGTTGATATGCCATTTAAAAATGTTGGTCAGCAAGGAATTAATGCAAGTCAGGCAGCATACCATTTTCTGAGATTTAATGAAGCACACTAGAGTGGAAGACTCTTGTCAGCTTGAATGAGTAGAAGTGGCAATGAATATTTTCTAAAGATGGTGTATTGTCAATTTGCATAAATCTGTTGTGGGCAATCCATCGCATGTCAATTCATCATAAGATTAATTCATCACATGATGAATTCATCGCATGTCAAATTTGTCACAAAATCAGGAATTATTGAGGAAATATTTATATTTTTGGAAGTCATCAAGGGAATTTGATTATTTCCTCTTTGTGCATTAGAAATGCAAGCTGTGATGGTTGGTGTATGGCAGGGGATGAATATCATTCCAAAAATATTTTTTGGTTATTTTCAGGAATCTTTGGTGGAATCAAAATCCAATCTGTGAATTAATATTTATTTTAACAATTTTTCAGCCAAATATATTTTCTGCCATTTTAGCTAATGGGTAATCTAATGAGATATTTTCTTCATTAATCCTGCGATATACCATATTTAGTGTATGGGAAGGGTTGACAATGACTTTTAATTTCTGAATATATTATAGAACTCCTGTGCAGATTATTCACAATTATCCTAATAAGAATTTCAGAAAATATTAGTTATGAAATATTTGTATCTTATCAGATCAGGATAATAATAGAAAGCTTATTCCTCTTGTCATTTTATGTATTACACTTTTTGTGAGTTTTTACTAACTTCCCATCTATGTAGAAGATTAAGATTTGGCAGGATTCCAGCATGTGCGAGCAGTTTCATATAATAACCAATATAATGAAAACTATTGATGTTATTGGCATGCAACCATCTTCAAATATAAATTATAACATTTCAATTGCTGCAACTACCCATCTAAACCAACTAGGGAAAAAATTTCCCCCACGCCAACTTTTTCATGTCTCGACTGAAAATTTTAGATAAATGTTATGATTGTTATTTTTTTAAGGCAGTTCATAATTTTTAGTTATTCTTGTATTATTTTGTTGTTATTTGGAATCATTATAGAAGTCACAAAAGAATTGTCCCTTTTTATTCAATAGAAGCCAAGATATGATGCATGCATAAGAAAGGAAGATACATGCAGAATAAAAAAATAGATATTAAATTTTTGTTATAACTTTTAAGGAATTTGCCAATTTTTCAGAATGTTTATAAATGCATAATCAGAATTAGCATTAAATTTATTATAAGATAACATTAGAATTTTAATGTCTTCCATTAACATTTTTTTACTCATGTTCGCATGTGGCAAAATGAGACTTCATTGCAAGTATTATAAATGAATGCAAGTTGAGAATGGGAAGGGTGTAAGATTTCCATTTTTCCAAAATATATTATTTATTTATGTTATCTGATTTCATTTCATCCTAAATAAATGATAGAGTGGTCAAGTTATGAGATCCTATTACTTTTCTTCAATTCATCGATACATAAAATCCAGATTAACAAATTACCAATGTTGTACCATCCCACAATGCAGAATCTGTGGCAACATAAGGTCCAGTGCAACACTTTCATTTGTATTTTATTTCATGTTTATTTGTGGTAATCCCTGCAGCAATACTGGGAGAGTAGTCATATAAAGCTATGACATAACAGAAAGAATGGAAATGGAAAAAATGACGTTTGAGTGAGAAGAGAATTACCAAGAAAGTATTGACAGATATTTTTCTAGCATAAGAAAAACAAAGTCAGACAAAAATTTAGCTGTACACCAGAGGGCGGGACATTTCACTGCCAATGTGTGACTCAGGATATCACTATGCAAATCGTGACATTGAAAATAACAGAAAAATAGTTCCCAATTCCTCAATGGTTCCTGAATTTGTTGTGATGAATTTTCCATGCGATGAAATTGTCTTGCAATGAATTTGACATGCAATGAATTGATGCACAATGACCGGACAGAACAATGAATTGCCCATGACAAAAGGACAAAACAATTGGACTGTCAGTTTGAATGAGACTTTCCTTTGGAGTGAGAGTGGCTATGAATATTTTCTAAAGATGGTTCTTTTTGTATACCTATGTAACTACTTTTTATTTCCAAGTCTGTACCTTACAGAATCATATTAAGTTCAAATGGTCATTCATTAGAGAAATTTTGAGATTAAATTATGCTACCTGAAAAACAATTGTTGAGGTCCTTGCTGTGCATAGACTTTTCCTCTTCATGGTGGCTGTGTCGGGTCCTCTTAATCTCAGCTGTGGTTGGTCCCCTTCTTCCTCCTCTTCTGGGCTGGGTGATGACTTCTTCCTATTGGTCCGTAGTCCATGGTTGATGGTCCAACGATGCCTGCAACAATCAGTTTAGATAAATATAATGTGATTGAAGTACTGGAGCTGATTTCAAATCAATAGCATTGTATAAAATGTTAAAAAGGTTATTACAAAATTTTAAATAGATTACCAGAAAATGTGAAATTATGGTACATCACATATCTTTAGCTAATATAATTAGAGTTACCCGAATATCAGAAGAGAATCCTTAGTCAACATCAGTATCAACTTACATATACTATAAAGATGTTTTGAGTATTTATCAAATGGCCATTGATTAGGGTAAATATGATGGTTGAGATTAGTGTACATTACCTGAAAAACAAATATTGTGGTCCTTGCTGTGCACAGACTTTTCCTCTTCATGCAGGCTGTGTTGGGTCCTCTTAATCCCAGCTGTGGTTGGTCCTCTTCTTCCTCCTCTTCTGGGCTGTGTGATGTCTTCCTCCTCTTGGTCCATGAGACATGGCCAATGGTCCAACGATGCCTGCAATAATCAGTCTAGATAAATATAATGTGCTTGAAATACTGTGAATAACATCAAATTAATAAAATTGTGCATAGCATATTGATTTTCTCATGATCAGTTTTACAAAGCTGTTCAAGAGTAAGTAACCAAAATAAATTGTATATTTTTTCTCCAGGTAGCAAGAGCTTCAACATAGTCTATGAAGAAATATAGCAAATGAGTTTTCGGTATGCTTTTCAAATTATGATGCTTGAAGATAATAAAGTTATGACTACTGAATCATGAAAGTTCATTGGTACCTACCTAAGAAAGCTATTCAAGGTATTAGTCAAATAATTTGGCAAAGAATGGGTTTTTTCACTAGTTTTCAATAAAATCAGCTTATACATTTTTTCTGAACATAAGTCTGATGTTCTAAGTCATCCTAAATGAAAGCTGATAGTGATTTTATTATTATGGCAATTGATCTAGTATTCTGTCTTGTGCATGTTTTCTTTTGGAGGTCCATCAGTCTGTCTAACTCACAAACTCCTAAACAAAAGAAGACATTTTGCTTTTGCCAATCGATTCAGTATTGTCTCATTGTGCACATTTACTTGGTTTTTCATCTCTCCATTTCTTTAGCTAAATTTATTTTTAAAACTTTCATTTACTCTCTCCTTCATCAGGTCTTTCCTTACATGCTCTTATAGTAAAGACAATCCAATGTGGGTAGATACTATGAGTTCATTATGGGTAGACATACGAATACAATAAACTGAGTGTATTGTTTTATCTGCTTTCTGAAACTTTGAACCATGGTAGCAATGTGTTTGTCTGTAAGTTGATGAGTCATAGAACAAAAGCTTTACAAGATTAAAAAAAGAGCAGTGCCCATCCAATAGGAAATACCTTTTTTCCAACCTTTTTGATGATTTGGAGCAATAATGATTCCAACATACTTAATTAATCAACTGCTTTATAATGCCTTTTGGAAATTTTGTGGGGTCTACTATTTAATCAGGAAATTAATAACCAAACATTAATTCTGAAATTTAATGGATTTACAGAATAAACCCATAGCTGAGTTGATTGTGCTTAGGGATGATTCACCACTTAAAAATGTTAGTTGGTAATGAATTAAGTCCAGTCGGGCAGCATATCAATTTTTGAGTTTTAATGATGTACACTTGAGTTGGGGACTATCATTTTGAATGAGACCTTCTCTTGGAGTGGGAGTGGCAATGAATATTTTCGAAAGATGGTTATTTTTGTTTACCTGTGTAACTACTTTCCATTTCCAAGTCTGTACCTTAGAGAATCATATTAAGTTCAAATGGTCATTGATTAGGGCAAATATGGTATTTGAGATTTGTGTGCACTACCTGAAAAACAAATGTTGAGGTCCTTGCTGTGCATAGACTTTTCCTCTTCATGGTGGCTGTGTCGGGTCCTCTTAATCTCAGCTGTGGTTGGTCCCCTTCTTTCTCCTCTTCTGGGCTGGGTGATGACTTCTTCCTCTTGGTCCACAGCCCATGGTTGATGGTCCAACGATGCCTGCAACAATCAGTTTAGATAAATATAATGTGATTGAAGTACTGGAACTGACTTCAAATCAAAAGCATTATAAACAACGTTAGAAAGGTTCTTACAATATTTTAAATAGATTACCAGAAAATATGAAACTATGGTACATCACATATCTTTAGCTAATATAATTAGAGTTACCCGAATATCAGAAGAGAATCCTTAGTCAAAATCAGTGATTTACTATAGATGTCAGCATTAATAAATATTTTAAACAACATTTGCCATAACAATGAAAATCTGGGGTTGAAGTTTCTCCTTCAGAATTTCAACACGAGTCACAATCAACTTACATATACTATAAAGATGTTTTGAGTATTTATCAAATGGCCATTGATTAGGGTAAATATGATGGTTGAGATTAGTGTATACTACCTGAAAATCAAATGTTCTGGTGCTTGCTGTGCACTGACTTCCTCTTCATGCAGGCTGTGTTGGGTCCTCTTAAATCCCAGCTGTGATTGATCCTCTTCTTCCTCCTCTTCTGGGCTGTGTGATGTCTTCATCCTCTTGGTCCATGAGTCATGGCCAATGGTCCAATGATGCCTGCAATAATCAGTTTAAATATATATAAAGTGACTGAAGTACTGTGGCTGACTTCAAATTAATGAAATATTGTGTAGCCTTCAAGAGGTTCTTGCATTATGTTAACTGTTTCTCATTCATCAGAAAATTAATAAGTACAGTATTACACATATCATTAGCCAATATACTTGGAGTTATCTGAATTTTTGAGGAAAATATTTAATCAACTTCTCTGAGTTGGAATTGAAGTCGGCATTAAGAAGTTATTCAAAGAGATAATTTACCATGACAATGAATGTCAGGGAATGAAGTTTCTACTTCACATTTTCAACATGAGACAGAATCAGCTTTAAAATATTTTAGAGAATGTTTTAATCATATGTCAAATATTTTAAAGGCTTATAAATAAAGGTAGGCCTTGTATTTTGTGGTTTTATCTTTCATGTGTTTTGCTGTTTCACCTTTCATCATTTGTGACAATTTTTCTCTTTCACAATATCATGTTTTGCTCTTTTGCCATTAAAAATCACAGAAGAGGCTATGTGAAGGTTTATTTATTCTTTGCAACTGCAAGTTATAAATAAATGAATCTTTTGAGCCGAAACAATCACTTTTCCTCTCTGTCTTGAAAAATTCTGTTGTGATATTCTTACACAATAATATTTAAGCGTAATGATGTATTATTTACAAGTAACAAATCACTAATTATCAATAATGTCTTATTCAAATTTGAAATGTTTTCCTGATGTATTCCTTCCATACTTTTGACTGCATTCCTTTACATGTAAAGTGAAAAGTTGCTAAATCTAGTGAAAACATCACTATATTGCATTACAACTCAATAGACCTCTCTTTTTGGTGCAGGGTTAGTCCCAAGGGGTATAAGACTCACTCCATATTCCAATTTATCTACCATCATTGGAGTGTTTATTTTCATTTGCAGCAGTGCAGCCAACTATGCTTTGTTTTATGCATTATCATTAACTATTGGTGATTGTAGGAGCAATAAATTTGCTAGAAAAAATAGAAAAACATTTGAGCATATGGATAGAGGATATGACAAAAAATATTCCCTTTAGTAGACTGCTAATAAGGAATAAAGCCCTTAATTTATATAATAGTTTAAAGACAGACTGATGGTGATAATTGTGGAAATTCTTTTGAAAGTTTTTCTGCTAGTAGGGGTTGAATTGAAAATTTTAAGATACATTTTAATTTGTATAATGTAAAGTTGTTGGGGAAAGCTGCATCAGGTGATCAGAAGATGGCTAAGGAACTTCCAAATGTGTTTTTGAATCGCATGAGTTGGAGGTAGAGCTGCTGAAACTCGACCATTTTGAAAAGCTCGAGCTTGCCAACTTCTTTTTAAGGTAAAGCTCGGGTAATCGAGCTATCTGAGCTTTTTATAAACATTTCAATGGATAATAACACAAAATACCTTAGAAACTCCGATGGGCCTAACTGGTAACTTGAGCCAGTGTCATCTATTAGTGCAGAGTCATCTGAAAAAAAGACAAGTGTGAAACCAAATAAACAAGTGAGAAGCAAATGATGTGCTCTACGGTTAGATTATTTGAAACAACTCCTAATCCTAATCATTTGGTCGACCTGCCATGTTTAGCTGAAAGATACTGTCATGTTTCATGTTTACTTCACATGTTCATATGCAGCAATTTAGCAAAAATAAGATTATAGAGCTTTCTGGTACATAGATTTGTTAAGCTTTAGTTTTTAGATAATTGTTTTTATCAGTGATTTTTTCTAAAAATAAGCTTCCAGAATGCATAGTTTATCAGTGAGTTTATCGTGTTGATCAATATTATTATGTTAGTATAACTACCATTCCTTGGCCTGTCTGAATTCCCTGTCTTACCCCGTTTTCACAAGTATGCCTCGGAAAGGCTCGGTGGCTGCCCCTGCTGAGTGGCCACCCTGGGCAGTTGTCCACTCCTAGAACTGGCCCTGGTTATTATTTTACTTCACAGTGGCAGGTACAAGACATCATTTCCGTCCTGCACAGTGCTGAGTAGCAAGTTTTGTTACTTAGGCTCGAGACTCGATCATTTTTTTCATAAAAAGCTCGAGCTTGAGCCGAGTGTATATTAGCGAGTAAGTTCGAACTGTTCAGCTCAAGCTAGCAGCTCTAGTTGGAGGGTTATAAATCAGAACAAGTATTTAATTGTGATGAAATAAGTTGGTTTTGGAAGAAAAATGCCCAAGAATGCGAAGCACCAGAATTTAATTATTTAAAAGATCGAATAACTCTCTTTTTATGTGGAAACCTATCTGTAGACTTTAAATGTAAGCCAATTCTGGTTTATCTAGCAGAGAATCCCCATGCTTTAAAAGAAAAACAAATCACAGTTATCTGTATTCCAGAGATCCAATAAGGAAGCATGGGTTATTGGTATACTGTTAGAAGACTGGTTTGAAAATAATTTCATTCAGCAAGCAAAAACCTATTTGAGGGAGAAGAATTTGTCATTTAAAGTGCTTCTCATCCTTGGCAACACACAAGGACAACCAATGTCCCTTGCAGAAAACCCTCCCATGTCAAAGTAATGTTCCTTCCACCTAATGCCACACCACTATTACAACCACTAGACCAAGGAGTAATTACCGCTATCATAACATACTACATCTGGTGCAGTTTTAGCCATATCCTGGAGGCAATTGACACTAATCCATCAATTACTGTTCATGAAGCATGGAATTCATATAACATTTTGACATCAATTGAAAGCATTAAACAGTCATGGGATGAAGTTAAAAATTCTACTATGAATGGCTCCTGGAAAAAACTATGGCCCGAAGTTGTCCAATTCTAAATTTTTCCCAACACTGGCAGCAAAATTAGCATAATCGTTGAGTTGTCTAAAATTATTGGAGGGGAAGGATTCGACAATCTGCAGGAAGAGGAAGTGAAGGATTTCATTGAGCCCCACCAGGAAGAATTGCCTAATGAGGAACTTGGAGAACTTTTACAGTCAAAAGAGAATGATGAAGAAGAGAAAGAGCATGAAGAATCAAAATTAGCTGCACAAGTGTTATCAGAGATCCTTAAGATGGTAAACAAAGTAAAAGAGATGATAATAGACAGTGACCCATTAATGAAAGGTGCATTAAATTCAAAAGACATTGACGCTACATTAGTGACTTATTGTGCAATTTACAAAATTTTAAAAATAAAAGGAAGGCAGCTTCAGGTAACAGAATTCTTAAAACCAACATCTTTCTGTGCCAGGGTCAACTTATGCTATTATTCATTATATCCATTGAATAAACCTTAAGTTTTTTTGCTATGTCATTCAAGGTAAGTTGGAAAATTCTAAAAAAATGATTCTATCTTTATCTTATTTATAGGGATTCTTTTTTGTTTCCATCTCCCCTTTAGATGTTCTATGTTATTACATCTTTGATCCAATGTTTAACATTTATACTGCCACTTTTTTCTTTATCTTTGTCAGTAACGCTCATGAGAGGCAATTGTCACTAATTTCTCTGATTTTACTGCCAGCATCAAGTAATATTTTTTCTTTCACTTCATTTGCACATTATTTTCCCATTTTTGCTCTCATCCTTCAACTTTTATATTTTCTCATCTCTTCTGTGGTCACCAATACAGTGAAAACAAGATGATCCAAATGGAATTTATGATGCCTACTTTCCACAATTATTTATTTAATATTTATATTGGCTTTAATAGCTTTAAAATCACCATGGTTGAGTTGCTCTTTGTGTTCCCAAATTTTCTAATGTGGTTTTATAAAATGTTACAAATACATTCGAGGGGGAAACTAAATTGATCACGTATATTTGTGTGGCAAAAATAACATGGGTATGTACTAGACCAGGGGTTGGCAACCTATGACCCCTGGGATTGCTCACAAAGCTATGATCAGTAAAAATAATATATAATAATAATAACAACAGATAATTTCAAAATTTTTTGTAAAATTTTGGTCACAAAATTTTTCTGATGAAATTTTAATGCTAGTAAATTATGAGGGCATGATTTTCACTAATATGAGACCACAGAATCTCTAGGTAAACTCGCATCTGGTCCGCCGAAGCTCTCATTACTTCTTATGCGACCCTTCAATACATTTACACCTACAATATGGCCCACTATGCAGAAAAGGCTGCTGATGCCTTTACTATACTATACTGAATCTGAGTCCAACAGTAGTCATTGCAATGGCAACACTCTTGTGACAAAAACTGCAAAAGCACCAGTATCTATGTGAAATTTGAAGAAATTCAATTGATAAGCAAAATTCAACAAAAAATTAAAATCTCCATTCCTTTCTTCAGAGAATAGTACAAATCTTACTCTGATATTTCTTAGATATTTTAATGTGCAAGAGAAAAATACTCTGCATGATGGATTTCAGATTTCTCATGTAAATCAAAAGGAAGGATGGTTCCTTGAATTGAACCTGGGACTTTCAATATTTGCAACAACAACCATCCTCAGGAGCTCAGCACCAGTAGCAAGAGATTACCACTAAGTGTCATTAAAATCGGTTTATTGGATCAAAAATTAATTGTGGGTGGGGAGGACAGACAGACATTACAAAAAACTATAAGCCTATATCTATTCTGGAAAGTAGGCTAAAAATCGCACTATAGTTCATACTTGTTGGGGTGAGAACCAAATCCTGTATTTCACATTGCCTTAATTACTTCTCTTTCACAATTTTGCCTTTTGCAGAATTCTTCAGGAATGAAACCCCCACGAAAGACAAGGTCTGCCTGTAGATATGTTTTTAAATTTGTGACATCCATTTATAAAAAATAAAACATTTATTGTGAATAGTTAAGAAACATTTAAATAAAATCCCATGATTAAAGCAAGAAAATAATTCATATTACTTCTATATTCCACATTTTAGTGCAACCAATTTACAGATTTGAAAAGTTACTTCAGGTATAAATTTGCCAGTGATAGTTCTACATGGATTGTTTAAAATCACGTGAACATTTGTCTGTTACAGGGTAGTATCAGAATAAGTTATACACAATGTTTCATAATTTGAAAACAAATCAATATTCACTTATAGTTAGATTTGTGATTAGCTAATTAGGATGTGATACCCCACATACAGTGTACTGGAGTATTTTATGGATGAAAAAGTGGCAATGACTATTTTCTAAAGATGGTTAATTTTCTTTACCTGTGTACCTAATTGCTATTTCCAAGTCTGTACCTTAGAGAATCATATTAAGTTCAAATGGTCATTGGATAAAGAAAATATGGTATTTGAGATTTGTATGTTACCTGAAAAACAATGTCCAGTCCTTGCTGAGCACAGACTTTTTTTCTTCATGCAGGCTGTGGGGTGTCCTTCATCCAGGTGGTGATTATTCCTCTTCTTCTGCCTCTTCTGGGCTGGGTGATGTCTTCCTCCTCTTGGTCCATGGTTCTTTGTGATCTGCTCCTATTTTTTTATTTTCAATTAAAAAATTTATACACTGAGATCTAATACTTACTAAACAGAAATGTTTTTGTCATTACCTATCTAAAATGTAACATCTGCTTGTAGAATACTATTTTTTGTAATCCTAACATTTTTGGCCCTCGATTCATCTATGTATTCCAACCCACTTATTTCTCTGGAAATCCTACACACTATGTGATCTAGGGTACCTATATTTTTTCTTTCATTTCGATAAAAAAGACACTTCTTGTTTGACATTCATCCTATTGTCCAGGTTTTATAGTATACTACAGGTTGTATTTTTAAAAAATACTAAAACTATAACAGCATCAAACCTTTACAAGATAAAAAGAGTATTTAAACATGTTCTATGTGGTAAATTATTCACCCATTTTTTCAGGCTTACCTCCATTAATTGAAACAGAATATTATCATATTTTCTTTAAAAACATAAAACTAATATAAATTACAGGCTTATTAGTTTTGCTTCTGATGCATCAATAAGAGCAATAACATGCAGAAAGTAGGAAGAGTAATATTAGATTTTGCAGAATTAGTTTATACAGGCTTGAACATAAAATAGAAATCCATTTTGCCATTTAATTTTTCTCTTAAGTTAAGCCTTATAGTCACTGAAATAATTAAAATGTGTAACAGTGAGGTAAAGAGGTAAGATTGTCATTAAAGATAACATGCAAATCACGGATAGAATATATTCAATTATGGCAAAACAGGTTATTAAGTTATTTTGCAATTTCCTCTTTTCCCCTAGTTTCTGTGTAGTATCATATACATTGCTGTGCTGAAAGAGATGAAATTAAATTAAAAAACATGAAGTCATTAATAGAAAATCTTCATTAAAAACATATCTGTCATGAAATCTCAAATTAAACAGCTTATTATAAAAAAAACTGATAAATCCCATTAGCTCTTTAGGGAAGATTGCTGCAGAGATCGATTTTCCAATTGTCCACAATTACATATCATGGATCCTCACTTTTCTTCATCTCCAGTGCTGGAATATCAAGCTACTAGTTTATTCTTGTTGAAAAATTTATACAGAGATAATAGGAGTGACATTATTTTCTAATTTGAATGAACAACCACACATATTATAGTAGAAATTCATTTATGGAATTGATTTTTTTTAATTATTCATAATAACAAATTGCCTGAACATGACAAAATTATGAGTGGTTTAAAAATTAGATAAAACCTAATCTTTTCAGTATTCATGTAATTTACATTTAGCTTTTTCAACTGATAAATGAATCCTGTTAGATTGAAAATTCATGTAAGCATTGAGAAAAAATAAGAACATATCTTTCAAAACTATTAAAATAATAATGTAAGCGATTAGTTCATTATTATACAGTTACCCTTTGTTTGGTCAAGCAAACAAATACCAATCCATTGCAGTCTTCTGCATCCAATTACAAGACAAGACCCATGCTCTGCTTTTCCTTGTTCATCATTCTGGAATTCATATTCATCACTTTTTACAATTTATCAATCAAAGAAAAATATACAAATAGTTGGAGACATTTTATAATAGTTTGTAATTAATATTTTAATTAATATTTTGTAGCAATTTTACTCTAAGATAGCAAGCATGGTTACACATCAAAAACACCAGTTTGATATACTTCACTCATTGTCTTGCCATGTATCACCTTTCTGCTTATGTAAATCCAGCTCCTCTAAGATTGAATTTGAAGTGGAATTCCTTCCTGCATAAAAATTACAAAAATATATTGCAACAGGAAAGTTTCTCTCTCATCAAAATAAAAAACTATATATACTTGACAACTGTCATTTATTTAATGGGAGTATTTTGTTCTCGGTAATTTTTATACATCTCAGCTGGTGATACATATGAGTGATCAAATTTTCCTTATGAGCCCCATGATCCAGCACTAGGTTGCAACCCGTACTTTGCAATACACTGCTTTAAAGTATACAACTAGATGACATTCAGATCTTTGAAGTGTTTTGCAAAACCCAACTACACATGAATTTATACAATATATATTAGAACAGTCAAATTTGAATTGCTGTTCCCTGTGTTCTTCAAATAATCACCTAACTTTGTCTGAATTACTAAATCAGCTGTCCATCAACTGTCTTAAAATTTTCCTTCTCCCAACTGGCCTAGATCAGAGAGCTGACAAAGGGCTGAAAATACCAAAGGACTGACATTACCCATAGGACCAAAAAATTCAGTGACAATTGGACCAACCTAACCAAAACATAACACTTGGAATACTTCTATTTGCTATAAATTTTTATTGAGTACCTACTAATAATTCATATTTATGAAATTATAAAAATAAATCAATCTAGAGTTTAAATTCAAGTAGACCACTTCCCGGTTTTAACGTGGGTTTCAGGGGAGGAGCTGTGACCGGTGTTACAAGTTAACTGCATTATAACCATGGACACAATTGTATTGTAGAATATAGCATGCACATACATACAACTTTATTTATAAAATTTCTTTAATTTCTACAAACAACAACATAATAAAATATTAAGCACCTACAAGAAATTAATTTAATTGATTCTTTAAAATGCCAGTAATTTTTTGTTGTTTTTACTTTAGTACAGTTAAAAAATGACAGGACTTTCTTTCCAAGAAACAGGAAGGAAGACCCATGGTATATCCGAATCAGTGGTACAACTGACAGCATTATAACTGGGGAGCAGTGTATATTATATTTTGAATTTAACTTTTGCATTGTAGCTTTTTCCTTAAAATAATCATATTAAAACTAAAATCCTATAAATAGTAATTTTATTTTTATAATGATAAAAATAATTTGAATCTTCAATTGAAGCTCCTTGTCTTAATGAAATTGTTGTTTTAAGGGGAGTTACTTAAAACCATTAAAGGCTTTAAGATGAACATAAATTATTAATTTAAGTTTATAATTGTTCTACTTGTTATGGTGAAGACTGACAACCATTTTCCAGGGATTTGCTCAGACTAACTGATCGGACAGCTAAGAATGATACTTCTTGAGAGATGTTTTTTCCTGAAGATTGAATTTGAAATTATGGAGAAATGTTAAAAGACACTCTTTTAATTGCTGAAATATTCATAACAATTGTTATAACTGCCAAACTGAATTCTCCATGGATGCTTTAATGGCACGATCTTGGATTTCCCTGGTGTCAGGAGGGATTGTTGTCAAACCACATTCAAATGAATATAACAAATACCTTGGTATTCCAAGCTCTCAGGATCATAGCCATAGTAATAAATGATTATTCAACCCATGAGATATTTCGGGAACTTCCTCAGGCACATCATTCATCTTCTCCAAGCAATCCCTCACCAACAAAATGGATAGTAATCACACAGTGGTTTGAACATTAAAATGTAATCACTTGCCTACTACATATTAGTAGCAAGCAAAAAGAAATGTAAGACCACATTAAGTTTATTTCCTTTCGGAAGGTTTGAAGTGCCTCTGATTTTGCAAAACAACTTTCCATCTATTCAGATTGCAAACCTCAAATCTTTCATACATAAGATAAATGATATAACAAAATGACCTGGAGCAAATCGAGATAATACTTTCATTCAAGTATAGCAAATCCCAAGCTGGCCTTTATCTCTTACATCTCGTTAATTTTCTCACAGTGCCTCTTTTCTTAATAATCACCATTTTTTTAACCATTTCCTAGAACCGCCACTCTACCCACTTACTATTATTAGCTTATACCTCACTTTTCTCTCCCTCTTTATTCATCATATACACCGAAAACTAACTGAACCTACGAAATCACCCACTATTACTTCAGCAGCTGGAGACCTCGTCCTGCATCATCTCCAACTCCTTGTAATCTGACGCCGTCATTTAAGTATTAACAAATCAAATAACAGCAATAAGAATCAGTACTAAATAAAGAACGATGCAGTAACAGAAAAAAAACGTTAAAAATCAACAAGTAACGAAAAGCTAAATGACTAAGTACAAACAACCCAAACGATAACAATAACGGTTAACTATAAGAATTACTACTAAATTATAGCTAAAAAAAACTAAAAAAGAAAGAGTTAATTAATCATATAATAACTTACTCGCAAAATTAAGAAACTAAAATAAGAAACTAGTTATACAAAGAAATGAAACTACAATTAACTAACGTAAATACCCTATAACAAACTAAACTATATTAACATATATGCAACTAAATTACTACCTCTGACACCACTCAAGATATAAAACAAACTAACTAAAGTCAATAACTAATAATATACACCGAAAACTAACTGAACCTACGAAATCACCCACTATCACTTCAACAACTGGAGAAACAATGGCGTCCCAACTCAGCTTAAACAGCTGGTAAACCTGCTCATCGTTGGTTTAGCTCGTCCAGGACTAAGTAACCCGGGACTACCGCCAGTCGTCGCTAAAACGACACTATGAATACCGTTTTAGCAGAAATGTAGGACTAACTTCCTTATACCATCCTTAGACCTGGACTAACAGAACTATGAATACAGCCCCTTGGGTCGCTTGTGGAGGCAACTTTTGCCTCAAACCCCTTTGAGTCCTAGCCCCTTCGGTAACTATTGGCAATCCTCGGTGACAGCCGAAGTGATCTTGAATCTTTCTGCTAGTTAGGAGCTTCCATAAACTACGTCACTGTCTAGGTGGGGGCTGGGATGTGACTGTGCCACGACCATTTGAAATTTCTTAGCATTTCCAGCTTTGGCCTTCAATATCCATTAATTCCTCATATTATCACCTTTACCCCACCCCTTGGGCAAAGGTACGCATTTGACTTTTTCCAAGAAATTATTTTCTTTCTTTCTTAGATTAGGGTACAGAAAAATAAAACTATTTATGAGCGCTTCCTTAATGAATACTAGTTCATAATAGCGATAACTGAAGCCACAGAAATGTTTCAAACGTTAGGTGCGTACCTTTACCATACCCTACCTTACATCAGAGAGATTAACAGAAAATAATAATGGGAATTTCCTACAGTTAGTTGGCCTGCTGGCCAAGTTTGATTCTGTAATGACAGAGCACGTACAAAGAGTAAAATCAAGTGAACTTTAAAATCACTAGTTTGGTGAAAATATACAAAATAAACTAATATAGCTAATGTCTCACGCCTTGTGAAATCAAATATTAGAAAATTTAAAGCACGCGAAGTATTTATTCCATAATTGTTGCATGGAACACCAGACATAAGCAGCGTTGAGCAAATGTCAATGATTTTATGTTTTGTTAATATCAATGGAGGAGCAGATGTTTGTGAACACCACCTTAACTTTATCATTCATCATCATCATGCTTCTGTCCGAAGACAGGTTTTAACTGAATCGCTGCCTCCATTTCTCTCTCTCCCTAGAAGCCTCTTTTATACCTCTATAAGTATTATATCCCTGCTTTATATTATCTAATATTCCTATTCTTTTTCTCCCTCTTCCTCTTCTTCCACTAATTTTTCCTTCTAAGATCGTCCTTTGTAAACACTGTCTTCTCAATATGTGCCCTATCCAATTTGCTTTTCTTTTCCTGATTGTTTTTATTAGCGTCCTTTCTTCTCCCACCATTTCTAATACTTCTTCGTTTCTCTTCCTCTCTGTCCATTTCACTTTCATCATTCTTCTCCATACCCACATCTTAAAACTTTCTAAATATTTTTCCTCCTTTCTCCTTACCGTCCACGTCTCTGCATCATAAAGAGCTATGCTCCATATGTAGCATTTTGCTAATTTCTTCCTTGTTTCTAAATTTATTTTCTTGCTTGTGAGAAGCTCCTTCTTCTCGTTAAATGCTGCTTTTGCCATTGCAATCCTACTTCTGATGTCCTGTGTACTACATCCATCCTGTGCTAAAATACTGCCGAGATATTTGAAACTACTTACTTGTTCCAATTTTTGGCCATTTACCATTATATTTAATTCTTTATGTTCCTTTGAAACCACCATGACTTTCGTTTTTTCTGTATTGATCTTCATTCCATATTGTTGGCCAACCTCAACTAGTCTGTCTGTCATCCTCTGAAGCTCTTTCTCGCCTTCTGCTATTAAGCCCTGATCATCTGCGTATTTAATGGTGGTAATACTTTCACCTCCTATCTTAAATCCTTTCTCTTCCATCAACGCTTCTTCTGTTATTGTTTCTGCATAAATATTAAATATCGCTGGTGAAATAGGACAACCCTGCCTCACTCCCCTCCCTATTGAAGTACTTTCTGTTTCTTCTCCTTCAACCCTGACTCTAATCTTTTGATCAAAGTAAAGGTTTTTAAGCAGTCTTTTATCTTTCCAATCTATTCCTATTTTGTTTAAAATACCCAGAAATTTATCACATTTCACTCGGTCAAAAGCTTTCTCCCAATCTACAAAACAAAAATACATTCCTTTATTGACTTCTATCATCATCCTCACACATCCTATAGCATCTCTAGTCCCCCTTCCTCTTCTAAAACCAAACATTATCTTGCAGCTCCTTTTCTATTTTACATTCAATTCTTTTGGTTATTATTCTGGTTAGAACTTTAGCTGTATGAGAAATTAAACTAATAGTTCTGTAATCCTTACAACATTTTGCATTGTTCTTTTTCTCCAGTGATACCATCACAACATCTAAAAAATCTTCAGGCCATATGCCAGTATCATATACTTGGTTAAAAAATTTTGTGAGTTGCTTAACTGCTTTAGACCCCAAAACCTTAAGAACGTCCACGGGTATATCATCACTCCCAAAAGCCTTTCTTCTTTTCATGTCATCAATTGCTCTTTTAACTTCAGACTCGAGAATACTTGGTCCTAGCTGATCTTCTTCCACATCCTCTTTTTCATTTAATTCAATATTTCTTGGCATTCCTGCTTTATACAGAACCTCAATGTATTCTTTCCAGACATTCTTTACATTGTCTGGCTCCGATACTATTTTACCACTTTTGTTCATGATTCCTTTACGTCCTATCTTTCTTGCTTTTTTCTTGAATAGTTCCCTTGCTTTGCTATACATGAGGTCTGTTCTACAAATTCTTTCACATTCGACAATCTCCTCGCATTTCTCATTTATCCACTGTTCTCTGGCTTTATCTGTTTCCCTTCTTAAAGCATTATTTAACTCCTTGTACTTTCTTTGGCCTTCTTCAGTGTTTATGTTCTTCCACTTTCTCCACTCTTCCATTTTTTGCAGCATGGCTGCTGTGATCCAGGGTTTTTTGTTTCTTTCACCCGTTATCTTTCCTACCTTCTATTCCATTACATCTTTAATGTTGCTATGGATGTATCTCCACTCCTCATCTATTTTCTTCAGCTCTCTCCGCCAACCTTTCCTCCAGCTCAGTCATGATAGCCTTCTTGTTTTTAAGGAGTTCCTCTAAGTTCCATTTCTTGTTAACTCTTATGTTTCTCTTAACGCTCTTCAGTCTACATTGCATATTTGCCACCAAAAGGTTGTGGTCAGAATCGATATCTGCCCCTGGTAGTGTTTTCACATTTTTAATGCTATTTCTAAATCTTTCATTGACTAGTATGTAATCTATCTGGTATCGTCTCTGGTCTCCTGGGCTTCTCCATGTGTAAAGTCTCCGCTGGTGATGCTTAAACCATGTATTAGTTACAATTAATCTATTTCTATGGCAGAATCCACAAGTTTATCCCCTCTTTCATTTCTCTTCCCTAGTCCATATTTTCCCACTATGTTATCTTCCTGTCCCTCTCCGACTACACTGTTCCAATCTCCCATTACTATGGTGGTGATTCTTCCTTTTCCCTCCTCCTCCAATATCTCCATAATCTGTTCATACATTTCATCTACTTCCTCGTCGCCAGCATTAGTTGTTGGCATATACACTTGAATTATAAGCATTTCCACTGGCTCCATCTGAAGTTTTACGGCTATTAATCTATCATTAACTGTCACTACCTTGCTAATTCTTTCAGCTATCTCTTTTCTCATTATAATCCCCACTCCCCTTTCCTTTTTCTCCCCTCCCGAGTAAATAATCTTAAATTCGTCTGAATTTATCTCGCCTTCTCCTTCCCACCGAACTTCACTAAGACCTACTATACCTACATTATTCCTTCTCATTTCCCTTTTTAAGTTCTCTAGTTTACCCCCTGAATTCATAGTCCTAACATTCTATGTGCCTATTTTTAATTTCTCACTACTTGCTTTCTTATTAATGTTACATTTCCTCTGTGCATCCCCTAGGGTAGTCCCCACCCGGAGATCCGATTGGGGGTCTATTTTACCTCCGGAATATTTTACCCCAGAAAGATCCATAGAGGTATTTTCAGCTTTTCAGCCTATCATGGGAAATATAATGAGGTAGTTTCCCCTTGCTTTCCTCATCGCAGTTTCACAGAGTGATTACCCATCTGTAGCTGTTCAGATCCACATGATCACCACCTACAGAGGTACTGTGCAAGCTGCTGCCCTTGCACAGGGGGATGTAAAACCCCCAAGACTGCTTCTTAGTCTGACTCTTCCCCTCAGACCTTTCCGGCTTGGATGGTCCTACCAGGAGAATTATCTCCCGCCGGCATAGCTCTTTGGTTCGTAAGAGTTCACAAACCCTCCCACCTCTGTAAGGTTATGCAGTCCTTAGGGAGGGCTTAACTTTATACCGATCGAAAAAACGTCTGGGTTATAACTTACAGAGGCAATTTTAAAAGAACGTGAGAATGCTGATATTCCTCTAGGTAATATGCGAGGACTATGTTGCGAATGCTGCAAATATGAAAAGTAGACATTCTGGGGTTCAAACAAATACCTTTCACCTAATATAAAACGCTTGATATCTTTGTCTGCGCGACGGGGATGCATTGCGCATCGCCGGAGATGTCTCCATGTAACGCTCTCAAAACGCGAATAACTCAATCAAATATGTAGATATAAACTTGAAATTTGGCATAGATAATTTACTCGGATATAAAAATACTGGTACGAAGAACATTTTAATTCGATTTTTTTGACGTGCAGACTTTTTTTATTTTTGACATTAAAATTAGAAAACATTGACTCACAAGCTTTAGATCTAAACCATTTTAACGAAAAGATTACAAGATTTCTTATTCTGTTCATCGTTTTTCGTCTAAAGTTCGAAATTCCTCATGTTAAACGTTTAATTCGCATATTTTGGGGAAATCTTGCCATTTTAACGGGATGTTGCCATTCCTACTAATTACATTGTTAAACCTCAAAATCCTATTGTTATTTCAATCCTTATGGGTTTAAGCGTGCTTTGAAGGCTTTTAATACGACAAGGAGAGAAAGACGAAAGGAGGGGGAACATCTTTTCATAGCAATCAATGTAAACAACATTCGTTGCGTTATTTACGAGAAGGTATACCTAAAAACCTGAAATACAATTTAAAAAGGTTAAAATCGTTATGATGAGCTAAATTCAATATTATTTAAATAGATACGGTGTGAAAATTGGAGGTGTTTGCTGAACGTTTTAATAAACAAACCGAGCATGAAAAATATTAATAGCGTGAAGGATTGTGCGATAGGTTACGGGAGTTAGAAGAATGGAGTACTTGAGGACGATTTTGGAAATAGGGAGAGAAGGAGAGGTTTAAAAAATCAAAGAATCACAAAAATAATAATAAAAGGCTAAGTTTTTAGTCCGTTGGTCTGAGTGACAAGCTATTAAACGAGAATAACTCGATCAATGATGTAGATAGAAAATTGAAATTTTGCAGAAATTTATATGTGCTAATCAGAATTTTTTATTTAAAGTTGACATGGCAATTAAAAATATAATGTCCGTTTGTGAGGCTATTTTGAGGGTGGATATATTGCACTACCTCCGAATAAAAGTAATTAAATTTTAGAAGAAAGGGTGGGAATGAGTGGAAGGAAGATGGAAAGAAAAGAGGAGAGTGAAGAATAAGAGGGAGAAGGATGGAGAAAGAGAAGAAGAAAGAGAGAAAATACGAGGGGGAGAGAGGATAGGAGGGAGAGAGAATAGGGGGAGAGGGAGGGAAGAAAACGGGAGGAAGACAGAGAGAAAGGAAGAATGGGAAGTACCTAAATTTTAATACATAACCTGCACATACCCGTCATATTTGACGGACAATTACGCTAGTATTAAATATAAATAGCCGAGTATTTTTAGTTCCTTGCCATGCTCACACTTTGAATATTGTTGTTAAAAACGCTGCTACGTTGATATACGGCGCAGTAACATTTTTTAGTTTAATACATGCAGTTTACATTTATATGAGTGAATATACACGATGCTGGTCTGTTTTAATGAAATTCATAAGTAAACTAACATTAAAACCATTGTGTGAAACAAGATCGGAAAGTAGAATAGATGCGATCAGACCATTTAGATGTAATACTGGTGAAGTCAAGATTCATCCTACGATCCAATTGCTCGACATGAAGCAGAATCATTGGCAAATCGAATGAATGATTTTAGGCGTGTTGTTATTTTAAATGTAATTAATATAGCATATAAAAAAATGTTCTCCAAACAAAATTGACGCATTTCGCAAGTTGTTGGAATTTTGAGAGAAATACTAGCATAACTTACGAAATGTCGCTTTGAAATTGTGTTTAATGAAGTTTTAAAAGATGCTAGAAAATTTGACATCGATATGAATGTTGAGCCAATATTTTCTAGAAAGAATTGCATTCATCTAGTACAAAAAAATCAAATTCTCCTCCCGATGAACCTCTTACTGATCTAGAGGCTCGATATAAAGTAGAATTGTTTTCTTGTATACTATATGATGCAGCAATTGTGTCTATTGAAGAAAGACTTACGTAATTACATGGTCACAATAATTTATTTAATTTATATACGATGTAAATAGTATAAATAAATCTCTAAAAAGGAACTTTGGAAAACTTGCATGGATCTGCATGCAGCACTGACAAATTCAAAGAATATCAACCAGACCAATTTGGATGGTTTAGAAATGTATGAGAAGCTGACATCATTGTCTGTTTTAATAAAACCTGATTCAACGCCATTAGAAGTGTGGCAATTTCTATTGCAAAATGAATTTGCTCCTAATGTTGTGATTGTGCTATGTATTATATTAACTCTCCCAATAACGGTAGCTTAAAGTGAAAGGAGTTTGTCCAAATTAAAGCTTATTAAAAATTACATGAGATCAACGATGTCTTAAGAGCAGTTGGGTGGACTTGCAATGATCTTGATAGAGCATGGTGTTTACAAAAATAAATTTGAAGATCTACTACATGATTATGCCCACTCAAAAGCTCGAAAACAAACTTTTTTGTAAAAAAATGTGTACAATTACATTAATTTTTCTGTAAATATAGGCTATGTTTTTAATACTTTTATTTTCTAAAATTTGTGAAATTTCATATTTATTTTTCTGTAAATATACAGCGTTTTCAATTTAATCGTTAATTTATTCATAAACAAAATGAATGCAACATTAGGATAATTATATGCTAAGAAAATACTAAACAATCAATTTTTAATCCATGTGCAATAGGGAATTTATGTATCCATGGGGCACCAAAATTGAAATCTGCTTGGGGCGCCAAAATGTCTTGGGCTAAAGATAGTGCTCTTAAGAACAAATGTCGACAAATTGCCATTCATACGCTCCATATCTGCTCCTCAATGGCTGCCTTCTAGAAGACAGAAACCCTCGAGACGATTTGAATTCCCGCGTCGTGAAGCAGTTTTATCAAGTCATAATCACTCCGATATATAAGTGAAGAGCGGTGTTCTTAAAAAATACCATAGGAAAGTCAATAAAAAACTATTTCGGTGTAGTTTTTCACAAGGAATATGAATAATTCGTAAAAATACTTATCTTAATCGATTGCTCTGAAATAAAATTTAGGCAGTCTTCCTTCACCTGAAATCATACCTTCCGCTGAGAGGGTGACCTTCGAGCCGACTCTTCGACACCCTCGCCGTGAGTTTGTATTGTGCCTCCAAAACTGGGCATAGTCCCGTCTAGCCAGGTATATTTTTATGTCTACCCCCACACAGTAGAGCTTAACCCGTTTTTTTCTTTAAAATAAGCTAGATCCGAAGATCTAATTTAATCTCAAAAAGAATAAAATCCTGCAAGTCAAAAAATCGATTTTTACGTGACATCATATGGGAAATGGAAATGTCTACCTTGGAGTCGAATCTAGGGCTTTTTCTTTTCGTCATCATCTTACAATATTTGAATCGAACATTTCTACCAAATTTCAAAAATGTATCTCGTTACATTATCGAGCTATCGTATTCGCATTTTTATAGCGTGACAGAGATAGCCACAAAGGGACAGAAGTAGCCTTTTATAGATTTTATATTTCGCAGAAAATGAAAATTATCTTACTTATATTTATGCCATTGATTTTAAACTTCGAAGTAAACATAGGACGACGTCATTGTAGTAACACACAAAATTTAGTAAAATGTAAAAAGAATTTTAATGTTGTTTCGTAGTTTTTTGAGAAACTTGAACTCTTTTCGATTGTTTAATATATTGGCGTCATACCTATTTTGCGATATTTTAAGTCCAAATACGTGTCAAAGTCACTGATGATGACGACATAGTTTCAACACAAAATATCCTAATTTTTCCCTAATTTTAGTATATAGGGTATTGTCTTAATGATGATTATTCTTATTGCTCGGGCAGGGCGATCTGATTCCCGAAACTTGAAATACGAATACTTTAACACGAACCGATTGCCAGCGAATTTGGAAATTACGGATAATTTGCCTTAATTTTGCGGAAAATTATAAATATTCTGCTATAACTCATAGAATTTATTGTTTAATACATATAGGCTGAAGTGCCGTTGGCCTGGAGTTCACGTTGGTGTATTTACGAGTTTATATCTTGGCGAATGGTGATTTTTTTTAAGCGCTTTCAGTATGCAAGCACCGACAACTCGTAATTTTAAACAACTAATATGAATTGGTCTGCATTACATGTCACGGATCGCTTTCATAATAGCATCGCGGACCGCATACAATTCCCGCGCGGGCCTTACGTGGCTGGCGGGTTTTTATTTTGCACACCCCTGTCGTAGCGGGAGACAAGGGATGACCAAGGAGACCCAATAATATTTACTGGTTGTTGACCTTAATGCACCTTAGCGGCGGAGGCGTATTTTAAAAATCTGGTAGGTCGCTTCTTATAATGAAGCCTTAGTATATGTAATGTTTAATACCATTCGAACGGACCTGCATGCCCCACTCATACAAACATAAACATAAGAACACGTAAAAAATTTTCCGAGTGATAACGTGTTAAACGAGAGAAAACTCAGGGAACCTGTAAGTAGACTTACACATTTTATCGAATTAGACACCCAATTCCATCTTGGTCGAATGGCGTTAAATATCTATATACTCGAAGAGGTTCTATGCTGAAGTTGAAATTTTCTCCGCGCCCCATTTTGTTACAGCTCAAAATAACCATAAATTATAATCCAATGTGTGTAATTGGCAAAAAATACGAACCATAGTAATCTTTATGAACAAGGTTTACTTGAAAAATCATTATGATGAGTATTATTCCTCCCCAAGAGACTACTGATAATTCTCCGACGACTTCGATTAGAAAAGTTGCTGTTCCTTATAACACAAATTTTGATAGTACTAATAGTAATAATCTTTTGACGTTTGAGTTCGGTTATTTGGTTAACGGAATTCCATTATGTTCCAACCTTGATTAAATTGTCGTTATATAACTTGCCGCTCGTTCGATGTTGTTTTTGGCGCTTAATATTTGACATTGTTACCAGCAACCGCAACATTTAGGCCTAACAGTCGTGATTCATATCCGACTAATAAATAATCGTACTCGTATTTATTTTAGTCTCAAAGAGATGCTGAAAGCAAACATATTGTTATGCGGAACTTCTCGAAGCTTCTGGAATCCGTGAAGAATTCGGAACAGATCTATTCAACGATTATTATAAATCCAATTAAACAATGGTGTTCTGAAATCAAATCACGACAAAAATGGCTAGAAACATACTTCAAAAACGAAAAGTGAAAATTGTTTGACACTGCATGCATAAAGATCAAACAGACCAAACATTTCAAAGGTATTATTTAAACATATTGGTGGCATAAAGTTAATTCATATAAGTGACCATTGACGCGATCATTATAAAACATACACTGTTTGTATAAGCTCCTTCAAAAAATTCGAGAATACAGTAAAAATACTTCGAGTTATATTTGCCAAAACAGCTTTTTTTCATGAAATGGTTCGATTCATATACACGTACGAGCATTCGACTTCACAGCATGAAAGGCGTATATTGAGAGTATTAATTCACACGAAAAAGCTAGTATAGCTAGTATGGACTTACCAAAATATCAAGGCTCTCTTACTGGGATTGGCGTGACCTTTCCAGTTGAAGTCGTTCTGAAATTAAAAATATACGATTACTTTCATTTTGCTCCTAATGTTGTGATTGTGCTATGTATTATATTAACTCTCCAAATAACGGTAGCTTAAAGTGAAAGGAGTTTGTCCAAATTAAAACTTATTAAAAATTACATGAGATCAACGATGTCTTAAGAGCAGTTGGGTGGACTTGCAATGATCTTGATAGAGCCAGGTATATTTTTGTCTGCCCACATGAAAAAAACTCAATTATTGCATTAAAAACTAATTCACCAAAACAGCAACAATATTTTCTACCCAAGGAGATATATATGAAAGATGTTCGTTTCAGATCGCCGTGCACCATCAAAAACAGTGAACTCAATGTTAGAAATTTTTTTGTCTAAAATCCTTCCGCACATGCGTCATTCCAGCAACTCAAAAGGAGATATGGTGTGGTGTGATCTAATTAAAGATCATCGAAAAAACATTACAGACCATATGAAAAACGTGCATTTCTATTAAAATTGCAGTCGAATTTTTTGCGTTGATAATACTTTCTATATAAACTAAGTACATGGTACAGTAAAAATCGAAATCTAGGTCGTAGTATATTTTAAAGATAATGTGAAAGTTGTTAAGTTTATACTACTATTTATTTTCTCAATTAGGATTAACAAACCTGTAATGAACGATTCCAACGGAATTTATTGGTGATTAATATTTCCTTCCAGCCGGACATTTGGCGAAGGAAGCACACATACGACGCAATATCTCTTCTAGATGTCACTTATCTCACTTTATACACGCATACTCAAGCACACACGCACACCCACGCGTACACACGCACACACACAAATAACACTCTCCCTTTGTTCTGCAAATCACTTGCCATCAGCTTTGTAATAATAAGTCCCCCGATATTCGCTTGAAAATCCAAAGAAAGCTGGTTTCCGTTACAATTTCGTCAAAAATACACCAACAGAATAAGGTGCGAGCCACGAAGAGGTCTGGGATGGTAAAATAGTGGGGAGAGGAAGGGGGAAGCTACTAGAAGGGAAAATTAAGGGGGAGAGGCTGAACGAGGTCATTTTAAGGGTATATTCAAACGGGGAGCCGCTTCTATTCGAGGTAGTTGACAGCCATGATCTTCTATGTGGCTGTGCCTTACCCAAGTAAAATCATGCGGCTAATACGAGAAAATTATCTCAACGATAGCAGTGGTTAATCAGGTTATAAGCTAAGGGTTAAATTTTCGATAAAAAGTTATACTAAGAGATGCCGTCTAAAGTATGTCTTTTATGTCTCTTTAAATACTTGGTAACCTTCAGCCGTAGTCCACCGGCCCAGGTTTTTTCATGCATCTTTCCAAGGTTTTTGCAGGTTTTGTAATATTACTTAGTGATTCTAGTAATATTAAGCTTAAAAATACGAAGTTTAATGTTAAATATGGCTAATTAATAGCCCATTAAGATAAATGATAGATTTCCGGCCTTAATTCTACTCTTTATGCAGTAGTAAAAGGATTGCAGAAATGAGGCGCTAATTTTTCAACATTTCTTTATAGACTACAACATATGTGTATTTTTCATCTTCGCCCGGATACGAAGCCTTTTCAGCCAGAATGTTGATGGCTTTTTCGAATCCAACACGCGAGTTTCCCACATAATATTGGCAGTGACTAAACAGGTCAGGACGCAGGAAGATTCAAGTTTTTTACAATGTAGAACATTACGATGCACAACTTTTATAAGCCCAAAGCTATTTTTAACCTACTTTCCAGAATGGAAATAGTCTTATAGTTTTGTCTGTCCTCCTATTAGCTTTTGAACCAATAGACCGATTTTCATGAAACTTGGTGGAAATATGTCCTTTTGATAGTTTTCAACAAACGCTTTCCAGATTTCATATATATCCAGAATCGTCTTCCCTGTACCCTGGGAGAAAGGTTGAGTTCGTTTAGGTGAGCGGTGGCGCTGGTAACCTTCAACAGTCATTTTTCATCTTCCAGCTTGGGGTAATTTGGACATTTTTCAGGCAAAAAGGAATTGATTGTAACAAATCAGTTAACAAAGCACACAAAAATCTACTCACGGCAGCCATCGGACTTTGCTGTGATGTGGAATGTAGCTGTAAGCACTGTTAATTTCCTCAGACTGTCTTGTGAGTTAAATCTTATCGAGCAACATGTAATTCCATAATTCGTACAACTGCATCCATTACACCATTTAGATACAAATAAGAAATTTTAACACACGTTTTCTTGGAGGATACTCCAAAAAACTTTGGTTGTCGGGTGATCAATTTGATCTCTAAATAACTTCATAAATCCATTGTTTTCCCTCGCTGCCAGGAGCAACATCTGCTATCTCACATACTATTTATGGTGACGACTTCCTGTTCTTTAAAATGTTTCCGCAGTATCATCATAAGTTGTGCCACGTAACGGTTTCGCTGTTTCCCTGGAATTTTTAGGCGTTCTTGACCAGCGAAGCGGTAGTAGCGGGCACGTCGCCCCCGTCCGTCCGCATGTTTAATCTCCGAAATTACTGGGCGGGTTTTAAATTAAATACAATATTTTTCTCCCCTAGCTCTTAAATGGTCTATAAGGTATCGATTAAAACATTTATTCGGATTGAGGACAACATTTACCACGAAAAAGTCGGCGGGATCATATAATTACGACTTATAGTTTCGAAAATAAGAATTCAAGAACCGCCTAATCTTTACATACCGTTTTATATGCATTTCTTACAAAAACGCCTTTGAAATCTGTGTGTGCTCCATTTATGGATTATACGTATCCTACTTGTTTCGGAAGCAGAGCGTTTTTCGGTAATTGACAAACGTGGAATTTTATTTCTATCCACGCTCCCATCAGATGCAACTCTGAACACGGGTCTAGAAAAATTCACCGCCAGCAATTCATCGACACCAATTCATCGCCAACAATTCAACGCCGCGGAAAATTCACCGACAGCAATTCGTCGCTTGCTGGCGATGAGTTCATGTCGATGAATTGCTGGCGGTGAACTTTCCGGATACATTCTGAACACTGCTGTTTCGTAAGTCAGTTTTCAGCTTTTCCTTAATATTATCTGTCATCTAGCTAATCCATCTTTCAACTGTACTGGAAGGAGAAGGTAATTCTTTTAAATCGAGTGTATACAGCGTTGTTAAAATAAAAATATTAAAACAACACTAAGGTTAATATGACATGGGCTTTTACTACATACAGTATATAGCTTACGAACAGTTTTGCTGAATAATCACCATCATCATCGCAGGAGCTCCATCAGTTGTAATACCGCAAAGATTACTTTCTTGGAGTTTGAATTTCATTAAGAGACATTTTATTTCATTGTAAATGTCTTGTCCCTTTGTTGTTCCTTTCATTCGACAAAGTTCAAGAAGTTTATCAACGATTTCACGCACATCGGTACTGCCATCTACAGCTAAACTGTAAAACTTACAGGCATTAATGCTTTCTATTCAAGTATTTTTAATGTTAGATGCTAGCTCATTTACTATTCTAGCGATTGCCTGATGCGATAGTCTGATTTTTTGGACTAACGACTTCTTTTCAGGACATGCAACTGATGTAAAAATATCCAGGCAATCCTTTACAAATTCCCCATCAGCAAAATGATTTTCCTTTCTTTGCCATTTTCTTGGCTATAAGTAGGGTTACCATATTCTAATGTCCCAAAACCGGGACATATCTAGTTTTGAAGAGACTAAAACTGGGACAAAATCGGGACGTTGTTTATAAAAGCTAACTTGTACTAATGCTGTACAGTTATTTTATTCTTTTATTGTAATTACAAAATTAAGCTATTAAGTAATTGCTTTTGTGGCGGTGGGTGGGTTTTAGTACCAAACTCTGGAGTACCGAGTTCGAATCTCGTTACCAGTGAAGTACCTGAACCCTTCTTGGCCCGCCAAGTAATTACTCGGGGGCCCCGGGAAAACTTGAATAATAACGGATGATATCTGTCATCCGGTGCCATGGTTCTGAATGTGTTTAAAGTCATTGGGCAGTGATAGTTGCACGGTTCCGCCATATAAAATACCATGATTTCTTTAGTTCAATTAAATATATAGCACTTGAAGTGAAGCAACAGAGTTACATTTTGACGGTTTCTTTAAAAATGCTAATTATATACAATAACATCTTAGTATAAAATATAAGTAGATCAAATTGTCATTTTAATGGGGGTGGAAACTGCATGCTTTCCGATGCACGATATTTCGGAGAAGTAGGATCTTTCAATGGAATCTTTTTCCAATGGTTTCTTTTCCTATTGGCTAGCTTTGGGCTGCTCTTTGGTCCTGGGCTCCCGCTAGGGGGGGGGGGGGGGCGTCTGCTACGCCCCTGCGTGTTACTTAAGTCGATCGTTAAAGTTATAAAGGGCTGTAAACTGGCTGCTTTTTCGAATATCAATAAAGATTTTAGATGTTATTTATAAAGGAATTTCTGAAATTTAACTTGTAAAGAATGTGGTAAATAAACTAATGGAAACATTGAAACCAGTGTTTAAAGAATAACAGAAATTAATAGCAAAAAATGTCCATTTTTGGGGTCTCACTTGAAAAAATAACAAGACATATGTACTTGAAGTTATGTTGTATATTTATTTATTAAAAAGTTGAAAATTCATAATAAAAAATTACAAGACGAATTATAAGATAAAGTTCGCGACTCTAACAATTCACGAATCAGTTTAGAAGATATTAGGCTGTTAATTTATTACTGGCTTGAGAGATATCTAAAAACTGCTAGGCGTGAATTGGATGGAGATCAATAAATAGTTGTTGAATGCTAGAATTTCTACAGAGAAGTTTGTATGGAGATTTTATTAATTTAAACAAGTGATCTCCCATAGCAGAATTTAGCCAAGTAAAGAACAAATACTATAACCGCACCTACCTCTCAAATTCACAGCCACATGGAGCGTGCACCGAACTGATAATGAGATGGCGTAAATCAAATAATTGTAGACTGGTGTAAATTTCTGCAGAGAATTTTGAATGGAGATTTAATTAATTTAAACAAGCTGTCTCCCATAGTAGAATTTGGTCTAATAAAGCACAAATACTATAATTGTACCTACCTCTCAAATTCACAGCCACACGGAGCGTGCACTGTACTGACAATGAGATGGGAAGAGTTTCTCGCTTAGTTCGGCTTCTAACACAGGGATTCAGCCAACTGACAAACACTCAATAGTCAGTCAAGAGCGTCAAGAGTCTTCGAGGATGCGTGGAGGAAAAACTGTCGAACCACTATATGAGTTGCTCGATGCATTTTTCGCTTCGGTCGACACAATTGATAACATTTGATACAATGTTTTCGATATACACATTTCTCGCTGCGTATTTCTCCTTCTAGTGAACAGCGGGCCTAACCGAGACATTCCGGGACATTTCAGTGTCAGCCGGGACAAATTTGCTAACCGGACGGGACACCGGGACAGACCCTTCAAACCGGGACTGTCCCGGCCAAACCGGGACGTATGGTAAGCCTAGCTAAAAGGAAACTGATCTTGGTTGCCTCCTTAGAGTACTCCTTTGCTACTTTGAAAAAAGATTGGTGTCCAATTATATTCATTTTCAACGAGTCAATTTTATCGATTCTCTCTTGACCCACGAGATTCTCAAACTTCTTGGAGTGTTTTGTAGAGTAATGCCGTTTAACATTGTATTCCTTAATAACTGCTATCTTCTCATGACATATGAGACACAGTATGCCGTCGTTATGTTCAGTAACAAGGAATTTATGAATCCACGATACTTTGAAGACACGGTGTTCACTACCTACTTTTCTTTTCTTGACTGAATGCATATTTTCCTATAATAGATTTATTTTATTGTAACTAAATTAATTTAAATGGAAAGTAACATTCTGCGTATAATTACGTGCTCAATGTCTAATGTCTTAATGTCTAAAATAATATAAATCCTGTTTTCAAAATAAAGGGAAAAATACATAAAACAAAACGATAAATAGACAATTGAAACTTAAAGGTATTGTAAATTGCTGTCAATCGACAACGCCATAATTCGAATTCGAGCTCTTAACATGTCAACATGTCAAAGAAGAGCTAGTTGAGTTTCGCATGAACGCTCCTTGCGGAAGCCGTGCTGATTTTGGTTGAGGGCTACTCTGTTCACGAGGAAACGCATTATCGAGATACCAATTATATGCTCGATTATTTTACAGAAGATAGAAGTCAACGATATAGGTCTGTAATTTTCGGGGGTACATTTACGTCCTTTTATAAGAATAGTTAGAATCTCAATTCCTTACGGCTAAGAATAATTTAAATTACGCTTCAATATTAAAATTAAGATATTTTAATGTTAAAATTAAAATTACCCTGCGCGATGAATTTTAAGTTTTCCCACCTTAATGAAATAGGAGGGATAATTACTAGAATCAAACCCAGAACTTCGATATTCATAATGAAAAGTATCCTTGGGAGCTCGGCCTCAGTAGCACGGAATGTAAAGATCGTTATATGGTTTCATAAGTTATTAGGTGGACAGACGCAATGAATAAACTAAAAGTCCATTTTTATTCTGGAAAGTAGGCTAAAATGTTCACAAATAATGTTAAAATTGATAAATTGATATTTTATATTTATATATTTTTTGCTCATTGAATGGACAATTTAAGATAGTATAGTTCTCAACTTTAGAAGAAAATGGAAATAAAAAAATTATTGTACGTAATAACCACAGAAGAATGTCAAAAAGTCATATAAACAAGTTATTTCTTCATCTAAGTCGAAAAAAAGTACAAACCCGGACATCCTTTAAAATAAAAAATCCGAGCCTTTGCCTACTCTTGGATATAGAGCATTGAATAACTAAATGAGATTCATGTTCAACCCAAAATTAGTCTAGGACAGGGGTCGGCAACCATTTTGTTAAGAAGAGCCATTTTTTTCAAAATTTGTATAAAATCCAACGTACTAAGAGCCGCAGAACCTGTTAATGAGAAATACTTATTAAATACAGTAAAACTATATTTAATGTCATCTATTTTTTAAGCTGCACACCCATACAGTGATCTGTTGTGTAATATGTGTTTTGGCGATAATTCTTTAAAAAAGAACTTGAGAAACAAAGTAATGCTTGACATAAGTTTTTATTCAATAAAAATATAAATAAACTTTCAAACTAAGTAAATATAATGATCATTTCAGAAAATGAATCTAGGAGTATATACGAAAATGAGAATGTCGAAAATGCAAGTGTTAGGCACTCAACAGCCCATACTGGATCCTTCTATTGAAAACAATATTATTACTGATAAATCTGATTTTAATAATTGTATTAATTATGATGATCTATCCATATGGCCTCCTCTGCATACTTGTCCAATTACGCATGCCAAATACAGAAAATAATTTAAGGTAATAACTATTTCTTTCAAAACAAACTAATATGTATAATGTTAATGAAATTGGTCATTAAATTACCAAGTATAGTGAAATTTTTACATACCTACTACTTTTTATGCGATTTCTGCTCTTGTATTTCTTTGAAGAGTGGTTCAATGTCTGGAGAGTAAGCTGTTATTTTTATTTTCAAGCAGGACTGTAGACTTCCATCGTTCAGTTGGCTCCTTAGTTTGCTTTTAATGAAATTCATGTTTGAATACACTTGTTCGCACAAGTAAGTAAAACCGAATATGGACAGAATGCCAAACGCATAATTTTTCATATTGCTATAGGCATCTGGTAAAGAATTCCATACCTGAAACACAATTTGGTCCTGCTTTTTAAGATAAAGCATTTCTGCCTATTTCCGCTGAAGTGCTCGAGTGGATTTCTGCCTTTCTAGATGTTCGAGTTGGATCTCCACGAAAGACAAAGTTGCCTTTTTCTTTCTGAAATCGCGTAGAAAAGCATTCCTGCATTTTAATGATAATATTTTTAAGGTCGTTTGTGTGAATCTCATAATTTGTTGTTTCACTAAATGTCTTCAAAGATGGAAGATGAAAAAATGGACCCGTCTCAATGTCTCTTGCAAATAAAATTAGCTTTTGCTCAAAGACTAGCAACTCTTCTAAATGCAAGTAGTCTGTGTTTCCTTTTCCTTGTAGTTTTCTATTAAGGACATTAAAATGCGAGGTGATATCTACCATGAAATAAAATTTTTCTAACCAATGAGGATCTGAGTTCTTTATATTCATAGCCTTTTCTCTGCATAAAAACCTTTACTTCATTCAGACAGGCTGCGAAACGCCTAAGCACCATGCCTCTTGAAAGCCACCGCACTTTGTTGCTCAGAAGAAGGTCCGCATACTGACTGTTGACTCTTTCGAGAATTTCACAGAACTGCCGGTGATTTAAGCCCTTTTGACATAAATTTGTTGACCATCTGAATTACTTCTGTGATCTCAGGTGTAAAATGTTGTGCCTCTTGGTGGATTTATGCAGTGAAATGAAATCACATTATGGTCAAGCATATTCTGCAAAAGTGAAACAAATCCCTTATTTACCCCTTTAATATTCGGTGCCGCATCCCTTGCGATTAAGATAATATTGCAAATGTTTATCTCTTTTTTCTTTAAACAGTCAACAACAGCTGATAAAATATCTTCTCCCCTTGTTTGGCCTATGAGGGGCAGTAATTCAATAAGCTCCTCTTGGGGTCCTTCAGAATTAGCATATCTCGCCATGAGAACGATTTGTGCAAAGTCATCGACATCGCACGACTCGTCACAAGAAACAGAGAATCCTGTAACTGACTGAATGTCCTTTAATTGCTGGATAATGATATCAGCGGCCATTTTTATCGTTCTGTCCCTGACTGTTTTTTGCTGACAACGGCATATTCCTAAGTTTTTTTTAACAATTTCCTCTTTGTTTCTTAAATCACAATACAGCTTCTCCGATATTTTAATAAAGCACTCTTTAATATATTTGCCATCCGCAAACGGTGTATCTACTAACTACAAAACTTACGGCAGTTGTACTACTTGGTAATTTCAACCATTTAGTGAACATGCTCCTACCTTTGTCTGCTTTGTTCTTCAACTCATCCACAGCTTTCTTTCTCCAATCTCCAACTGGATATTTTTCTGCGAAGTTTAGTAAAATATCTCTCAAGATTTGTTTTTTTTATTGTTGGCGAGTATTGTACTGCAAATTAGAAATGAAGGTAAACCATCGGCACTTATAATGCATGCGTAGGATTCTGTCCATTCATTTTTAAACTCTCGGAGCTCATCTTCTATTTTCCTCTTTTTTGCAAACATTGTCATCCCGGAATGTAACTTAAATTTTAGTTAATTTGAATTAGCCCTTAAAACAATCTCAATACGATCATTGATAGTAGCTCAATAACTTTGGCTAAGATTAATAAAGGTGAAATACTCCTTTAGCCAAACAATTAGAGGGTTACAAAACCCAATGCATTTCGCCTACAAGGTGGGCATCGTCAGGGATAAAACCTGTTTCAACAGTGACTGGGAGCCAACTGCCAGTTGCAGGTTTTACCCCTGACGATGCCCACCTTGTAGGCGAAATGCATTGGGTTTTGTAACCCTCTAATTGTTTGGCTAAAGGAGTATTTCACCTTTATCAATACGATCAATTTAAGCTTAAAAGTTGTAAATCTATAATGAAGAGAAATATTTTGAGGATCTGTCTAAAATTCGAGTAAGTTAGTGTATGAGTAGAAATGAAATTAAAAATAATTTTAAAATAAATTTCTAGCACAGAAAACTAAAAGGAGCAAGAAAACTTGATAGTATCAAAAATATTTACGAAAAATAAGGACGCAGAAGAGAAAACAACCCAATTACTCACTTTGATGAATCCTGGATCAATACCGGTCCAACAATAAAAAGTAGGAAGAGATATATAGCTCCAAGCTTTCCTTGTAGAATTATTCACAGATTTTAACACATCCAAATGAGCGATGTTCAAGATTAATTTTCGTACTCGCAATGAGTGTGTAAAATGAAAAGGAGCCTCTCACAATCAAGAAACCTGACTCAAGCACATTTATGCCTGAGCTCCCGAAAATTGATCCTGGGATAGAAAAAAAGACGGCTATCGGTGAAAAAATATGATGCTACATTGTTTTTATCCGACTGTGGCTTACAGAGTATAGAAACCTCGTAGTAAGAATTTCAATACAAAGTAGTAATTTACCGGCTGGTGACCTATCTTATCAACCGAGACCGTCAATGTCGCGGGAGAGTGGGCGTCGGGAGCTGCAGGTCATTACTCAAAGAGCCGCATGCGGCTCAGGAGCCACGGGTTGCCTACCCCTGGTCTAGGAGAAATTTTAATTTAAATCGACTGAGGGAGATTTGGGCCTTCTTCTATAAGAGTTATATAACACAACTTTCTACCACCAACTTTAAAAAATCAGGTATTTTCAGATATAAAAATTCTGATCTATTCTCACTTTTTCATAATTAAGCAAAATGATAAACAGGCTTAAAAGCGGAAGTAGGTGAATTGAAAGGCATTTCTGCAATAATTGCAACAAGTAGTTCTGGAAAGAACTAATCCGCCTACTTTCCTTTCAAATAACAAAAGGGAACAAATCTATTCAAGACCAATAAGATTAGAAAAGTGTACTCCATGTCGGAGTACACAGTTTCCAAATGCGTTATTTGAGATTTCACAATTTTCTCAATATTTTTTCGCTCAGATAAGAATTTAACGAGAAGCAAGGGAGGTACGTTGTAAAATACATGTAGGTCTTCATGTAAAGTAGTCGTAATTATTGTCCGATTCTAACCAAAATTGGAATCAGTCAATTCATTTTAACAAAACTACCCAATACCAAAATTCATCAAAATACGTCCAGTGGTTCCCGAGTTGAAACAAAGGAAAATTGCAGGTCTTCATGTAAAGTGGTCATCATTTTCGTCCGATTTTAACCAAATTGGAATCGGTCAATTAATTTTAGCAAAACTCTCCAATAAAAAATTTCAACGTAATACGTAATGTAGCCAAAATTTTCAAGAGCCGCATGCGCTTCCGGAGCTGACGGTTGGCCACCTTTGGTCTTAATCTTACTATCGTTCTCGTGTTATTCGCGTTACCCTAATTCGCCACCATAGGTGCGACGTTAGTGTTCCGAACATATCAACAGAATTAGGTTTTATATGCATAAATATTATTTGCAAATAGTATTCATCGGTACAAATATTTTCATAGATGATTTAGGAATAATACATCTTCAGGTAGTTCTGAAAATCTCCGTCACCTGCATTATCCATATAATCAAATATGATCATGCATTATTGACATTAACTCAAACTGTAATCTGTCGTCCAGGCCACTGGCGGATCCAAGGGAGGGGCAATCATCCCCCTTTGATGTCCCCATTGTCGTCCAATGGATGCATACTTAAATCCATTCCGCGTGAAATTCCTTCATTGTGCGCCACTGATTAGGTCAGTAGGGCAAGGGTTAGAAAGATTGTGACAAGGACAGAGATTTTCAGAATAATGGTCGTCGACAGTAGTGGATTCAAGAGAAGGGAGAGGCGAATAGGGCAATCGTCCTCCCCTTGAGAAGATTCTGGATTCCTCCCTGGTCAGAGCTCAAATTAAACTCTGTAATTATATTTACTAATTTAAAAAATACATTTATTATAATCTTCTGCCATCTGAAAAAGTTATGGTTTTGTAGAAAAGTACAAGAAAGTTAAGGCTTTACTTAAAAGTAATTATAATTATTCTATTACAAAACATAGTGATTGTGCAAGATAAAAAATTTTCTTTGATGAACAAATCACAAATTAGAGTAGCATATTAAAAAATTAAAGTATAATTGTTTGAAGAAGTAAGTACTTATCTTAGGCATCTCCAATTGCAATAACAAGGTTATAAAAACATGAGCATTTTGGCTTCAATGCAGTCGAGTTACCTCGGCCACCCTCCATTTACCCAAATTAACTCGTCCACATTGTAGCCGAAATGCGCGTATGGTTTTATAACCTTGTAATGGCTGTTGGAGATACCTAATTCTGGGTCTATATCAGGGGTTCCCAAATCGTGGGCCATGGCACACTGGCGGGCCACAGCACGTTTTCCTGGTGGGTCACAGAGACTGCCCAATTCTTGTCTTTATTTAGTTATTTGTTCATATATTTCATGGTAACAACTTCTATAGTGAAGAACATATATATGGTATAATATGGTGAAAAGATACATAAACGGGGGTCGTCCCTCAAGTGACATCGATTTCTTTGGTTTAAAAAAATTGCTCAGCCATGATCCCCATTAGGCCATGACATGCCAGGCCAAAAGCCAGTTGGGCCACATGACGAAAAAAGTTGGGAAACACTGGTCTATACCAAGCCGAAAAAACAGCAGCTGTGTGTTTTTCGGCTAAACTGTTTATTGTTCTTGCAATTGTTTCGAAATATCGGCGACGACAGTTGTTATAGACTGTTTATTCTCTCACCATGACGCGGAAAAATCAAAGAGTTTTATCATTTGAAACAGTTTCAAACAACATTTTCGACGCTGTGTAGATTAGCGTCGTAATTTTCAGCGATATTAACCTACTGTATATTTTTTCGTGTGTATATCAAGTCAGACGAGATTGAGAGTTGAAGAGACATGTAAGTCAATAGAGCTATACAAGGAATCTCCACTGATATGGAGCCCCACACCCTCGGAGTATAAAAGCAAATTTAGAAAAGCGACGATTTGAAGTGAATTGCAGTTACATTAAAGGCATCTACAGATGAAGCTGAACGTCAGTTGAAGAACGTACATTCGCAATATTTCCGAAAAAATGGAGCTATAAAAAATACAATAATTAGGAAGCTCTACGTAATTAGTCGTTTGCTTTTCACGTAGGTGCATAAAATGGCATAAAACAGCTAGCTTTTCGTATCAACATACACAACGTTCAAACCAATACGGATTGAAATTATCGTGTTTGCTCATGCTTTGCTTGTTGAAACTGTGGCGTAGACAGGAAGAAAGAAAAACGCTGCTGTTCAGTCGACTTGGCGTTGACCTAGCATAAGACAAGTATTTACTCAACTCGAGTAAATAGAGGGTGCTCGAGTTAACTCGGCTAAACGTAAAAAAAATCACATTGGAAAACAAAAGCGCGTCGTGTCTCAGGCGAGCGGATATCCGCCGAGGGCGCAAGCGGCGGTCATGAAGAGGTGGTGCATCCACTCCTCTGGTTCGGTAAACTTCTTCCCACGAACAGACTTCGGTTCCCTGTGGATGAAGATTGAACCGGAAATCACACAAAATATCGCTCCCTGTCGATTATTTGAGAGAGTAGAGTCAGGTGGTTACCAAGAATAATGGCAGAGAGAGATGTTGGAATTAATAGTTTCAAAATTATTATCCATTATTTTTTTTTGTATCAGTAAATACAAAGATCGTGAAGGTTATTATATAAAGCTCCGTCACCTCTTCAACGGATATTCTCCTGAAAATTGTCTATTAGTGCCACCTACATTGAGAATATACAGACACTTCCTTCATCAAAATAAATTGTCAATAACCAGAAAACGCTAAAACAAAATTTCGGTACAGTGTACATCGCACTAATTTTCTCATACAAACACGTTTGGGTCTTACTCCACTCTTTCCTGATTGGAAGAAAATCCTACTGCCACGAAAACAAGGATAATATTTTCCGCACGTAAATGTTATTAATAAGCATTCGCCACAATTTCATGTTATTAATATATTGATAACCTCATATACTATGTAAAAATTAAGCTTGATAAATAATTATGCCCTATAAAAATATCGAGTATTGTGTGGATTGGCGAAGGCAGAGAGGGACTGAAGCATTACTGATGGATGAAGATTTTTGAGTGACGTCAGAGGGCTGGGGAGAGTTTCCGAAAACACGATATATTATAATGCCGCTGGATGCTATAGTTATTTTTTAAAAAGAAATGTGACTTATGACTCCAAGGTCTACAACTGAATGGATTTTAATCAAAATCGTTTGGAGCCATTTTTTAACAAATCGACATTTTGTGAAATTCGACTCGAATCAACTATCCCCTTTTGCGTTTCTAATTTCCGTTCTGGGTAATTGTATGCCTAAATACGACATATCATTTGATTTCGTTGAGCTTTTTAGGCCCTAGAGCCGCGCACATACAGGCAGACGGCATGGCGAAAACCACTTTCTTGGACTCAGAGACAGCTAAAACTTGCATATCTGTCAACATCTCTGAATTAAATTTATACGATTAAAATAGTTTCTCTATATACTACGTGAACAAGAAAGTAAACATGTGACGCGGCGAATACATGACTCTCCCCATCTTAAGGAATGCATGTATTTCAATAGTACTTATAAGTTCCTGTCAATTACAGCTTCCTCAAGAATAATTACACTCACGAATAATTTAAAAATAGTTTTAAGTCACTTCTTACATTGGAAAAATAAGTAAACAAAATTGCTATTATGTTTCGCGATTATAATTACTGTTGGTGGCATCGCTGTGTGTGTGTATATATATATATATATATATATATATATATATATATATATATATATATAACTTACGGAAAAGGAAAGGTAAAATGAATATATGGATGTCAACAAGGTGTTGGGATGAGGAAACCCAGTGAGCACTCACCAATCAGACGACTTCAGGTTGGCGAGGCCCCGGGGATGTCGAAGCGACACACGTAAAATAACACAAAAACACAGAAACATCACAAACGTAAAGCTTTCGGAACTACTCCTTCTTCAGCTACAGAGAGAGAACTCCCTCCTCCTCATCCCAACACCTTGTTGACATCCATGTATATATATATACATATATATATATATATATATATATATATATATATATATATATATATATATATATATATATATATATATATAATGATAGCAATCCCAGCGCTGGGATTGCTATAAACAATTTTATCATTGCAACGGAAACAAAGCGATCAGCTAACGACATGCAATATACTGAACCTAAATTCTGAAGAAAAATCGATATACCTCTGATAGAGTCCGTTCTATGAAAAATAATTAAAACGAAAGTTATAGAAAACTATATTGTCGATAACTTAATTGATGACAAATATTTACGTGAATGAAGCTATATAGGTGATATTTGGCAAAAGCTGACAAATGACAAAAGTAGTTAAGTAAAAGAGAGCGAGCTACACTGGCAAATATATAAAATATAAGCGAAGGAATTCTCCAAAGCCAGTCAAACTGATAAAACCCGGTTAAAAGGCCGGATAAAAACAGATGAACCCGGATAAAAACCGGATAAAAACCCAATACGTATTTCGGCTACAAAGTAACCATCATCAGGGGTTAAAAAAAGGCGGAAGGGGGACTTGAGAGAGGGCGACTGAAACCAAGACCAGTGGCACGCTCTCAAGTGGATGTCCAGGGCTGTGTCTGTGTATTTATACCGGGTTGGTGGGCAGGGGAGGGGGAGGGGGGGGAAGAAAAAAGGGGGGGACCTAGATGACCTAGGTGATGGGAGAAAAAGGGGGGAGAGGTCAGTTTAAAAAGAACGCTGTTTATTACCCCTAACTCGTTATTCATCAGGGTGTGTCTGTATTTATGAATGTGTAAGCTTTCTGTTGCGTCGAGTTTGGTATTTGGGACTTGTTTAAGCAGTTTGAGGCAATTTGTGTCTAATGGGTGGTTATATTCCAAAATGTGTTTCGCGACGGCCGATTTTTCAAAGCGTCCATGTCTGTAGTGCGCTAAATGTTCTTTGAATCTGATGGAAATATTTCTTTTCGTTTGGCCAATGTAAGACATGTCGCATGTGGGGCACAACACGATATATGCCGGATTTTTCTAATGTGGGTATTTTGTCTTTAGGGTTCCCTAATAAATTTTTAATGTTATTTGTATTGTGAAACGTTAATGTATAATTTACGTTATGAAAGATTTTTGTTAGCCCTTTGTTTAGGGTTGGATGGAAGGGGAGTGAAATGAATTTTTTCTTCCTATCGTCACTTAGAGCAAGCGTAGTACTTGTCTTCTTGTCTAATGTTTTGGATTGCTTGTTAATAATGTTGTCTATCAGTTCGTGTGTGTACCCGTTTTCTAGGGCCGCGTTTTTAATATATTTGACTTCTTTGTCGAAACGTTTTTTATTTAGCGGTGTCGTCAATAGTCTATGTACCATATGGTTGAAAGCCGCGATCTTTTGCTTGTAAGGGTGATTGGAGTCTTTCTTAATATAATTGTTGGTATGGGTCGGTTTCCTGTACACGTAAAATTCTAGTCGTCCATTATTATTAATGATCAAAATGTCAAGAAAAGGTAAAGACTTATTTTCTTCGATTTCGAAGGTGAAGTTTATAGAGTTGTGAAATGAGTTGAGTTCTTGGACGAAGGTGTTAATGTTATAGAGTTTTGTGTCAAAAATGGCAAAAATGTCATCAACGTACCTGCACCATGTGTTGGGGAAATAGTTTAACGTATTTTTACAGCGTTGCTCAAAAGAATAAAGAAAAATATTTGCTATAAGTGGTGAGAGAGGATTGCCCATTGATGTTCCATTAATTTGTTTATAGAACTTATTGTTAAAAACGAAGTAATTTTGTTCCATGCATAAGTTTGTCAATGTGAGAATTTCTAGAATTTTGTTTTCCTCAACTTGTTTACTTAGTAGCCAGTCCTGGAGGTTTTCGAGCGCGACGTCAATGGGAACACTGGGGAAGAGTTGTTCTACGTCAAATGACACCAGTATTTCATCTTTGTGTATTTTTTTGTTTCTAATATGTTCCAAGAAATTTTGGGTGTTTTTAACGCCGTATGTTTCTTCAATGCCTATACATTTTAATTCCTTAGTGAGCCATTTGGCGATTTTATAAGAGGGTGAGTTGATGGCCGAAACTATAGGTCTCATTTTATTTCCTAGTTTATGTATTTTGGGAAGGCAGTAAAGTCTTGGAATGGTGGGATTCGCTATTTTCAGAGCGAACGCTAGTCTTTTGTCAAATGTGTGTTTGCAACGGTTAACAGTTTCTTTGACTTGTGTCGCGAGTTTTTTAATGGGATTTTTGGAGATCTGGATGTAGGGGCCTGTTTCAATAGTATTTAATGTTCTTTCAAGGTAGTCCGCTTTGTTTAGAATGACTGTGGTGTTGCCCTTATCAGATTTGGTGTAGACGCAGTCTTTCTTCTTTAAGTTTTGAATAATTTTATAGTCTGTCTTATTTATCTGAAGGTTCTTATTTGGCAAATTGTTCATGTTCCGCTCAATGGCGATTTTACTAGCGGTTCTTATATACTGTTTGGTCGTGTCGTTACTATCCTTTATACCACATTCTATATCAATAATCAGGTCGTCAATTGGTGGTTTTTTGTATGGAAGACAATGTTTAAGGCCTTTGTTGAGCAATCTGATCTCGTCATGGGTGAAGTGAACGTTGGAAATATTTTTAACGAAATTAATCTTATCTGGAGACCCGGTAGGACTAAGCTTCTGAAGAGATTTAATTTTCGAATTTATGCCTCTGAGTTTGGTTTGAATTTTATGTTGGTTAACCTCTTTCAACTTTTGAAAGTATTCATTAAAGAAATGATACTCAATATTATTAAAATTTTTTGTGATAGCGAGGTGTAGGTTGTATGCTTGAAATTCTAGTTGACTACGTTTAGCGTATTTGGCACGAATTTCTAAATTGAGCCAATGTTGACGTGCTGTTTCTATTGCTTTGGAAGCGTGAGGGTTATTAGGGGGACCGTTAATTTTAATAAATTTGGGGAATAAATGCAAAGATTTGCACTTTTTAAGAAAGTGTATGTCAATAGATAAAGAGATGATTTTAAATTTTAAGGCATGTAATTTGTTGAGCTCTTTCGGCTGGAGAGCCATAATTAGTTAAGTAAAAGAGAGCGAGCTACACTGGTTACACGGGTTTTATCAGTTTGACTGGCTTTGGAGAATTCCTTCGCTTATATTTTAATGACAAAAGTAAACAAACTTCCACTACCGGTTGTTCCATTTTAGCATTTTTTAATATAAAATCGAATTATAAGGTTGTGTGCTGATTTAATTAGCAGTTTTGAAGTTCAAGCACCCATAATGCTCCTATTACACAGACATCACCGAGGAAATAGCGAAAACATTCAAGGAACCTTAAAACGTGTATTACCGTTGAAATTTCGAATTCTATTTTTTCAAGAAAACAATACCTCCTCTATACTCTGTATGGATAAAGTAAAAATGGGGCAAGTATCTTGATGCAGAAGTTTTATTCATTTCGTTCGAGCTTAAAATGTATTAGAGGGTACGGGATTACCAATTTCAAAAATACTCAAAGTGGTACGCTAGCAAATAATGAATGAATACCCTTCTTCAAGGAGCACATTTCATTATGCGATTATGCTATAGTGATATTTGTGTGTATACACATACATATAATTGTACTCGGCATTAGTATAACGGTCATATTACCAGCAACTGAGATTCCCTACATCCAACCGAGCAGGCAATATCCAGTCCTTCCGTTGAGTAACGTACAGCTCGCTCGTGAGTACCAGATCGTCATCAAGCACCCTCAATAGGTTGAGTATTTCACAACCGCACAAGATTGGGTTGTGGTCCAGCAGAATTGTTGCGTGAGAATACAATTTCCGGGCCTCGCGACTCGGCCGTCTCTTCATCAACTGTAGGGAGGAAAAAAGCAGAGTATATATAATGTTTTGTTTCTCGGGAAACGATGACCTCGAGCGCATATTTCGTGAATACGACTGACCATGGATGCTGGCAGTTCCAACCCTTTGATATTATTCCATCGTAAATCCACGGTGAGCGCGTGGGAACATGGGTAAGGATAGGTGGTGCCGTTGCCGTGGATGTACGCTGTTGCGAACAGCATCTCTTGGTGCGTCAGATATTCGAATTTGTTGAAAGATAGGTCAAGCAGTCGGAGATTGGGGAGATTGATTCTCCAGTCAAGGAATATGGTGCTTATCGAGTTGTTGGAGAGGCGAAGTTCCTGCAAAAGAAATAATTATTCGATGCTACAAAGATGAATGGTTTCATTTAAATGTTGGAATCCATAGTCTAAGCTTATATTAGTACGTTTGATATAAAACAAGTTTCTTGATTCTTATTGAGGGACTGTAAACATTCATCGGTCGCCTACTATTTTATTTATTACGAGTTGTCGACGCTTGCATACATCAAGCGCTTAAAAAAATCACCATACACGAAGATCTAAACTCGTAAATAAACCAACGCGATGTCCAGTGAACAGCACTTCAGCCACGTGTAGCTTATATGTATTAGATAATAAATTCCACGAGTTCTAGCAGAATATTTATAATTTTCCACGCAATTAAGGCAACTATGCGAAATAGGTATGACGTCAATATATTTAACAATTGAAAAGAGGTAAAATTTCTCGAAAAACTACGAAACAGCATTAAAATACTATATATATTTTACTAAATTTTGTGTTAGTATAATGAGGTCATCCTATGTATACGTCGTAGTTAAAAATCAATGGCACAATAATATATAAGTAAGATAATTTTCATTTTTTACGAAATCTAAAATCTATAAAAGGCTACTTTTACCCTCTGTCACGCTATACAAAACGAGATACATTTTTGATATTTGGCAGGAATGTTCGATTCACATATTTTGTAAGATGATGACGAAAAGAAATCTTGAAATAGATCCTAGGTTCGAGTCCAAGATAGGAATTTCCATTTCCCATATGATAACAGCTAAAAATCGACTTTTCGACTTGCAGGCTTTTATTCTTTTTGAGATTTAAATTAGAAAGAATTAACCTATGATCATCGGATCTGGCCCATTTTAAAGAAAAAACTTAATCAATGGCATAATGATATATAAGTAAGACAATTTTAATTTTCTGCGAAATTAAGTCATGTATCCGGAATTTTTAAATTCTCGGGCAATCGGCTCGCGTCCAAGTTTTCGAATTTCAGGTTTCATCGCTTAGACCGCCGTTTCAGCAATATCTATAGTCATCATTAAGACAATAACCTATGTATCACATCAAAATTTATATAAAAATTAGAATATTTTGTGTGTTAGGATTATGGAAACATCATCCGTGGCTTTTAGTTCGTATCCGGATAAAAAATAAATTTAAAATTATCACGTCATCATATGTATACGTCGTTGACTGAAATCAAATGGATTACAATGCAATCTAAACATTAAATCAATGCTCTTAAAGTATGGAAAATACATTCTCATTGAAAGGCATTGGGATCTTTGTTATGGTAGTTAATATTTTTTATTGTTGAAAACCGAAAAACCTTTCACAATTTTACGATTAAAATTAAATTTTTAAGCAAATTAGGCACGGATTTGAATTGTCTCCATAAAAATAAACTTCATTCTTTCATCCACGGTATGGTGCATGTCCCGTCTTCGTATCGTAATTGTAAAAAATCTGTTGTGGCCACCACACCATATCTGTAATATTTCTAAAAATACCAAATAAGTTACATAATAAAAAATATTTTAAGAAAATGCGAGAAAATTTTAGACTTTAGAAACAGAAATAAACTCAAACCATAGCCTTCTGATATTGGATATAGCCACAAAGTTCCATCAATTAAGAAAAGAAAAAGGAGCGTCATTAAGACGTAACTGAGCGTCAATTGTTAACAATAGTCATCGGTAGGAGGCGTGGTGGTGGCAGCTAAAAATATAAGATATCTCTTAAAAATGCATTATATAGAAAAATGTTTCAAACAAAGGTTGTGGGAAATGACATTTCCTACAACTTTTATTCCAGTACATTTTTACATTTGTCAAATATTAAAGCAAATATTTCAAAATAACGGATAAGTGACAAGAGTAAACACCCACTACCGGTTGGCTGATTTTTCCTAAAACTAATCACTTCTTGTGACTTTCGTAAAAATGTTAAATATAAAATTTCACGTTGACCTGATTAATAGTTTTTGAGTTAGAGGACCTACAAAAAAGCTATCACACACACGCACGCGCACGCACGCGCACGCACGCGCACCCACACGCGCACGCACGCGCACCCACACGCGCACGCACGCGCACGCACGCACACGCACGCACACACACTCTCACGAACGCACACACACACACACAGACATCATCGAGAAAATGGTCAAAGCGTGTTCAGGGGACCTCAAAACGTGTATTTCCCTTATACTACGTATGGAGAAAGTAATAATTTAATAAAGCAATTTTATATAGCCCCGCGCCGTTCCTCTGCGAGGCGAATTCGTCCGCTGCCTGTGTACAACCCTGAACCTTTTCGTTTCGGAGTATATTTAAAGTAGAAAATAATATCTAGCCCTATTTTCGGGCTTCTCTCTCTCTGTCTCTCTTCCTCCCACTCCCCTCTCACCCCTCTCTTCCTCCTTCTATCTCTCCCTCAAATCAAATCTCCCGCTTTCCGTCATTCTCTCCCTTCCCCTTTCACTCAGTAGACAAAGACATACTCATAGCAAAACTCCGCTGCATGCGATTCTCTTCACCTTCAATAGATTGGTTCTCCTCGTACCTTAGCGACCGATTCCAAAAAGTCATCTCCAACGACTCCTCGTCTTCATGGCTTAATTTTAACCAAGGCGTTCCGCAGGGTTCAATTTTAGGTCCCCTATTGTTCTCTCTATTTATTAATGATTGTTCTCAATATTTAACTTACTCCAAGCATCATCTGTACGCAGATGATCTCCAAATATACTTATCGTTAGACACCAAACCAAATAACTTATCTCTTTCCATCGCCAACAGAAATCATGACTTGGCTCAACTCCAAGAATGGAGCTATAATAATCTTCTCAACATAAATCCCTTGAAATCTCAGGCCATTTTAAACGGTTATTCAAACCTACTGGCTTCTATAAACCTTGCGGAATCAGTTCCTCTGTCTTTGAATGGCTCAGATATTCCCTATTGCAAAATCATAAAGAATCTCGGTATTTTAATTAATGAAACGCTAACCTGGAATAATCATGTAATAAAAGTCTGCAAGACGGTAAACTCTTCCTTACACACTCTAAGGCCTCTCACTAACATTCTTCCCTCTTCGCTAAAAATCTCTAATTCTTCCTCACTTCGACTATTGTGATACTGTTTACCAGGACTTATCAAAGGATCTCGCGATTAAGCTACAACGTTCTCATAATGCCTGCATCAGATTCATCTTGAATCTTAAAAAGTCTGACCATGTCGCAGAATACTTCCGTCGACTCACCTGGCTAAAATTTGAATCCAGAAGAAACCTTCACCTCCTCTCTCTATTGTATCAAGTACTTAATAATCACATCCCTTGCTATCTTTCTTCTCATTTTGCCGCCATTAATACAGTTCACCAATGCAATACCAGAGGACACGATAAATTACTAACTCCCCTTCATAGAACAGAAATTTACAACAAATCCTTTACCGTCACTGCTTGCAAACTCTGGAATGACCTTCCAACGTTAATAAAAACCTCTCTATCTCGGGGCACTTTTAAACACTTGTATTAAAAGTATCTCCTCTCACTCTCCATGCATTGAACTACTCCCTATCTTCTCTTTCAGGTTGTCACTAGGATGCGCTTATTAGGCATGAACTCATAATTTTATTTTACTTTATTTTCCTGTATCATAATTACGATGTAATCTCCCAGGCATATCTTACCCTACAATCCCTATTTCCCTCTCACGCCCTCCCTTGTATGGATATTAATGTATGTATTTATAAATGATTTTTTCTCTCTTTATCAAATTGTTGGTTTTTTCTCTTTCTCTGAACTATTTATGAATTTTTCGCGGTTTTTTACACCTCTCTTCTCTTCGTAGGTGTTTTCCGCAGTGGGAAATTTTTTCTGTGTTAAAATATAACTGATACACAGTTTTTTTCGACCCACAAAACTAACAATATTCTTTGGTAATACTCTGTCATCTATTAACCAATATATAATTAACTTGTAATTTGTATATATTTTACTGTAATTTTTATGTAATTTAATTTCTTTTAATATGTAAATATTGTAACTACTTATATGACGAAAGGGTTAAATGTAAGAAGGGACTATATAGTCTCAATTTCGCCCTAAATAAAGTCGTTTGTCTGTCTGTCTGTCTCTATTCTCTTTCCTTCCTTTTCTCTTTTACTCTACCGTTTCTCCCATACTTTTATCTTCCTCCGTTATCCCAATACGGTCCTATGTAATTTTATTTTATTTACGGTAACAATACTGTTTGTTCTTGGCAACGATTGACCATTGGGATCAAAAACACCCCTTGAATTTAAAATTTTCTGGAATTTCGGATTTTACAGAGGTTGTACCCGCTGACCTATCTGCATGCCAAATTTCAGCTCTGTAGCACTTCTAGAAGTATCTTAGGTTTTATATGATATATCGTATATATGTAAAGCCTTGTACACACCTACAAACAATGTCAGCAAACAATGTTTGCAAACAGTTTGTGGACTATGTTTGCAGACTGTCGGGCGATTGTACAGATACAGTCCGCAAACAAAGTTTTACGTCCAGCAGCAGCTGCGGTTTTTTGCTGGATATAATGTATATTTCTATCGTTAAATGATAGGCGGAAAAGAAAAAATCCTAGATATTGTTGGCAAACACGTCCACACCTGCAAACATTGTCCTTTGTTTTCCATTAAGAAAGGAAAACAAAATCCATTGAGCATTTCTTTGTCGATTGTTTGCAAACAATCGGCAAACACAGATGAAACTTGTATGCAAACCAGGGGCGGATCCAGAACCTTCCCAAGGAGGGTGCGATCGCCCCAATTACCCCTCCCCCGTCTTGATTCCTCCTCTGCCGACAACCATACATTTTAAAAATCCCTACCCCCATCAGAATCTTTCTTTCCCTTGTCATACAGACTTAATCTTTGGTGTAGAAACAATGGATGTTGCGCAGAATGAATTTAAGAATGCACATAGTGGAGGGCAATGGGGTCCTCTAAGGGGAGGGCGATCGCCCCTCCCTTGGATCCGCCACTGATGCAAACTGTTTGTAAACATTGTTTGCCGACAATGTTTGTAGATGTGTACAAGGCTTAAAAAGCAGCTATTTATAACGATAAGCTTTTATAATAACTTCACCGCATGCATATATATATATATGTATATATATATATATATATATATATATATATATATATATATAACAACTTACGGAAAAGGAAAGGTAAAATGAATATATGGATGTCAACAAGGTGTTGGGATGAGGAAACCCAGTGAGCACTCACCAATCAGACGACTTCAGGTTGGCGAGGCTCCGGGGATGTCGAAGCGACACACGTAAAATAACACAAAAACACAGAAACATCACAAACGTAAAGAGAGAACTCTCTCTGTAGCTGAAGAAGGAGTAGTTCCGAAAGCTTTACGTTTGTGATGTTTCTGTGTTTTTGTGTTATTTTACGTGTGTCGCTTCGACATCCCCGGAGCCTCGCCAACCTGAAGTCGTCTGATTGGTGAGTGCTCACTGGGTTTCCTCATCCCAACACCTTGTTGACATCCATATATATATATATATATATATATATATATATATATATATATATATATATATATATATATATATATATATATATATATTTGAGTTTTGATTTTTCGTCTGTTACTTCAATAAACCCAGCGGCCCTCCAAACTATTTTAAGTGTACAACGGGTTTCTCCCAATACCTCGTTGCCACCGTCATGACTACTTTTCCCTTTCCTTAAGTACCTATATATACCTCTCATCTTATTTTTCCTCGTCTGTCTTCTCATCTTCACTCAACAACTCTCTCCTTTCGCCTTTTTCTTCTTATCTTACCCTTTCACCATGGAAATTAACTTTCCCTAATGTGAGATCCGTACCCCCAACTGTGTTGTCTACTATATACACCTACTTGTTGGTGAGACCATCAGGCCTCCTCCTCTCCTGCTTCTCCTCGGCCAAAATATCTGCCTTGTGGGCCTCCTGTGAATCCCAAACCCACGTCCATTCATCTTTTAGCGCAGTGGCACGCTATAGCCGTCACCCTCATCAGAAGTTTCCTAATCTTCCAAAGCAAAGGGTTATTTGGAAATGTACCGCAACCAGATTCGAACAGAGTCTGCTACAGCACCGTCATCAGCAAACTTTTAATCTCGTAATGATTTTCTTAAGGGACGGGACAAGTGATTTCTGTTAGTACAAGATCATGGCTGTAAGCTGGACTTGACAGATCCTCCCAACTAAGGTTAAATTTGATTATACCCTCAGAGACGAATCCATTCTTCCGAATATCATGTCTCAGCTTTTTCAGGAATCCACGGCGCTGTTGACGGTGCTGCCACGTTCCATTGACGTCATTCACTTTCCTAAACACTGTAGCATGTCTAAAATTTGTTTTAAAAATTCCAATTAAATCGGCGAAATTCACTTTCGAGTCCTTACATATAGACTAAAAAATCAGCATGAGATACCTTGACAAACAATTGAGAAATATTAATTTTTGGTCAACTAGAACATACCTCGAGAGAAGGCAGCAAAACGAGCGGTGTCATGCTTCCCCAGGTTGCGGTCAACTTGTCGTACACTGGTGGAGAATCGATGAATTTCAGCAGATTGTTGGATAGATCTAATACCTTGAGAGATGCCTCATACCTCAGGTAGCCCCTGACGAGCTTTTCTATCCTGTTGTTGGACATGTTAATCACTTGAAGAGAGTAGGCACTTTCGAAAAATTCCATGCTGAAGTTCCTCAGCTCGTTTCCTGACAAATCCAGTAGTTTTAAACCCTGACCACGACTTATAAACGTCGAGGAAACTTTTTTCAACTTGTTGAAAGAAAGATTTAAGTGACGAATTCTTTTACTTTTGATTAAATCGTATTGGGGCAATTCCTTCAAGAGGTTGTTATATAGTGAGAGTTCTACCAAGGAGGGTAGTGCGTGGAAATCATCGTCTCTTATGTTTTCTAACCTATTGCTACCCAAGTAAAGATATTGTAACACGGGTAACCATAGACGAGGTAATGTCGTCAGCCTATTGCCTTGGAGATTGAGATATTGTAACCTTAAATATTTATTATTAGGGTGAAGTAAATTCATTGGTAAATCATCTAACTTATTTCCACTCAAATCCAAAGTCAACATTCTAGGCATTCTGGCAAACGTGTCATTCTCGAGGGTGATGAGATTGTTTTGAGAAAGATTGAGAAAGTGAATCATACTTGTATTGGCTATGAGTATTTCAGGAATGATTTCGAGAGAGTTTACAGAGAGATCAAGCTTTAAAATGTTTCTGTTGTTTCTGAAGAGGTGGTCGGGAAGGGCTTTCAGGCTATTGGATGAAAGATTGACCACCTTCAACATAGGGTTACTCTCGAAAACATTTACCGATAGAGAGGATATGCAGTTTTTTTCCAGAAAGACATATTTTAATTTCGAACAGAGAGAGAAGAAGCGGTCGGGAATCGATGTTATGCTATTCCCGCTCAAATCAATGGTTTCCAGACTTGACATCTCATGTAGGGCGTTCGGTTGCAGTGAGTCGATATTTGATTGGCGCATTTCCAATCTTACTAACGATTGGCTTCTCAAGAACTGGCCCAAGTAAAGATGTAATTTTGAATTTCCGTTTAATTTGAATGTATGGAGGAGGTCCATCGTCACGGGTTGTTCGGGTAGTTTTGATATAGCATTGTTAGATACATCGATCATTTCAAAATGTTCCTTTCCAGAAAAAAGAAAATGATCTATGGCGGCTAGGCTGTTGTTCCTTAAATCAACATTCATTTAAAAATCCATTTCCGCGAAATCGTCAATTGTAATCTCTTCAATGAAATTATTGTAAAGGGCAAGAACATTCAAATTCGAAAGACTGCTCATGTTCTTTGGAAGGGTGCTCAAATTATTATTGGACAAATCTAAAGTTCTTAGGTTCGTAACTTCTTCAAATATTCCATCTTCCAAAAAGGTTAAAATGTTATATCTAATTTGCAGGATACCTAGATTGGTAAGACCCGTAAAAGCGTCCTTCTGGATTCTCTTGATCCTATTTGTATACAGAAATAGCTCGGTGAGATTCTTCAGAGGTTGGAACAACCCACTTGGGATGTATTCGACTAAGGTGTTTGCTATGAAAAGCTCTCGAAGAGCCGGCGTTCCGCGAAACAGATCACTCGGCAGATCAGACAACACTGGACAGTTGACCGTCAGTTCCTCCAATGCGTCCAACCCTTCAAAGTGTTTTTTCGCCAAGTGGAAAATCACTCTTCCTTCACAGTAAATCTCCATATTCCTGATAACCGGCCTTTCAGACCGCGAGTCTTTCTTCGTAGGTGGATCGATCAACGTCATGTACGAAACTCTGGGTTCTGGGCATTCGTTGAACGTCACGTGAATGGCTCTATCTAATTTAGGCAATTCCAACTGCAGAAGTTCCGTCTCGAGTGTCCTGTTGCATAGAAACTCGATATTTCCGCTGCTTATGTTCAGCGACACGTGCACTTTCATCTCGCAGTGAATGAAACTCATCTCTCCGTCTCCGAAACAAATGCATTTCGTATCCCAATCGCAGCGTTTGACAGCGACTTCTCTGTCTTGGTCCTCGACGTATCGGAATAAGTCGATATACCTGTCCTTGAACTTGTAATAGATATCGCTACTTGACAACTTCATCGGGGGTACATAAGAGAATGACGGATTGAGGCACAGAACACCGAGCAACAGCAAATACACAAGTCCCATTTCGCAAAGGTTCCCAAAGGAACTGCGGGCAATGACTCTCAACAGGATCGTCTCTTCCCTTTAAACTTCCCTATACGTTTTACTCCGGCAAAGCGCCTTATCAAAAATTAGCACTTCCTCATTTACCTTAATATAATAGAAAATAGAAAGCGGAAAAAATGATAAGAGTTCTTCCCGTTGACCAATTTCAAACAAAATCTAATCAGGACTAATAAAAATCTTGAATATGTATATTTTGCGTTATTTTCCTCACACGTATGTGTAATTACAGATGAATAAAATGCCTTATTATTTTAGGAAGTTCAAGATTTTAGGAATTTTCAATGAATGTGTCATTCTGAGGGTCTGTTACAAAAATAATCACTTGATTTTTTGCTTAAATCATTTTTAATTTCAACAGTTTAGGAAGGTTTTTGCTATAAATCAACATAATGCTTATTACAGTTTTAGGTTAGGAACACGAAATCATAAAACTATAAAGAAATTTATCGCCCAACTCGATATGTGATGAGCAAGCAGCGGAAGAAATAATTAGACAAATTTGCTCCAATTCTGTGGTTTAAAATATATGATGTAAAACTTTTTAAAAATAAAGTGAAAATATGAGTAAAAAGTATCGTTTTACGATTCAAAAGTTAAAAATAAAATTAATATAGAAATAATATTTTAAAATAAATTTATATTATTAAAATTTGAAATAAAAAACAACATAATGTTGTTGATTCCGAAATTTCAATAATTCAAACAAATTTAACCAATAACTAGCTGCCTTTGGTGCGCAAAAATTGCGCGTTATTATCATCATGGTATTATTATAGTAAATAAACAAAAACCCCTTTATCGTAAACAGGAAGAGAATACATTCACGCTGCAGGTTGCTGGTAAACACCGTCGCAGGAACTACGTGAAAAGGAGACACACAGAAAGTTACAAATTATCCAAAAAGCACTCACACAGTAAACTCTAACCAAATTTTAAACTATTTAGATTAAATTTTGGTTAGAGTTTACTGTGGGTGAGTGCTTTTTGAAGAATTTGTGTGTTTCTGCGTGTCTCCTTTTCACTCAGGTCCTGCGACGGTGTTTACCAGCAACCTGCAGCGTGAATGTATTCTCTTCCTGTTTACGTTGAAGGAGTTTTTGTTTATTTACTATTGTATTGTTTCACCATGTCTCGCAACCCTCCCTTTTCATGGTATTATTATGCCTGTATGTAGTAAAAAACTAACATTTTAAAAAGAAAGCGCATTGACATTTGATCACATATAGCTGCCCACGATACGCAAAATTTACGCTCTATAATCCTCATCATCAGCAAGAATTACTAAAAAGTGAGCATGAGGTAACTCATTTTTTTGAAATTCGACCACATTCTTTCTTAAAATCCCTATCTGCCCCATCTCTACCTCTCCCCTGCCATCTATACGCCCCCTCCCTGTCTCCTCTCTATCTCTTCCCACCTCTTTCCACTTCCCCTCCCTACCCTCAATCTGCCCCCTCCCTTAACCCCCCTGCTCGCGCCCTTCCCTCTCCCTCTCCTTGTCCCTCCTTAACTCACTCTGTTCCCTCCCTGCACCTTCACTGTCCCCACCCTGTCGCCTATCTACCCAGCCCCTTTCTCTCCCATACCATATGTATCATCTTTATATAATAATACTCAATGTCTGTCCGTATGTCCCACCTTTTTTCTCTTGAACAGTTTGTCATAGAGAAATGTTGTAAAAGCCATTTTCTTTCTGCCAACTAAGAGACCCCAGGAAAACTATTTTCGTTTACATAAGTACCCGGATTCGACTCCGGGAGACGATTCTATTTTCCCATATGTTTACACAGGAGTTTCGATTTTTCAAGGTGCAAGGTTTATTTCCTTCATTCATTAAAATACGTAAATAGAGACAGAATTTCTCCGTTTTTACTTTATTCGACGGCTAAAACTATAAAATATATTTTTTGTAATGTTTAGACGTTGCAGGGAAGAAATTTTTAGAAACACGAGTTTCTTTTCGAAATTGTATGTCTTTTTCGTACTCTTTCCGGGCGTTGCCAAGGCGACCCGCATTGTTGCCTTCGATTGAATTAGCGTCTATTAAGCCTTCAAATAGACAAAGGAATTACGTTATTCGCTTCGCACTTTTTATGACGCATCGAAATTATAGTTGTATCAATGTCAAACTTAACGTTGCAACGTTAATAATTGGATATTATTATTATTCAATAAACTGCGTGTGGGCTGTGCGCATTTTTAACGATGATGATTTTAAACATGCAGATTTCTAACCGACATCGCAAAAGTTTTTCCGGGTACCACTAGTCCGTATAAATACGTAAATCCTATCTTCTCCAAACTAAAGCCTTCAGCTTGCAAATATGTGCGTTTTTAAGGTAACTAAGATTTCTTACCGAAAAAATGTGAATAAAAAATTGGGATATACTAAACTTACGGAAAGCCTGCTGCGACATACAGGAAGTTTTGAAGAATGAAACAAGTTCAGATTGTGAAATAAATGGAATATAACTCTTTACCAGTGAAGAGCGAAGAATGTTACCAACGGTTGTGCCCTAAAATCATGGTGTAATTGACGATTTGAATTTTATGCATAAAATAGATTGCAGTAAGTATATCCAAATACTGAAATATTTTGTAGGATAATTCTTACAATGCCAGTGACCGTGGAGTAAGCTGGAGAGTCATTTTCAAAATTAAAATTACTAAAAAATTACTTACGATCCACGATATCACAAGACAGGCTGACTTGGTTGTCAATTGAACAAAAGGAAGTTGATGAGAATGACAAATCAATAATAATTGATAGATTTTTACACATTGAAACTAGAAAAGCACATTTTAAAATGTGTAATGCGGAAAATTATCATTTTCTAGATTTTTACTCAAATTCAATAAATAAAATTTTCGAAACCTGTTATTTTTAGGTATTTCTGGAGAACAATAATATTAATGTAAAATTGCAAACAAATAAAAATAAAATTATAATTAAATGATGAGTATGATTTTTCTGTGAACGGCAGGGAATTATTGAAAATAGCATTAATTGTTGAATAATTCACAAATTCTAGCACCGCCATAGTTAGTGCATCTTTGCTCCTCCTCTCCCAGAACACCAAATACAAAGTTGGCCACACATCCCTGTCCCACGTCGGTTGTTTAGTCAAGAGACACCCAAATATGTTGACCACTAGCTTTTTTTCTCACTTAATTCGAAGTCACTTTATACAATCATCTGACACTGAGTGTTTTGTATACTTCTGCAGAAATTCTACGAGTTGTTCGTTCTTCAGCTAAGCCAGTGGTATATTTGCATAAGCAAAAGCCTTGCACAAGTCTTCGCCAAATTCGCCGCGTGTTGGTCCAGACTTTGGCAGTGCTGTGGTCACTAAGGATTGTCATTTTCCCTCCAAATTAATTTCTTTATTTTTTGCATGTTTCCAAGTTTGAAGATACTTCTGAACTTGGTCTTTCTTTGCCGCGGTTAAAGGGACCTCACAGTATTTACAGAATGAAACTCTTCTGTCTGTTGAAAAATCTTTGAACTCAGTCACGAATTTAATGTCATACTAACAGTTCTCGCCTCTTTAGGCATTGTGGGAGTTATACTGAAACTGTTTGGAAAATATAGTATAGAGAGTAAACAACACTCTTTTAATAAACAGAGTACACAGTAATATACAGACACGACCGATTTCAACGAGTACTTGTAGTCATCAGTTGCGCAAGTTACATGAATATATATGCTAAAGAATTTTGAGGGGAAGGAGGAACCAGAGGCGAAATGGGAAACCCCCGAGAGAGAGAGAGAGAGAGAGAGAGAGAGACCGAAAACATAGCAGGAAGGAGGCAAGACAATGTGCGCAACATTTTAAGCGCGCCGCTTCTACTCGGCTACAATTCTGCTGTGTATAGCATTGGAGTGAAAAGGAAGATTGAAAGGCGGTGTGAATAATGGTTGTTTCTAGCATGAGTCATGCACAGGTGTTCTATCGTTGTCAATTGTCCTCAGTCCTGATCTAGGAATTATGAAACTTTCCAAAAATATCAGCCATTAAATGGAAATAGGAATAAAAAAAATATGCACAAAAAGGCAAAATATGCATTTTCTTACGAAAAATACTTAAAATATGCTATTGTATAACTATCCTATAGGACTAGGCTAGACAGTAACTGCGTTTTATGTAGTTCATAGTGTAATTACTCGTCGAAAAAGCTGAGATAATATCAATAAGGATTTGTTTGTTGTAACCTCAATGTTATTATGATTGCTAAAAAAACTGCTATAATTTATTCCCATTGTCTGTAAAATAAAAAACAGTGTTGGCAATGTAGGAAGATGGGGCGGATTGATGTTGATAATCACAAAAAGTAATCGCACGAAAAATATAAGACTATCTATGTAAATACATTTGGAGAAAAAAGAACTCAGTCTCTGGGAAAGTCTTATTAATGTACTAAACGATATTTATTATGTACGAGTTGTCGGTGCTTGCACACTGCAAACGCTAAAAAATCACCATATACAAAGATTTAAACTCGTAAATAAACCAACGCGATTTCCTGGGCAACAGCACTTCAGCCATGTGGAGCCTATGCGTATTAGATAATAAATTCCATGAGTAATATCAGTATATTTATAATTTTCCGTGAAATTAAGGCAACTATCCGTTATTTCCAAATTCTCTGGCAACTCGTGTCCAAGTTTTCGTATTTCAAGTTTCGCGACACAGATCGCTCTGCATGAACTATAAGAATAATCATCATTAAGACAATACAATATACATTAAATTTATGGAAAAATTACGGTATTTTCTCTTAAGATTATGGCATCCTCATCCGTGCCTTTAGCACATATTTGGATAAAAAATTCGTCAAATAGGTATGACGTCATTATATTTATCAATTGAAAAGATAAATAAATAACGCACACAACACTAACTGACACTTCCCCCACAGACACAAAATACATTAAAATCCCCTTCGCTCCTGGGCTCACCAACAAACTACAAAACATCTTCTCAAAATTCAATTATAAGACTGTATTTGTTAACGACAATAAACTCTCATACTTATTACACAACCCAAAAGACACAATTCCTTCTTTACACAAATCCGGCATATACAAAATATCTTGTGGAGGATGCGACAAAATATATATTGGACAAACAAAACGTAAGATAGAAACACGCTTCAAAGAACACATAGCTCATTTCAAACACAACAGATTAAACAACTCTAGTGTAGCAACACATATCCAAGAACACCATCATACAATCACGATCGAAAACCTAACTCTTGAAAAATCTGTAACCAACCAAAACAAACTAGACGCATGCGAAAGCATACACATAAACAGAAACAAAAATTCCGTTATGAATAACGACCGCGGCCCGATCCCCCTTTCACCTCTGTACGTTGCAACGGCTGAACCTCTTTCCCTTCCTTTCACTTCAGCACATAAACATAAATGCCGCCTACAACACTCCCACCCCTCATAACACATCAGCTACTGATGATGAGAGCATTGCTCTCGAAATACGTATTTAGTACGTTAACCTCATCTTTAGAGATCTTGTGTGCGTGTATTCGAGTGCTTGCATGCCTGATTGTTTCGTCTGTTAGGTCCCTGTCGTTTCCAGAAGGCACATATACCTACAGGCCGCTGTGTGCGGTACTGGGTCCCTGGCGTGGTTTAATCTCCCGTAAACCTAGTATTATTTCCCCTTTCCTTCCCCTTCATTTTTTCCCTTTACCTCTTGGCGTATACGTGTGCGTGTGTTTGTGGTTGCTTAGTAGGGCCCTGTCGCGGTCGTACTGACACACAAACCTTCTAGCAACGGTGGGATTTTTTGGGTCCCTGGCGCAGAGTAATTTCTCGCAAACCCGGTCCCGTTTCCTTTCCACCTTTAGGATTAGTGCTCGTGCGATTGGGTGAGTGAATGTGTGAGTGACATCAGGTCCCTGGCGTGGAGTAACAACCCCTAAACCTGTAAGTTTATAATTTTTATTGTCTTTTGCATTTTCCTGCCTTTCCTCCTCCCCCCCACATTTCCTCGTGTGTCTCTAATTTTGAATTTGACGGTCAAGGAGTTAATTCTATTTAACAATTGAAAAGATTTAAAATTGATTAAAAAACTACGAAACAACATTAAAATACTTTTCACCTGTTCCGTCACTGCTATCAGGATTGCTTCTCCGATTGTGATCTCTTATAGTTATAGGGAAATCAAACTTATTCGCTCCTTCCTATAGTCGATATCCCTAATTTAATATGTATAATATTATTTATTGTATGTTAACAACCGATTTATAAACAATTTTACGGGAATTTTATACCACCAATAGCATATGATATTGTACCGGTCATATAAACCAGAACAGAAATAAACTCAAACCATAGCCTTCTAATATTGGATATAGCCACAAAGCTCCAACAATTAAGAAAAGAAAACTAAGACGTAACTAAGCGTCAATTGTTAACATTAGTCGGCGGTAGGTGGCGTGGTGGTGGCAGCTAAAAATATAAGATATCTCTTAAACAGTGCATTATATTATAATCGGTGTGAAAATTCCTTCAGCCATAAAAATTTACTAAAATCACGGTGCGTTTCTCCCAGTAAGTGGGCATCTTCAGGGGTGAACTTGTAACGACAGTGACTGAAAGTCAACTGTCCAATGCCCAACTGTCCATAGAAAAATGTTTCAAACAAAGGTTGTGGAAAATTACATTTCCTACAACTTTTATTCCGATATATTTTTACATTTATCAAATATTAAAGCAAATATTTCAAAATAACGGATAAGTCACATAGGTCACACCCACTTCCGGTTGACCGATTTTGACCAAAAACTAATCAGTTCTTGTGACTTTTATAAAAATGTTAAATATAAAATTTTGCGTTGACCTGATTAATAAAAAGCTATCACGCACGCACACACACATACATCATCGAGAAAATAGCCAAAATGTGTATTTCCGTTGAAATCTCGAAGTCGATTTTTTTCACGAATACAATACTTTCCCTTATATAGATTTGGAAAAAGTAAAAATGAATGTGTACCCAAGGGTGTAAACAATTCAATGGCTACACTTTACCACCAGAGATATCAACAGTTGAAGGTGTAATTTTACCACCAATTGAATATCATAGTGTACAGGTAATTTTAACCACCAGAATTATAGCAGTCAGTAGTATGAACAATTGTACAGGTAAAGTGTACAACCCTAAGTATGAAAAATTGAAAGGATATGTGTACAACACTATACTAGCATTTTTATGAACAACTAAACAGGTAATGCGAACAAAACTTATTAACAGCAGAGCGGGAAATATTTACCACCACATCCTGCCTGCATAATGTCCGTCCGCATAACGTTTGTTCGGCATAAAGTCCATTGGTATACTGTTCATTCAGCAAAATGTTCATTGGCATAACATCTGTTCGGCATAACGTCCATCGGCATACCATCCGAGTACTGCCTCTTAAGGGTTTAAATCCAACACAGCCCATCAAACCATCTGAAACTCTAATGGCAGCCTATTGAAACAAATGCGACTTTAAATTTGGCCTGCTGAGGTACACAGACATACTAATGCGGTCAGACCCTCCATTCCCCCATCATCAACCCTACTGTCCATGGTAAATACCCTCTCCCTCTTTTTGTGAAACATCTGCCAGTGTAAAGTCTCAAAACTTTTAAAATAGAGAGAGATTTATTTTTGCTATCAGACATAACTTATTGATAAAGGTGCAATACTCCTTTAGCCAAAACAATTAATAACTTATTGACTTTAAATATATAGAAATTAATGAATCACACATTAACTACATATTTGTTTTAACATTCTTATTTCATTTCATTATTTGCAAAATATATCACTGATGGAATCGACAAATTGATAGGGTAGATGGTTCACTAAACTGGATAATTGATGGAATGAAATGATCATAAGATCCGAAAAAATTCTGCAAGATTCCTGGTCATAGCAGAATATTTTCTCGTTTCAAAATTATTCCCAACTTTACAGCTAATGCCTGTCTGCTTAGGATCTGATGATCATTTCATTCCATCATTTATACAATCTTGGCAATCTCACCATTTGAGAGGGAGGGGTTTTCTTTGACGTATCTCTTGGAGGATGCCCATTGGTGCTGGTTGATACTAGCTTGGCTAGCCCGGACCCAACTAATTGTAAGAAAAACACCCGCATTCAGAAACAGGAAAAATTATCTGCTATGGTAGTTCAATGGTAGAATATCTGCCCAGCAAGTGGAACACCTGGGTTCAATTCCAGGTCATAGCAGAATTTTTTCTCATTTCAAAATCATTCCCAAACTGGATAATAGAAAATAACTACTGTGAGTTAATATTTATCGCTATTTATTATTATTAGGTTTCCTAAACTATCAACTACAATAATATGTTTAAAATGTTTTCAAACAATCTGATCAGACTCCACATATGAGTTAGATGTAGTTCACTTTGTAATTACAGCTCAGCAATTGTTCCAGAATTTGAGCCTATGCCAATTTTCTGGAATTTATAAATTTTCTTGATACCAATCTTTAATGTGCGTACAGAGTTTCAGGTCTCACTTCCAGCTGGAGGAGTCTAAAAAGCATTATGGATTGTGGAATTTTTTGAATTATTATTTATAGATTTTATTATGAGATACACAGCAACAGATATTATAAAGTATTCATGATTGTTGATGCATGATAAATGAAATAAGACTTTTCTATCTTTAAATGGTTATTTAAACTACCTTTTCCAACAAGTGGATTCTTGTCAAAGGGCAAGCTTGATAAATATTTTTTGAATTAAATACTGATATGGAAAATTTTTATTTCAGTTCAATAAGTAATGTTTAAAATTGTCTCAATGGATAAACCAAATTTTTTTAACAACTGATATATCTGAATATATTGGGACTTGTAGACACTTCTATAACTTAGTTCAACCTCATGTATTCTAAAGGCATTTTATCAGAGTAGTTGTTGGCTTAATGTTAATGACTAGTGATTAAAAATACACATTAATTTCATTTCTTAAGAATTGTTACGCTGCTTGGAAGTAATATGTACTGGCACTCACACAGTGAAAATGTAACCCAACTGACAGGATTGCTATACGTCACTCAAATGAATCCTGCATTTCTCTGGACTTTCAGTGTTAGTATTACTGGGGGACTACTAATGAATTTTTAAGGGCATGAAAAACAATAAAGCTATTAATTTTGTTCTCATTTCAGCAGTAATGAAAATCTTTAGAATAAAAATCTATTAATAGTAAAAAGAGCACAATAAAATGTCTGCAATTACTTCTAATGCAATTTAACTCTTTATAGGAGTGCTCCCTTTTTTGTTAAAGTCATTTTGGTGATTTTTTAGATGCAGCTAAAAAGAGGGTTGATCAGTATTGAACCCAACGGGAGGCCTGGGGGGATTTTCACTCCTTGTGAAATAAAATCACCCCCCCTAGTATAATTAAATTATTTAATATTACGAAATGTTATTGGTCCCTTAAATAGAGAATATGACGACGATTGGTCGAAAGTGACATCAAGTGTAAATTGTGACCAATCACACAAAAAGCATTGTGGAATGATATTCATTTATTTAATATGTAACCAAAGCCGAATGAGAAGACAATAAGAAGAACCTTTTGGAATTAATTTTAAAATCCAATATTGGATATGCAGAACTGAAGATTTTGTGTGTAAAGCTATGTTGCATTCTGGTATCTACTGCGAGTCCTAAACTCACATTCAGCACAAAGAATAGACTCATGACAAAGTTAAGAAATAGAATGAGTCAGAAACTGCAGAACTGTATGAAAATTGCCATTGAGGTACCAAATGAATTGCCATTAATAGATGAAGTTATTGACACATAAGCTAAGAAAAAACAAAGGTGACTCAGGTTAATATAAAGCATTTACTTATGTAATTATATATTCAATTCTGTGAGTTACCCTATATTATATACATATGATTTAATAATTTGCTTGATATTCACATATTATGCATTACAATGTGATTTGAATTTAATGTGATATTTTTCTAACTATAATAAAAAGCTATTTATGTCATTCAAACATCAAACAAATAATTATTTTAAAAAAATATCCCTGAAGTTTTCATTTTTCCTCCCTGTCAACAATGTCTGGATTCAACACTGGGGCCAATAACTAAAAAGTTGGATACCAATGGTTCACAGCATTGAAAATTATTTCCATTATATGAGAAAATATAAAAAACTAATTATACTATTCCATTTACAAAATCAATAAAATTTATGATGAAGAAATTTAAAATTTGAATTTTTTTTGATAATTTAATAATAAATTTAGTCAATTAATTTTAGTTTATTGAACGATATGGAATAATTACAAATGGAGAAACCTCCTAATAACCATAAAATATAATAAAAAAGAAGCACTCACATGTGGCTTTAGGGAAAATTACTCAATGCCAGGGGACTGAGCATTCATGCAATGTCACACACTTAACCTGGTGTGTGAATCCTTCCTTTTTATTATTTTTTATGTCTATTAGAAGGTTTCTTGATCTTTTATTAGTTGTAACCATAGGGCATTGTTTTACTTTTTCTTTATATGGAATAACTTTAATAATACTATCAGCTTTTTTCATATAAGATTAAGATTTATATAAGTATGTTTTCTAAGCAGAGGCTGGATTACTGCCATTTTATTAATTTGACAAAAATCTTTTTATTATGGTCTCACAAGTTTAAGTATTTTCTCTTTTGTTATGAATTTATTATAGCTTTAAATGTTAGGATTACATCATAGCATAACAAATGTGGAAATAAGCATCTTAATAACATGCAGCTGATTTAATGATTTGGATATACAAGAGAAATTCCTATTTGGAAATAGGTACCTTATGAATTCTCCTACATTCAAATGGGATGTACATAGCATCATTCTTTGAAATTTAATGCAATTTATAATAGCATTCATTCAAACTGATAGTCATTATCATTGCTTCACTGATCAAAGGAATATAATATGAGGCTAGTTTCAAGTTAATCGGCCATTTTTTATGTTTTTCTACCTGAATTTACAGGTTCCTATTTTTAGGCTGGTTTCTGAAATAAACATATCCTTATGAAATGACGGTGTTTATGTATGTCTGCCCCCACTCAGACCCACCAACAGATTGGGGATACCAGGGCAAAATCTCTGGGCTAGGTGTGGCGGAAGAGAGGAGATGAAATTTTACAATATTAATAAAGTAACTGATCAAGTAACAGAAAATATAAGAGATAAACATACATTTTATAGAGATTATCAATTGTTGCCATCTTGCCAATACCCACAGTGTTTAAAATAAATGCAAAATTGCAGAATACATGTATTTAACATGTAGAAATATTAATTATTACAGTGATGCATCATTTGAATGTAAATTAACCTGTAAACAGGGCTGGCCCGAGCTATGAGCACCCAGGGCAGCCACCCTGGGTGCCAAAGTATTGGGAGCACTAACCTGATCATCTATCTATACATTACTTAAGAATAAATAAGTGTTGGATGCCAATTTACATTGCAGAACAGGCAGGAATCTGAAATTAATTTTCCTTTTCAATTATCAATTATTTTATGGAGTAATGAGTAAGTGCAAAATTTCTTTTAAAATATCTAAATGAAAATTTATAGAATGGGAGCAGTTTCTTGCCCAGGCTGCCAAAATACCTCGTGTCATCCCTGCATATAGGTACTTCCATCTCTCTAATATTTTGATCTACTATGTAATTTTGATAAAATTCTTTATGTGCTAGCTATTTTTCCTGTCAGGTGGCCCTTCCATAAGATATTTTTTTAAAGGATCGCATGTTCCCAGCTGATTCACCTCTTCCTACATGCAATCGGTATCTAAGAGTTAGTGCAATGAATAGCCGGATAGGAAGGGACGAGAGAAACCTGGTGCCAGCTTTTAGCCTGCTATTAGCGAAGAGCATCAAGGGGGCCAATGACTTAACGTCCCTTCTGAAGGATGAAGTGTTGATTTGAGCATGCTCCTCATTTCTCTTTTTCTCATTGGCTCGTCCTCATCTCCTTAGTTCCAACATGCACAAATAGGGAGCCAGGCATCCTTGGAAGAAATCCTACAGGATTTGAACCAGGTATCGCTTTAGCTGATGGGGCTGACAGTCTAACCACTGCACCACCGGCTCCACATGAACCCTTCCCCAGGGACCGTGTGATCTCACAGTGATCTTGCCCCCACTAACAACTTTTGTATAAATGGATTGATTTATATAAAACTTGGTATGAGGCTCATGCTACCAGGGCTGGCCTCAGGGCTATATTTTATTTGGCAAAGATTCAAGTCCTGAGTCTGATTCCAGGAACATCCTTTCCCTATTTAATTTATATGGGAAGTCTCAAATTCATTGTGCGGAGATTTTTTTCTTTTGCATGTTAAACTATTCTAGAATTGTGATGTCAGAGTGGGGTTTGTACTATTTTAAGCGGTAAAAGAATGCAGATTCAAATTCTTATCACAGTATTTTGATAATCAATTGCATTTCCTTGAATTGCTAGTAAATGTCACTGCTATTGCAAATTTGAAACAAGTTTATATTATTTTACTGCAAATATTATGTAAAATAAAATTTAAAAAATAATATATATTAAAATTTAAAATAAAATATAAAATAAATTTTAAAGCAAAATATTAAATAAAACAAAATAAAATAGAAAATACAACATAAAATAAAATATAACAAAATATGCAATATTGGGAAACCAGCCTGTATAAGTCCTGGTCTGGACTTCTTGTTATACTCTTTGCTTATGTTAAGGCTAGTTTTTTGAAAGATTTTTTAAAGTTTTAAAGATAAAATTATATGCTGCAATATATAGTCACTAAAAGAATAAATAGCAAATGAACATTGTGAGAGATTTAATACAGCTTGATTTCTCAGAAGCACTTTAAAATTCTATCTCTGTACATTATATTCTTCTCCATTCATTCATTTGTTCCTTTTAAGTGTTAACAATTTACAAAATTATTTGCAATTAAACATGCTTTGTTTCTGCAATTGTGGAGGAGAGCGTGCTTAATGGTGTATTTGTCTCTAATGAAAACAAGAGGAAACCAAAATTCAGAATTCTCTGCTAACTTCTGCATAAATAAAAGTATGATGGATAGTAAATTTGGTAAAGGATCTTACAATAAAGATAGTAAAAAGTATCTTAATTTTAAATCAATGTAGACAAATCTTTATTGCAAAATAGAAATAGAATTAATAACTGAAGTGTTGATACACAGTTAAAGCAATTGTTCCCATACTGGGTGCCTCAGCATACTGGAGTGCCACAGTAGATTTTTAGGAGTGCTGTGAAAAACTTTATTTAGTGAATAAATAAATGGTTTGGATAGGCGATTATGGTAATAAATTTTCCTCTAATAAATTGATTGTGATGTAGTATTGACAAATGGATGAGTCCAAGGGTTGTAATACCCATATATAAAAATATAATAATATCGTTTCAAGGTTAGTGTTCCATTAAATTTAGTTTATTTTTGAATGGGTGCCATGCCTACAAAAAGTTTTGGAATCACTGAGCAAGAGTGAGAAAATTATGGATTTTACTTTCAATATGAATCATGTGAATCTCTAGTCATGAAACTTTGCATGATTGTTAAGGAATAAATATGACAAGTATTAACTTGTGAGCAGAAAAACATTTTTTTCTCACAATTAATTTTTTTTCCTTTCTTATTTTCAGCCTTAGTCAGATTGAGACACATTTGTTCATCCAAAACTTTAGCAAGTGGAAAATTATTAACAGTTTGATTCTAGGTTTATGAAGTTTTACATAGGATTGTGCCAGTTCTACCACATGAATTTGAATTGTAAATTTGAGATAAATGTAATAGTAGTTTTCTGGTGGTTTTGATACATAAGAATTGCTATCATAAATTAATATAGAGCTTATTTAAATCATGTGACTAAGCAAACATATTTTAAGGGAGCCATTTTACAGATAAATAACATGGTGATGCTAAAAGGCCAAAAAACTTAACAACTATGTACTTTATTTGGTACTGTTTGCATAACTGGGTGGAGGGTAAACAAAGCAACACTAGTGTTTTCGATGGTGAGAAAGCAATGAGAAATGGAACTACCAGGGGGAAAGGTGAAAAAGTGGAAGTTAAACAAAAAACGTAAATATAAAAAGCATTTTGAAGATGTATTGAAATAACATAGGTTAGGGGTGACATGTAATAGTATATTAAAATGAAATAACAAATAATAATTAAATGACATTAGAAATCATGAAGCAATATCTGGAGGATTGAAGGTGGCACCCAGCAGTCATTTCCTCATGAACCCCCCATGTAATTTTCCAGAAATTTGAGATGTATTCCACCTTGCTTCATGTCACAATCTGAGGGGGGGGGGCAGAGTGAACATGGGAAGAAACCAATGCCACCTAACCAAACTTACCCAACCCGTGGAGCTGAGTAGGAGTATGCTGCAGGCCGAGTAGATGTATGCTGTGTACGAGTACCATTTCTCGTCACTTTCTCGCCATCAACAGCACTAGCATTGTTTTGTTTACCTTCCACCAGTACCCTTTATTTCTATCCTTATAAAAATAAAACTACTTTTACTAAATAGAAAACCCATAGTTTTAGTATACAAGTAGTTTATGGCAAAATATGATCAAAGTGCATTATTGAAAAGTTTTATATCTAACCTGTTGCTGCTCCATGTTACTGCTTGATGAACAAAATATCTTGCCTCTTTTGTGCTTCATGACCACTGAGTTCTTGATTTTTGTATTGAACCATTCCATTTCTTCACAAATGGTCTTCTCTCCAACTAGTTTGAGGATATTTGTCTGACAACCATCTTTTAAAGTCTTGAACTTATTGCATTGGAGATTTTGCCTTTAAATGTATTTCAAGATAAAACCATATTTCATGGGCAGGGATGCACCAGTCCATGGAAGTTACATCCCTCCTATTGGTAGTGAATTTAGGTTTAATGAGTATGGAGGGAAATATTATTATAATTGTATAATGCTCTCAAAATTTTGCCATTGATGATTATAAAACTATGCTAGGTATTATGTGATCATGAAGAAATTGTGAATAAAATAATGTTCTTTTTGTTAAAACTACAACAGAACCAAGAAACGTTGTTTAATTAGCATAACTCTTTTATACTAAAAACAGTGATCCATTGAAATTCTTTTACTACCCTATAGTATTTTGATAGATTAAATAATGTCCAAGTTAAATGAAATGACATAAATTAAAAATTCATTTTCATTGACCTTAAAATTTTCCATTCATAACCATACTCTTGTACATCTGAGCCATTAGAAATTCATATAGAGATAGTCTTAAACAAAGATAGACATTGACATTTTTGATTTCATTTCTGAAAGAATTTTTAATGAAGTGTATTTTCAAACAATTCCTTAGAGCTGTTGTTCATAGCATAAGGTTTTATAATTATTTATATCTTCACATAGAACATTATAGAATATCAAAAGATAGATGTTTTTAAAAAATTCAATTAAAATACCTCAGAATAAGCTGTAAAGAAATGATAGGAAACTTGCAGCATGTAAGAGATTCATACAAGCAATGTTTACCAATTGTGAGTTAACAATGTTCAGAAAAGCATATTAAGCTCATTATTTTTCAAATAAAATAAACATTGCAGACATATTGTCAGATTCAAGTTTAGAGAAAACAATGACTTTTTCCAATTCAGGTTTTATTTATTGTTTGTTTTTTGGATAATCAACCTTTTTCACTATTATAGCCATAATTTCTTCCACACTGAACACAAAAGAGGGAGGCAGGAAACCAGTGGCGGCTCGTAGCTAAAATTAGTGGGGGTGCTGCTCCAGAAAATTTTTAGCCTTTGTTTTAAAATTCCTTCCACCATCACGCCAGAGCCGGCACTGCGAGAGCAACAGTGCTCTCTCTACCTGGCAGTCCCGCCTTCCTCCCCACCCCCCCTCCTATGTGCGCATGCGCACAACAGTCCAACACCATGTCACTGGCACTGTGAAGCGCACAGTTCCATACAAAGATTTTTGTATCTTTTTCATAAACTGGGGGATGGCTACTGAAGTACTGAAATTAAGCTTAAGGAATATATATTGTACTACAAAAATAAAGAAAGAATTAAAGAAAAAAGGACTCATTATATTAAACGTTATTGATAATATCAAGCGGAAATAGGGGGTGCTGCAGTTCCGCAGTGCCTATACACGAGCCGCCACTGCAGAACACCCAGTGTTGGCATTAGCCAACTCTATACGAGAAGCACCAATGGAGTCAACTGCTTCGCATCCCTTCCAAAGGATGGTGTGCTGAATTGCACAATCTCCTCAAACCACAGAAGTAGGGGACAGGACAATTCCAGGTAGAAAAACCCAACCTCCACTGGATTTGAACCTGGGACCTTTGCATGGATGGCAAATGCTCTAACCATTCCATCACTGCAACTCCAATGTAGCTTTTAAGTTTGAGTTTCAATTTAATATTTTTCCTGATTTGATTCTCAAAAGTTAATATTATAAAAAATCCATTACATCAATTTATGATATATATTTATTAAATAATTTTAACGATGGCATTTCGTAACTTTGAGAAAATCCAGAAGGCAATGACTTCTTCTAGGCAATTAAGGAAACTACTTAATATCTTAAGATGAGAATGTGGATTTCTTGATATAGTTGCATTTGACTTGTTTATAGGGCATTGGAATAAATACCAATACAGCAACCATGACGTATTCAAGGATAGCGTGTTAGGTTTATCTGAGTCATTGTAACCAAAGGTATATCGTACTTCGACTGAGACATCGCAGGCTATTCAGCCAAATCAGTCTAGAATTGTAACTAAAGGTTTGAACAAGTCAACCGCTCGCGACTACTTTTCGGCCTGGCTCGCGTTGGCTGCCAGAAGAGGCAACTCTGTATTCCCTTCCCGTGGTTGCAGCCCACTGCCAAGTGATAACGAAAATTTAGCAGAAAGTCTTCATTCGACTCATAGCATGCTCATCTCGTCACGTCGTGGGGCACTCATGCGGCACCCGGCGTTGTACGGATGGGGTCGCTGAATGCGGCCCCGAACTCTCTCGCCGCCGTCCTAATTACGCCTTTATGGGGCGCAGTTGACTAATTACCGAGAGAAAAAAATACCGAGTAACGCAAAAGACCACGGCATGACGAGTAAGTTTAAAGTTAAAAAAAAAATAATTTATTGGAATCCAACGAGACTTGTTTCTGCTTTCTCGAATTATGCTTTCAAAGGTCACATACTCATGTATGTTCCCAGCTGTATTCACCTCTTGCCTACGCGCAATGGGTATCTAAGAGGTAGTGAAATGAATAGCTGGATAGCAATGGAGAAGAGAAACCCGGTGCCGGCATTAGCCTACTCTTAACGAAGAACACCAAGGGGGCCAACGGCTTAAAGTCCCTTCCGAAGGACGGAACGCTGAACTTGCGCGGTCTCCTCAAACCACACAAACAGGTGGCCGGAAGACCTTGAAAAAAATTCTACTTGCGCAGGATTCGTGCCCGCTGCCTTTTCAATCAGCAAGCGAGTAGCAGCCAGCGTCCTAACCACTACACCATCGGCACCCTTTCGAATAATGCTGCGTAATCATTTACAGCATAAAATAGCTACTCTCTATATTGAATGAATAATAACAAACTAGAAGTTGCCCGTCGATAAATCGACTGGTTGGTTAGATTAAATATTGTCATGGTAGATAGCCTTCTGTCACATTACCATGAAGCTCAGCTGCTGCAAGGTTTATTTCCTTCTACTAATGTCCGCTAGGAGCACCACGTTATTTACTAGAGCGTCTAATGTCCGCTAGCAGCGCCACCTTAACATCAACCACTACAAATACGCCGAGCAGAGCTTAGTTAGTCACAAAAAACCTCAATATCTCGCTAACGGTATGACCGATTTCAATTTTATCATTTTCCTGCATATCTGCAGGTAGAGACGTTTAATTTGATGCATTACACGTTAAGGTGGCTGTTACCTTCGCTTTAAAAACCTCATTTTTTACGCTATTAATATATATTGGAAAGATTCTATAATGCAAATAAAAACAAATTTAGTACATTTCCACATCAGTGGTGATGCTGTAACAGGCGAAACCTGTCGGAATAAATTTGTCTAGTGCAAATTTACAAAATTCATTTTTATTTGCGTTGTGAATGAATAACATTGAAAATTAATGAATTCTTCACAAATTTTCAGTTGTTGATCACGCTAAAATTACGTTGATAAATTCGTTATTCTTACAAATTTCGCGTAATGTTCGCTTTTAAATACAGAGACTTTCACCGCTTGGATCATCCTTTCACCGGAAATGAAAACCGCAAACTTACAATGTTACCACTCATGTAAACCTGAAGATTAACGAACGCATCGAGGAAAATAAGATGAAAATCTATTGACTCTGGATAATCGAGAGAAGCAAAATAGAGTCGATAGAGTCGGCACTCGACAGCTTGGAACAACAGCGCTAAAGCTTTTATCCCGTCGTTTTCCTCGCATTTCTTAAATGGTTATAACCACGGAGGTTAAGCCAGCCCGCCATAGCTTCCGTGTTCTCCCCTAGGAAGGGGCCGCATGGGAAGCCAAACAACTAAGCGCGGCAGCGGGTTGGGGAGGACAGGGCGAGAGAACTGGGGGGGAGGGGTTCCCTCGCGAGCCGAGTCCATGCTGCTCCGTCGCCGTTTCAGACTTTTTCGCTTCCTCTTGTTCCAGGCTATCGAGAGGAATGGAACGATGGTGGCGTAAAGAGGGAATGGGCGGAGAGGGGGAGGGAAAGGGGGGAGGAGGGAGGGAAGTGCGGGGGCGGGAGCTGGGTTGCGTTTCGTGACTAAGAGGCTCTTCTCTGTCCTCGGGCACACTGAGAAACCCTTTAACGTTTGGAAAACTTACAAGTGAGAAAAGGATATGCGTCCCCCAGTCGTGTGCCGCCAGCGCCTTCGCCCCTTTCTCCCACCTCCCCGCTCCCCTTTTCCCCAACTATCTCTCGCTACTTCATAAGGGTTGGAGGGAGGGAAAGGGTACGTAAAGGCTCGCTTTTTTTTAAACCGAGTGATGCATCTTTTTATGGCATCTGGAGGGGAGTTGGGGTGGGAAGGGAAGTGTTCGGACGAGTCACGTAATCTTGTGAAGAGGATCTCGTAATTTTTTGTTTTTTTTTATTTGCCATTCGTTCGGTTGAAAACCTTACTTCAGGTGAACGAAATTCGATTAATGCATGCTCCGTCATTTTCTTTTCTCAAAGCTTAAACATTAGTTCCTTTAAAAGCGATACTTATTATACTTCTTTCTACTGTTCTAGGGCTGCAAATTTACTTGAGTTATGGAAAAGATGCATTGAACAAGAAGGATATCGAATTAGCCTCTTTTTTGTTTCCTGGTCTGAACTATTCACCCGGTTCCTAAATCAAAAGAGCATATTCGGACTACAACGAATTAACAATTTTCCCTTGATTTTTGAGGCAATTTTTCAATTTTAAAACTCTATACTATATTCTTACGTGATTATTTGGAATAATTTTGTAAAATGGAAGACAAGCAAAATTATTCAACCACGAGATCGGGAAATGCTTTTTTGTAATTTCTGCGTTCTGTTTTGTTAAAATTAAATTTATTTAGGATTTAATGCTAAATTCTTAATTTTTATTTGGTGTATACTGCTTAAATTTGCCATTTTTAACGGAACTCCTTAAAACTTATTAGATGTTTACATACACTATGATTACAAATGAAAAACTATGATAAGCAAGTTTCATTTCGTCTTGTATCTCTAGTTTAACCTCCGTGACTTCATGAATAGGGATGAAAAATGTAGCTGACCTCTTACTTTTTCTTCCATTACCGTATAATGACTAGATCCACCTCCAACTAGAAAACAAGTATCGGAGAGATTTCTTCTCTTATTTTAACTGCGCTGATACGATTCATTGGCTTATCGTTATCTCATTCTGCCTAACCCTTACAGGCAACTTTACTGTCGTTGGAAAAGTCACAATGTTGTGATGGTTGTCGAGGCATTGTTCCCAACTTTATAATATTAGAATTAAAATAAATAAATAAATTGCCTAATTAAAATACCGCTGAAATTTGGCTCATCGCAATGTGAATAAATAAAAATGTTTTTGTTTCTCATATATTTGGAAATTAACTTATCGTGAAGTAAAAACAATGTGAAAGACTGTCTTCACTGAAGTTCATGCTTAAGGATTATTTTCCATATTATTAAAAAATTCACCGTACTTTTGCATTTCAAGAACATTTTTACGGCCATGAAATGTATTGCAATGGTGACGATGTTTGAAAACACAAGAAATATTCTCACTCATGGAAATAGATTTGAAACTATGAACTTCTTCCGCGTATCTCGGTTAAGAATAGACGTTTGGTTTAATCTAGCAACTTGGAAGTAAAACCTTATTTTTACGGAATACCGTTTTAGCGGAAATGCCGCTTTTACGAAACGAAAGTGACTGATTGGGAATCATAAAAAAACGTCTGGCGAGGCGCTATATGCTGTAAAAATTGCAATTTATTTCCGGAAATCGCTCTTGAATGATTCGCAGCAGAAAAAGACCTCTCTGAATTGATTATAAAGTGAAATTAGTGAAGATAAGCGTCTGTCGTCGAAGCTAGCAGATCCTCAGATCTGGCTGAAATTCGAAGCTCCAAAACCATCTGAATGTCTTCAAATCGATCACTAATGGCGTTTCCTATGAGAGTTTTACGTACATTAAGAAAAATATCTTTAGGTTAAATTCCCAATTTACTTTTTCCGTACAATCAGCTTTTACAGGAATGAACTTGTTCCCGACTTATTTCTGAAAAATGAGATTTTGCTCTAATTCTCTATATGAAATGATATAACTCTATATAACGATACGGAAAGTTAAACTGACATTTACCATTATCTGCAGCAGTTATATAAACAGCTATTTCTCATTTTTCTCTAAGATTTTCATTTTTCAATGAGAAATGCATTTCTCCTGAACAACTGAAATTCAGTTCTTTCAGAAAGAGCGTTTCCGAAAATCATCTGCACATCTATCAGCATTTATTTGTTCTGCCCAGGTTTTCCGACAGACTATAGTTTTTGGGAAAAGATGGATGGACCAAAAAATATTAGATGTTTTATAGGCTATTACAATTATACACTTTTAGTTTATCAACGACATTTAAATTACCTTTATTGCCATCATATTTCTTGACATTTTTTCGAACCTGAGGGTTTCATGGTCTAGGAAGGATCAATACATTAAGTATTAAAAAATTAGAGATAAAGCAATTCATTACGCGATACTGACCAATCTTAAGATGCTATTTTATGCTAACTGGTGCTTCCCTCGTAGTCAAGTGACGTCAATGATTTCCCACAATAGCCGCTGTCACACGCACAAGAGTTTTGTATAGTCTAATCTTGTGCAGTGTCCAGCAGCTGCAGTGGAATTCTCTCCCCAGCCAATCATCGTTGCACTCTCTCATTATCACCGAAGTGGTCTTCAAGTTGGAATATCTTCTGCGATAAGTCATCGTGAGAGAGATCGTCAATTTTTTCATCATCACAATTACGAACAAAAAAGAATAACGCGAATGTTTCATGCCCATTCTTTCATGCAATAATTTAAATGAAATATATGTTCGAGGAATTTTTGCCAAGATGTGCCACTTAGATCGCTTTTCCGACGTTTTATGTTATAGCTTAATTTTTCTTGATATTTCAAAATTGGACGAAGCAATCAATAAATTGAATTTTCCTCAGTCACATGGTTTAACTCTATCGACTCCTTAATTAAAAATATTAGAATATAAATCATAAAAAGAAAATAAAGTATTTTACATATCGATATGTCATAAGAGAACGTTGTGTTGAAACAGTTTCCTCCCTCTGAAGTATTTTAAAGAAACTAAAAATTAATTTCATACGCGCAAATTTTGATTTATAGGTAGTTTCATATGTAATTTATCTAGCAATAAAGTATCCTGCACGATGCAACGAAAATAAAAAACGGAAAGACTTTATGAATTCTCTCTTGGCTCACAAGCGAAAACTGAATACGTACTTGTTAACATCGTGATGAAAACGCGTAAAAAATGAAATTTCAAGTCTAAAAGATATCGGCTAGATCTTTGATGTGAGGAGAAAGAGATTGATTTTAGAGATAGTGAGCGAGGGGGAAGAGTAATATACTGCAGATAGAATGAGAAGAGGACATAGAGATTAGAATGCTCGCAGAGAGAAGGCGGAGGTAACAGAATGTTGTGTGGGACGGAAAGAAGTTGGGGGTTGTTCAATGATGAGATAACGACAACTAATAATATTATTAAAGAAATGCTTAAAAACTAAATTTGAATAAACCAAAATTTATATTCACTACAGTGAAATTTGAGAGCCTTACTAACAGTGGCGAAGTTGTGGCAGGCCAAGCGGGAAAGCTGACGGGGGTGGAGCCCTGAAGGGAGCTTAGGATTTTATCCCGCCCTAATTAAGTCAGTACAGGCCAAAAGTAGAATAGTCTCATTCAGTTGCGTTGCCCACCATGGCATAATGTCAAATCATAATTAGAACTTGTTTAATGGCAGTTTTTCATCCCTTTGCTTCCTGCTGGTTTTGTTCTGAAACTAAATATATAATAACTATTTTATAGCCGCCGTTTGATGTTTTCTTGAAACCACTCACAAATTTACCTTCAATGTACATATGTACATATTATATTAAATGTGCCTCTCCAACGGCCGTAAAAACGTTGAGATCTTTAATGCTATTGAATAGTATCTAGTTTATCCATTTGATTTTAGCTATAAGTTGAACTCGATATTTCTCTTTTGAATATTTTTTTAATGTCATAAAAGGGACAAAGAGTGAATTTTATTTGTTTATTACTTTGAAATTCAACTAAACATCATTTCATTATAAAGATATCAGTTTTCTTTTGTTAAAATTAATTAAGGCTAAAAGAACTGATAAGAGAAAATGTTGAAATAAGATTTCCTATTTCCTCCAATAAAAATTTAGACAGATCCATTGCGCGATTTCTTCATCACGTTCGTAGCCAAACGTAAAATGTCACCCTCAGCACCAATGAAATAGCGTTGAATTTTATTCCACAAAATACCGGGAAACTTTAATGCGCGATGTTGACTGAGTAAGAGGCACTATCATTCATGAATTTAAATGACATCTTTCATAGATTTTAATTTATTTTATTACTGCGCTAGATTTCTCAGTCTGCTCGATAAATTTCCATCGTTTAACGTTCTCTGTAAAATAAAATTAATATGCTAATAAGGGAAGTATAAGGATACAAACAAAATTCACTACAATATTAAGGTATTTTGATTCAAAGATAGGGATTAATAGTTTAATGGAACATTTTACTAATTGCTTCGATAATTATAATTTCCGTAACTCGATTTGATTGTTGGAAAATGTGGATTATTTATCTGTCCCACAAACAATTTCAAAGGTCACATCGCACACTCCAGTCAAGCTACCCAATTTGCCAACGATGAGCATGAATTTAAAAGCTCTTGATGCGTTATTTGCTATCAGACAGTTTAAAATATCATCCCAGCCATTAGGGTTGGCTCGTAAATGTCGATCTTTGGGACATTTAAATGCATATTAAAATGAATAAATGGCCTTCATTTCCTTTTTTAATTTAAGGTTAAAAACGGTGAAAGGTACAACAGCATAGCAGTTGGATAACTCCGATTTTGGAGATTTGCAGCCGCATTTTACCTTCTAGAATTAGGGAAAAGCTATTTCTAAGAGGTATTCAAATTAAATCCTTCAGTTAATATTTAATGCGGCTCAAACATCTAACTCTTAATTTGATGTTAAATCAGGAGAAAAATACGTATTGACAAATGGAAAACAATAAAAAAGTTAGCTGTTTCCTATTCAAATATTATTTTCATGAAGTCACTTAAATTAAAATTTAATGACTCTGTAATTGCATATCTGATATTTAAATTAGGTCAAGTCACACTATTAATACCCTCGTCAAAATAAAATGAGAAAAGCACGTAGAAATTTGTTTTGTTTCGATAGGCTGCCTAAGAGAGAGATAACGCGAAATAATTTTAACTTCATAATGATTTTATTTCCATTAGTTTTTATGGTAAATATTGCAAGTGCTTTCCTATAGTAACCATAATTGATTTCTCAGAATATTAAAAAAATACTAGCAATTACTTTGGAAAACTTTGTAAATTTGAGCTGTTTGATTTATGCTATATTTATTCAGTTTTTCTACAAGGAAAGGATTTGAAATGCAATCTTTGTCAAACATCTCGACTACACAGATTACTTTTTAGGCAGCAATATAGCTTAAGAAAATTTTATGCTAGCAATAATTAAGAAAAAGGACGGCTATTTACGATACCTAGTATAACATCACTGACTTTAACCGGTTATTTATAATTATGTATTCTATTACCTTTCCTTCTCTCCATTTGATACGCTTGATCCAGGCTGAAAAATCAAACTATAATTGGATCCATTCATCGAACGGTTTTTAAGGTCGATACTTTTGAACAGTCTAGACTGACAATAGGAAAACGCAATTTACGATTCGACGCGTATTATCACAAACGAATTCCGAGAAAACCGCCGTTTGGAAAACGCTCTCGGTAGATCAATACATAATGCACGAAAATCGGCCAAAAGAATCCGCTTTTCCATCAATCGATCGATGGAATCTCTCCTCGCGTCGCGACTTCGGTAACCGAAAAGTGTAATTTCAACTCCGAGATCTTAAACCGTCCAAACAGCCACCACACATCCTCCATGTTATTCAAATAGGGAAGGCCTGAATATCACAAGGATATGCAACGGAAGACAGCCAGCCAGGAGACTTGCCCGTATGGAATTCAGATGGCGTTAGTCCGTGAAAAGCCCTCTTCTTCTGCCGAGGCGACGAGTCCTTCACTCCTTTCTCCACGTCTCTCTCCCGAGGCTGTCCGTCCGGGTGAACTGCTACTCGACCACTGTCCATCTGCGAAGGTGCATCTTCCGGTTTTTATCAAGCCCTCCACCTAAACGACTGCCGTCCGCCCCTCCAAAAGCCTACAACCACCCCCTTGCGGAACACATGACCGACAACACTACTATCGCCTCACTTGCTCACCTGCAAAGCTCGACAACCTCCCCCCCTTTCCCCTTCTCCCAAACCTTCCCCTCTCCCATTCCCTCCCAAAGCTGCCTTTCTCGCTGATTCCTCCTCCCTCCGGCCTGCTAGAGCCTACCCAACCGCCAACATGACGACATCTCCCGCCCTGCCCCCACCACGGCCATACCTTCGTGACGCCCTTCATGGGTAAATCTCCCCTTCCTCCTCCACACCCCCAATTCTAGAACCGCCCCTTCCTCTTTCAACGGCGCCCCTTTCCTTTTTCCCTTGTCCACTTTCTCCCCCTTTATTTTTCACGTCGGCCTTCTTCCACCTCCTCTTCTCTCTCTCTTTCTCCTTTTCGCCTCCTTGTAACTCCATTCTCTTCCTGTCCCATCTTCAAAAACCTCCGCGATTGAAGATAGCGCTACTTTTTGAAAGTCTAATTTAGTTTCGACAGGAAAAAAATCCGAGATCCTAAGCAGATTTTTCTAAATGTCTGATATACATCCGGTTTAAGAATCTGCTGACGATATCCGAACCTGTGATACTAGTATCCCTTTCTTCCTTTCCCTCCTCCCTCTTTCTAATTTACCTTTCACTCGTACCCTTTCTCTCTCTCTCTGAACATTATCTAATCCTCCCTCCATTCACCATATTCCTTTCCAAGTCTCTCTTTCCCTCTCCTTGTCCACTATCTCTTCACCACATATCGCTGGACTTGTTTCTGTCCCTTTTACGTCATCCTTTTTCAGTCTCTTCCTCAAACTTTCGTCACATTTTCCACTTCCTTCATTCTTTTCCGCCTGCCTCACTTTTCTCCTTTCTATCGCACCTCTTCGTCTTTCTTACTCCTTTCATCAACACGCAGTGCAGTTTTCTGTAGTTTGAATAACATGTTTCTAGGATTTTATTTACAAATCTATTTCCAAATTGTGTTTTAATTTCCTCGAAAAATTAATTATTATTTGATAGAAGTATCATATGCTATATTTAATTTTAAATAGCACACTTAATTAACCCCAAAAACATTATTCACATATTTTTTTGAGATACTTAAGTCATAGAAACAACTGTAAAAAAAGACGTACGCATCTCATAGATAATTACTTTTAAGCAAGAAATTAAATATTCTGTTGAAAAACTATCGTGGATTCAAAAGAGACTAAATAAGCACAAAGAGTCCAAATAACATATGATATAGTTTTGTTTTAAGTAATGTTTGTGTTGAAGGACAAAAATGTCTCGATAATAAAAATAAAAGCTTTAATGACACAGTCACGTTCGTATTTTTTAAATGCTTTTCATTCTTTATTTCGTTGGGGTTGATGAAACGGCCACGAAAAAATAACAAAAGTCAAGCGCTTGGATCTGCAAGGGATGAAAATCGAATTGAAAAATTGAGCAAAATACTATTAATTCATTCAGAAGAATAAATTTTAACGTGTGCAGAATATCACGTATAGTTTCACAAATTAATTTTTTGAGTTGCCAGTCTCAATCAATTAGTATTGTATATCAAAGTTGTTTTTCTCTGTTAAATAGTATAATACAAGACTTTATCGTAAGTGGATGACGTTAAAATTTTGAAATATTCAATCAAAACAAAGATATTTATTTTATATTTTTTAAACAAAAATAACTTATCCATTGGTAGTTTTATGTTATATTTACTTATAAATTCTCTTAACATCAATTATAATCTTGGAAGTTATATTCTTGGTTATAATACAATAGGAAGAGCCATTAATTTTTCTTTTTGATTTTCTCTCTCTCTGTCTAATAAGATCAATTTTTTATAAAGTATGTCTCCTTGCTGTACTAGTTCAATAAATATTCCATGCTTTTGTTGTGATATTAGAATTTGTAATGCGTTTATATTAACTGCACCTCACGGTTTTCTTACCATGTAGGATTCTCAACAAATTTTTTATCTACTATTGCAATTGATAAATTATTTGGTTGGGTCTGTTTAATTCAATTATTTTTTTGAAAAAATCATGTAGCTTATTGTAATTTTAATCAACTTTAATATCATTTTTGTGCGATTGTCAGTCGCTGAACAATGCCTTGTGAGGTATGCTTAAAACTAGTCTCAATCGAGGAAAGGTATGCTTGGCAAACGAATTTTCGAAATGAGCATGGGGTGCAAAATTCTTTAGTTAGTTGGTACGTATCGCTTTTCAATCTGTTATTGCGAAAGAAATTTGTTTGCTTTGCTTTAAGGAGTCTTATTTTGTAAAACTAAATTATGCTTCCAATTATATGAACGAATCATTAAGTTTACTGTTTCCACTTTTTTCAACAGAGCTCCGTAAATCTTCTAACGCCGGCCATTCTTTAGGAAATGTCGGCTAAAGTTTTGTACAACAAGTATATAAACATTCCTTTACAGTATTACAACTGTTGTATTTTACAAAATTTAATTTTATGAGTTTGCCTTGGTTTCTGTTGTAGCAAATATTTTGCATGGACGCGTTACCGCTTATTTCATTCGCAGAATGGAGTATATATGGCCGTATATGAAACTCTGCAGGTACAAATTAGCGGTCTGATTAACACCACGTCAACGAATATGGGATAATTTGCTTAAACTGGAGAAAATAAAAGTTTGAAAGATTTCGTTATCCAATTCGGTTGCATTACTTCATTCAGATGAATCTCATTCTCCTCAAATTGTTCATACTCTTTCAAATAAACTTCTCAATAATGAACAAAATTGGGCACTACATAGTAACTTTTTAATTACAAAACATAGCATACATCAAATATATTTATCTCAACTTTCCTCTGAAATAAATTTCTGATTTATCGCATGAACCACGTTTAATTTTGACTACGTGTACTTTCTTAAGATGGAATTATCAGCCATCAAAAAACATCCTTAGCGATGATAAGATACCCTCATTGATTTCAATCGAGTATATTCTTAGTATAGGATAATCAGACAATGTTTAAACACTTCCCTTCTGTAGCTATTAATAGATGTTTTACGTTTTTACTACCATCCTGCTTTCCTCCTCCTACACTGGATTTAGTGTTTGACTACGTGACATGACTCGTCGTGGTCAGTCGAATGTGTCCATCCTTTGAGAGGTTCAAAGGTCGAATGAGGGGTAGCAACCCCAGAGAAACTGAAAAGAAATCACTGGGCGAGGAGAGGAGTGAAAACTTAGCTAGAACACCGGAGGTCTAAGTTCCTCTTTATCTCTATGGCTGCCACGAAACGACAGCCGTTTTCCCCCCTACGTTACTAACCCCCACCCCTCCTCCGCCTATCTCCCCATATACCGAATTCCCTACCGTGACCACATTCATAATATGCTGTTTCGAGTGCCTCGCGGCTTACGTGTAGGGTCCGTTGTAAGGTGTTAATCCCCCAGCGTCGGGACTGTTCTATCTTTTGCCCATCTTTGTCTTAGCTTTTTCTCTCTGCCTTTCTTCTCCTTTACCGTCTACCTCCTTGACTCTCATCTTCTAGTCCGCCATATGTTAGCTGGTAACGTGCGAAAGAGAAATTATAGAAATCCAGGTAAAAATATGACCCTTAGCTCCTTTGTAAGAATCGCGCGGAATTCCACGCGGTTTTATATAAACATTTTACCATGTATTAAGTAAGTAAGTAAGCTTAGGTATAAATAGCTATAGTCGTATATTATGAGATAAACGCACTAACTACCGGATACCGGGACAACATTTATAACTGCAAATTTGAAAATTACTCTTGCGGTGAAGGGATTCGGAAATTTAAGAAAATATTTCCCAAGTTAAGACAAACAATTAAGTATATGTATTAGAAATTTTATTTATTTTATGTAAAATATCTTCCAAACCTTTTGACAAAAACCAAGCCCCTTAGTTGTGTTTAGCCAGAAAGTTGTATGAAATTATTTTATAATTTAATTTATTTAGAGTTAATGGAAATCAGATGGTATTATTCATAATTCAATCCTATGATTGTATACAGATACATCATTCTCCGAAAAATAATATAAATATATAAATCAAATTAGGAATACGAAATTTCTAAATTTGCCTGAAAAAATGTACTGCATAATTTATATCTTAAAACGTTAATTTAGTATCTAAATTTAAAGCAATAAGATAAATAACAAAGCACAATGTTATAATTCTTAATGATTAAAAAATTAACTCGAGTGTTAATTATTAGAATAAAATTTTGATAAAAATTAGCCCAGAGTAACTTAACAATTAAATGAAGTTACAATAAATTAATAATCAGTTTAGATACTCGATCAACTAGCTTCCTACGTATATCAACCATAACGTCCCATATTTCGTAAACAAAATCATCGTTACCCTTGCGAAATTCATATTGTACAACTTTTCTCGTCTCGGGCGTAATTATTTGAAACTGGCTTAGAGCAGACATGGAAATGTCGAGTATTACCTCGGAATAAAATAATAAAACAGCGAGAATTTATTTCAAAGCATGTCAAGAGAAAAACTCCGGGAGAGGGCGCTAATAGAATTTTGAAATTCTCTTTATTTTCGTTGTAGAGACAGTGCGCAGTTATTAGGCTTTGAAGCGTCCTGTTTTCCATCGCGTTCGGGCTTCCGTCAATGGGGAAACTAAAACAATAAGGCAACGGAGAGAAAGGAGAAAGAGAGAGAAAGACGAAGAGACAGACGAGAGAAACGAGAAAGCAGGTAGGGAAAGTGAAAGGACGAGAAGCGTCTCGCGCGCCTTAATCTCCACAGAAATCTTAAACCATTAACCTCGCGCGAATTTAAATCCTCAGCATCGCAGTATCGGCGTTCGATTGTTTCCACGTACGGCATTTGCTTACGGAGTACTTTTTTCTCCAATTTCCTGAATCATTTATATGGGACAAATCATTTTCCATAGGATCCTTTCACATGTCCATTCCTGCGGTGAGATTTTGTCGGGTGGAGGAGGGGGGGGGGGTAGGAGGTATTGGAAGGGGGGAAGGTGCGTGGGGAGAGGAAGGGTCCGTGGTGGTCGTCCCTAAGGGGTTCGATGCGGAATACATAGGAAGCACCCGCACTGGCACGCGAACGAAGCCACACTCTTGGAGGGGGAGGGAAGAGATTTTGGAAAAAATGAAGCGGGACTCGTATAGAGGGAGGAGGAAGAGGGGAGAACGGAAAATGTGGGAAAAGATTACCGGCTCGCCTCAGCACTTCTTCCTATTCTACTCTCTGCTCTTCTCAGTCTATCTCATCGTCTATTTTACGCGAGACTAGGAAATAAAAACACCTTCCCTGACCTCTCCTTGGTCTTTCCTCTTCCCAATCACTTCCTCGTTCTTCTATCTCTTTACGCTTTCCTCTTTTTCCCTACCTCCTTCACCACCATTACATCTCGCAATACATCTTATTTGACGTCCTCTGTGTAACCTTAAATTTTAACCTGGCCTTAATTTTACGATCATGCCTCAAAATCGAACCCCATTCTACGGAATTGTCCACACAAGAATTCTGGAACCGTGACTTTATTTTGTACGAACAATTATGCTTGCTATTTAAATGTCCTTTCGAAGTGGCCAATATTGAATTATAGAAGCGGCATATGACATCAAGTGAGGAGGAAATATTCCATTTCCATGATTCCGAACTTAACTCCTTGTTTTCTTGAAATACCTATACGAGGACACCTTTGGGAAATATCAATTAAAATTTGTCTAGTAAAAATCATCGTTAAATGTCTATTAGAGTTTGATATTAAATATAATAAAAATAAAAACCTGTATTACTTGCCATACCCCACGAAGTTTAATGTTGGCGAAATATGCCTACATTTTGTTGTATTTTTGGAAGGTTATCATAAAAAACTCAATTTTTTAAGCAACCGACCTTATCGTTTCATAAAATTGCAATTTGTGGAATGATTATATTACTAAAAGTATACAAAAAATTGGGATGGTTACTTAAAGATATAGGCGGTAACTAAATAGTATAATGAATAACAATCAGACGCCGAAATATTTCACTGCATATTTATTTTACTAGAAGAAGCAAAGAAATCGACCGCTTAACAAATCACAAAATTCTATATGGTTGCAAGAGTCATACTCAAAGTTACGGAAATGTCCACGTTTCACATTATTTTTAAAGGTTTTCTGGAAATATAGCGAGCGCAGTAGAACTGCTTAATTCACAGGAAAGTCCATGATCTTTGTAATATTGCACCCAATGAGAGCTGGTCACGTTACATGGAAGTTTTCTTACACATCAGCGGCATTTTGCGACCAACCATAACACTATGGAATATATTTTTCACCCTCGGAAGGGATATCTCACCATACATCTTTATCTAGAGATCGCTCGGACCTGTGAGAAAATCCTTCCTTCCTCATTGTCCAATGGAGTGTATTTCATCAAAAGGTGTCTAATGCGTCAAATATTGAAATTTTTTCTCGACTTCGTCTTAGCGAGGATTTCTGAATCTTGTTCGAGTGAAGGTAACAAAGAAAGGTTTAATAAACACGTTTTCTGCAACAGATCATCGGTGAATACACAAAATCAACAAAAAGGAGATTTTTCCATAGCATCGGGGATACAAACTTATTATTTAATCTTGGGATGCAGCAGTTTTTTACTGGAAATGTGGCCGTGGGTGCAAACGATTTGGGAACAGCAGCCAAAAGTAAGGGTTGGAGAGTTTTCCTCACATATAGGTACTAAGAATCAAAATATCGACGTTTCAAGAAAAAATACGAGAAATCGGCGTCGTTGACTTTATATCAATACGATAGAAAATATTCCTGTATTTAATAAGAAAGGCAAAACCCACGCCACAGAATTAACAAACTCTGATTATGGTATTCGTGGAAATAATTATCTCAATCGTCCCTTTCGTGAATTCAGCGCATTATGCATCTGATAAGACACTTCAGAATATTTCAGTTACTTAATCTTTACTCTGGAATGTGAGAAGTTTTTATGCCGACTCATGGAAGAAAAATTATGAGTTAGAATTTTAACAATTAAAGTATTATAAAAACTTTTACAAAACAGTGAACCCCTTCTCTCACCTCTCTCATACGGTCATGGCCTTTAATTGTACTTTCGTCACCCCTAAGGTGACGATTGTAGTACATGTGTGGGGGTAAATTTCCATGTTAAGATTTAATAGGGACAAATGCAGGAGCGATGGTGCAACAGTCGAGTGTCTTCCTGGCCTCAAAGTGGAGCAGATGGAACATCTACATCTACATGTTACCCTGCAATTCACCTAATTGGTGGGTGGCAGGGGGTGAAATGCACCATAACCTACCTAAAGATTGTCTATCGCAGGTTGAAATTTTCTATTGTGATCTTGTATTGTCCTCGGAAAGAACGAGTCTAGATAACGCTCCGTCATACAATCGATCTCGCGTATCTTATCGTAACGGTCGTTTCTACCTATGTACGTTGGTGCTTCAATTATTCCTACAACCTCGTCTTTTAGACATTCCGATCTATATTTCTCCAGAATCCGCAATTTTGAGTGCAATATACGATCCTCCAGTGGTACTCAGTCAAAATCCCTCAATAATGAGGCGACGCTTTCCTTATGTTCGTACTTTTGTTTCACGAATCTGGCTGCTCTGCGCTGCACTCTTTCTAATTGAATTATATGTCCCTTCTCGTACGGATCCCATATACATGAGGCGTATTCCACTTGTGGTCTAACCAGTCTAACATGTTTCACGTACGTTTTCTATAGTGTTCCGTACTATTCTACCTATGAAAGCCAATTTCTTGTTGGCCGCGCCTATAACCCGACGAATGTGCATGTCCCACTAAAGATCTCGACAAATGGTTACTCCTAAATATTTTACATACTCGGCTGCTTGAATATTTATTCCATCTATTTTATACTCGAAACCTACTTCTATGTTCTTACTTTTCCAGAACGTAACTGCTGCACATTTAGTGTATTTAATTTCAATTTTCCATTCTTTGCAGCACGCTGAAATGGCTCTTAAGTCTTCACACAGCGACTGATGGTCCTCCGGGTTTTTTATTTCTTTATGTAGAACGGTATCATTGGCAAAAAGTCTAATATTACTACGAACTACCGAGCAGATATCATTTACACAGATTAAGACAAGTAGAGGACCCAATACATTTCCCTGAGGAAGACCCGACGCAACTTTAACGGGGGAAGAGTATTTCCCATCAATTCGAGAGGAAGTCCCTCACCCAACTGACAACTTTCGGATTGAAACCATAATGTCCTAACTTTGCAATTTATTTCTTATGAGATACTTTATCAAACGCCTTTCTGAAGTCAATGAATATGGCATCGACCTGAGTATTTTTCTTTCCGCATCGCAACAAATCAACCACGAACAGGCCGAGCTGCGTTTCGCATGATCTACCTCTCCGAAATCCGTGCTGACATCCGCTAAGCAATGAGTGACTATCTAAATAGCACATTTCAGAGCTAAGATTATGTGCTCATGTATCTTGCACGATAATGTAGTTAAGGAAATTGGCCTATAATTTTCGGGGTTCTCTTTGTCGCCGCCCTTATGGATGGGCGTAACGTGTGCCAGCTTTCAATCTTTATGAACGACACCTTCTGTAATGGATTTCTTGAATATAATTTTCAAATACGGCGCGAGCTTTCAATACTCTCGCGGGTATTTTCTCCGTTCCAGGAGATTTATTTGGCTTAATTGAATGAAGTTGGAGCGCGATGCCATTTTCCGAAAATACCAAATCTTCCATCGAGTCGCCCTGATGCATAGGAATAGGGGTTTCACATTCATCGTCATCAGGAGTAAAAGCTTTCTGAGAGTGTTGATTTAATAGGTTTGCTTTCTCCGCAGTATCGTGAACTACATTTTTCGTTTCCGATCTCAGTGACGCAATAGTGGGGCCTTACCTTGGACTCCCCTGACGTAAGACCAAAATGCTTTCGGGTTCTCTTTCAAGTTATCCTGTAAAACCTTCTTTTTTTAATTGTTAAACGCATTACGTATTGACACTCTGGCTATGGAGCGCGCCTTCTTGTATTGCTGCCTTATTGTTGCAATCTATTCGACCGTAGCTGTTGAGGATGTGTTATTCAAGCGAGAGTGGTTTTCTTTGCTGTCGGAGAGCGCTAAGAATGGAGGGTGTTAGGGAAGAAAAAGTGGTGTTATTACATCTACATCTACATTATACCCTGCAAGTCACCTTTTTGGTGGATGGCAGGGGGTGCAGTGCACCAAGATTCCATAGTTTTCCTACGTTATCTTTTCCTATTATGGTCTCTTATCGTCCTAGGGAAAAACGATCCTCTATATCGCTCCGTTCTACAGTCGATCTCGCGAATCTTAACCTCACTGTCCTGCCTTCCGATATACGTCGGGCTTCTGATAAGTCCTACTACCTCATTTGCTAGTCCCTCCGACATAAATTTTTCCAGTAGTTTAATTCTAGCCTGCAGCTTACGTTCCTCTAACGATCTCCATTTCAGATTTTCTATTAATGATGTTACGCTTTGTTTACTATCGTAATTCCTCTTTACAAATCTATCTGCCCTGCGCTGAACCTTTTCTATCTCGTTAGTGAGTCCCTTTTCGTAGGGATCCCACACAGCTGAAGCATATTCGACCTGCGGTCGAACCAAGGATAAATAACATAATTCTTTCACTTTTTCGGAGCTATTTCGAACTATTCTCCCTATAAAGGCCAGCTTTTTGTTAGCGGCACCGATCAATCGGCGAATGTGGGTGTCCCACGAGAGATCACGATGGATCGTGACTCCGAGATATTCAATCGAGTCTGAAACTGGAATCTCTACTCCGTCCAACGAAAAATTATTATCCAACGAGATACTCTTGGTTCTCCAGAAGTTGATGACGCAGCTTTTCTTTTGGTTGATATCTAACTGCCATTCCTTACACCATGCAGAAATAGCTTCTAGGTCATTTTGGAGATACTGGTGGTCTTCCGGATTGCTTATTTCTCTATAGATGACGGTGTCGTCCGCAAAAAGCCTAATTTTACTTCTGACAACTGAGCTGATATCGTTTATATAAATTAGAAATAATAATGGACCAATTACACTACCCTGCGGAACGCCAGAGACAACCTCCACTAAATTCGAAGATTTCCCCTCTATAACAACCTTCTACTTTCTATGATTTAAAAATTCACAGATCCAACCGACGATTTTAGAATTAACGCCTAAGGTTTCTAATTTCGTTATTAACTTCCTGTGAGGTACCTTATCAAAGGCTTTCCTAAAATCTAAGAAGATGGCATCGACCTGCGTATTCTTTTCTCCGCTTCTCAGTATACAATTAACAAAAAGACCGAGCTGAGTATCACATGACCTACCTTTCCTGAAGCCGTGTTGACAATCATCTAACAATGTGGGAACGAATGACGTTGAAGGATCTAAAAGGGCCGATCATGTGGTGGGCCTTGCGTGGGACATGTGCACCGCAGCAAAGGATTAGTTTAAAAGGGCCAGAATCATAGTGAGTGGAATTGTAAGGAGAAAGGACGCAATGAATAGACGGATAGACTACATAAATGAGGGAATCGAATGGTTTTGTAGCAAAAAAGATTTATATTTTGTGGATCCAAACGGTTGGCTAGGAGAGAAGGATCTTGGTAGAGACGAGCTGCATTTAAATAGGGGAGGGAGTCACAAACTTGGTAATCTATTGTTAAATGTTATTAATAGATGTAAAATGCAGGGAAACTGAAGGACGTTTTAAGAGGTGAAAATTGTAGGACCAGCAGAAATAAGGATATAAGTAAAAATACTGTTGCCCCATTATCCAAAGATTTCATAGAGAATGGTGTTTTAGAGTTCTTCAGGCTAATTGTCGGAGTATCTATAATAAACTAGAAAATTTTTCATGTTTGATCGGTGCATGCAATCCTGATATAGTTATTGGGACGGAGTCATGGCTAAAAGAAGAAATTGATTCTAGTGAGATTTTTTCAATGAATTTCGTAGTCTATAGAAGGGATTGCGATTCTAGTGGCGGAGGTATATTAATTTGCGTAAAAATAATACTAAAAGTGCTCTTGAATGGGTAAGGGAGGATTGCGAGATGATGTGTGTCAAAGTGATAAACCCCAGCAATAAGAAAAATCTCGAGGTAATAGCAGCCCATAGAAAACCAGGAGACAATTTTTGTTTTTTGGAAATAATGTTAGAATTGACATCACTAAGTCCATACAAAAACCCAGTCATCGCGCGGGACCTTAATTTACCCATGCGTAACTGGAAGGGTAACGCAGCAAGAGGGGTAAAAGGTCAAGGAATCGTAAACAAGATAATAAGGGAGGGTGGCTTTACACAGGTAGTCGAAGAACTAACGCGAGTAGGTAATACTCTGGATATTTTTCTTGTAAGGCCGTATGAATCACTAATGAATGAATCACCTCTAAAACTATGCCAGGCATAAGCAACCATGAGGCTGTAACTTTAGAATTAGATTGGGCCGTGCCAAGAAGCACATTAAATAGTTACAAGGCAATCATTTAGCAATATAGTAAAGGCGACAGCGTAGGCTTCCAGCAATTTTTGAAAGAAAGGTTCGCAGAGTGGACAGGCAGAGGGGAAAGTGTGGAAGAAATGTGGCAAGAGTTCAAGACTATAATAAATGAAGGGATGGAGACATATATTCCAAAAGTACGTATTAAAAATAATACCGATCCCGAATAATATAATGATAAGGTTAGGAAATTGAAAAGAAAGGTAAGGAAAGCGCACCAGCTTAGCCATAGAGGAGAAGGCTACTTGCTTATATATATGGATTTAATTACGAAATTAGCAAGAGAGAGGAAAGCTACCCACCAGAAGTATTTATCGAATATGTTAGATGAATATAATCCAAACAAGTACATATATTCCAAAAGTACGTATTAAAAATAATACCGATCCCGAATAATATAATGATAAGGTTAGAAAATTGAAAAGAAAGGTAAGGAAAGCGGGATATTTCAAATAAAATTAAAGGTTTGAGAAAAAAATCAAGAGGTCCAGACAACATATCAAGTGAGGTTTTGAAGTTAGGGAAAGTCTCTATCGTAGCTTATTTAAGAGCATTATTCATAGCAACCTTAAACAACAACTGCATCGTGTGTGACTGGAAGAAAGCAACAGTAGTTCCATTACATAATTCCGGTAATGAAACCATGGTAGAATATTATAGGCCAGTTAGTTTAACATCGCTCGTATGCAAGATCATGGAAAAGATTAATGCTGGCTATCTTAGGAATAACTGGGTAGGAAGTAATAGGTTAGATGAGTATCAGCACAGTTTTAGGAAAAGGTTACTCCTTTGAAACCCAACTACTAGGATTTTGTCAGGACATAGCAGATTCATTAGACAGTAGGGAGGAAATAGGTGTCATACTAGATTTTTCAAAATTAAAATTAAATACGATACCGCATGGCAGACTAATTAGAAAAGTGAATAATTTGAATATTGATAAAAGAGCCGTGAGCTGGATTGAAAATTTATGACAACTATTCTATTCGAGAGAAAATTTCTCACCCAACTGACAACTTTCGGATTGAAACCATATTGTCTTAACTTCGCAATTGATTTCTTATGAGATACTTTATCAAACGCCTTTCTGAAGTCAATGAATATGGCATCGACCTGAGTGTTTTTCTCTCCGCATCGCAACAAATCATCCACGAACAAGCCGAGGTGCGTTTCACATGATCTGCCTCTCCGGAATCCGTGCTGGCATCCGCTATGCGCTAAGCGATGAGTGACTATCTAAATAGCGCATATGTAAAAGGCAGCTTTGCTCTAATTACCAAGAGGGTGATACGCAAACTGCATCTATTAATGTAGTCCATGGACCATTTATATTAGAGATGGGCAAACTACAGACCGCGAGCCACATCAGGGCCTCGCAAGCATCTTATGTGGCCCGCGATGACTTTATGAAAGCAAACCATGAAATATGAAACCGATGGTGGTGTGGTGTTATAATTATGGTCAAAAATATTATATAGTGAAGCTATGGGGCTAAAAAGTTTTTAATCATTGATTTTTACTATGTGTTTGCTTATGGTAAACGTAAATCGATGAAAAATCAGCGAAGAAAAATTAAAAGCTTTCTAACTAACTGCCCTAGTTGTCAAACAATTCAGTGCTAAATGATGCATAATTCCTTATAAAAAGTAGCAAAATTTCATCTTCAGTAAGTAAAAGATATAAAAGATATAAAAGATATGTTATATATATATATATATATATATATATATATATATATATATATATATATATATATATATATATACTAGTAGTTGGTGCTTGCAGGCTGCAAGCATTTCATCTCACCTTGAAAAAACATTCATTTTTCAGACAGACATTTCATCATTACAAATAGTCTTTTAATTCTAAAGATTTCACCTCCGCAGCGATTTTCGTTATTCCCACATGTAAAAATAATAGTTTAAAACAATCCCCAAAATGTTGCAATTTTAAATATTTTACACTATCTTCACTAATGCTACACATTTTAGCCAAATTTTAAAGTTGTAGTACTTCTAGAAGTGAAATAATATTTTTCCAATTGTTTAAATTTTTAACGGCCGCCACAATAAGTTTATGGTAAGATTAAAATGTTTATTTGTGCAAATGCATTACTCTGTATATAACTTGAAAATTTCAGCTACCTAGCTCATCCCGTATTGTCTAATCAGTTATCTATTTGTTTAAACTTTAAGAATTTATAACTGCCAAACAAATTAATATGTCAAAATTTGTATAATCCCTATTTCGTTTTTTTACAAATCCTACCTCTTAAAAAAATTTCAGCTCCGTAGCACTATCGGAAATACATAAACCTTGAAAATTTGTTTAAACAATTGCGAATTTTTAGCTGTCGCATTGTTGCACTTTCTCAAGATTTTCGTTTTTTCTAGTCGGTATTGCACAAAATCCTACCTAATAAAAAAATTTCGATACTCCAGCTCGTCTGGAAGTGCCTAAACATTAGTATCCTCCTGTTATGTGTTATATCCTCCTCCTCTGTAAGGAACGTCTATATATAATGATAAACGATATAAAAGATATGTTTATATATATATATATCAAAAGATTTCCCCAAAAGTCTTCTTTAAATGGCTTTGTTTCAATCAGGGGTCGGCAATATGCGGCTCTTTAAGGACTTGCGTTCGGTTCTTGACAGCAATTTTCCCTGATAAAGCACCAGAATCCTCCCCTAACGAAATCGATTTCGTAAATTATTTTTATAGAAATGGCAGAAAAATAAATACCATGAATGTATTATTATAAGACACGTTTCTTTCACAGAGATAAACGCCAAAAGTAAAACAACGGCAAGTCTCCCTTATAATCCCCGTGGATCCGCCAATGACTGCGACTCTTTTTATCTTGCGTGTTACACATAATTAAAAAAAGTGGCTCTTCTTGTGAAAAAGGTTGCCGACCCATGGTTTAACTCATAACACAAAATTCACGCAACTTTAGATGGTCGTTGACCATGGAATGAATAATCCCAGCATAAACTATCGATCCATCTAAAATATCTATTTATCTCAATCGTTTGCTTAATGACTTCACCGGTGTCTAATGGGATGTTGTATTTCGTCAACAATTATCTTTCTACCAATTTATAAACGGAAATATTTACACATATGGATAAAATCGGCTTTTAAATGTTCCCAGATAGACACCTCCCCTCATCACTCTTACATTTAGCAATAGATTAAGCAAGTAAGTTATCTATATCCTCATTGACACAATTTAACTTGTTGGAAGGGATCAAAATATGGCTAGATGTTCCCAGATAGACACCTCCCCTCATCACTCTTACATTTAGCAATAGATTAAGCGAGTAAGTTATCTATATCCTCATTGACACAATTTAACTTGTTGGAAGGGATCAAAATATGACTAGATTGATGGGGACTGACGATACTTAAAATAAAAATCTCTTAGATTTCAATTATGGGACGTTATACTTGAGCATAGAAAAGTAATCGCAGTAGATCACAAAACATTTCATACTTAACCCAAAACAAATAGCAATTTTTTTATTGAACCGATTGTTGAGTTTGCTGAAACAGAAAAAAATCAACATCGATTCAAATGTGTTGTATGGAACTTGGTGCGGGACTCCTAATATTGCGTAATATGCTTCACGTAAAGTAATAGTTTCGCAAAAGTTACTGTAATTTTTTCATGATCGACTGCTGTCCTTGGACCTCCCATTTAAACAAAAACCTTATCAGTAGTGAGCGTTTGTTCAAGTTAAAGATGATAATTGGTGGCGGTCTACGGAACGCTTACGAAAAACAGTTGCGTGAGTTGAATGTCAATAAAGTATTTTATGAAACGCATGCACAGGCGTTGTAAAACAATGTAACGTTTATTGGGTATATAAAATGAAAATGAGTCTAGGTAGAGAATGGCTACAATGACAGTGTATTTCCTTCAAACATAACCCATGATTGACCTGAGGTTTATAAATGATAAATAAAGGTCTTTTTAAGGGAAGGATAAATCAATCTTTTGCCTTACTTTAGATATCTGCATCTTGAATTCCTCTGGAGAAAATTAATTACTATACAACTGCTTTGCTTTCAATTATGATTTTTCGATCAGTGAAAGATAATTAGTAAAACTGCGTAATTTAGATTGAAACTAAATTACTTTTATATTAAATGTAAATTTAGGGGTTATTTTCTAAACTAATGTAATTATTATTGAATGGTATGTTAAAACTTGTGAAAAATATGGACAGAAGCTAATAAAAATATAAGCATATAAAAAAGCACACCCGGTTTAAACGGAATGTTGGAACTAGTTATTTCAGTTTGAACGGAAAGCATACTTTGATTCTTGGGTGATGACAGATAAAATTTTGTGTGGAGTTATTATTAAATAAAAAAGAAGTCTGAGAAGCATGAGTTAGTTTACCCTAAAGAAAACTAACATTTATAAAATGAAGACAACAAAAGGTGATAGAAATTTATTAAAGACGTTAGAAAATGAGTTAAGTTTCAGACGGAGTTCAGTGAAGGATGATGATGAACGAATGATATTATAAAATACAGAGAAGGCTAAAGATATATCTCAACCTTTCTCCAACAGCCAGCTAAAAGATTCTCTTAATATATTTAATCAAAATATTTGTGTGCCATGTTCCAATATGCAGCCATACACCACCATCGATTATTATGCGTTCTTTGCACGAAGTAAACGCATTTAGGGGAGGTCATTTCCGTCCGTCCGTCCGCATTTTTAAACTCGGGAACTGCTGGATGTACTTCGATGAAATTTGGTATTTGGAAGTTTGGCTAGAATTTGTCGACCGATTCCAATTTTGGTTAAAATCGGACAATAATTCAGATCACTTTACATGAAGACTTACATGTATTTTACAACGTGCCTGTTTCAATTCGGGAACCGCAGGACGCATTTTGATAAAATTTGGTATTAGGAAGTTTTACTAAAATTTGTCGACCGGCTTCAATTTTGGTTAAAATCGGATGATAATTAAGACCACTTTACATGAAGAACTACATGCAGCTTACAATGGATATATACGTTTCAATTAGGGAACCACAGGATATATTTTTATGAAATTCGGTAATGGGGAGTTTTACTGAAATTTGTCGATCTCAAAGAGTGCATTTGGAAACTGTGTACTCCGACATGGAGTACACCTTTCCATACTTGTTTAGTTCAGTAAGGTCGAAGGAGATTGTAGAGAAAGGCTAATAAAATTGCATTTGGGCTGAATAACACGTTCGCAAATGCGATCTAAATTTTGTTGGATGAAAAGCACTCGAAAATTTTTTCTTAAAGCTCATTAATCCAAATTTTTTAACAGTAAAAAATCGAAACATCTCTTTTCGGTATTATAATTCTTTTAGTGAAAAATCGATCTCAACGGGATGTTTTAAACTAAATTATTACGTATATTGAAATATTTTCTAAAAATCGGTAGGGCTCCTTCCTAATAAATTCCCGGGCAATGCAGGAATACTGAAAATATAGGATAAGAACAACATTTTTGTAAAATCACGTGCCATTTCGAATAGCGTTGGCAAACAAAACGTTCGATTTGTTCCAGAGAGAAGCTTTCCTCTCCTTTGTCTACAAGCGGAAGTGACCACCAGGAAACCGAAGCAAAGTTTCATAACCAAAAGAACTCGTATGTCGTTCGTCAAAATTAAGAATACGCAATTAAAGCAAACGCCTCGACAACGATTATAATGGTCGGCGCGCGTGGATCGGAAGAGGGAAATAGAGGATGATGGGTGATTAATAAAGGGAGGGAGCGATGGAGGAGGGAAAGGAGGCGGCGGCGGGGAGAGAAAGATTGCGGTTTCCCTCGGGTTAAAAGGTGGCCTAAGGGAGAAGAGTGAATCAATCGGTAAATAATGGAATTAAAGACTTTTACTATTTTCTCTCTTCGTGGAAGTGTTTAATTCGTTTCCTTGACTACAACGCCGACCCTCCTCCCCTCAATCCACACGACCTTTCAACTCTTGAAGAGACCTCAGTGACACCGCCGTCTACCTCTCCTCTACCATACAACGCATCCTCCTCCGTACGACTTCCCTCTCTACCCACCTCTCTCCCTCCCATTCTCCCTCCCTCCTATTCCGTCCAGTGAATCTCATTAGGATGAAGCCTACGAAGGGAGGTGTGGGGAGTTAAGACCTAGGGTGGGAGAGGGAGGGAGGGGGAGAGGAAACGGAGGGAGGGAATGGGTTTGGACAGCACATGTTGGGTTTGCGAGGAAGGTGGAGGTGGTGGAAGGTAAAGGATAGGCAAGTCCCTTACAGCTTATAAGTGTGGGTTTAAGCGAGAGTAAGGGAGGGAGAGCAAAGAGAGAGAGAGAGAGGGAGTAAGAAAGTGGGAGGTTGTGGTGGTGGGAGGGATTGAGTTGGAACTCACTCAAGAAGTGAACATTGTTCTCGATTTGAAAAAAGGATATGGCTCAATGAACGATTGAGTCCAATCAATGTAAACTCCAGTGAATTTCAAACGCTTTGCAAGGTGAGATGTGCTGCATTTCTTAGGATGTAATGAAACAAAAATTTGCATATTTACATTATGTACGCCACTTTGTGGAGGTATTTATCGAGGCGCATATTATGTATTCCGCTGGGATACACTCAAGAAGTGATGAAGCGCTGCTTTAATTTCAGTAAAGAATTGTACATGGTAGATTTTTTAAGAGTGACGTTGAAATGCATCAATCCTTTCTCATAAAAGCGTGCAATGATCCAAAATTTTATTAAAATAGATTAAATTCACTAATTCACGTAATAAATATATAATAGGTATAGTTTCTATGTGTTCGCTTTTTCTGGGGCGATAATATTCACGCAGAAATTTATTCTTCAACGAGTATGGCCCGCACATGATGTTGTTGCCGTAACTTTTTATCACATGATGTATTATTAGGATTTTCGTAATTGATTAATATTTTCTCCTCACTTGACTGTAGAAGTCGAGCAAAATTCTAATTACAAAAAGTCACTCAGGACTAACATTTTCTTTCAGAACGTTTATCTTTGGGTCGCTATAACATTTGTTGTGATAAAATAAATGTGCATCAGGGATTAAAAAAGATCTAGTAGGATGGATATTTATGGTTATCGCTCTTTAAAGATTTAGGTCAGTCCCAAAAGGACAGAATTAAAAAAATCAATCTTAGGCTTCCTGCGGAAGCTAACTTTTAAGAACCTTGGCATCTCTTTTCTTCTACGACTGATGTGTACTATTTCATTATTCATTACTGCAAGAATGACATTCCATCATTCACGAAACGTTTCCTTCTTATACCTGACATTTTTAATCGGCTCTTTCACACAACGATTACTTACGTTAGCAACGGAATCTCAGCCCGACAAGGGCAGTGAAAAATTATCCCTTAATAACAATTTGACCGATTGCCTTCAACAACGAAGGACTTGGCCTTTCTCATACTAAAATAATGAAAATAAACACGTCAAAATTCTCATTATCTACGTACGAAGGAATTTCAAAGAAAAAACAGACGCCGGCGGAACGATTGCCTTCTAAAGCATCAGCTATTTATTTCTTGTTAACACGGATGCTGTTGCTCTTCCATGATACTTGGAAAATGTTTGACCCGATTTCTCTTGCTTCGAAGGAAAGAAATAAAATTTTTCTGTTTTCATTCCAAATCATAGAATGACTTTATCTTTGATGCTCTGTTCCAAAATATGAAATTAAAATCACAATCTACATGAATAATTTAACAGCTGTAAGCAAAAAGAGTATAGTTAAGCACCAATTAACATTAAATACACTCACTGAATTTAATTGATTGGATGCGTTATTGCGGATGATTTTGGACTATTATTCACATTAATTTCTTGCCTTAATTCATAAAGCTATTTTTATGTCAAAATATCTCAGGTAATAGATGTCTATACTGATACAAATGTTGATAAAAACCTTCTTACCGGAAAAAAATTCTCATATTTTTTTTCGCGATTGATTAGGTAAAATTTAGCTGTCATGTCATGCAAATGAATGTTTTTTTCTACTGATACATCAATTATCGTTAAAATCTTTAATATAGTATTTTATAAGTAAAAAATATATGAATTTCGGTGTAAATCGCAATTGCATAATAAATCGCTGCCATACAAGATTAACAATCGCTCTTCCATCACCGAAAACAAGAGAAAAATGAAAGTAAGCAGCATAAATAAATGAGCTTTTGGAAATATTTGCGGAAATACATCCAGTCGTCTTCCATATTGGCCCTTGTCAGTAGTAATAAACACTAGTTATTTGTTTTTCACAGATCTAACTCTGCTGCCTGAACTTAATGAGAGATATTTGTAATTTTTCAAACGCGCAATAAAACTACTAAAAGTAATCCATCAAAAATCTACATATAACCTCTTTCGAAAGTCACGGACAAAGACATAACTTTGTCGAATTTCAGTTTTGGAAAGCAAAAAAATGACTAAAACTTTTTCATCCGATATATGTCAGCAAAACCAAGGTTCCAAAAGTAAAAATCTTTATCCAGAGTGTTTATGAAAACTTGCTGTTTTTTGCTTTCTCGTCATATATTCCGTCCAGAAAATAGTAGTAATCCTAAAAAATTATCTTAGATTAAAGAAAACTCTCTTGACGATTAAAGGTGGTTTATATTAATGTATTTGTTGGCTCACTGGCATGCCGCTGGACCCTTTTGAAGATAAAGCAAGAAGCCAAAACGAATTGTTAGGAGACGCAGTGGAAAAGAATGCGTGCGTGACGATTAAGAGATTTAGCTGGAATTCTTCGGAATTACTTTTTTCGGATCTCATTAGGAGAAAGCTTTATTATTCTCAAGGAGGAAAATTAGATTTGAAAAAATTTAATGCCTTCGCATTGTCGCGTTTTCATTTTTTTTGCAAAGAGAGAGAGAGAGAGAAACGTGGAGAATGAGAGCTATTTCTCCAAAGTTATGGCTTAAAGAAATGATTTTCGAGTTTTCATTGATTTTTCAACCCATTAGAGTAAATCTGGCAATAGCACGAGAATGACTTGTTATGGAAATCTCCATATATCAATTTAATTTATTTTAGCGTATAAATTAGTCTTTGTTATGAAGTAAATATTGAAAATGCAGCTAAATGTATAAGAGTTCAACATTTTGAAACCAAAGTTTTCTACAGCTTGTTTAATTCTTCCTCCGCAATTGGAATTTCCGTAACAAGACATCCTAAGCTCTCCTTAATTAGAATGTACTCAGTCGGCGTAGGTACGTTTCCTGTCGTTTTATTTTTCTGCGCTAAAGATTCTTTCTCAAATGTCAACGGCCATAGACCATTTCTATTCATCTAGCGATATGCACAACCTTTGTATGACTATTGCAGCTGTCATAATTTATTGATTGTCTTCCAGCCATAAGGATATAATGTCGATATTTTGTTCTCAATTAACTGACGTTATAATCAATGTAATAACGAAATATCTCTCGAGAACATGCCACGAAGTAATTTTCATCTGGATAAGAATGTAACTTTTGCTTTCAGTAGTATTTATCTAGCTCATTTATAATTTACCAATATAAATTTATAAAGCACAAAAAATTGAATACGATTCAAACTGAATCAATAGTACTCGGACAAAAATTAATAATCTTAAAATAATTAAATGTCATTGAATATGAATACCTCTCAATAGAGTAAAGTAGTTGCAAAGCATGGCAGATGGTTAGAAATAAAGCTATGAAAACGAAATGAAATAGAGATTGGAAAATCGGATGCTAAATAGAAATAAAATGAAAAGGAAATGAAAAATAATGAAAAGACCCACATAACCGGCACTTACATATGGAGTAATTACGGAATCATTATCCTCATTTTTATAATACGTAAAATAAGAAGTTGATTTTCTTTTCATCGATTTAATATCACCAATTATATTTAGTTGTATGATATTAACTTTTAATTCAATGATGCTGCAAACGATTTTGAACTTACCAGCGAATATGTTTTTTCAAATCACTCTCCTTTGCTCTCATTACTATTATCCACAGCTAGTTTAATTAATGCCATTTTACTTTGTACCTTCGACGTAATTTTTGTAACTTCTGTTGGCGATTTCCAATTTTCTCATTACCAGTCTTATGTTATACCTTATTCGCATTATTATTATCCACAACTAATTTAATTAATGCCATAATACTTTGTAACTTCTGTTAACGAATTCCAATTACTTTATTACCGATCTTGTGTTCTACCTTTCACTTCTCCTCCCTCTTGTCTACAAATGATTTCATTTGTTACCAGACATAACATACACATTGGTAGGAAGTCACCTTTCTTCCGAAACTTTTGAGATTGACCAGCTATTCATTATACTGCCTCTTAGATACCCATTGCGCGTAGACAAGATGGAATTGGCAAATCATAAAAAATCTTTTTCAATGGACATGAGTTTTTTCAATTTTTTTACGACCTGCCGATTCCCTCTGGCCTACACACAATGGATATGTGAGAGATAATGCAATGAATAGCTGGTCAGTTGAAAATTTTAGAAAGAAAAGTGACTTTATAATTTATAACATGTAAGTATGATATATACTTTTTCAATTAAATTTTAATTTTGAAATATCAGTGGATATTTTTTTACAGAGAAATTGTGAACGAAAACCATGTCGACGAATTTTTTCAATGGATTGCAAATTTTTATGTCGAAACAAGTAAGGAAAAAATTGCATAACAGATTTCATCTATAAATTTATGGGATGATTCCTGTTTCAACCCACTTTCATGGTAAATGGAATCGGATGCAAAGCCCCGGTCGCAGGGGACTACATGGTGTCGCTCTCTAGCGGCCGTTCCGGAAATTTCTGGGACAAGTTGGAGGTGCATGCATGATTGTGACGCATGGACTAGCCCTCTCGTATGTATAGTTTTTCACCGACCTATCGTTTTATTTATTTATAGCAAGTTATTCATTTAGAAAGATCTTGATTCAAAGAGTATCTCTCTTCTACAATTTGTAACTGATGTGGTTTTGAAAAAAAACACATATACATAATTCAAAGCCCGCAAATAACGGATCTCGGTTGAAATCGTTGAAATCGATTGAAATATTTGCTGAGGCTTTGATTTAGCATTCTGGGGGACTGTTATTTTTGTGCATAAATTGAAAATTTTACTCTTTAAATCTCTCCAAACATTTCCCTATCATCGAATTATTTATTAAAAACTCACGTTAGAACAATCAAACAGATAATGTAAATTTATGGTCAACAGTTCGTTAAATTAAATTTTAAAAAGTAGAACACTTCCGATTGCTAAATATAATGCTGTGTAGAAAGAAAATCGGCGAAAAAAAATCGTCGATTTTACTTGTTCTCAGTAATTGATAGCGGGCGCAATAAATTTGATTAACCTATACATGAATTGTATTAATTTTATGCCCTTAAATCTATTATTATTATTTAGATTTGAAAACTTTAATTCAACAAATGTATTTATTTATAAATTATTTTAAAAAATTGCAAAGGAGTTTCCGCTCCATTTTAGCATTTAATTCATCATAAGATTTTGATTTTAAACTTAAAAGAATTAAAAATAAAACGAATCAATAGAATTCTCTTCAAAGATCTTTTAAAGAATTTTTTTGTAAGATTTTCATTTATGTAATGACAATATGATCTGCATTTACTTAGATGGAATCTTTCATAAGCTGTGGGTTATAAATTCCAGAAAAAGCACTTTAATATCAAAAACTGAAAATTATAAACATGCCTTTGGTATATTCAATAGCCAAAACATATGGCTATCGGAAATGCTTAAGGCAAGTACTTAATTTTCAATTTTTGATACCTAAGTGCCTATTCTGTAATATGTTTGCAGTCATAACACTAGCTAAATGATTCTCTAGTGTAAGTTATAGGTTATATTTATCAAATACATTGTTAAGTAAATGTTTTTTGTTACATCCAAAGGATATATAGTTTCAAAGAAAAAAATTCTTTCAGTCGATACAATTTGAAATGTGACTATGTAAAATAGCAATTAAATATTACCTACTTATGCATCACATATATAAATTAGAGACGTTTTTTCATCAAAGTTTTGAATAACTACAAGCTTATTAAAGAATTTTGGCGAAGAACCTGTGTACATAATACTTTTTTAAACTGAATTATGATGCGACATAGAATATTTTTGTTTTGCACCGTTTTCAGAGATATAATTCGAAACGGTTACTCCAAGGTTTTTGAAACTCGGAAACAACTTTTGGTTATGAAGAAGTAATTATAAATGATCTTGAGTAAGTTTAATACATAAATATTAATAATTTAATATAGCGTATAAATATTTGTAACAACACGCCTCTGCCGGTAAATATAAAATACTTCATGTTCTTTGTAGAAATTATACGAAAATTATACAACAATAACGTCTTTACCATACATATATAACAACTTCTAACTAACTTCAAGAACAAACACTTAAAAATCGGAAAATTAAAATGTACTAATCTGAGGTATCTTCAACAGCCACAACAAGGTTATAAAAAACCAGATGCGCATTTCGGCTACAAGGGAGTCATCTTCAGTGGTAATTAACCTAATCGTGAACCTACTTTTTGTTAATTATCACTGATGAAGGCTGCTTTGTAGCCGTATATGGTTTTTCATAACCTTATTTTGGCTATTGGAGATACCTCAGTACTTTTTTAATCTTTTGAATTTTAAATGCTCCTTCTTGAATTTTTTCAGCCACAACACAAGATCGATAAATTTCTGTTCAGTCTTTAATTAGTTTAAAATTTAAATCTGTCCGCAAATTCATACGTTGTATTTGATTCAATTTGATGTCATAGAAGCTTATCGTACCTCTACCATACATGTGTCATCTATTGATCGCTCATTTGTTATTAAAAAGTTGCCATCGTGATTTAATATATTGTATGGAAAATTCAACCAGTAAATTTTCTTTCTTTAGGATTTAAAAGCATTTTTACACCAATCTAGGGTATTTCTTGAGAAACATTTTCTTAGAGGATATAATTAAGCTAAGAAAAAAGTATAAAAATCAAACGCGCGATTGGTGACGGCATGTATGCTCGCACATATATAATACCTACGCGCATGCATGGCTATGCACACATACATATAAAAACACACCGATGAGCAAGTGCACGCACCGCCTTCTTTTTATCGAAGAGAATCCTAACAACCAGGCCTATCTAAAAGTACGTGTGTATCGTCGTATTTGCGTCACCAACACAAACTCGTAACGGTAACCATGGTTGAAAACATCAAATATCCTCAAATTCTCCATATTCGCGAATTCTCATCTCGCTAGGGAAGTGACCCGATAACCAGTCCCACCTCCATCCCTTTTAGTACCTTTTCCTCTCTCTTCCTCTTCCTCCTTCCCTCTCTCTCTCCGTCCCTCTTTCCCTCCTTCCCTCTTGCCCTTATCCCTCTCTCCCTCCTTCCCTCTCTCTCTCCTTCCCTCTCTCCCTCCTTCCCTCTCTCCCTCCTTCCCTCTCTCCCTCCTTCCCTCTCTCTCTCCTTCCCTCTCTCCCTCCTTCCCTCTCTCTCCTTCCCTCTCTCCCTCCTTCCCTCTCTCCCTCCTTCCCTCTCTCCCTTCTTCCCTTTCTCCCTCCTTCCCTCTCTCTCCTTCCCCCTCTTTCTCCTTCCCCCTCTCTCTCCTTCCCTCTCTCTTACCTTCCCTCTCTCTCCCTGTCCCTTCTTCCCGGGGTTCAGGCACGTGGAAGGGAGGTGGACGAGGGAGGAAAAGGGAGAGGTACTAAAAAGGGTGGGAAAAAGCGAGGGTAGAAACCGCAGAGCTTTGACGTCAGGAAGCCTTCGATGACGTCAGCGGTGACGTCGGGAACCGAACGCTGCCTCCGAATCTCGACCAATGGGAGGCCGCGGAGTTCGAATGTGTTTTCCTTTCGACGTGTGGGATGGGGCGTGGCGCCTTGTGCGAATGTGGCGTTACATGTGGAGGGCGCAAAAGGGACGTGTGAGCTTTCTCTCGCGTGCGTGCGTGCGGCTGTATGTGCACCTGAGGGTAAAAAGGGGATGAAAGTGTGAAATGGGGAAAGTTGTCCTATCGGGAGGGATGGCTTTTTTCGGTTGTGAGGATAAAATAAGTGGGGTAGCGTAAGGATGAGGGGGAGATTGGAGTTTGGGTTATGATAATAATAATAATTTATTAAACGCATACAGGAAAGGCCCCAATTACATGCGTTATAATAAAAACATGAATAAAATATAAATAAAAATATAAAACAATTACAAATACAGAAGAAAAATTATACATATATTAAGATGACACGGTTGCATATAATTTTCTTTTAAGAGAAGACTGCGAGTCAAAAAATAAATCAATGTTATCGGCCCTAGTCAGGACCTCGTTCGCAAATCTCAAAATTGGGGACGGGTTCAAATCTGCAAGCATCCACTCTCCCGAAAGAATCTCGAAAGAGCATGGTATGTCTGGATCGTCGAGCAGGAACATTGAAATTAATCTGGCTAAGCAGGTCATGAGAGCCTATAGCCCCCGTCAATACATTACGGAGGAAAATCACATCAGCGACTGCTCGCCTCGTCTCAAGAGGGACCCACCTGAATCTCTTACATAAATTGGGATAATCATTCTTATTAAAAATGGGGAAATTATTTTTCAAGCAAAGCCATTTAATGAAACGCATTTGCACTTTCTCAATTGTAAGGATATGAGTGGTATGATGGGGATTCCAAATCACGCTGCCAAATTCTAAAATAGGCCGCACAATAGAACAATTGTTTCCGTAGAAAAATTGCAAAATGAATTACGCTTTAAAAAACCCAGGAGGCGGAAAGCCCTCGAACAGAGAGACCTAATGTGAGTTTTAAAATTTAACTGGGAGTCAATAGTTACACCATGGTCAGTGATGGTATTAACACGTTCAAACGGAACACCCTCAATAATTATACCCTCAGCCGCTTAAGTGCCTCCATTTGGAGTGCAGACGAGTGGCAAGAGATTCTGCGCCCCAAGGCAGAAATCTCAACGCCCATCGATCGAATACAATAATCAAACTTAGTTCTGTTTTCCTTCAAAGTGAAAGAAATGACTCTACACTTAGACGGATTGGAAAATAGGTTCCATTTATGGCACCAGTTAGAAAAGCTATCCAAGTCATTATGCAAAGTTACGCAATCATCACTAGAGGTTATTTTATTCGACATTTTACAGTCATCTGCGTAAAGAAGACAGTCACAATTGAGACATTGAGGCAAGTCATTGATAAAAACATTAAAAAGGAGTGGACCGAGAATGAAACCTATTAGCACACCAGAGGTAACACGGGATGGTGAAGAGAGAGAACCATCAACGGCCACTCTTTGGGTTCTATTACACAAGTAGCACCAAAGGAATTGTAATAAGTTTACACAAATTTCAAAAGATCGCAATTTATAAATCACGTATCCTTGGTCCACCTTATCAAACGCTATTGTGAAGTCTATGTATATGGAGTCAGTTTGATATCCTAAGCGTATCGTAGATGCAACTGGATTTACGTGCACCGCTAAACTGGTTGTTGTAGAGCGACGCGGAAGAAAACCATGTTGTTTATCGGAGAAACTTCCGCTGCAGTGAGATAACACTTTATAATAAAGAAGCTTCTCAAACACTTTGGAAAAAGTTGGCAAGATAGAAATTGTTCTATAATTGCGAACATCAGATTTGCAACCACTTTTAAAAACGTGTAACTACCGCTTCATTCTACCTCAGAGGGAAAGTGTGATATTGTAAAATTTTGTTGAACAGAGAAAACAGGGGGTAACTAAGTTCGTCGCACAGATTTTCAGGGCAATAATAGGAATACAATCTTTACCAGGCAACACACTGGTTTTCAAGCTACGAAGAGCAGTTAAAATCTCAGCCCTAGTGAAGTAGACGGAGGAGAGAGCGTCGGTTACATATGAAGAATCATTATTATAAGGTGGAGGCATATGAACATTGGAAAAAGAGGAAAAATACTCAAACAATATGATATTTTGGGAGTGAGACCCGATGGATGGATTTGAAGAGAGAGAGGAGAGGGAGTTGCAGTGGGATGGGAGGGGGAAGGGAGGGGTGGAGGAAAGAGGGGAGGGAGTTGTAGAGGGTGGGAGGGGCGAGGGAGAGAGAGAAGGGAGTAGTATGGGGTGGGAGGGGGAAAAGAGAGGTGGGGGGAGAGGGGGGATGGAGGAGGCAGCGGAGACACCAGAGAAGGCTTAGGCAGCCTCGAGGTGTACTTATGAAATCCTGCTAGGGTTATACGCCAATATTATCGAGAAGAGCTAACAAAAGTGTGGAAGGGAGGAATGGGATAATGCGATGTCCGAGAGAGAAGGCGATGAGGGAGGGAGGAGGGGGGGATAGAATGAAGGAAGGGAGAAAAAATGAGAGTAGATGACTTGGAGAAACGAAATAAAAGAATCGAAGATGCAAGAATGATGTGATGAAGGGGTTGAAGAGGAAGAGTGTGGAGCCATTTAAAATAGCATAACGTTATCTTTTGAGAAGTTAATGCATATGATAAATTAATATATTTCTTGCTGGGAAATTAAAAGAATTAATATAATTTAAATTAATTAATTTGATTCAAGCATATATAACAATAACTAATATCACTTAAAAACATATATCTGCTCCATTTAGTGGATGTGCTCATGAAATTTATAAATACTAACGACCATGTATTATACAGCAATGGACTAAAATTAAGCTACTATATGCAGGGTAAAAATATGGCATTTAAAATTATCATTGTTGAAGATGAAACATATACACATTCCAAATTTAAAACAAATTTATGGGCTAATTATATATAGTTCGGGATGAAATTTATAACAAACCTATGCCACATTCGTTTTCAAGCACATAAGTTCAAGAGCAAATTTTATATTTTATATCTAATTTTCAAATGGATACTATAATTTACTGTGTATACATATATATTGATCTCTTAAAACATTTCTATTTATCTGTTTCAGAGGTGAGTTAAATGAAAAACCATTCCAAAGAAAAGAAATTCTTTGCAGGGGATAAATTCACTTCCAAGGTTGCTGAATGGAAACTGATTTTGCGAAATTTATGACATGCAGAAAGATATGAAGATGTTAAGATGGATTCCTTAAAGGTTTCTTACAAAGATAATGCATTTCCTAAACTAAATTAAGAAATGAAAAAAATAACTCTAAAGAATAACTTTGATTCTCTATTATCACAATCACGTGCAGCCTAATTGATGTTTGAATAATATTTTTATGAAAAGTGTCATTTTATATTTACGATGTTTTCATCTACATGTGGAGTACTTATGATAATATCTTTCTCACCATCATTTTTTCTCTCGCTACATAGAATGGTTGGATGGGAAATGGCCTATAATTCTTGGTTTCATTATACCTGCTTTTTCACGCTCAGTTAATTTTTGAGGGTGTAACCAATAGATTTTTTCCATCACCACCCATGTAAGCGTTTTGTGTCAAAGCTTAATGCAAAATAGCGTACCAAGGTTAAAATAAATTCGATGCTATTATGAAAAATATAAAATGTTATTTTTAAAAAGAATATACTGCTACAAAAATAATAGTTTACAAAAACATTTCAGTTATATGTAATGAAATAAAATTTCACGCATTTGTGTTCTACAATTTTATGAATTTTAAACTTAACGACGAGATTATGTTCTGAATTTCAATTTTGTATCGTTCATTTAATCTGAATGGTAGAATATGAAGTGTTAGTTATGTAGAGATTATAATAAGTTTACTGTTTAAGATGTTAAGCTATTCTTTTCTTGTAACTAATGTTGTATTTAACAACCGAAAGATTCTTTTATTTTTTATTACTGTCATGTAAAAGTGATGGCGTGATACATTACACACGTTATTTTGTTGAACATGTTGAAGCACAAGACTTATCGAACATTTTCTTCTAAAGCGTGGTCCTTAAACGCAGAGGAACGTTGCTCTTATTGCTTGGAATCAGCTATATAAATTTAGTTCTAAAAACATCGGTTGATACGTGCATACGTTCTTTTCAAATCACACACTAATCGGGCGTCTTAAATGTCTTCCGTTGCCCGTCCTAAACATATATACATTTGAAGCAATTCACGGATAATTATTAGATCTTGTTAAAGCGAGCGAATGACCTTGACGGGGAAGATAAATAAGGTGAACACGAATCCAGCGGCGTTATTAGATAAACCTCGTTTAATTCCTCCGAAATCTCAAAGTCGCGGTTGGAAATCCCTACGAAACCAAGAAGAAAAGGAAGAGATTATGGAAACACAAGAAAACATCGGATGCTGGGACCCAGTCGTTCGACCAAGGTGAGGGGGAGGCGGGAGAGGGGGGGAGACGAGGGAAGAGGGAGGACACTGTTTGATTGGACCCTTGTGTCCCTACCCAGTCCCTCATCTATCTCTCTCTCTAGTTCACTCCAGAACACACACACACACACATACTAGACCCACATCAGCACGCCCACGATCCCTTTACGTTTACTTCGCCCCTCTTCTCTGGCGGCCCTTCTTTCTCCTTCCCCTCCCCTCCTCGCCCCTACCCAGCACTCCCCGTCGTGTGTACGTACGCCGCCGCCACACCGACTCTCATTCGTGTGCCACCAGCAATTCCAGTTTCTCCGAAATACAGTGTGTGTGAGAGAAAGATGGACAGTGGAGGGAGGAGGGGAAGAGGTATAGGGTATATGAAAAAAGGGGAAGGAGCAGCGAGAAGGCCCAGGCGGCCGCGGGAAGCTGCCCATCCTTCCTTTCTCTCTTTCCTTCCATCTCCCTCTCTCTCTCTCTCTCTCCGACGCTACACAGTCCGAAACTGGCCTCCCCGCAGCGCCGCCACTCCTCCCGCGGCTATATGGAGGACTATGCGATCTAATTTTGGCTCAATTCAGGGTAGGAATAGCGCGGGGGATGGAAAAAAGGGGTAGGTCGGAGAGAAAGAGAGGGATAAGGGGAGGAGGGAGGAGGAGGTGATGGGAATAAAAGAAAAATAGAGAGTTGAAGGGTTTGAACGGCGTGGGTTGGGGTGGGGTCAGGGGTGTACGGAGCGTCAGGTATGTCCTGGTAAAAGTGACGCGATTAGAGAGAGAGAGTATGCAGGTTTGGATGCGATTTTCGTCGGGGGAGTGTAAGGGCAAGATTTTTTGAAAATTTTCAGCAAGTCCCCGCTATACGTCGGTGATGTGTTCCTGAAAACGGCGAAGTGTAACGAAACAACGCATAGCGAAACCTAATTTCCCATATACATGACGATAAAAGCAGTGGGTTACGTTTCTGCTGGACATTTTGGGACACATTTGTACTCCAAACGATATAAGATAATACAGTAGATAAGAAACTTTATGTTAAAATAAGCTTACAAAATTAATACACGGTCACCTGGGACGACTCTGAAGTTGAAATTACGGCATAACGCTGTGATCACATACATGGCCATTCGGATACCTTTTGCCATATATGGCGGAAAAACGAAATTAAACCCAAAATAAAATAAAATTACATAAATAATAATGAACATAAAATTTAAAAAAACAAGACTAAAGGGATTTAAGGTTATAGTTACAATTTATATATTAAAATTGGAATTTATTGCATTTCGCCTTTGGATCTTCGCAATGACGTGTATGAAAAGCGACACAACTTAGAACGAAACATGTTCCTGAATTAATATACAACGCATATGCGATAGGCGCATGACAAAGTGACCTATAGCGGAGAATTACTATATTCTCTGAGGACCATAAAGAATTGAAAACGAGTGAGGGAAGAATTGATAATTACATTAGGCGCTCATTTAGTCACCGACTGCAATCTTTCAATCGGAGTAAAGGTGCGTTGTTGGTTCCTACATTTGTGGTAGCATGTACTTCTTAGTCATTTTTTTTCCAATTATTCCCCAACAGCTAGATCCACCAATTTTACACCATGTCTAGCCTTAATGTAAAACTAGGTATCTACTTTGGAATTTTGACTTTTGTTACTTACGTCATTTTTGAGTTATTTTGTACAAGGATAGATAGACGGATATATCGAATACAAAAACGATTTTTATAAATAAAGCGCTATTAAGTGAGGAAAGAATTGCAGAGCATTTAGTATAAGGCGCTTTTTTCGGAAACTTAATAAAAGACGTTCTTTAGCCTTTTAAGAAATTAATCTATTTTTAATCTTAATACAGAGTTACTTTAATCAAACATTTTAATTGTAGGAACGAATTTTTCTGTGAATTGCACCAATTTTAGTATTAAGGGATACTTACAAATGGCAAGTAATATGTTGCTATTTACTGTTTTTGTTGTTCAACATTTGTTGAAAACGATGTTAAATTTGGAGCATAGACCATTGCCATATTGATTATTTTACCGAGGTAAAATCTTAACTGAAGTGGCGTATTTCTAATAATTCATTTTATGAGGTAATTGAGTGATCGTCGATATTAAAAGTAGATATCATTCTTTTTCGACGAAGAATATATTCTTGGATGTAAATTGGTTAATACGTGATGTCGAATTGAAATATTTTCAAAACGGAAATTTTATTTTGCAATTTACCGCAATTGTTGCTGAAAAGTATCATGGTTTAGTTCTAATTTCCAAAAGTTAATTCTTTTTGAGTCATTAGCAATGTGTCTTTGTCCCAACTATTTAATCTCCAGCCACCAGATAATTTCCAAACGTTGTCAGATCCTTAGAAACTAACCCTACATTCTGCACATTAAAATCATCTAGCTAAAAGAATATTTTTCGAGTTATTAGGAATTGATCTTTGTACCAGCCATTTACTTTCCAGCTACTCATTCTGGACCCATCAAATTTTTACCATATGTAGCTCTAAGGTTAATGCATATTTACTAGAATTTGAAGTTTGTAACCTACGTCATTTGTGAGTTATTCTGCACACTGCCCGACATATGGATGAACCGAATACATGAGCGAGTATTTTTTTAAGAAAAAAGCGCTAAAAATGTTTGCCTTTTCCAAGATTTTAATTTATACGCTACTGGACTATAGAAAGAATAAATACAGAATGAATTATCGAGCTCATTTATGGCTTAAATCCGATGAATGATCGGGGTAATTTCCGTAGTTGCAAAACGGCGGAGAAAAACATCCGCATTTCAGCTGAAAATTAGCCTTCATCGGTAATAATTTACAGGTCTTTCTTTCTGGAAAGGCGCTCCCATTCCCGAGCTATGTATTTACACAGAGGGCGGCTGCCTAGTAGCTGATTGAGCATCTGTTTTACTCAGCTTTTTTATGACAACAGTAGTTAGCTTGGTCATCAAAAGTATTACTGATAAAGGCAAGGATATTTTAGAATACGCTGAAATGAATGGTAACGGAGCAGTTCCAATTTAAAAAAATGCTCTTATTATTTCAGTACTTAAGGCTGACTGTAGTGTAGTCTGATAAGCAGGCCAGAGAAATTTTCTCAAGTCCTAGGCTGAGTTCTCTTTAAATTTATCATGTACGAAGTATATAGAGAAATTATCGTTATTGGGGAATTTTTACGAATATACACGTTTTAGATACCTCATTGCCCGAAAAAGAGGTTTTTGTAATTCTATTTGTCTGTAGTCTGTCGTCCTTAGTCTGTCGTCTGTAGGAGCTAATCCGTTTGTCAGAATTTGAAGAAAATTAAATTGTATATTATCGAAAATTGAAACATTGTCCAGATCAGCCATATCTCATAACAATGGAGTGCAAATTGTTCCTTATATATTAAAAAATGTCAATATGCTCAAAAATGGCTTAAATTTGTCCAGTTACAGAGTCACAATTTTACTGCTATTTGTAGAAGGAATAACTACAGAAAAAATCTCATTTATGCAAAATGAGTTGGGACCAAGTTCATTCTTGTGAAAGCGGATTTTTAGGAAAAACAGAAATTTGGAGTTTAACCTAAGGATATTTTAAAAGAAATTTTAATTAATTTTTAATTTAATTTACAAGGCATTATTCTATAAAAGTAATCGCCGTTACTGATCGATTTGAAGACATTCAGGTGGTTTTGGAACTTGGGATATCAGTCAGGTCTGAAGAGCTGCTATCTTCGACGACAAACGCTTGAATTCACGAATTTCACTTTAAAATCGATACAGACAGGTTGTTTTCTACTGCAAATAATTCGGGAGCGATTTCCAGAACTAAATTGGAGCTTTCACGGCATTTGGAGCATCGCCGAACGTTTCTTCAGGATTTCCAATCAGTCACTTTCATTTCGCAGAAGCGGCATTTCCGTTAAAACGGTATTCCGTAAAGAAATGGGATTTTACTGTACATAGCGTCCTCTTATTCTAAAATACGTCGAGTTTTAAGCCCAGCTATCACCAAGCAGTCCATAATATTGGAGGGAATAGAAGCCTAAGGATATAAGACAAGCGTCTAAAACTGTTGGATTAAAACAACTAGAGTCAAAATAAGAAGAGAAGTATAATGAATAATACTAAGAGATAGGAGATGGATAAGAGTGGAGTTGAGTAACTTGAGGAAGATGGAAAGAGCCGGATGGGATATAACCTGGAAGGAGTGAAAGGAGGACGAAAAGAAAGGCGAAGCGGGGAAAAACTACGAAACGATGGGAACGCAGAGGAATGAAGTAATGACTGGGAAAAGTGGATAGTGTGCAACAAATAGCTTTTATGAAGATAGCAATAGTGACATAACAGAAGTAAAAGTAATTCCAAGATATAACATAAAGATACACAAAATAGAATCATCCTACTCGCCTTAGGGATGGAATCTGATTGATAAACTATGCAGCACTAATAGCCATAAAAAGGGTTGAGAAAGCCAGATGCCCATTCCGGACACAAAGCAGTCACCCCATCAATCTTTTTGTGGCTATTGAAGCTGCATACTTTATAAAATAGAAAGATGGAAGGATAAAAATCTTACGTAAAACGCAGAGGTTCATGGTAAGATGCACGCAAGGGATCATCAGAAGAACGAACGGAGGAAAAACAAGTATCCGCAAACCAGTTAAAGGCATTTAAATGGCTGTAGAACGATCGCAACGCAAGAGGAAATGGTCAGCGCTGTAGATGTAACATAATGAAATGGGCACTTATGAGAATCAAGAGACCGAAAAGTTGATCAGAAGTTAGAAGAAACTGAGAGATTGTGAAGGTTGGGAATTTCACCGAATGGCAGTCATATTCTTAATCGGAGCGATAAAATTATAATTTAATCGGCTCAGAAGTCCTAGATCAATCATAGAAAACTTATACACCGTTCAAAACAAAGACCCATCTTATCTTATTACCTCACTACTTACAATATTGAAAGCGATGAGTTATCTAGGCACCATTTTCACGGATGACGTCATATACTCTTCCATTGATCAGTGTGAGGTCTTCGCTTATCCTGGACCACCATTGGCCAAACATATTACAATCTTTGCCGGAGAGCTTGCAAGCTAAAGAACTGCTCATTTGTACACTTAAGTCTGGGATCATTCAACAAGAAAAGGTCCAGTGGATTTAGGTCGAAGCAATTCTGTAGCCAGACAGTACTTCTTGGAACTACCCAATGCAAATAATGCCTGAATTCTTTTTGGAGAATGGCAAAGAGCATTGCCTGGCATGAAAATAAAGTCTTACTTGGGGTAACAATCTTGGCACTCAGGAATTAGCTTTACAAGAACTTATGTTTATGTCAGGCACTGAGTTTCTTCTGGTTAAAATATCTGTTCACCTATGCACTATTTTTTTCGAATTCTGTCACTTAGTGCCCTATCAATAGTCCCAATAAACTTCTTAATAGCTTTGTTGATAGCACATCCTTTCCAAGCTTTGGAAAGAAATTATTTCGCTTTTTGTCGATCTTGGCTATCTTTGTCGTTAAACAATTTTTGTCAATGCTCAATCATCCTTAAATAAACAAAATTCTGCTAGATAATGATATCCAGAAGACAATACGAGCTTTAGAAAATCATCACACGAGAGTTACACTGCAATAAATCTAGTGTCTTTATGTTGAATCTTCGCTTTATTTCACTTATTTTTCCATCAATATGTAAAATTTGAATAAACAGACGCGTCCTGTTGGAATATGGAATAAGTTTAACGTACAAAGACAGGCGGTATGGAAAAATCCCCGTATTTTGCTTGCCAGCCAAAGAATTTCTTGGCAAAGTTGCTGACAATGTCGCAGTGGGGAAATTATGGCGATTTGATTGCTCGAAAAAACCTCAACTCTTTGTTCGAATGATACGAATAGTTTCCTGTTATCTCCATTCATAACGAAAAAGTTGTAGCAATTACAAATTGGCCCGTGATTAACCCTAGGAAAATGTCTGTCTACAAATTGAGCGAAAAAAGACAGAAACGCGGCAGGGCTGTGGAGAAAAGGAGAAAATGAGCGAACGGAAAGAGAAAGAAGCTTGGCCATGGATGAAGTAAAGACATGAATGGCGCCGGGGCAGTGTAAGAAGGAGAAAGGAAAATTACGGGAAGATGAAGGATAATGATGAAGAAGGTGAACAACGACAAGGAGAGAGGGAAAGGAAATTGGGAGGTAAACAAGGAAAGGGATATGGAAATAAATTGGGACAACAAATGGGAAGGGAAAGGGAATAATTGGGAAATTTCGGAGGATGGAAAGAACGAAGGCTGCTGGAAGGATTAAGGGTGGCATTGAGAGTATGGTTAGGGGAGGAGAAAGGTGAACGGAGATTAAGAATGAAACGACCATGAGACGGAGAATGTTGGCGGAGAGCGAGCCGCCGACTGAGAGGAACATCCCGGAGATACGAACAATATTGCTGAGATAGATTAAAGAAAAAACCGAAGCGAATTTTTCGTCAAGCATTCACAGCGTTAATTTTATGTATTTATTGTAAATGTCAATTGGCACTATGGTCGTTGTGAGCATGATTTTTTTAATTTTAAGGAGAAAATACTTATATTTACTTTAGTGAACCAATTCAGAAACAAAGTTAAATGAAATGAGCAATGAAAATATTTCATTGCTTCAGCTGCCCGTAAGCCGTAACACCTCGAGTTCTCATCTCAATAATAAACAGTTTAAAAATATGATTTAGTAATAACTTGCTCTGAAATAATAGTATGAACGATATATGTAGATAAAAAACAGATAATGTTAAAAAATTTCGTTAGGTTCGAAAAAAATCACCTCCTTTATACATACAATATAATATATAACAATATACGTACAATCTAGTTAGTGTAAATAATCCCATTTTCCGTATATAAAGCACAGTAACAACTATGAATAAATTATTCCTTTTGGGAGATAATTTCCGAAGGCGAAAACATCAATAATGTGTTAGAAAAATTAAATTATATCCCACAACATTGATGATCTAAAAAAAACATTATTATCTACTCATTTGCATATTAATATGAGCATCGCTGAAAACAAAATAGCAGAAAAAAGGAGAAAATACTTAAAACTGCCTAATATCAAATAATTAACTATATACCAGTTAATAATATCAATTAAAAATATTTGATCCGTAGCATGTGTAACTTATATGGTAGGAGTAAAAATTTCCTGCCACGTTAAGCAAGAGATAAAAAGGCGTAAGCTGAGACTAAAAGATATAATTTACGTGAAGTGACAAAGTTAATAATGCCACTTTGCTTACGCGAATTTGGAGAGAAAATATGAGAAAGAGGAATTAGACAAGTAATGGGCAAATGTGCGACAGCAGTTACCATGGAGAGGCCATCCAAATAGTTTGGCGATATGTAGGCTTATGAGCGAGTTTTACATCAATGAGCAAAAAAGCTTGATGGCTTGATGTCACCAAAATATTAGCAATAAAACAATGAAATTACCAATTTGGTCAGTGTGACCCCAGTCTAACACGTGGCGCTAACACAAAGAGAACGATAACTAGGGTTCCACAAAGCGTTTTCACATTGGGGTCGATTACGGGAAATGATCGATTTTAGTGATTAGACTTTGTATTCCCTCCGCTCATATTATTTTCCGAAAATCTGATGTGGCCACCAGATGACATTCTCCATACCTGTAATGTTTCTAAAAATTCCAAATAGGTTACATAATAATAAATATTTTAAGAAACTGCGAGAAAATTTTAGACTTGACAAAGAACAGAAATAAACTCAAACCAAAGCCTTATGATATTGGATATTGCCACAAAGCTCCAACAATTAAGAACAAAAAGGAGCGTTACTAAGATGTAACTAACCGTCAATTGTTAACAAAAGTCGTCGTTAGATGGTGTGGTGGTGGCAGCTAAAAATATAAGATAGCTCTTAAACAATGCATTAAATGGGAAAATGTTTCAAACAAAGGTTGTAGAAAATTAAATTTCCTACAACTTTTATTCCAATATATTTTTACATTTATCAAATATTAAAGCAAATATTTCAAAATAACGGATAAGTGACAAGAGTAAAAACCCACTTTCGGTTGACCGAGTTTTACCAAAAACATATATATATATATATATATATATATATATATATATATTTAGCTGCCACCGCCACGCCACCTGCCGACCACTATTGTTAACAATTGACGCTTAGTTACGTCTTAGTAACGCTCCTTTTTCTTTTCTTAATCGTTGGGGCTTCGTGGCTATATCCAATACCATTAGGCTTTGGTTTGAGTTTATTTCTGTTCTTTGTCAAGTCTAAAGTTTTCTCGCAGTTTCTTACAATATTTATTATGTAACCTATTTGGAATTTTTAGAAATATTACAGATATGGAGAAAGTCATGTGGTGGCCACATCAAATTTTTAAAGTGATGGTTTAACATACTTCTTCAGTTTCTTAGATTAACGTGAAATATTTTATAAGAAAAACATTTAAATTTTGGACGTTTAATGTATACTAGCTTACTTCACGGGTCGCATAAATGTACCAGGGGGGGGGGGCGCATGCGGACCGCGAGTTTGAGATCCCTGACCTAAAGGTATATGAATTCTAATGGGAAAAAATTCTCTCTTCGAAATATCGAATAATAGTTTTAGAGGCTCGATATATCGGGTTTCGATTATATCGACAAATTAATAAAGATGCTAATTCCATAGTTGATTATGATTCAGATTTTTCATGTAAATGAACTTGCCAGAGCATCTCTATATGATTGTCAGAGATACTATCGTCGTGCTTGGGATTCTAAGGTGAAAGTGTAGTAAAAATTGCTTTTAAGCGCGTTTCGTTTGCAACGTGAGCTTCGGTCTGTCCGTCCGTACGCATGTAGTTCTCGGCTTTTACTTATCAGATTTTCATGAAATTTGGCATTTAGGACTTATAGGCAAAGAAAATGATAAAATAATATAAATGGTTTAGATAATACTATCGTGAGGTCTACTTTATTGAAAACAAGGAAACGAACTTTTCTTCATATCTCGTAAAATATAAGTCATACCAAAAACGTTTTCAAATAAAATTTGTAGAACTACTCAAATAAAGTATTTCTTATAAGCTACATTTTTAATGTAGGAGTAGGCGTTTCCACGAAAATCATACAAGAAAGTTGTAACTCCATAACTTAGGAAAATTCATGCATGGTTATTTATTCGTTGTCAATGAAAACAATCGTCTTTGTTAGTAACTGATGTACCTTATATACTCGTGTATAACGCGCAGTTTGAAGACCAAATGTTTCGCTCAAAAAGTAAGGGCGCGCGTTATACACGGGTAACACTTTTGTACAGTTCAAATAAAAAATTGAAGTGTACCTAACTCGCACCAGATTCTCACTTTTTGTGTGAATTGAGGGGAAACCATGCTGATTATCGACAAACCAGCTTATACATATATTGATTAAATGTATCAAACACCTAATTACTTCCATTTCCATCCTCTCCAAATATTCCACATTTCACTAGCTAATCAGCTGACTTCGGTAGTCTCCCGCAAAATCGCCAGGTAGACTTCCCGTAACACACGTATCAAAAACATAATACTATGCATATACGCAAATTGAAATAATTTTTTTAGTTAATGAATATATATATAATTAACGATGCAAGTAATTTAAAACCCATAGAATTAATATCCCTCGTCATCTTCAGCACCAAATAACTACGCGAAGAAGGCGACCGCGATACGCAACGAAATTTAAGATTTCGTATTAAGTACTGCCATTAAATATCTCTAGCATTAATATTCTGTAAGTTTTACATGTAGTTTGATAAGTTTAAAATAAATTGACGTGTCTAAACTTCATTCAACATTTGACGTTTAAGCCTGAAGTGTTCTGCCTTGTAAGCAAATTTCCGCAACTCGGAATTTTCGGATTTAAAAAATTAATTTTAGGTTTTACGTAAAGTCGGATTTGCGTAAGTCGAGTCTTGCGATACCCGGGAAGGGTCTTTATTTATTTATTTATGGTACTCTAGTTGATACCTAACATGTAGAATGTAGATTCTGATTATTATCACAGAATCTTGATAATTGATCGTATTTTCTCGAATTTCTACTGAAATATAGCGTTTTTGCTTATATGCGACCTTGCTTATATTATCTTCTACCCCTACGCATGCTTATTTTGGCTCGCAAATTGTAAAAATATGCTTCTATATATTTGTGTATAAATAGCTCCTCTTATTTTTTGTTGTCTATTCTATCACACTTGCCAAGAGTTTTCTTAATGAATTCATTTGAGAAAATAGAAACAACTGAGCTAATGTTCATAAGTCATTGCGTAAACTTCAATAAAACAAGAGATCGATGAACATAAAATAGTAATTGACATAATGGTCCATAAATGTTTATTATTACTTTGAATGTGAACTTTAGCATCACATAATTAAAATATAGATCGATTATTATTACAAATATATGGATCCTTCGTTAATTTCGCATTGGCAGGTGATATCTGCTTTCATATATAAGTTAAGTTAACGATAGAAGAAATGTCAGGTGTTTTGTTATTTAAAAATGTGATTCATTCCTTTATTCGAAAGTTTCCTATACCATATGTATACCCGTAAGGTTTCCTTTTTGCTTTTATAAGGGTCATAGCCTCATTTTGCGGAAAAATCTGCCTCACTAAGAGTACTCTTGTCATTTTACTTTTATGTTTTCTAATAATATACATATATACAAAATAGCTAGTTACATGAATTAGAAGATAGTTTGTTAAATGCGATGGATAAGATTATTTTTTAATTATTTATAAAATATTTATACAAACACTTAAGTTATATTGATGTCAATTTGCTGGAAAATATTACCTGATAGTTTTTAAATAATTCCATTTCTAATCAATGTCTATACTAATAAATTAAAAATAATTTGATGACAATTTTAATGGATTAGTTTCCTTTAAGAACAGATATGCTTATAAGAGAAATACCTCTTACATAGCACGTTTTGCTATTATCCTGTAAATATGGCCCACAATTTCCTATAAAATTCCCCTCAGTATAATCATAAGTTCATACTAATTTGCAACTTTTTCCTATAACGAAAATCGGGTTTCAAGATTCAGGTAACCAGAAAGGCATTTAAAAAAAAGAAACGCTGAGGCTTTCCCAGAAAAATGCAACCTCATAAAAAATTGGGAAGAGGAGAATGGGAAAAAATTTCACGATCGATGAGCCAAACCAGCCGAAAAAAGAAAAGAGGATAAAACAAAAGAAAAACACAAACCGTTTTCCCGCACTTGTACGTGTTATCGCACCAAAACCACGCCGTGTCCATTTTATCTGTAGTGCGTGCAAATAATGAATGTTTCTTTTATGCGCGGGAGATGTTTTATTGGTCTCAGTCGGACCACGTGACTCAGTGGTGGAGCCGGACGGTCGTACGGCGAGTGGGGGGGAGGGGAAGGGAGGTATGGAGGGGAAGAGAGGGAGAGGAGAAGGGAGGAGGGGCGGTGAAGGGAGGGGGGAGGGGAGGGACGGGGGAGGTGAAGGGGAGAGAGAAGAGGGTGGAGGTGAATGGGCCGGAGGAAAAAATATGACAGAGAGGAGAGAAAGAGTCGTTTAGCCGAGCGGTAACCTAAAACGGAACACTCGGCTTTCGAGGGCCGCATTCGCATGTGTGTGTACGCATGTGAAGGTGGTTGTGGCTGGGTTTCTCGGCGGACAGTCGGAAGGAACCCCCCGAAGTAACGTCAAGAGAATGTCGGTGGTGTGGGGTGGATGTTAAAGGAAAGCGGGTGGGGGAGGAGGAGAAGGGGTGGAGAGGGGGTGGAGAGAAAGTGGAGGAGGAGAGGGGGTTGAGAGAAAGTGGATGAGGAGGAGAGGGGGTGGAGAGGGTGTGGGGAGGAGGTGGAGCAGGAGGAGAAGGGGTGGAGGAGAAGAGGAGTAGGAGGAGGAGAGGGAGTGGAGGAGGAGGAAAGGAGGTGGAGGAGGAAAGGGGGTGGAGGAGGAGAGTGGATAGTGGAGGAGGAGGAGAGTGGATAGTGGAGGAGGAGAGTGGGTTGAGGAGGTGAGTGGATGAAGGAAGAGGATAGGGGTGGAGGAGGAGAGTGGGTGGAGAGGGGGTGGAGGAGGAGTGTGGTTGGTGGAGGAGAGGGGGTGGAGGAGAAGAGTGGATGAAGGAGGAGGATAGGGGGTGGAGGAGGAGGAGAGTGGGTGGAGAGGGGGTGGAAGAGGAAAGTGGATGAAGGGCGAGGAGAGGAAGTGGAGGATGAGGAGAGTGGGTGGAGGAGGAGTATAGGAGATGGAGGAGGGGTATTAGGGATGGAGGAGGAGAGTGGGGTGGAGAGGGGGTGCTGGAGGAGAAGAGTGAGTGGAGAGGGGGAGTTGGAGATTGGGTGGTGGAGGAGGAGAGTGGGTGGAGGAGGAGAGTGGATGAAGGAGGACAGTGGTTGGAGGAGGAAAGTGGGTAGTGTAGGAGGAGAGGGGGTGGAGCAGGAGGACAGTGGAGGAGAGTGGATAAAGGAGGAGGATGGAATTGGAGAAGAAGAGTGGGTGGAGGTGGAGGAAAGGGGGTGTATGAGGAGGAGAGTGGATGAAGGAGGAGGATAGGGGGTGGTGGAGGAGGAAAGTGGGAGAGGGGGTGGTGGAGGAGGAGAGTGGGTGGAGACGGGGTGGTAGAGGAGAGGGGGTGGGGCGGAGGATAGGGGACGGAGAGAGGAGAGGAGGTGGAGGAGGATAGGGGTGGAGGAGGAGGAGAATGGGTGGAGGAGGAGAGAGGGCGGAGGAGTAGAGTGGGTGGAGGATGAGAGTGGGTGGTGGTGGAGGAGAGTGGGTGGTGGAGGAGGAGATTGGGTGGAGTAGGAGGAGAGTGGGTGGAGGAAGAGGAGAGAGGGTGGGGGAGGAGGAGAGGGGTGGAGGAGGAGGATAGCGGTAGAGGAGGAGGAGAGTGGGTGGAGGAAGAGGAGATTGGATGGAGAAGGGGTGGTGGAGGAGGAAAGTGGGTGGAGTAGGAGGAGAGGGGTGGAGGAGGAGGATAGCGGTAGAGGAGGAGGAGAGTGGGTGGAGGAAGAGGAGAGAGGGTGGGGGAGGAGGAGAGGGGGTGGAGGAGGAGAGGGGCCGGAATATGAGGAGAGTGGTTAGAAGAAGAGGATTGGGGGTGGAGGAAGACGAGAGGGAGTGGAGGAGGAGTATAGGGGTTGGAGAAGCAGGAGAGTGGGTGGAGGAGGGGGATAGGGAATGGAGGAGTAGGTGAGTGTGTGGAGCAGGAGGTGAGGGAGTGGAGGTGCAGGATAAGGGGTGGAGGAGGTGGAGAGGGGTTGTAGGAGGAGGAGAGGGGGTGGAGAGTGGAGAGGGGGTGGAGGAGGAGTAAAGGAGAAGTACTAGGAGAGTGAAATGTTTTACTCCAGAGAAGTGATATGGGAGTGGAGAACGGAGGAGCGCGTAGCGAGCCCTGAAATGTTAAATCGATCCGAATCCCTTTTTCGCCGTCCGTTTACGTTAACAGAAAACGCAATGAAGGCTTCTCATTATGATCTGGTAGAGATACTCGTTATTACGAATATGGATTAGAGAAACAATTCCCATTCGTTGCATCTTGCATCGTATATGTTTTTAACTTCACTACATGCTTATTCTCGCTGTGAAAATGATCAAATTCCAAGGTTCAAACGATCTCAAAACCATATCGACGATAATTTCATAGTTTTACTTGCGAAATATAATGTAAAAACCTCCCATGACACTGACACCAGCGACACATGGGAATTCTTGAGATGCTCCATTTCAAAATATGATAGCCACAAACTAAACGCCAGGAACATTAAGCCAGAAATTAATTAACCTAATAGAATTTGAATTCACGAAACGCTATTAAAATCGTTCTTAGTACTATCATTGGTACAACTGAAACGCCGAAACATCTTAAAAAATTACTTTCCGAGGTCTTGAACTTCACATTGATTGAAATGTTCTTTAGTAAGGGTCGGCAACTTTTTATCTGATGGGTGCCACCCTTTATCAATATTCATAATCTGTGACCCTTCGCGCGTGACACCCTTCAATTCATTTTGTCCGTAACGCTCAAGGAAAGTAATTATTTTATTATAAGGCATCCTGAACATAATTCGGAATAATTACATTACGGAATACAATTGAAATAAATTTAAATTTCTTTTGGAAATACATATTTTTTTAATAATTCTTCTCTGAAATATCGTGCCGTGTATAATCCCTTCGCGTGCCACCTTTTGGCACACGTGCCTTTGGTTGCCGACTCCTTCCTGTAGTCTAGAGAAAAATAATCTTTTTCCCACTGAACTTAATTAGAGTTTTTGGTTAATCTCATTTTGATTCATGAAATAAAACTACATTTCCGACTTTTTAACCTCACCACCGTAAAGGGCTGGCGTTGGCGGAGTGGTAAGAGCGTTGGCATTCCACGCAGCGGTCCCAGTTTCGAATCCTGCGGAGATCAGATTTTTCAACCTGAGATCACCCCGTCTCCTACTTGTGTGATTTGAGGAGACTGCTCAAGTCAGCGCTTCGTCCTTCGGAAGGGGCGTAATACAGTTAGTGCTCTTGGTGCTCTTCGTAAAGAGTAGACTAATGCCGGCACCAGGTTTCCCTCCTCCCTTGTATGTGTATGTGTTCGGTGTGTCTAGAAATTCCATACTAACTTATCACCATAGAAATTGCAATTAAAAGAACTTTATGAATAGAAAACATTCAATAATGGAATCTATAAAAAATATTTTATATCAACATCACCGAAATTTTAACTCTCGTACGAAGAAAAAGAAAATAATTTGACTCTCGTAAATTGATGGTTACATACACTCAGCCGATCTTTGAATCGAAAGCCGAAATTTCTAAATGCAAAATATTCTGTTCGTGACGAATCGCAAAAGATCTCGGGCCAATTACTCTTAGATTTACATTCATGCGTTCAAATATCTAGGAGAATACATGGACGTTTTAACAGTAAATATTGAATAATCATAACGATACGACATCTTGTAAGATAAAAAAATATTAAATTAAAATCGATATTTTCCAACGTCGCTTCCAATCTCTCATTTACTTCGAAATCGCGATTTTAATCAGATTGATATAAACAAAATAAGCGCTTAAAAATAATATTCATGTAAACCCATCCCACCTCCTTATGTATATTCACCTCGTCGATCCTTAACCGTGCAATTCCGTTAAATTCTCTCTTGTAAAAAAATAATAAGGCCCAAACTCACTTTGGCCAGGTGGACTGGATTGACCACACATCGAAGGTCGTCGGGCATTCTTCTTTTATTTTTATACACAAGCAAAAGTTAAGGCCCCCTGTAGCCGATTGACAAAACCCCCGGAGCCGTGAAAGTGGTGGGGAGGACTTACAAGAGAGAAGGAGTAATGGAGAGGGGGAAGAGAGGGGGAGAGAGGAGGAAGGCGGAGGGAAGGGAGAGAGGGAGGGTGTCGGGGACCCAGGGATACGGAGGGGAAGGTGCCTCGAAACGAGGTCATGACGTCAGAGGGCTCCATATACATCCCATCCTATTCCCAGCAGACCCCCTCGAATCCCTCCCACTCTCCTCCCCTGCCTTCCTCCATCCCTTTCTCCCTCCCTCTCTCCCTTCTCCCCAACCCGTTCCCAAACTAAATTACCATCCCTCCTTCTCTCTTCCTCCCTCCTCTCTCTCCCTCCCTCCTTCCACACCCATTGCCCCCCCCCCACAGGATAGGAACTTTAATTCATACTCCCAACCGCACCTCTATTCCTTACCCCCCTTTCTTTCTATCTGTAAAAAATCCTTTCTTCCATATCACCAACTCTTCTCTATTCCCTTTTTCTCACTCTTATAATCTATCTTACCCTATTCTCATCCTACCTCCTAACCTCCTCCAACACTTCCATCGCACTCTTCTACCTCTGTTTCTTTCCCTCTATCCCCTTTCCTACCTCTGTATCTCTCTCTCTCCCTCCCTGCCCCTCTATCATCCTTTCTCGATCATCCCATCCCTACCTCTCTCTCCCCATCCCTCACTCTCTCTCCTACTCCGTTCCCCTCCACTCGTGACGCACAGAGTTCGGCGGAGCTGCTCGTGAAATGTCCCTGAGCAATCCGTCATTTTTCCTTTACGCTGTACTAGAGTTGCAAGAGGGGACTTTTATACGTTTCCTTTCCAAGGGCTCTTTTCTCGCTTTTTTATTTGGGTAAAAATCCTCTCATCATCGTCGCGAGCTATTATCTTAAGTTTTCTGCACCCTTAATAACGCAAAAATCGCCACCGTATTTTCTGCAGCAAAAGTTTATCGCTCGTGTGTGTTGGGAGTTGACTCGAAGCAGAAGTTTGGCGCTCCTGAGGAGTTGATTCTGAAAGTATTTCGTACGCGGATTCGCTTAGTTATTGTTTTCCTAACCATCGCTTCTTCAAAAACGAGCTAAATAAGGCCGGTGATACGGAGGCTAAATATATATTTTTTCCTTAAAAATGTAGCATGGGATCAATCGATAAATCGACCCGACTGGTCGAAAGCCGGAAGTATTCCGTTGCCAAGACAGCTTTTCCTTTGTTTATGCTACTTTTTCGGATTTAGAAAAAGATAGCTTTTAGACGCTTCCGTAATGGGTCGTTTGCGATGAGTATTTACTTCAAAATGAACGCCTTGTCTTGCAACTCGGTGTTTATTCAAAGTAGGAATGGTTTAACTTAAGCTAAAGTCATTATCATAAATAAAATATTCTTAGTTTGTTATTGCAGAATCATGGTCTAAAGAAATATCGTTACACATAACATACGGTGCTTAGTTTTACACATTACAAAAAATTTGCAATCGATATCGGTAGGCCATGTATAAAAGGATATTACAGAGTAAAATGAACATTTACCTAATAAAATTCTGATAATCTGAGCTGTTTTAAATGTTTTTCAACGTTTTGCAAACCCACACCTCTAATATGGCTGCAAAGGAAAATGAAATACTGCTATTGATATGTCAAATAAAACGTTCAGGATTTCTGACTATTGATTGCGCGCCATTAATATGATTTGTCCATGAATTTACAAAAAAATAATTAATGATTAGCAAAAAGAAGTTTTTGTTGCTATTTAAACACACACGAAGTGGCCTCAGTTAATTATTAGAAGCTAAATGTTTGCTTGTCAGTTACTTCCTGATCCGTATTTTAATATAAATGCATACATGCTAAAAATATTTTTATACATTTATAGGGGGTTTTGAATTTAATATGGGAGAAATATTAATAATAACATTTGCAAATACTCAGAATTACAGTCGGCCAACGAAATTTTTGCGTAATATAAAATGCTAACAGACTGGAGGCATGATTTTAATCTCTACTGTTTTAATTTCAAGAACACGCTCAAACATTCACTACTATATGTCAACAGTAGATTAATGAAAGAAGAAAAATCCTTAATTTTACGTGAAAAGTATTAGTATGGTCGTAACCGACAAAATGCACTTCTGCCTCGCATCTGCCATTAGAAACGAAATTGAGCCTTGGAATGACATTTGGTTCCGACCACAAACTTAAAATCACACTTATTCGATATCAAATACATATATTAAACTAACATCTAAAATATATTCGTGTTTTAACAATAAATTCAGTAAACGGTGGTGAATCAGTAACGCATCGAGCTTCTCCGTAGCGAGTGAAATTGTCTGCATAAGAAACGCGAGAGAAATAAAATTAAAAGAATTTATTTTCGGTGAACGAATACACATGTATAGCAGCGATGAATGGGTCGGAGAGTGAAAGAGAGAATGAAAATGTGATAGAAAAGGGTTATACATTCTTCTGTAAAAGCGGTGGAGTATCTTAATTGAGAATGTCTTTGAAGAGATAGATTACGAGAGAGATATCTTCGTTTTTCAGGTTTTGGTAGGAATAGGCAAACAATTTTAAAAGACGAAAATATATTTAAGAATCAGAGAAACAATTTCTTCTTTCTGATACCTTATGTATCCAATGCAGAATTTGGTCCTCATAAATAATTTAACATTTATTTTGAGCTTTTACTTCTACTTTTCTGTATTACTGTTATCATTATCAATAATGATAGTAATGAAAAACAATGTTTTTATGGAATCGCTTGATAGCTGGTGTGTTATATTTGGCAAGTTCACAATTCAAAAATTGCGGAGAGCTGTAAGTATCCAAATGTTGATGATACTTAGTTCTGTATCAGAAACTCATAGACGTATTCGAATTATGATTTTGCAACGCATTCAGAAATAGGGATTTCCTACAAAACTACGTGGCTCAAAATAAATTATATCTATCATATATTATTATGTTTTACATATTCCAATAATAATTTAAAAGTCAAAATCTTGAAAATTCATATTTTTTAAAAGTAACAAGGAGCGGTGATAATCTACAGGTGATTTGTAGTTTATTAATTTTTTGTTCTCTACGCCTAAAATTTAAGAATAATTTGTGATCCCTCCATTTGGTTATCCTTCAAAATAATCAAATATCCACTTGCTCAATACTCCATACATACACTCCCGCGCTTCTAATCCACGCCCCATCTTGTTCTTACTCTAACCTCTTTATTGTCTATTCTATTTTTCTCATACTTATCCTTCTCTCATCATCTATCTCTTTTCGCTATTTCTTTACTACCTCCATTTCCTCTTTACTCTTTTACTCCCGCGACCTCTTTCTCTCCCCATCTCCCATATTCTCCCTCCCGCTTCCTCTCCATTCCTGCCTTTCCCCCTCTATTTTTACCTCTTTCTTTCCATTTTCTCTCTCTCTCTCCAGCTCTCTCCCACATTCTCTCTTCTTCCTTTGCCTTCTGTATCTCTGTCTCCTCTCCACGTCCTCCCCTCTCTTTCTCTCGTCCCATCCTCCGCTTATCGCATCCACTCTCCCATCGACCCTATCGCGTCTTGCACCTCCTCCTCCCCTCTCTCCTCTCTCTTTCTCTCCTCTCTCTCTTCACCCGCTGCGTGCCCCAGTTTCAACAGCCTCCAAAGCTCAAAACCTCATCCCCTATAACCTCAGCCTTCCATCCACCCCACACCTCCTCCGTCTCTTCCCCACCTCCCCCACCCCACACCACACAGTTTCCCCGTGACGTACATGGCTCTACCAAACGCTCTCGGCCAATCGTAGCCTCCGGTCCAGACCGTCTGGGGAGCCTTGCCCGTTGCCATGACGTTACGGGTATGACGTAGGCGCCGGTGAACTGGCGTGGCGTCCAGGGGAGGGGTGGAGGGAGGTAGCGAAGAAATGTTGGGATCGAGTGGAGTGGGTTAAAGAGGCCGGGGAAAAGGGAGGGAGAGAGAGAGAGGAGAAAGAGGGTTGGAAGGATAGCGAGGAGCGTTACAGAAGAGACATCGACGTCTTTCCTTTTTTTATTTTCCCCGCGTGTGTCCGAGTCCGTGTATGCGTGCGACTATGAATCCACTCCAAAAAACCTTTACTTCTATTTTCCTTAATATTTTCCTCCTCTCTAACTCCATCATTCTGTGTATATCCCTCTCTCCCCTCTTCTCTACGCCCTCTCTCTCTCTCTTAGCGAGGCAAAAATGGCACAAAATATCCCTCTACTCTTCATACCGTCTACATCTTCGTCGACAAAATAAAAGGAGGACAATCTAAAACTGTCCCCCACCTCCGTCCCTCCCTCCATCCCCTCCCATACCCCTCTCGCGGCTAACGATCCGTCAATAAAGAACTTGTTCCTCCCGTCCTAAATATAGCACCTGTCTGGCGAATCATATCCTCCTCCTCCTCCTCCGCGCTATCCCCTTTCCTCCCTCTCTCCCTTCCCCTCACCACTCTCTCTCTTTCTCCACCGTCGTTCTCTCTTAGACTACGGCCTGTCCTTACTCTCGCCCTCTTAAAAATCTACCTCCTTCCGTTTCCTTCTTTACCAACCTCCCCTCCCCTCCCTATCCCCCTCATCTCTCTATCTCTCTTCCCACGAACTTCGTCCCTCTTCTTTTTTTCACCGCTGGCCTTCGCCACTTCACCTGCATGGCGCTGACTTGCACTCAGCCTTTTTAATCTCTCCTATCTTTTATCCTTAGCTCACTCGTTCCTCTTGTTCCGCAGCCTGGCCCCAGACTAACACCCTCTTCTTCCTCCCTCCCCCTCTCTCTCCCTCTCTCTTTCTCCCTCTCTCTCTCTCCCTCTTTCCCCCTCTCTCTCCCTCTCTCCCTCCCTCTCCCTCCCTCTCTCTCCCTCCCTCGCACCTCCTACTAACATCTCATATGTGAGACACATTTCATACTCGAGGAATAATGTTCACTTTACGAGGATAAATGGTTCTTTAAAAAATTTTAAAATGATCAAATTATCGGATTTTATCCCTCTCTGTCCGTCCGTCTGACTGCCTTTCTTCATTTTTGTATATTTTTGCAATATTTTGGCAGTGGATAAATATTTAGCCAGAGCGTATTGGATTTTTTCTGGAAATACAAAATTTTATGTTAATAAATTCAAAATTTTGGAATTATGTATTTCAACCATATCTAGTTCGCAAGAATAGACTATTCGGACTATATCACAGGGGCCTTATAATTTCTTCCACCAAAGAAAACGTACATTTATACTCCCATTGCCTCAGTGAGCGCAATACGTTTTCTTTATGCAATTCTATTCACCTGCAAGCGAGACCAGTGTAATGTCTAGAGGTGGAGTAGTCCAAACCCGTCTCTCTATGAACATATTTCGTGCTAGAATTTTTGAGAGAGCGTTTTATCGCGAAAATACTTCTTTTCGTGGTTGCCCACAAATTCGAGGCAAAAGTAGTAGTCGGGCGAGATCTGGATAGCCGAAATCGCAAAACATGAGCCGCTACTTATCATTCTTTGCCGCTTTTCCTACCGATCAATTTGCATCTTAAAACGATACGCATCACTAAATATTTTTTCAACATAAAATGCAAACAGCCCGTAGATAATGCGTTAGTTCCTAAGTGCGTAAAACAGTTTGACGAATGAGCTTCGGGAAGAATAATGTATTCTACCCGTAGCATATAATAAAACCAATATGAATATTATTCTATAATACCTATATGGAACCAATCTTACGTTAGATTTTAACATATCGTTAAGCATAAATATGTATTAACTTGTATAAAAGCCCGTCAATGTGAAGGAATTTATTATTTATTATTTAACTTAAAATCTCCTACTTATTATTATTCTTAGAAATGATTTATTCGTATCTTTCAAATATCAACATTTTATTCAAAATTCTAACATAATGGAAGTATAGCATAAACTTGAATGCTTTGTGATAGAAAACCGTTGAACATTATTTAAGACTCACTGAACGACACGTTAAATGCTTGATGGCTCATATTAATGTACTCAATACCTACGTATATATTACTCATGAGAATTGAGACAATAATGGGGTCTGGATTTCGAAAATGGCATCGTTTTCAATGAAAATCTTCATGAAGTCGCTAAATTTTGCCAAAAATATCCAATTAAATGTTACATTCGAGCGTTTGCGGACCAAGGGAGATAATCAATGATTAGAATAAGAAACTTAGTTAATTTTGAGGATCGAGGGTAAGTTTTTCTAATTTTTATGAGCAAAAGAATGAAAGCTTGCAAATGGCTAAATTGATTTTTACGTGATCAGTGGTGAAAAACTCCTTCAGCCAAAAAATTATAGAATAGTCCCTATGCATTTCACCCACTAAGTGGGCATCTTCAGGGGAGAACCTGCCTTGGCAGTGAACGGGGTTCAACTGCAACGAAATTAGAGGAAAAGGTTATAACGAAGACCGAAAAACATTTGAGGATCGAAAAGAATTTTGTACGTCAATGTTGTTGAGTTCGGTCAATTTATATAAAGTTTTGTTAAAATTTCTACCAAATTTCAATCTTCTACCTTATCGGAAAGTGTGTTAATAATACCATTACAGTCAGTCATCAATAGTTCTCGGTTATTCCGCTCTTTTATAACGGCTCTTTAAGAGCGGCGCCAGTGTCCCTATGAAATTTATTAAATTATTTAGTAATCCAGATATTTTATTGCACAATTACTAGCAAAAATAGATTTTGTGACGATAACTTCCAACTTGATTTCTCTGAGCTAAGTTAATGCGAAAAAAGGACCGTTCTTCAATAATGACGCTCTAAATATATCCTAGATGTACGCCTCTAATTATTTTTAACTTCTATAGCAGTAGCGTAAGCCACTCAACACATCCTTGTGAAATTCTATGAAAAGCTTATGTTAGGTTATGTAAAATGACAATGATTAGGGTGAATATTTTGAAAGTTTAACTACGATATAACAGTCGCAAGCCACACAAAAAATTATTTACGCTATGCTCAACATTTAAATTACGCCGATAATCCTCATTGTATGACGGCTCAAACTTTTTGTTGCGTAAATGATTCTCAGCAGTGCTATTTTTAAAGAAAAATTATTATTTTATATTTTTACCTCTAAAAAGCTACTCGTTATGATGAAGATTATTTTCAAGATTATGATATTTCACGGATAACGAAAACCTCTCCACTGTTACTATTCCAGAGTTATTTTTTGATTTTCCTCCTAGGTATATCTCCTCCTGCAGGGAGGACACTCCATGCCGGTATATTATTTGCCATGAACAAAATCTCTTGGTCACCCTGTCTCCGCTCTTCCAAGCCTTAGTCTGTACGTGCTCTATCCAATGATCTTTCATGTCACGAGGTTTCCGAACCTTTAAAAAATCTGTAAGGTTGCTGCGTTGCTAGAAGGTCCCCATTGTTCCTCTTTCCTGCCAATTTTGCCTCTAGAAGCTTCTTAGGCACAACTAGATGGCGGTGAAACAAGAGGGCGCACGCCAAACGAATTTGTGAAAACAGACGAATGAATAGTTTTACTAAGGGTATATTTTTAAAGGAGCAAAATTCTTCTACGACCTGAAATCGAAGACCTGGGTTCGATTCTCGGTCAAAGCAGACTCTTTTCTCGTTTAAAAAATATTCCCAATATTACAGCTTATGTCTGTCTGCATAGGATCTTCAGATCGCTATATTCCATCAATTTCTAACTTGGCAATCTCACCATTTGAGAGGGAGGAGTTTTCTTTGATGTATCTCTTCGAGGGCATCCGTTGGGGCTGGTTGATACTAGCTTGGCTAGTTCGGCCTCAACCAAGAAAACATCCGCGTTCAGAAACGAGAAAATTGATCTGCTACGATAGTTCAGTGGTAGAATGTCCGTCCGGCAATTTGAAGACCCGGGTTCGATTCTCGGTATTAACAGACTTTTTTCTCGTTTCTAAAATATTAAAAAAATATATAGCTTATGCAAGTTTTCATAGGATCTTCAGATCGCTTTATTCCATCAATAGTTTTATGAAGACGGAAAGAAAACCAAGAGGGATTTTTGAAACGTTAGATCATAAGTATCACTAGATAAAGAGTCTCAAACCACTGCTGCGCCACTCAATTTGTTTTATTTCCTGATTCGATTGTTTGGGAAATTTTTTAGTCTTTACAGACTCGTGTAATACTGTTAGTTTGACAATAAACCGATGAAATATATGGTAAGTGACCACTGTTAGAGAAATTTCTCTTTGCGGCTGCATTTTACACGCGGCGGGCGCCTATGACTTTCACTTATGACTTATGCTCGAAGAAACGCAGTGCGATTGCTTCAATTGAAATTTGGTAGACATTCTAAGCAGGTGACATACACTTCCTTTCATTCTAATGATACTCATGAGGACAGCCAAAAATATTTGTGAACATATCGACCTCTTCTTTATGATAAATATTTGCTCCTTACCATAGGAACTATACTGATTATCTCTTTTATAATGCTGTATTTCCATTTTTGACTGCCTAAAGATTCATTAAAAAAATTTTCCATCGAAACTTTGGAAAGAGAAATAAAATTTCGTGTGCTGGTAAAAATGATATAATAATCCGGGTATAATGTTATAATAAACCTTTTTTGGAGTAAAATGAGTCCGTGAAATTTAGACCCTATCAGTCTCTGACTACCCCTGAAACTCCCCTAAAAATTCGACTCGTTTTGTACATGCATAGTGATAACTCCAATCACCTGCACTGATTGCAGCCATGTTTTCCCTCGCTTATATAGACATGACTCTAGTTGTATGCTACGAGATTTACCTTACAATGCCAACAAAGTTATATATTCAACGGGAAAGTAGAATGAATTCCTCCTCTATTCTTCAACTAAAAATCACTGACGAGAGATTTGACACTCATAATAAATTAGGACGGTTGGTGCGTTGTTAGGAGAATACGCTAGAATAGTATCCCGTTCTTCAGAAGGGGCGTTAAGGAGTGTGTTCCCTTGGTGCTTTTCGAAAGAGTAGGCTAATTCCGGCTCGGGATTTTCCTCCTCCTTTCTATGCGTGAATGTGCAGATATGCAGCAGAGGATTGGCAAGCCAGCTGCATTACGTTGCCATTAAATCATATGAATTTATGCATAGGAGACTCAACCCATCACAGACGGATGAGAGTGAAATCTTAAGGGAAATCAATTCATGAACTGTAACGGAAATACATTAGGCTATATACCTGAAACCAGTGAGGAATAAATTAACGTGCCATATATTCTCGCGTATTGTGCGATCCCGCGTAATATACGATCCCTTATTTTTTGCCTCAAAATCTTGCTTTTATCCTACGCGTCTTGTAATGTGCGAGTTGGAATTTTTGAGTTCCGGTAGCGCTACCTTCAGTTCCTTTAAAAATATTGTGCGTTTTCTTTAGTTAGTTTTGTTACGATTTCTATCTTCATGAAAGTATAGAGAAAGCATTCAAATGCATACCTGTATTATTAATTGAAAAATATCTTTTAATTACCTGTATTTACGTATTAATGAAGAGAAAATCAGTGAATAACTGTAATTATCACAGTTCCTAGCTCACTAGTCAGAAATGTTTTCAGAATGTTGCGTTGCGGGAACAGCTAAGAGCCAAACAAATGCCTATCTACTAGCGCATCTTTAACTATCGTACAATCGTAACACAATAGTGTTGCCATGGATGGTTTCTACCTCGCTCCTCTCATTTCTTTTTCAAAATTAATTTACTCGTATTATATGGTAAAAAAATTTACACTTGGCAACTCAGTCTAATACAGTAAACGTTAGAATGTGTTCCAGGAACGGCTACCTGATTTTACCGAGGCCTTTGCATGTAAACAAACATTTATTCTTACGTTTATTTAATGAATTATTTGTAATTTTGTAGATATTTATTTTTCTTTTCATAATGGAGGTTGAATGATTAAATAAGGTTATATGAGAACTTCATTAAATCAACATTCATAATAATAAGTTACTTAAAAATTAGAAGTTAGTGAGGCAAGGCCTCAGATCGAGGTTACGGGTAAGGCGTCGCTTAGAAATATGTTCAAAACAAGAGATGATTTCACCGTTTCAAAAACATACCCCGTGTAATTTGCGACCTAATTTTTAGCAAAAAAATTTATCTAAAAAAATCGCACATTACGCGAGTATATACGGTATAATGTATTACTATGCAAGAAACATCCTCGACACCTCTGGTCCATTCACAGAGACATTGACTAAAGCGTCACACAGTAAGATATTTTCACGTACTGATTATGGAAACATTTTATTGATTAATTTTTTTCGTTATATATTTAGATATTTTTTAGATTCGACAATATTTTGATGTGATCTCAACGATTCTTAGAAGTTTTTTGTTAAGGCTTGAAATTACAAATAATTTTAGCATGCCACGTGGAGATGGAGGAAACGTTTCATAATATTCGGTCTGGCTGATTATTATTTTACGCAAGTCGGCAAGAACACAATAATTCTCTTTGTAGCATGACTTAGTAAAATCGGTTTAGGCACGCGTTACCATAAGGGAAAATTTATTTATTTTTAAAAATTAGTTTATTCGTCGAAAGTCATATTTGTACATGACAAAATGGAATGACAACACTTTCTCGTCATGCACTAAAGGGCTGGAGTGGTCGACCTTTTTTTAAGACGGGTCAATAAAACGACGCGATTGTTTTGGAGGGCCAATATCCTTAACATCCGATTTAAATTGATAGCTAAAGGTAATTTAAATTATGCCAAAAATAAACAGGAATGTTAAAAACAATAACAAACTTGAACAGATTTATTTAAATGACATTTGAAATGTTTATTAAAAAAGAAAAATATTGATATATGTAAATATCTCAATGTGATTTTCAATTAACAATTTCTCAATATTTGGACTGTTTTTCGACTTCAATAAAAGAAACAGACTGCCGACATGAATGTCTGTTAAGATAGATCTGTATTTGTTTTTATCAAAGTTCAATGTTGAAAACATCTGTTCACAAGCGTAGGTTGATCCACATAGACGCAGTGCAAGGTCATGCAGTTCGGGGTATTGTTTTCGAGAACAAATTTCCAAAAGGCTTTTAAATCTGGAAAGTTTGGTGACTCACAAATCTCGCGAAATTTTGCGGCCTGAGTGATTCTTAATTTCAGCAATTTCCAATTGGATTTTTGGTGGATATTTTTCTATTTCGCTGTCCAAAATAGACCAATGGATTTATAAAGAGAGAGAGTCTTTCAGCTTCGAAGTCTTCGAAACGGAATCTAAAATAATCATATAACGCTGAAATAGCTGAATAATACCTATTAAAATTCAAAAACAAGTTATTACTTCCAATTTGGAAACGTTTTGCGTTTAGCCTTAAAAGAATTTAAAATACTTAAAATTCTTGGAAATAATCAATCGAGAGTATAAGACAGATAAGAGAATCAAAACAAATGATAGACTTTGGTTTCACTCGGACCAAAAATGTCGTCGCGGGCCATGGGTTTGCCACCCTTCCTCTATGGTATTTTCTGATGATACACTATCATGAGCTATACGTGAGATTATATATGTAAGGAAAAGAGAGCGTTAATTTGCTAAATTGGGAAGGCAACGTTTGCCTCGATCATTAGCGTTTCATAGTAAATTTACGATAAATCTCGTTTCACCATAGAGAATAGGTCGCTAAAGTAAATTAATGATGGCTAATATCGTTATCTTCTAAATATAAGTCATACGGTTATAATAAAGAAAGAAATTATGATATAAATTTTGATGAGGAATACATCTCTAATATTATAACAGTTCTTGTAGACTTTTTCTTAATGTAACTGGAATGCTGGATGTAAATTTTGTGTTATTACCCAAATACATATAACCATATTATCAACTCACTCAATATGGAAGCATATTTAGCGAGCACATGAAATATATATTTAGCAGTGATGACAGCAAATATTTTGTGTAATGGCGAAAAAGCAATCTGATGGAAATTCGTTCTGAAAGAAAGAATTTGATTTATCATCATAGATTTCACGTCTCTTTAGGCTAAAAATGGATATTCCCTAATTAAGCAATAAAAAGTTAATGGAGAGGGCAAAAAATGAATTCATCGGCAAGTTAAGAGAAATTTAGGAATTAATTTCACGAGACATGATGGTGTCTGAAAATTATTATCATGGTTACAATTGGTTAATTAATTTTTCTGTATATATACTTTTTTATTTTCTTAAAGAAATTTTTGGAAAATTGCAGAAACTTATCCATAAATTTTGCAATTATTTATACTATTACCATGAAAATTTTAATCGTGTCCACACTAAGATTATGTATTGAATGAAATTAAGATAAAAAGTCGTACAGACAAATTTTAAATTACATCTTCTACGTTTTAAAGTATATTATTATAAAATTGCAGAAAAATTAAATTATTTAACTCTTTTACCTATTATACAATTATGTATGAAAATTAGGAAAATAAATGTTCACATCAATAAAAATGATGTTCTTCCTCGGATAGTAAAAGCGATATTCCCAATACATTAGCCACCTTAAAAATTAAATAATAGAATATTTCAGTTGTCCAATTAGTAGAATAAAGGATGCAGGTGGTCGAAAGAATCGAAAAATATTTGTTTGAGATAATATATTTTGCAATGTAGGAAATTTTAAAGGAAAAGGAAGTCATTTTATGAATGATAAACGATGGGAAACGTAATTATGAAAATATTTCTCTCGAAAGTTACATATTTCTTTATTCACCTTAGCTTTTTATGTAGATTCAGCAATATGTAATTTCATTTTCATCCTATAATGGTTGTCTTGAAATGTAAGTTTATACCAAATGCGACAAAGGGCTTGCCCCTGGAAAGTTATACCGCTTGCGATGCACGTCAGACGAGCGATTGCCTTGCTTCCAGGCGGCAGCGAGCCAAGTTGAATGGCACTTGTTTATTCTTACAAATAACAAAAAACTACGCGTCGAAGTTTTAATGGTTCGAAATGGAATTATTCAAATATAGTTTTGAAAAGCAAACGTCTGCTTATGCAACGGATAAGTTATTCTAAGATTTTGTTACCGAGTACTTAAATCAGCCAAACAAATATCAAGCATTTATCGAAAGCAATTAATGAAATTAAAATTAATTGGAAAAATAAAATTCAGCACGATTTAAAAGTCTCTAATAAATATTTGCATGAAACATTAATTCTATTTTTGGAAATTTCTAAGAAAGTAAGTTATATTTACTGATCCAATAGAGAACTATCGAGCTCGTCTTTTGGCTGAAAAATGTCATAACTTTATTTTGGCTATTTGAAATATCCGAGAGAAGTACTTTTTTAATCTTTTGATTTTTAAGTGCTTGTTCTTGAATATTTACTAATGATAAATTATCCTTTAGCATTATATTTTATAACTGCGCAATAGTTCAAAATCACAACCATATTCCAGAATGTTTTAGCTGTTAGGTTTCCAATACTTGTTTGAGAAACGCAATTCATTCGTTCAACTCACCTTTTCCATATCGTAGCGAATTACACTTGGCCTTATACCTTTTAATCTTATGAAAAATGATACGCTTTACGGAGTTTCATGCGCGAACGTTTGTCTATAGAGGTATTTCTCAATGTAATGATATGTATTTATCTCAGTAAAGCTATTCTATTCCTAGATTTTCCTGCCACGCCCGCATCTATCTTCCTCAATTTCTTAATTTATCCTATCTTGTCCATATTTTTATAAACATTAAATAAAGCAAAGTTTGTTAAAGATTTCTTTACGCTCTCGCTTAATCCGGCTTTCAAAATTAAATACTATTGCTTAACACTCCTTCTGTAACACACTTCAAAGATCATCACGAGGCTTCTTAATAAAAGACTGGAGAAAAAGGCAGAAGAAATGCTAGGGAAAAATCAATTCAGTTTCAGAAAAGGACGAGGAACTAGAGATGCTATAGGGGGAGTTAGAATCATATCAGAAAGGGCAATAGAATACAGTCACGATATCTGCGTATGTTTTGTAGACTGGCAGAAGGCCTTTGATAGAGTAAATTGGGCAATGTTGATACAGATATTAAAGGATATAGGTGTAGACTGGAAAGACAGGAGACTGGTCAGGAAGCTATATGTGAATCAAGTTGTAAAGGTCAAGTTGGTGAATGCGGACACCTGCGGAATAAATATCGGTAGAGGAGTAAGACATGGCTGCAGCCTATCGCCAACCCTATTCAATATATATGGAGAAAGTCTAATGCAAGAAGCGTTAGAAGGCACAGAAGATATCAAAATTGGAGGAAGGATTATAAGAACAGTTAAATACGCGAATGATCAAGTACTTCTAGCAAGAAAGGAAGAGGAACTACAGAAAATGATAACTAGACTAGTAATAACTGGTAGAAAATACGGTATGGAAATAAATACAGAAAAATACAAGGTCATTCGAATATCAAGCAAAGACGAGAATCTGAACAAAAGTATTGAATGAAAGCCTTTAGAACAAGTTTCAGACTATAAATACCTTGGAAGCATCATAACAAGAAGCAAAATGTACGGATGAGATCAGGACTAGAATAGGAAAAGCAAAAGCGGCTTTCAAAAGAAAGAAACACCTACTCACGGGGAAAATAAGGGAAGATATCAGCAAGAAGTTCATAAAATGCTATGTATGGAGTATAGCTTTGTACGGGGCAGAAACATGAATACTAAGGAAAAATGACATCAAATACTTGGAAAGCTTTGAAATGTGGACTTGGAGGAGAATGCTGAAGATAAAATGGACAGATAGGATGAAAAACGATGAAGTGCTACGAAGAGTAGGAGAGAAGCGAATGATTATACAGACTATTAGAAAGAGAAAGGCAAACTGGGTTGACATTACCTGAGGAGAGAGAGTATGGTTAAAGACGTGTTAGAAGGAAAACTAGACGGAAAAGGGGAAAGAGATAGGAAAAGGTTTCAGCTGATAGACGATTTGAAAGGGAAAGAGAGTTATCAAGATATGAAGAGGACAGCGGAAAATAGAAGTATATGGAGAACCAGCTTTAACAATGAATAATCACGGACCTGTCTACAAACAGACTACCTATGATGATGATGAACACTCCAGAATAAACTTACATGTCAAGTAATATTAATTTCTGTAATGCATATGCAACTGCCACTACATAAGTTGATGTAATAATAGTTCTGTCGGTTTTCTTTCTGGTTTAGAGACTTTTCGTCACAGAAAATTGGTCACATACGACATTTGATACTTACGAACATTCCGTTACAGGTGACATCTGGTACCTGCGACATTTCGTCATAGTCGGCATTTGGTACCTGAGACATTTTGTCACAGACCACATTTGATGCCTACAACATTTCATCACCCATGACATTTGGTACCTGCAACATATATTAAACGTCATTGCATCTTATGCAACGATGTTTCTGATATAATATATACCCATGAAACCCATGTTTCTGTAAAGAAACCCCTCACCCCACCTCTCTCCCTGCCGATTCCGATTAAACTTGTTAGATACATATATATTTCCAACATACGTATCGTCCCGAGTACTTTGATAACCATGAAATCCATGTTCTCGTAAAGAACCCCCTCCCTCTCCACCCTTCCTCCTGACGATTCCAAGTAAACATGCTGAATATACATAAATTTTCAACATATGTATCGTCCCGAGTACTTTGATATCCATGAAGCCTATGTTCCAAGAAAGAATCCATAAACGTAACGTGTGACGAAAAGTAATGTGTGACAAAAATAATTTTTTGAGGTAAAGTCGCAGTTGTCAATTATTTTCCATGACGAAAAGTCGCTGATACCAATTTTAATGTGTGACCAAATGTCGCTTGTACCAAATATTTTGTGTGACCAAATGTCGCTGGTACGAATTTAAATGTGTGATGAGTTGTCGCAGTCACCATTTTGAAAGTGTGACGAAATGTCGCAGGTACCAATTGTCATCCGTCGCAGTGACGAATTTTCTGTGACGAAAAGTAGCGACACCTTTCTTAATCATATGTCTACATTATTTGTGAAATGCTGTATGGAGTGGAAAGATTGGTGCTTAGAGAAAATATTTTAAATAACTGGAATGCTTCAGAATGTGAGCGTGAAGAGTACAAGAAATAAAATGGACAGATAAATTCAATAACTAGGAAGCACAAAGGAACAAAAAATGAGAGAAAAGAACCTTGACAAATCTGATAAGGAGGTGAAAGGCGGGTTAATCCATAGGAAAGACATTATGGTTAAACTTGTGGTTGAATGAAAACTTGATGGCAAAAGAAGTAAAAGAGAGAATAGATTTCAGCCTGTGAGCGAAATCGATTAGAAAGAGAGTTATCAAGAAATTAAGACGGCAGCAGAGGACGGGAGAACGTTGAGAACTCGGTTAACGAATATTAAACCCCTGTCAGTGGACAGTGATGGTGATGACCACATATAACTTAATAATGACGGGCAATATCCGGGGTTCAAATGGTATTACAATACGAGGAATCGAATCATTTAAGTGGTTATATCTCAATTGATAGACTTTCATCAAAATAACCATACAAAAACATCGTTACACAATTCTGGGGAACTGAAGTACTCGTCTATACATTAATTTGGGGAACTAATCGCCATTATTTGCTTTTCTATTCACGTCAATACTGCAATTTATGAATTCGCTTCTTCTGCATTTTATAGATTCAGTTGGAACTAAATAACTCGAACGTCTATTGCTCGAATTTTTGATAAGTAGATATTTCCGTTCGTATGCATAAACAAAAAATGAAGATCTTCGAAGCTAATAATAACTCCACTTTATATACTACACACAGTATTGTCTCTTTTGTACTAATTTTAATCCGTTTGAACTGTGTTAAATGCATTATCAAATTTACTAGGCGTGTCTCATCCGTGGACCCTGAAATAGTGATTGCTACAAAGCGATTGAAAATAATCGACTAGTCAATTGTCCGTTGACTATTGACTAGTCAATTGTTTTTTCCAAACAATCGATATTTGAAAAACATGTCCAAGGCTTGAAGAAGTATTTCTCTTCCTTTAAAAAATTAAAATACTCGTGTAATATTATTTTCGAAGTTATTATATGTTACTATTATATTAAAACCGTAGGTAGAAAAAGGTTTCAACTGATAGACGATTTGAAAGGGAAAGAGAGTTATCAAGATATGAAGAGGACAGTGGAAAATAGAAGTATATGGAGAACCAGGTTTAACCATGAATAATCACGGGCCTGTCTACGGACAGACTACTTATGATGATGATTAAAACCGTAATGTATCACAGTAAATAAACCTGAAGGTGTCTGTAGTCTTACTTTATTACCATAATCGTGAGGGTTATCTTGTCTTTATATTTGTCCTGACCACCTATGTTGCTGTCGCGTAGGTGTTCCTCAACCGACATCTATCGGCAATGTTTCCAAGTTTTATTTTCTATCTCACGAGTGTCACAATAATTTGTGACTGCAGTTTTTTAATATTTGAACCCAATCCGCAAAGCGGAACCATTCTCAGCGGTCGAAGTGTCATGTAACTTTACGGACTCCTTTTGGTATATGCATAAAATGATTTCCTACTTTCCATTTGCAACGTTTCAATAATCCTAAATCATCCTAAAATCCATCCGCTGGGTTACTTGCGCGTCGAAATGCGACTTATTTTTCTTCCCATCACTTAATATTTCCTCGGCTACTCAATATTGTATTCGACTACGTTCTTATCTACTTTTGAAATTAATCCTTTTAAAAATTAATCCGGAAACTTTTTACTTTTTTAGTAGTGTATTAAAATATAATTGGCAGAAATTTTATTAAAACTTTGTGTTGCGCACATATATACGTTAATAGCAGTAAGTAAGAAAATAGAAAGGTCACCAACGCGAGCTTCGTTACTCTTTTCCATGTCCTATTTGTATACAGAACACTCGTCTTTGAACATTTAATATTTTAGAAGCCATCTATTTGCAATTCAACTATTTTATAATAATTGCCTATCAACTTTGACTCCTATTTTTTCAATTAATTTAATTTGATTTAAAACATTTTGAACTGCTATTTGCATCTGGGCCGTTAGTGGACTTCGGATATTCGCGTTTAAGTTCTACTAGCAGATGCCCGTCGATAAATCGACTGGTTGGTTAGATTAAATATTGTCTTTGTAGTTAGACTTCTGTTACATTACCATGGTCAGCGCTGCAAAGTTTATTTCGTTCTATTAATGTCCGCTAGGAGCGCCACGTTATTTTCTACTGCGTCTAATTTCCGCTAGCAGCGCCACCTTAACATCAACCACTACAACTACGTCGAGCAGAGCTTAGCCCGTTACAAAAAACCTCAATATCTCGTCAAAGATATGACCGATTTAAATTTTATTATTTTCCTGCAAATCTGCAGGTGAAGACGTTTAATTTGATGCATCACACGTTAAGGTGGCTGTAACCTTCGCTTTAAAAATCTCATTTTTTAACGTTATTAATATATAGATTTCCATTGAAATGTATCTATTATTTCGTGATCATCATCATTGGTAGCCTGTTCGTAGACAGTTTCGTGATTATTATCTTTGGTGAAACCTGATTCTCCGCATACTCCTGCTTTCCGTGATCTTCATTTCTCGCAAGCTCTCTTACCCTTTCAAGTCGTCAGTCAGTTTTCCTTCCAACACGTCTTTAAACATTTCCTTTCCCCTCGTCTAGTTCGGTTTCCTCTTATGATTTGTAAAATGAATTCGCTTGTATTCCATTCTTCTAACTATTTTATCATATTTCATCCTATCTGATCATTTCATTTGAAAGTTACGCCTGCAAAACTACAAACAGCAATAATTCGACGACTTAAAGCTAGAAATTCATACTACACGATGATCTGAGGAGGTCATTTATAACTGTTTTTAATTTACCAAAATGAGAATATTCCACAGTTATTGCAATGATCTTAATAATTAAGAAATTATTGTTATTGATAGGTGACAAAATTAACATTTACTCAGAATTATCTGTCCTAATTGCCGGAATTTATTTTAACTATTTAATTTACAGGAAAATATTTACTGAAAAATTATTAAATCACCAATATTTTTTCATTATTTATATTAATGCATATTCTAAAATCTTTATCAAATATACATAAATTAATTTAAGAATATGGTAAATTAAATATTTATAAAGGTTTTAACTACTGCTCTATATTTGTTTGGAGAGCGTGGATAGCGTAATTATTTTCAACAGTTTTGCGACGATGATTCTCAACTTAATAATTATTTAGGTAACCTTAAAAAAATACAGTATTAAATATTCTTTTCCGGTTCTAGTCATATATATCACAGCATCCCAGTTTACTGATCTTTCCTATAGCCTATTAACCAGGCATAAATTAACTGTTGATGAATTCGCTTCCTGCAGTAAGTGTATTGCGAGCTCTTACTTTTCAATAATTAAAGTCGGTCAACGTTCCCAACAAACGCTCCTCGTCCCAAGGTTTTCCGAATGCCAAAATCATTCCAAGTGCTCTGTTGTTACCTGCACAATACAAAGGCAGTCTTGCAGTCTTCGCTCGCCGATTTTGAGAGGGCTCAAAGTCGATTCTCGTCGAGAATAAAAATTCATCGCCCCGTGGACACAGAATCTCCGGAAGATGGACCGAAATATTCCATTTGAATATTCTCCATTCCTTAAGATTCTGTCCCAATTACTACGCCTAGTGAGTATAAATCGGCGCTGAAAAAAAACGCTTTCCTGAAGTGGTACTGAAGAAGTGAGCCTGTTTAATTAAGCATGCTTTTCGATCTCACCTTGCGTTTCCTTTTTCGAAAACTGTGACGGTTTTTTTGCATTGCTTATCGTACTTAAATATAACGACACACAACTACAGTATTAACTTCTACAGTTCATTAAATTGTCTAAATATTTTTGTCTTCGCCTCCAAAAGCGATTTCAGAAGTGCATCACTTGCAGTTTCCACCATATCACGCGGTCCATCTTGTTAAAAGTTATATTTTTATAAAGTATATGCGTTTATAAAAGCAATTAATTTAAAAACTGTTCTTATAACTAATCCGATAGTTTTACTATGACGTTCAGTTCTTTAAATCACGAGTTTAATCTGACATTTGCTTTTGAAATGAAAAAAAATTGACAGATATATTTATTTTATGGCCGGAGCCATGAGATTTATTCTCAGAAGCATATTTGGGATTTGATTTATTCCATTAGGGCATATTTTTCTGCTACCTCAAGTATTTAATATAAATCGCCCTCTTTACAGCCATTACACATTTAGAAAACATCAAATACTTTCTCCTATGAAACCAATTTCACTTTCTTTTGAAATGGATTCTAAATGAAACAGTCACACGTCAAGAAGTGCTGGTTTCACATAGTTTCGATCTTAAAATTGGAAATTATATATCTTCCCTAAATACGCCAGACATTTTGCCACCATCTAAAGCCATTTGAAAAACTGCCAAAAACTGAGTTTATATGTGTTGCTGAATATTTTCCCAGGACGCTACTGCAGAATAATTTTCCCTCTTTAGCTTTTTTCATCATGACCCATTGTTTATTGTTGCTCTGATGGTGTATTTTCTTAACCATCGGCGCAAATCTAATAGTTTTTCTCTGGAAGAACATGATATTCAGCTATAGGTCAGAATTAAAAGAAAATATCATTATCTAATGCAGTAGCAAGGACAAGTTATGCTAAAGCCAAAATGCGAATTTGACGAATGAGTTGTAAGAATTCTACAGACAAGGCTACGTGATATCTCGCGATTATCATCCATTTTCACGGCCTTCTTATCGAGCTATCTTGTTTCCGATTTGGAATAAAGAATTCTTTAAATTCAGCTCAATTTATTTGATCTTTTGGAATAGAACTTCCTCATCGGGAGTCTTAATTAAATCGGTCAACTTATAGTTGAATTTTGCCGTCCTTTGCTAATCGTCCGCTCCACGATTCCACGTAATACGTCCGCCGCCCGATCACTCAGCAACCATTCTAGATACCTAGGTGATATGTACGAAAGAATGCTAGAAATACTAAACTGAATAGTGGATTTATACTCATAGAACATAAAATGACGTTTTCAAAAATCGATATGAAATACAAATTTAAGAATTTAATTAATATACAAATCATGACATTAAAAATAAATGAAGAAAAATGTGTACGAATCACTATTTGAAGTTGCTAAGTTAACAAATTTGTAAACCTGGCCACTCATTGAAATGATGCGGCGCGTGATCTAACACGTAGCACAGGAGCAACGATTGTATTTTTTAAATCTGATATAAATATACCAGTGCAAAAGGCCGTCAGTATAATGGGAAGGAATATATTACTTGTTATTTGAATTCATTTCTCGTACATATTATTCTTTATTATATATTCCTTGATTACAGAATTTGTTATGTCTTTCTTTTTTGAAAAACAACGCTCTACAATACTAGCATTCTTTATCCATTTTTCCTAAATTTGAGCCTTCTCGTCATTTCCTCTTGGTGAGTTTAAACTTATGTTGTTTATTCGTCTTCTGTTGCTAACTGCGTCGATTCTGTTTTGGCTTCTTATATTCTTTCTTCTTCAGTTCCTTTGATTCTTCTATTTCTCCTGATTTCGTTTAATCTCTCTCTCTCTTGCTCTTTGCCTTTCTTCATTATTCGTATTGATCTCCTTTTCCTTTCTCTATTTCTTCTCTTCTCTTCTTTTTGCTCTTCCGTTTCTTGATCTGCTCTTCTTCTCATATTCTCTTTAATTTACCTTCTCCTTTCCTTTCGTTGATCAATGCCTTCAGATACTTGTGCTGTGGTTCGATGAGATAGCTATTGATTTCTTCCATTCGATCAATGAACGGACTATTTTTGCCCTAGATTTTTGAATCGCTTTGTATTTGTAATAATAAAAACAATAATGATAATGTAACAAAATATTTTTGCTACGTAAGCAAATAAAAACAACATATTAATCGAGTGATTTTTCCTCTAAACAGTTAAAGATATAAATTGGATTATTTGAATAACCACAATAACGACAATATGTCAACAAATTATTCGCTGTTATATAAACGATATAAAAACAACATTTTAAAGGATAATGATTGTTATATAAAGTAATTAAAGTCAGAAAATGGAAATTATCCTATTTCTGTATTTAAATTGTTTTTATATAAATTTAACTTTTAAGTAGTTAAAGAAATAAACTATATTAAAATAATTCTGATATTTATTATAAGTCAACAACTCATTTGTTTTCATATGAACAAAAAATAAAAGGATAGTGATTGTTCCAAAAAACAATTACGGACATATATTAAAAATGTTTGCTGTTTATACGAATTTAATTTTTGATGTTTGAAATAAAATTTCATATCAATAGAATCTGTGTAAAAAACTAAAAAATTTCTTTTTGTGCCTAGAAAATGCCAATAGCCTCTTCCTTTTTCCCTCCATTTCTCTTCATGCCCTTCTTTTTCTCTCTCTCTCTCTCTCCCGCATTCACTTTCAATATTTACCTCTCCTTCGTCATTCCCTTTCCCTTTCTATTCCTTTCTGCAAGACTTCCTTTTAATCTTTCCCATGCTTTCATAGTTTCAATGTCTGTATATTAATCACCACGTTTAAAATGTCGATTCAAACAAATGATCCTGTCCTAAATTCGTTCAAACTGTATCTCACGGTGGTTCATTAGTTTCAGTAAAATCAAGAAATCTATAATTCTTTCTTCGCAGAGACTATCTTTATAGCGTCATAAAGGCGAATAATAGAATAAAAGAATTTACGGTCAGTTAATCAAATAATAAATATTTTGCTAGTATTATGAATTAAAAGTATGCTCTTACTACGCATATATGACTAATGCCTACTATTACGTTTTCATGGCGCTATATTAAATAAATGGATAAAAAAATCTTATCAAAACGTAATTCTGGGGCAATTTCGGCAGAAATAATAAATTTTACAATGAAAAACCTAATTTCTATACATTTTCTATATATATATATATATATATATATATATATATATATGTGTGTGTGTGTGTGTGTGTGTGAAAAGTTGACGTCAATATCCTGATTGTAAAGTATTTTAAAATGGTAACAAATGAAAGATTGCACGCTGGATTTTAGCTCCTCCCATGTTATTCAAAGAGAGAAAAGATATCCTCCGGAAATCAAAACCATGACTTAATGCAGACTGGAAACAGTTTATAGTTTAGCAATTATACTTCTGAATAATCGATGAAAGTGTAAAACAAAAATAATGAAAACGTTTTGATTTATAAGCTTTTTCTTTTACACGCGAAGGGTTTAAAAACAATTTCCTGACACTCATTCGGTATATATGCATATGGTATAGATGAGGTCTCGCTAACGCGGAACATTCAGAATTTACTTGAACAACTTATTCGTTGCTTCAGTTTTACGTGATCACGTGCAGCATCATTTTTTTTAGAAAAAAGCTCAAGAGGCCATAAAAGACATTCGGTTACCCGGACTAAATGTTAATTTATCCTAGGCGAGTTGTCACGTTTTTTCAGCTTGCAATATACGCATATTTGTAGAGACTATTTTATATTATGTTTTCTGAGATGGTATATTCTTCGCCGCAAATGATGAAGATGGAAATCAAATGCTTGCTCTTTTTCGATGATCGGTATCATGCAATTCCCCATTAAGATGAGAGTTGATTATGCGTAATTTCAACAAATGGAAATTCTGCTCTAAATCGTCCATAAAATATGACGATCCATGCAAGGATCGTCATATTTTATGGACGATTTAGAGCAGAATTTCCATTCTCCCGATTCTCTTATTTTTCCTTAATTGCACCTAAGGTCCTTTTACTGAAGCCCGTCGATCGTTCTTGAACGGGTGACCCCTCGGAGCGTGCTCTTCGACGGTTCATTGCCCTCGTATCGTCGCCGCCGTCGCTACGGCCTGCATAAATAGCTAACTCAAATGATATCTCAACATCAGTTATTGATACAGGCGGGTAAGCAAGCTCGGCTCGTGGAAGTAGTCGCACTGTCGCAAAAATTTCGGACCGTAGAGCCTCCTTATACGTGCCAACGGTATAAGTTAAAAGCGTCCATTAATCGGCCAGACATACAGAAAAGGAGACGAAACGAAAGTCTGTGACGACGATGGCAATGAATGCGCGTCTGATTAATTGTAATTTAGCTGAAAAAATCGCATAAAAACGCCGATGAATACTGTAAGGATGTTAAATAAAAGCCACTCCAAAAATCCTCCGAATGCTAATGTTGTTATATGCGTTTAAAAGCTCATTATAAGTACGTTTCCAGTAATAGATCCTTTATCAATGTAAAATGTTCAAGCAATGCTATTAATATTAGGCAATGAGTAGTAGGTAGATAAATTAGCTATCAGCGAAAACTATTTAAAATTTTAAGCATATTTTATGCCATTTCTGCTTGATAATGAGTAGCTTTTTTCGATATGTGGTAATATGAGCCTAGAGTTTGCGTCCAAGTAGCAAAAACTTCGAGAATGAAATATTTTGTATTTAGATTCCCTCTATGGGAAATTTAAAAATGCCAGGAAAGTAACATATAGTGTGTATGGCGAATTTGCTGGTTTGAAAAGAGTTCCTCCTTAGATATTACGAGAAACTATCATCAAATCACACAAAAAAATTATAAAAACAAAACAAAGAGCCGTTCTAATTTTGCCAACGGAGCCAAATTTACGGTTTAAGCAGGAACACACCAAAAGGTCTGTAGGAAAAATAAAAGACGGCATTTTCCTTATAGCGTTCAGCCATAGGACACGAAAACTCGAAAAGAACAAAATCGATCGAAGAAAATTTTCGAGTCGTTCTGCATTGTTGGGCTGAAGGAGGGAGTCGATCGGTTCGAATATACCCAAAACCGTTTCAAGGCAACGGATCGCGCCTCTTTGCCTCGGAAAGCACGCGGGTACGCATCGCGGGTACGCATCGCGGCGACGCAGCGAAAATCTCCCTCTCTGGAAAGCGACGGCTTGATCCAAGACGAGGGAGAGAAGAAGCAATGCGCTCCAACGTCCAACGGTACCTCACCAACCCTTTTGCGAACCTTTTTACCTGTTGATTCAGAGGCACGAAGTGAAAAACCTATCGCTTGTCATTGATTTAGCAGAATTCACGTCAAAAGCACACCGGTTTCTTGACATAAATACGCGAAAATATACCACTCTCGCGGAAAACTTACTCCGAATAAAAAGGTCGCACGCCAAAAGAGCTAAAGCGGGTTTTTCTCTTTTTTGAAAGAACGTTTTATCGGAAAAATGGTGACGGGTCGGGCTCTACACGCGTGACGGCGCGAAACGCGGTCGTGGCACCTCACGCGTTGCAAAAACCCTTCCTTATGGTAAAGAGGACGAAGAGATATCCCACGCGAGTTTTAAAATAAACCCTCTTGCAAAATTAGCAGGTGCGAGTAAAAACAGGACGAAAACACATCTCCTGGGCGGCAGGGCTATGTGCAAGCCTATTTGCGGGGAGGGATGTTACCCCTATGCTCCTCGTTCCCCCCTTCCTACCTATTTACGACCCCCCCACTCCCCCCCTCCCCCCAAAACGCCCCAAACGGACTGCCAAAAGTTTCCAGATGTTATGGGTCACACTTTAGACTCACGCAACCCACGTCTCCCTCCGCCCGACTTTTCACGCGTCGCGAACCCCTCCCCATGCCCATGCTCTCCCACACGCACGCACACGCATTCTTAGGGGGAGTGTGGGGTGAGAGGGATTGGAGGGGGAGGGGGGGAAGCGCAACACGATAAGGCGAGTCCATCAGACTCGTACATCATGCAGGGTGGCGAAAAGAATAAGAGAGGTGTGGGGGAGGATGAGAAAAAGGGGTGCAGAAAGATGGGAGGTGGAAGACTTTTTTGGTAGAGATCCTGCATGTCCTCTGCTCGTAACTCTTCTTTCTCTCCTCGGCTCTCTTTCTCTCTAAATTTCTCTTTCTCTCTCTCGCACATACCCACCACTCCTTCCCACTTCACCCTTATCTCCAACCCTCTCCCTAGCTCTCTTTCTCTCTCTCTCTCTCTCCCTTTCTCTCTCTCTCTCCCTCTCTATCTCCCTCTCTCAATGACGCATGTAGGAATGTTCACGCAATACCGAGATTTTTTGAAGGGCTCAGGTCAAGGTTGTGTCACACGGGATTTACCTTCTGTGAGAAGGGAGGAGGGACTCCTCCGTCTCTCGAAAAATCCGTTAAGAAAACGCCAAACGCCTCCTCCTTTCGTCCCGCTGCGATATTCGCTGTCGGCCATGGTCTCGGTCGGATCTTCCTTCGCCTAAAACAAGTGAAAGCGGGAATTCGCTGCCTCTTCTCCAGCGTTTTGAGGCGCCTGGTTTGAATCGATACCGTAAGATCTTCGTTGTTTTTATCCGATTAGTTATATAAATGCCAAAATGTTGATATTTACACGCACACATTTTGTCGAGATCGTTAAATATTTTCAGGTATCCTTAAAGCAACATATGCTCCAAAATCTCTTCCATCGAATGATTAAATTGGCTGCACAATTTTTAAATTTAAATGGTTTTTACGATACAGTTTTTCCGATATAGTTCCCATTGGAAATATAATGCAGATCACTCATACAAAATCTTCGCAAACTGTCTATTGGAAATAAATGACGAGATTATTCCTGCTGCCACCATGATGTGAAAGGAAAAACGCAATCATTTCCAACTACAATTATAACCTTAAGTCTAACACAGCAATTTTCGGATGGCACTTGAGGAACTCGGGGAGAATATTTTTCATCGAATTCATAATTTAAGTTAGGTTAATGCTTCCATCTATCTCTCACATACCACTTGCAAACTGCAGCATTAATATGTGAGTAGAAATAGTACTTGCAGGATTTTTAAATACAGCATGCATTAGGCAGAACAAAATATGGTCATCGAACAAAACATAAAAACTAACGGTAAAAAATGGGTTCGATATGTAACGCAAATCATGACTGGAGATGTTTGAGTAAAATATAAAAATAAAAGAAAACTTACCAACGCCTCAACAAAGCAGTCGAGTTAAACTACATCACATTATGAGGAAAATATTTCCAGAGTTCACTTTCTTCTGAGTGCAGTAAAGTAATCCTATCGCTCTTCTTTCTTGCTCGACTTCTTTCTTTAATGTCACCACTGAATGTTCTCTTCCAAAAAAAAACACAACTGTGATTGCGATAGAATCTCACAACATGGAAGCGCAATTTGTGAGGAGGAAGAGGTGAAGAGAGCAGAGACTTGAATTAGTTGCTTTGAACAGCTTCAGAAAAAGCTTAGAACTTTTTAAAAATCATAAATTTGTTCCTATCCTTGCACTCATTAAATGACGAAATTAATCATCTAAAAGCCTAAAAATTCCGTAGAAATAATTCGCTCTTTTTCGTTCCGTAAGTTCTTTGCCTTAGCTGTTTTCTCCAATGAATGGTTCTTAACCGTTCCAACAATCTTTAAAATTTTTACAAATCTATATTTATTGCGCCGAAGAAGTAATAAAATGAAATTCTTATGAAAATAAAATTAAAAGTCCTTGCTTGATAAATATAAGCCAAAATTTATGAGTTTCGAATTCTAAATTAAAATCCTATTTCAAATAAAACATTTTGTAAATCGTCTTATAACCACTAAGTAACTACCTACTAAAATAAACATCGGCAGGATGGATAATGTAAAATCTAGAAAGCATGTACCCCAAATTGCCAAATAATTGCTAATAAACTAGGCAGAAAAGGAGGTAAATACCAATTAACATTTTCTCTAATGCATTTAGTTCCAAATCATGAAATATTTCACATCATTATAATATTTATTTTGGCAATTGATCTACCAAATTAAAAATTATGGAATTGCATTGCGAATCTAGCGCATATATATAATGATGATAGCAATGCTCATGTAATTTCTTTCGATCTGAGTAACTTTATTTCTTTAAGAAACCAAATTTGGTGATGATAAAAATGAAAAATATTTTTTCACTGTGAAATAATAGTATTGATTCATTTTATTGACTCTTGACAGTCTTTAATGATTGCACATTTTCCCTTCCGTGCGTATCACTCAAGGGATAATTCTACACTCAGATTTTTTGGACGTCGAAGAAATTTCCCTGAGACGAACAAAAAACAATTAGAACCGTGTTTAGATCATAGCTGAGAAATAATAATAATGTAAATTTTCAAAAGAGTATCCCGAAGCGAAGTAAAAATTATTTTACTCAAAATAAAAGCATATGGAATCTCAACGTTTGATGAAGGAGCAAATCTTACAAAGCACATGTTAGAGAAAACGAATATAACTTACACCTGTTAAATGAAAGCGACCTAATGGCATATGTGGGATATAAATTGAATATCAATCGGATTCCAATTTAATTTCTTTCGAATTATTAAATCGCGATAGTAAAATCATGCAATTTATTTATCTAATATGTACAAATATCACCGAAATATATGAATCCGAATCTCCTCTAATTTCATATTTTGTAATTAATTTTTCATCATAGAAACAACATGAAAATATTCCGAACGCTATCAAATTAAGGTACAAACTTTCCGGAAAAATTACATTATGATTAATATAATCTGTGTAAAAATATTATATGCAACGTTTTTAAAATATTTCAACGTAATCATTTTTGCAATAACTCATTCAGTTGAATTACTTGGGCATAAAATTTCTTAAAATATTTTCTTTACATCTAACTATGATTCAAGCAAAAACCGTAATCGTTATAGGCTATTTACACTTGGAAAGAAAAACAGCTTAATATTCTCATACACTAAGCACATTTAATGGAAAAAGTTTTCAGAGTTTTATGCTTAAGCTGGACAAAAATGTGAACCTTATGGTGAATTTCAATCTGGTACCACCCTACCTGCATTCTTTACAGATCTCTCAGCTCAAGGGTTCTATACATCGACCTATATGTATTACATCAGTTACAGATTCATAATGAAGGCAACAGAAATGTGAACAACATAAATAAGTATTTTATTGTAGTCCATTGCATCATAGAATTTCCAATTACCTGCAAAAGGAGCACAAATATCGCAAATTTAACTGACGATTTTCACTAAAATTAATTAAAAATACATTTGATATAAAACTTTTCGATTTGCTCCTCAGATGATTGGAGGACTTCCTCCGCCACACTATACAAGTAGAAATCATTTTTGAACATATGCTAAGCTCCAACTGAGAACTTTTTATAAGAAAGCGAAAAAAAAACGTTTAATTCGCAGAAAAGAAAAACGTTTTCCGATCAGAAATACGAAAAAAATGGTGAGAACTAAGAAGTTGATAACAATTTCAGAAGACTGCGGTATTACGTTGAATGTTCTAAAATACTTGGAATGGAAACTGATGATTTAAGAAAGTTATATTCACCATGTACTGAAAGACAAATTCACACGCAAACGTTGGAAAGCATCAACGCTTTGCTCACTCACAGGAAAGGATACGAGGAAGTCCCACAAAGACGTTCATTTTCCAGCAATCCACTAACCACAAGAGGACTTCACGACTGGAAAAATCTCGAATGAAAATATAGTAGCAGACTATACACAAGCACGAGCAATATTTCGGGATCAGGTCCATCGCAGAGGCTCACAACCAAATCGACAGGAGATAATCGGACTACCGATTACCAATCGTATTTTCCTGACATTTACAAAGAGAAAAATAATTCGTCTAAATACCTATCTTAATAAAAGTGGTCAAATAATCGACATTTGGAAGAGAACAATCTTGAAGTTGCAATAAAATCGCCAAAAATAGTGATTGCACAGTGTTTACAGCACACCGGTAATGGCGATATCAATGAAATATGGCAACAGTGCAGTCATTGCAATCGAAAAAAGACGATTTATGGAAACTCACGGAGGAAGTGAGATTTGAAGATAAAAAAAAGACGGAATAAAAGAAGATGGTTTGATACGATATAGAATCGGAAAAAGACTTTAGAGGTTAAGAAAAACTTTTGGCTAAAGACTCGGATAATTTTATACGCTCAGAATAAAATTTACTTGGTCTTCAATTCAGCGAAAATGTAAATGAGATTTAGAGGATTCGTAGGTTCTCGTTTAAAACCCATAGATTAAAAAATTCATTAACTCATTCGAAGCCAAACAGGATATTGTCAGAACCAATAAATATAGCACCCTTTCGTCAGATCAAATAAATACTGAATAAATTTTCCTTTTGTGGCCGTTAAACGCTCAAACATTCATTTACACACGCAAAAATTTTTACATTTGAAATTTATTCTATTTATAATTGGATTTTTGGTTTGTCCGATCGTCTTTTAACTATATTTTATCTGTATAGAAGTCTCATTACTTATCGCGGTTCCGTAACAATCAGAAGAATTGTGCATGCTACCTTGGAATTTCACGCATCAAATTAAATGGAAAATTATAATTTAGTTCTTTATCCGACTAAATGGCTATGTGAAAATGTTTTGCAGTAACTTAGCAAAGCGCGACACTCTAGTTATTGTCAACAGCTTCTATACTTATAATATCTTACATGGAATATAAAATTAAAACTTTTTAATTTGTTTATTAAAGCACGAGTTCGTAATATATGTTCCCATTTAATCGTAGTTCCATGAAAGGTTTAAAATGCAGCAGCCTCAATTTTTGGTACTACACATTAACAATCGCTATGAACGCTTATTGTTAGGCAGCAAATTATTTGGCGCCATTTTGGAGGTCACGTGTGACACGATGATTTGCCATCATTCCCTTCAAATAAGTTATTTCGTTATGAAAGGAAACACATTTTATCTATGAAGATCTAATAAAAGCAGCGACATAGTTGTGCAATAAAATAAAAAATGTAATGAAATAAGTGGAATTCAGGACGAAAGAGTTCGCTTTAACCAAAATTTCCCATACTGTTTGAATTTATATTGAGCGTTAAACTCTAGATAAATTACTCGCATCATTTGAGGAAATGGTTACCAGTCCTAGCCAAAGCAACAAATGATCATTATATATATGTGAAATTACATACACAAAAAATGCCATGAATTATTTAAATAGTTTTAAAGATATTTATGAAGACATTTCAAATCCCCCAAAATCAAACCCCCATTTCAAACTGCAAAAATTGCTGTAAAGATTACGTACTCGATAAAAATATTATTAAGAAAGAGAATAATTTTACGTGCACGAGTGTCGGTTCGTGTATTTATGAATTAGTATGTAGCGCACCGTACATACGAATTTATAGTTTTGCTTAATGTGCACACTAGAAGGAACCAGTTATCAACAGATGGTATTACGCAACACTCCTTCGGCTTAATTGCCATAGCCTTGAACACAAAATCCACAAGGTATTAATGCGGACTCATATCCCGAAACCATTCGTTGGCTTCGTTCTTCTCCGCGGAGAGCGTTCTTCAAAAGGAACATTACAGAGTCTTAAATACAGAGAACGGCTACGTGTGCAGCCTTACGACCGCATAATACTCCACGCATATTTCTCTTCCCTTCCTCCCCTCTAGCCTAAAGTCAACAATCAACAACAACAAACATTTCCTCCCTGAACTGTTTACTTCTTCCCTCAATAAAACTTCGCCATCTTTTTTACAGGAATAACAGCTGATCCCTCTGTCGCACACGTGGCGTTATGGCAAGAGTCCTTCGCTTTTCAAACTTCAGAGCAACGGTGTCGTATAATAATATCGAGAACTACAGAAAAAACGTTTTTAGAACGAAACGAACGAACAGAAAATAGTAAAGAATTACGTCGGTAGTTCCGCTTTCAAGGAAAGGTCACCAATGCACCAATACGAACAGACGACAATATAAAAAAACAGCGAGCTCTCCTATTGAAAAAAAATAACGTTTGCTCGGTAATTTCGTCTCGTTTTAAACGGATAGAAGAAATCACTCGCGAAATGTCTTCGGACACGGGGTTTTTTCTTGGCTTTTCCCATACCTCTTGCGAATACTCCTCTTGGTTTTTTTTAAAGGAATCGGTAGGTTTCCCTCGCGGGGAATTCCCGCTGACTGGCGCCTCTCTCTCTTCCACCTCTTCCTCTCCTCTCTCTCTCTGAAAACCTCCCTCTTCCTTAGAGAAGACCCGTCTCAAAGCTCCTTGCGTCGGATTCGGACTGGCGAAGCGGTTTCGTGAGAACGCGGTTAGTATCTGGACCCTTTTTCTCCCTACTCCTCTCTATCATCTCTCTCCCTTCCCCTTCCTCCCTCAGCGCTAGAGGGGGCCTCCTTCTCTCTCCCTCTCTCTCTCTCTCCATCCCCTCCCTGTCCTTGTACTTCCCTCACCTTCCCCTTCCTCCAACTCTCCCTCCTCTCTCTCTCTCTTTATCTCTCTCCCTCTCTCCCCCTCTGTACCTCTCTCTCTCTCCCGACCACATTCGCCCTGCTATAACCCTACTCACTCCACAGAGGCTTTTTCGACGCAGCTTTCACCGGGAGGGTTGAATGGAGCTGGCCTCCCATTGGCTGCGGAGGGTCTCTGACGTCAGTGCAATTGATTGTCACATCTCCACGTGTGGTGGAGTGGGGATAAAGTAGGGAGGGAAGGTAGAGAGGGGGAAAGAGGGGAGGGAGAGATGAGGACGGAGGGTGAGGGGAAGGAAGAAGGGGGAGAAGAGGGATATGAGGAGGAGGAGAGGGAAGGGGTGGGTTTTATGAGGACGGTGGAGTGTGGGGGGAAGGTGAGGGAGATTCGTTTTTGGGGGGGGAGAGGGGGATGGGAGGAGGGGGGAGTGTTCGAATCTATGGGGGAGGTTTAAAGTGGCGGTGGGGAGGGGGATAGAGGGGGTGAGAGGGAGGGGGAGTAGGTTGAGTGATGGGGAGGTAATCTGACCCCTCCCCCTCTCCCTTTCCCTCTCTCCTTGTTCCCTCTCTTTCTTTTCATCATCGTCTCTTTATTTCTCTCTCTCTCTCCTGTTTCGTGAGGATCTTCTCTTGTTCTCCCTGTCCCTCTTTCTCTTCCCCCTTCTCTCTCTTTTTCTTCCTCTTTTCTCACTGTTTTGTCACTCTTGTGTCTCTCGCACTCCTATCCTGTTCCTCTTTCCGTTTCTTTCCCTCTTATTCATCCCTTCACAATCCTCTCAACTCCTCCCTTATTCGCGCATGCTCTATTCTTCTATTCTTATTTTTATTTTATCTAAAATATTTTATTTCTCTTTCTATGTACCAACGTTTTTATTTTCGAAAGCCAAATATAACTCGAACTGATGCTATATGCTATATTGGCGATAGTTTGTTTTGTTTCTAACGCTCGAAGTTAACTCATACATGGGATGTGATTAAGTCATGTGTTACTAGCATAAAAGGAAAGCCAATTTATCAATTCACAAATATGCATACCTATTTCTTTTGTCAACGGGAAAACTGTAACAGTTCACGTTTTGAAGTAAGCTGTCGTGCTATTTGTCGCATTGTGTTTGCGATGTGAAGGTTCATTCGAATTAATCAGGAACAAAGATCGATTTAAAAAATGTGTTTTTAATTTTCAGAGATAAATTCTGAGATAGATGAATTCTATACGATAGGAAAGACTGAAAAAAGCCGCACCGTTAATCAGTGTTAATAATGAAATTCATTCGAAGGAGCCACGCCGTTAAAAGTTTCCCAAAATTTTAAAACATTTAAAATGATCATTCAATTACTGCTACAATTCCTCTCTCTCTCTCATTTATGCCGTGAATAATCATAAAGACAATAAAATTGTTGTTGATCAATCGATACTGAATTATTAACATAATTAAATGTTTTTCTCCCTGAATCGGTACTTATTTTCTTCTCTTTCCTATAACTAAAAACTTGCGTCCTCAAAATATATAGAAAGATTTCTCGGAAAGGTTTCCTTAAGTTAGCCACTCATTAAAGAACTTTTCGAGTCAACTTGATTCCTTGAAGTGGAATGAATTACACTCGGTCTTCTTCCGGAGTACGTTGGAAATGCTAGCTTGTCTGTACAGAAGGTTTTAGAATACAACGAATAAGACATCCGCGACGAGACATTTTTCTCAAAAGGGAGTTTCTATGGAAAATTTTAAAAATATATAAAGCAAAAATGCATGAGGGTAAAAAAAGAGTAGTTGCATCGTAATTAAAACACAAATATGGGAAAGTACTGATAGCCATTAATAGCGATGAAACCGATGCAATAATTTCTAGATTGAAAAGATTTTTTTACTATCAATTGTGCAGGATCTATCCTTTTTAGTCTTGAAAAATTATTCAGGCTGAATGGCAAGGAGAGAATTCTCTATACGATCTTAGAGTATCAAAGTATGGTATCGAGTGAGAAAAGACAAGATGAATGAATACATGTAAACGCAACCACGGCGCGTGATGACCCGATTTCTACCCTCCCACGTATGAAAAAGCCGCCGAAGGTAAACGAACGCAGCGGTATATTTTTAATCTGAAATCTTTCCTTAGTGGGATGAAACCTCCTTTCTGTACAGTCTCATTTGACGAAATATTTTGTTTAGACTACGCTGGCAAATAGTCAAAAAGTCACAAGAACTGGTCGTTTAAAAACCTTCTTAGAAGAACGATATTATTCACTCATCTTTACCAAGGAAAAATTTCCAATTATTTTATCATCGCCCTTTACATCAATTCCAGAGAAAACTTCACGGTAAATGCTAAGGATTTGGGTGAGTATTAAAAATCTGTCAAATAAAGGACATGAAACACTTTGATAAGGAATGATGTTAGTGTATCAATAGATTGCTTTACATATAAGAAATTTTTTACTTGACGATATGAATCATTTTAATATGACTTAAAAATTAAGTCAACTCTATAGTTTCGTCTTTATTAATTTTTATTAAATATAAAAAATTATATTATTATTATTTATTTAATTGGTTTAAATAAAGGATCGGTAACCTTTCTCACAAGAAGAGCAGCCTTTTCAAATTATGTATAACACACAATATAAACCGCAGTCATAGGTGGATCTACAAAAGGTTATGAGAACTATAGTTTCCCATTTCTTTAACCTTGTCTTACTTTTTTGCGATTATCTCTGCAAAATTAACCCTTCTTCCAATAATACGTCCATATATTTTATTTTTCTGCGATTTACGAAACCAAGTGAGCTAGGGGAGGTTTTAGGTGCTTTATCAGATAGAGTTGCTGTCAGGAACCGCAGGTAGCCGACCTCTGGTGGATACAAAATCACTCCCTTTCTTCCATGATGTACTTGTACGATAATTTGCGTTTAAGTTGGCTCATTTGCAACTGTGGATTTCAGATGGTATTTGTTAACGATCAAACTTTCGATAATTCTCGCATAATTGTTTATTGGTAAAAAAATCCTCCAAGAATCGTCGAGCTCGGCTTATGGCTAGAACCCAATTTATAATCGAGGGAGCTCCAATAGTCATAAAAAAATTGGAAAAACCAGATGCGCATTTCGGCTACAAAGAAGTGGTCATCGACGGTGATTCATCTATACAATATTCTGAAAATAGAGAAGAATCTATTACTAACGCTTTAACTCCGCTGATGAGTTCTGCTGTCTAGCAGAGATGCAATTATGGTTTTTCAAACCTTCTTATGGTCATCGTAAATAGCCAATGTAGTAGTGAAAATCTTGAAAGTAAATCATTTTAGCTTTATGGGAAACATTTTCAGCCAACTCACCTGCATCTCAACATAATTAAAGTGCTACCGCCTATTACACCATTTCAGATGTAGGTAATATTCGTTTCAAAGAATGCGACAGCGAAAAAATCAAGGTTAATATTTTGAATTCGGCACAACAATACATAAAACAAGAAAGCAGCTGTCATCTGTTGCATCCGCCAGTCATTAGAATCGAATAGATGTGGACTACCACTGAGGACGGCTTTTTTGTAGCATGAAAGAACATCTGGTTTTTTCAAATGTTTCCTATCTATTGGATAAGAAAATAAACTCATTCGAAACAACAAAAATTTGTTGTATTGTTCCTTCGTCATGTTTGAATGTTTCTCGCTGAACGAAATGAACAACCAAAATTTTAATATCCTTTACTCTTTCCGCTATGAATATTGTTCCATTTAGTTTCTTTCTTCAAAGTTGATAATTGAGCTTTGAATCGTATAAGAATAACTATTAAAAATATTACAAAAGTCCAAACCAAGACTAATGGAGGCTGGCTTCCCTAAGTTGACGTCCCGAATTGTTTACTTATATTGACAGGAAATGTTTCAATATGTGTTAGTCATTCCAAGGAAGTCTCATACCATAAATACCACTTGTAGTTCATAGTTTATCAATGATAGAGAAAAATTGGAAAACAAATTACTAGAACATTATCAGGTTTAAAATACTAAAAACAATGTCATTATCTCTTTCTGACATTATATTTTGCATGTATCTTTTTAAATAAACGAATTAAATAAATGTTACTGTTTATACGCTATTATGTCTGGATCAACTGTCCATTGCTGAAGAGTAGTCGAGCGGAAAATAAAATAACCCATTTTTCACTCGTCTATGCTCAAGCGTAGTTCGGAAACAGACGTCTCCATGGCAACAATTCGATAAAATGCGATTTAAAACGCAAAAACGCTATATTTTAGTAGAAATTCAATAAAATACAATCAATTGTCAAAATTCGGTGATAAGTATTAGAATCTGCATTATTTTCCCCTTTATAACAGTACAAACATCATTCCTATATCACAATTTTAAGATATTTTAACGTATTAAAGAAAACAACTCTACGAGGGATTTGAGATTTCCCATGTAAAACATATAGGGAAAAAATGTTCCTGGAATCGAACCTGGGACTTCAATCTTAGCCAAATAAAATATAGCCCGAAGGGGGGCCCTGGCAGCACGAACCTCATACCAAGTTTCATGAAAATCGGTCCATTGGAGCAAATTACTCAGGAAAGGACTTCTTTCGTTGCACAACTTATAATCTAACAATAATAAAAGGCTACTTCTGTCCCTTTGTGGCGCCCTCTGTCACGCTTTAAAAATGCGAATAACTCAATAATGGATCGAGATTCATTTATGATATTTTGCAGGAAGGATTGATTCACATATTGTAAGATGATGACGAAAGAAATCTAGAAAAAAGGCCTAGGTTCGATTCCAAGGTAGGAATTTCCATTTCCCATATGATAACAGGTAAAAATCGACTTTTCGACTTGCAGGCTTTTATTCTTTTTGAGATATAATTAGAAAGAATTAACCTATGATCTTCGGATCTAGTCCATTTTAAATAAAAATCTATGAAGTTTCTTATTCTGTTCATCTTCTTCAGCCTACAGTTCGAAATTCCTCATGTTAAACGTTTAATTCACATATTTTGATGAAATCTTGCCATTTAACGGGATGTTGCCATGCTAACCCATCACATTGTTAAACCTCGAACTCCCATTGTTATTTCAATTCTTATGGGTACGAATTCTTATTAGTACGAGAGAGAGAAGGAGAGAGAAATTCTTTTCATAGCAACCAATGTAAACCACATTCGTTGCGTTATTTACGAGAAGGAATACATTTGAATGTAGAACATTAATCATTTGCATATTAAAATTAGGTACTTATAATCATCGTAGGAGTTCGAAACTTGAAACAACGAACGCCTAAAAGAACGAAAGTTTGTTTTCTTGCCATCCAAAGAAAGTCAAGGTATATATACGTTCATTTTTTATTTCACAAAAAACTTTCCCGTTGAATTCCAACGGGCATCTCCCTAGTAATATAATAGTTGTAGTAATTCATTCGCAAAAGATACTCATTTTACATAGAAATAGATGGCAAAAAGTCTTACCCTCGTTCTGCTTCTTCTGAAGAAAATTCCATCATCGATAGGGAATGCTGAGTACCGATTTCTTCTCTCGCAAAGAAAAACCCTACACCGATGAATAATTATCGATAAACAGTCTCTAACCTTCCAAAAAATACAAAGATTTTTAACGGCCATACATTATCCTGAAAAAATACCTCACCATCACGAAAAATAACATTTCGACCCACGCACGAATTGAATTGGAATTATTTCCTCGGAGAATAAAGAGCACATTGAAAGGAAACTTGTGAAGGATATGATCTTCACTTCTTCTCCAAAAAATATCCCTTGCTTCTACTTGATTTCTGGCATTGGCTTTGTCAGGATATGTGCAACCGAATAAGGGAATAAGAAAAGAGAGAGATAGAGGCGGATTAAATGAGATAGGCGCGGATCTAAAATGATAGAGAAGTTAAGAGATAAGAGCATTATCGATAAATAAAAGAACTTAACAATCCCGCAAAAGGGGTGAGGCGTTGGTGTAAGAATACGACGACACTTTTCGCGGAACAACCGAAGGTCGAAAAGGAGAAAGCGATTGCTCCACTTTACAAAATAAACGTCTTGCCCAAAATTCCATTTTGGCATACATCTCCTCATTTTCAGAAGCTAATTTAAGATCTTCCAGAAGATTATTCAAGTTCAGATTTTAAAACTAAATAAATGAATCGAAATCAATAGCTTCAAAGCCTTTATCTCAAACATGCAAGTTCAACTGTCGAATTGCTGTATCCGAGGATGTATTTTATTATATAAATAAATTCCTTAGAAATAAACCATTTCTTTTGAAATCGAATGCTTTAAAAACTAAATTTCCACCCACCGAGTTTAATATTAGCCTGATAAAGTGAAAAATGTTCCATTTGATATATCAATATCGTTAGATAAAACGCCAAATGAATGCATTCAAGTATGCGGTTAATTTGCGTCGTGTAAAAAATCCTAAGACTCGATTGAAATACTGGCAATTGTGAATTTAATTAATCGCGACGTCTTTTAAAATATTTATGAAGTTTAGAAGAATCGCAACTCCTACACTAGAGCTAAAACTCAACCGAAGAAGAAAGAACGAAAACACGAACGGATCGACTCGCACGAAAAGAAAGGAACTGTTTGTTTCATTAGCTGAGTAGAAGAGAAACCATTCTTTGAATGAAAGGTTATTGTTTGTTTGGCCGTAAAAATCACGTTTTTATGCGTTTCACCATTACGGGATAGACTTTATCTCCTCTTCTGGAGCGGGCATTAAATCCATCCAAAATAAGCTTTCGCTTATTTCGAACGATCGTGGCGAAAAATGAATGGAATCCGAACAATTCTGGCAGCGACCAATTCTCTCTCTAATAACCAGGCGAATTTTTTGAACGAACCATTCGTAACACCGATTCCTATCGCATATGTTACATTACTGTAATGAATACACTAGCTCCTCTCTAATAGCACGTATTTCGGAGGAGGCGCGGCGACCCGCCTTATAAGATGCCCCGCGGTATAATGGAAGACACGGTATGCACATGCAACTGTATAGGGTTTTCTTCAATTTTTATTAGCGCGTTTTCTTTTAAATGCGGTTCAAGTTTCACTTTAGCGTCTGTCTGTGCACTTAAAAAAAAAGAAAGTATGGCGAAACCTTAAACGATAGAGTGCTGAAACTTGGAGGGTAGATTTATTTACTGCTGGCATTTGTTTTCCTTAGATTTGAAAAATATACAGGGTCGCGTAGGAGACCATTCAAATTTATTTTTTGAAATATCTCGGAAGGTCTAAAAGATGGAAAGCCGAAATCTTTTAGCGTACATTTACAAATTGATGCCACTTACAAACAAGGATCTATTGACCGAATATTTGGAGGTATAACCACACAAAAATAAGTTTTGCTAAATCTAAGTACATAGAGGTGATCAAAATTCAAATTCTCGTTGATTAGGTTAATGGGAGAAATCTTCATTGCGAAATAAATCACAAGAGTATGACCGAATTTTATAATAGAAGAAAAAACGCGTTAATTTTATACATCTCGGTGGATAACATTACTTTTCATCTATTATGATTGCCTCAAATAAAAAAGTCACTGCTGACAACATCACATAGCCGATGCAGTGAATTTTTTCCCAAGTTCAGCGTAGAACTCAGGGTAAGTAAGGTACAAGAGACGGCGTTATAATCGGGGAGGTTATGCATTGTAAACATAGTTATTCATGCATAACTAATGAGAGAGAGAAAATTTGGTAGAGTATTATATAGGTAGCAGTAATTCGACAGATACTCCCGTATTTGGACATTTCTAATATCGACTGGAAAAATTATACCGTTCTTTTTGACCTGTAATAAATCCTTAGTTTATTTTATATTCTCAAAAAACAATCCCCTTCCCGTACTGGAAATAAAAAAGACAAAGATAAAAGATTTTTCCATTTGCTCGGTATTGCAGTGCAGAGTGATTTACGTGTAATACACACAGAAGAATGTTTTTGTTGCTCAAGAGTTCAGCGCGTTTTTCACTTTATTTTTATTGGATCTAAAAACACTCAAGGCGAAGGTTGGAGAGTTAATTAATTCGTTGAATTTAAAACTGGTGGAATACGTCATTAATACCTGTCTCTCAAATGAAGATAAAACGAATCCTGATTGCGCGTTATTTATTTAGCGGCCACGTAACTACCACACTTCATTCGTGTATCTTCGGATCGGCAGCTAATACTTCGGCGCATTTAAAAATATTATTAATTTTCTCGCGTATTCTTCCGTCTTTCGTATAATCTAAGGAATTTGGCTCAACTTTGTGGCAAGTGATACGCACGTTTCACAAAGAAAAGAACAACTAAATAACTTGGCCACTCCTGGTGATTTAGCGAAACCGGTCCTGTATTAAAAACAGTTTGTGCGGAAGTTACTTGGTTTTTTTTCGTGTGAAAGATTCCATCTTTCGATTTCATCTTCTTGTCGTCTCTCCTCGGAAGTAATTGAGTGCAATCTAATCTCCGCCGAAAAGTCTTAACGCCATTTCGAATCTACCGTTGTCGGTATGGTATGAGCAAGCATTAAGCAAGTGTTTCCAGCTAAAGTACCTTCAGCAAGTAACGGAATGAAAAAACGAAGATTAAGAGTAGCTATTTCAATTGCACCACGCTCGTGTCCCAATATGTATGAAAGTTTTAAATTGGCGTTGGTTAGAGCAGCGCAAAAGGTTTAATTTAAACGATCAAACTTGTCACCTGATATTTAATGTAGGTGATAATGAAGTGGATTGGGAAGGGTAGAACAAACTGAAATTTTTTTATTTAGTTAATATTTTGATTATGAAAATCAGATATATCAGGGCGAGAATAAGAAAATCAAGTAGGGTTTTTTTTGACGACGGGAAATGATGAGAGGAATTTGAGTAAAGATAGTAAGGCAAGAGCTGCTGAATCAGGCAGTAAATGCCGTTTTTAGACATATAGACGAACAAACCGAGAAAACGCGACAATCGAGACAAAATATTTAATCGATTGGCGAAAAAACGATGTCTATAACTGCTTTCGTTTAGGAATTAGCGCGTCAGATTCATATTTATAGCTAAGAAATCCGAAAATATTTTTGTGTTCGCATCGATAAAGCCATAAAAACCTTATTGCTTTAAAGGTTTTGTCGATAAAAATTATATCGTCAAAATACCTGTAGGTGTTATTTACAAAAGTCGATATTGGAACATTTATGAAAAATAGAAAATTATAAGATGCAAATTCGAACAGGAACTAAACATGAGGTATCAATTTAAATGAATTTTCTAAATGGATGAACTTGATAAACCAACTTAAGCGTACGTTAAATATCTAACGTATGATTACAATTTAAGAAACGCGTTATTTTAAAAACAACAACAATAGCTTCTTTGAAAAAAATACCGAAAAATGTGACAATCAATTCGGTGTTCGCCTGTTCGGAAACATATTTTATTTGCTTATCACATTTTCTACCTTAGATAAATTTTTGAGTGAGGATAGGATTGAGCAGGACTTCTCAAATCGGACACAAAGCAGGAAGTGCAGCGCGGATATTCCATGCAAGTAACGCCGTATTAACCGGGCGCGGACGACGGGGAAAGAAAAAAAATCAAGTCTGTGGCATCAAAATGAAAATGATGAGTACATTGCTAAAATAAATGGTCCGTCTTCCTTGCACGACAAAAAGGTGACGGCACACTTGCATAATTCGATCGGTAATTCGACACCGCATCCTTAATGTAACTCACGCATTACAGGTTTTCAAAAACAACCACATAGATCTAAGCATATAAAACACTGTGACGTACTAACAAAACGCATAAGCCGGTTGCTCTGAAAAATAAAACGCTAAAAGCAGGTTTGTTGAAAATTTTGATGTTCAGTGTAACATTACGCGGATGCAGTGCAGTAAATAAGGCGGGGCAAGCGGGGCATCTGCCCCGGGCCAAACTAAAGAAGGGGCGCAAAAATTGTTAATGGCAAGTTGTGTGAGGTTGCATGGCACAAGGACGGGGGCGATTTCTCTACTATACTTTTTCCAGACATTACGCATAATAGAAACTATAAATTTCGATGATGTTATTGATGAGTTTGCTGCATTAAAATCACGTGGAATAACTCTTTAATATTAAAATATCTATACTTTCTGTATTTAAATTATGTATGTAGGTAGGTATATTTATAATTATGTATTTAAATTATGTACATTTATAGTGAGAAATTGAATCATTTATAGTTTAATTTTAGTTATTAATTGTTCAGCCAAAATCCATACAGTAAAAAATATAGGCATTAGAGAATTTTGTCCCGGGTGCTAAAATAGCTAGTTACGGCGCTGCGTGGATGAGACGGCCTCTGAAGAAAGAAGTTGCGACCGATCGGTAGAGTTGCCTGTATGGCAATGACTAAAAAAATGTCCCAAATGAAAAGAAAGTAAACGAAAGGTATTGCGAACAGAAGGGGAGGGAAAGTAAAACGGAGTTAAAAGGAAGAAGTGGAGAGAAGAGCTTCTAGTATGCGAGATCGAGAGGCGTGAGCCAAGAACCTACAATGAGGTGAAAAACAGGAGTTGGAACATTATTCTGGTTAAAAATAAATTCGAAAATTTTGTATTAAATCTATAACATCTTATAAAAGTTAGTGAAAGACTTTTTGTTGATATGAGATATTACTTTCTATTTTTAAACTAAATATACACTTATTATGAAATCTCATCTCAATTAAAATTTATATGAATTTTTATGTGGAAAACGTATTTTTCGATTAATCTTAATTATATATATATATATATATATATATATATATATATATATATATATATATATAAAGTATGCAGTTGCAATGACGTAGACGTCATTTAAGGCTATGTGCACGTAAAACTAGGGTCCTCAACCTTGAGAACAAAATGTACGAATGTTTGCATGCACGTTATAAGCACTTGGAATATTGGCATTCTGGAACATGTTCAGTTTTTTAAATGGACGATTTATGTTCCCATACGCTAACACGACATTTTCTTCGTGACCCCGAACGTACAGGGAAAAGCCATAAATAACAAGCGCATCTTCCTGCATTCGCTATTTACCGAAATTCATGCCACAGGGTTCATTTTTAATGGCAATATTGTATATTTTATTGACGAACGCCGATTAAATATCTTCCTTTGCTTCCGTTTGCTGTTTAGAAGGATCCCATCAGCTTTATAACTTTCTTTAGTTCCAGGTCAAACTGTTCCCATAGAATCTTGTAATTCCATAAAAACATCATGCTACTTGCAACAACGGAAGTGGCGCACTGGAATTTTCTTTTCGAGAATGAATTTCTTGATTATTTATTTTTTCGTTAACATGCGCTGTTACCGAATAATGCTTTTCCTTCTTATTTTTTCATATAGTCGCTCATCTCGATAAATGCTTCCATGAACTGTACTCGAGCACGCAGATATAGAAATTTAAGAATATGGATTTTATGACCACCGTTTTTTTATTTTATGTCTATACTCCAATAGAAATACGTAACTTGGCAAGAACTAGATGAGCGGTAATAATATACAATAGACCGTAAGTGGTAAGGATGACGTAACCCAGAACTCTTCCGCAGATGACCCATAGCCTGAGACTGTTACAGAAAATCAATCCACGATTAAAAAATCCACTTTAAGTTACAGTAAAAAGAAATTTAAGTGACGTCAGCGGTAGTTTTTAACTAATGGTTAAAATTAAATTTAAAATATATTTACAGTTTTTCTATAGAATAAAGGAATTATGAATTAAAATACAACAAATAAAAATAAAATTTTTAAGTCAATAACTTGTATAAAGCGCACAAAAAGTGTAAAAATAAAAAAAATTGTTATTAATAACATATAAAACGCACTGAATGAAAATTTTTTAAATTATTGAATTAATAGAGATATTGCATACATAAAAGTTATGTTGCAATTCTAATAATTAGTTCAGATGTCTTAAAGAATCCAACATAACTTTTATATATTCAATATCTCTATTAATTCAATAATTTAATTTTTTCATTCATTGCGTTGTATATATGTTATTAATAACAAAATTATTATATTTTTATTTTTACACTTTTTGCGCGCTTTATAAAAGTTATGGACATAAAATTTTATTTTTATTTGTTTTCTTTTTTCTTTTTAGTCTTAATGTGAAATATATGAATATAATTATATAATCTTAAAAAAATTAACTTTATTAACTAACTAGGGAGATGCCCGTTGAAATTCTATCGGAAAGTTTTTAATTAAAATTTCGTGAATAGATTATCCAAGTCAATGGCATATAAATTACACGAAACCGGCAACAAAGCAAATCACTAAGAATGCGTCAAATTCTCGCGTTAAAAACTGATCTGTTGATCGATTCGACGCGTATTAAATAATCGATGGCAGAAAAACAAACTTTCGTTCTTTTAGGCGTTCGTTGTTTTAAGTCTTGACCTCCTACGGTGATTCTAAGCAATTTTAATATGCAAATGGTTAATGTTCTACATTCAAATGTATTCCATCTCGCATATAACGCAACGGATCATTTCCCTCTCCTTCCTTCTCTCTCTCTTGTATTAAAAGCATTCGAAGCACGCTTTCACCCATAAGGATTGAAATAACAATAGGATTTTGAAGAATGACAATATAACTCGTTGGCAAGACAACAGTCCGTTAAAATGGCAAGATTTCCTCAAATTATGTGAATTAAACGTTTAACATGAAGAATTTCAAATTGTAGGCTGGAAAAGATGAACAGAATAAGAAACTTCATAGATTCTTCTTTAAAATGAACTAGATCCGAAGATCATAGATTAATTCTTTCTAATTTAGATCTCAAAAAGAATACAAGCCAGCACGTCCAAAAGTCGATGTTTACGTGTTATTTTATGGAAAATGGAAATGACTTCCTTAGAGTCGAACCCGGGTCGTTTTTCCAATTATTTTTTCGTAAATCGTTTTTAATATGTGAATAAAGCATTATTGCCAAATTTAGATTTACTATTTCGATTCTTTATCGATTTCATAGAGCTTGAACCAACAAATATATAGATAGACTAGCAGAAGTACCCGGACGTTGCTCGGGCTTAAGGTTAAGAACAAATAATAAATGCAGAGTTTACAGAAACACTTTAAGTACGAAAATGTTTCAAGTTATTTGACTCAATTCAACGTTGTTCGGGTTTCTGATTCAATATTGATAAGAAAATTATATTTGAGTGTTAATCATTCAACCTTCTATTACATAACAGTCCTGTATTAATACAATATATTAAATTTAGCAAAGATTCTTTTAATAAAAAAAACTTCAAATTATGACAGTGAAGAGGGAAGCTATGAAAAACAGGAATTTCTCCATTAAGGCCCGGGTGGGCTTTATTTGGATGATAAATCACATTTTCTTGCAAATTTAAGTAAAGTTGTCTTCACTGGCATAATGCGGTTAAATAATTAAAGCTATACGTTTGGGCCGAGGGAATTTCCCGTTGAAGAATTTCAACTCACGATTTCAACACCAGCGAAGACCCATCGCAGACATAAGACTTCCGCAACTTTTGCACTATACACCTTAGAAATATACCTCTTGCATTTACGAAGTCGCTTTCACATATCTAATATTTATCTCACAATACCAACAATGCTATTGACAGAAGTTTGTTTATTTACGCTACCATGATAAAAATAAAAAACTCGCATAACCGGTTTTACTAGTTCAAGAAGTCGGCAACAATTGAATATACATGACAACCATAAGTTTTCGATTAAAAAATGTCGAAATTTTGCTGTTAAAAGTGTAATTTAGGAAATCTTTGGTCCGTATTTGAAATTTGAAGATAGAAAAACAAAACTTTATTCATTTCTACGTTCCTGGGTTTAAGTCTGCAACTCGTACTAGGGTTATTAGTAATTTTAAAGTCAACATTAAAATTTGTCTACACTCATTCCCATGTTATTCAAATGGAAAAAATTAGAAGAGAAAATATTAAAAAAATAAATATTTTCAATCAAATAAGTTTAAAAATCTTACTACACCACCTTTCTCTGCACCGCGATTAAAATGATACCTTTCTCTTGCTTCTATGTTCTGTGGTTCTCGAGTTGTAGAATCACATACATACATACATGCATACATAAAACACTTACTTTTATAAATATATAAGATTTCTCACTTGTTCTTCATGCTCACCTGCTCATGAAGAGCAGTACAAGCCTGAAGTAGTTAGAATCCTGCTAAAGGTAAGATATTTTTCTGATGTCGAAGGGTTTGAATAGAAATATATAAACCCCTATATATACTAGCGTAATAGCCCGCCAAACATGACGGGGTTATCGTAAAAGTATTCCAAATATATATGATTTCAGTATAAAAAATCAGTAAGATATGCTATGATCTGGTTTGGCTTTCATGCACAATCATGCTCGCTGAGAGTCCCGATTTTTGATTGGCTACCTTGTTAGTACTTTCAAAATTCACGCACTACGTGCTTACGAGAGATTTTTGCGATTGTCGTTTGTTTGCGGAAAGCCCCGAGTGAGGCTTTTCTGTGAATTAAGACTTTTCGCTGTTTTTTTGGGTCGTGGCTGCCAAGGGAAGGCTAACTTAGTCCCTTCTTATCACTTGGCAGTCTCCGAGCTGCTTGAACTAGCCGCCTGGGCTAGTTCTTGCTGGTCGTGGCCCTGAAAAGGGCCTCTCCCGTATTTTCGGCCAACATGGCCATGGACCTTACCAGGTCAACGGTGTCGGCTGCCCTTCAAGAAGGGAGCCTCCATATTTCTCGGTTGTGTCCGCTCAGCGGCTCGTCTTTGGGGACTCCGGCAAGGCCGGAGAAAGCTCTTGACAGCCCGAGCGGGCTTATTAGTTCGGCTGCCCTTGATGAAGGGAGCCTCCAAATCGGCCGGGTTGAGCCGCCCAGCGGCTTCGGAAAAGTCACCCCGCAAGGGTTAAAGGATTTGGCTAAATCGGCTCCAGATGCTGCCGCCCTGGAGGCCGAAGAAGCAAATCCTAAAACTATGCGGGGAAAATCTGCACGGGCCTCTAATAAAGGAGTGCAAAATAATAGTTCTGCTCCCCTTCTGGCGAAGGGAAATGTCGCCGTCGTCGGCGCCTCTGTCCCCCTGGATGGTGTGGAGGATGTTCTGCCCTCCTCCGCATCGGGCTTGGGGGCAACGGGGGCTTCGAGTGTGGCTGGGGAAAACGGCCCTTTGCAGGGCCATAAATCCACAGCCCCAGAGGCGATGGAGGCCACGGAGGGTGCCCGTGGCAAGAGAAAAATTGCAGCAAAGAAGGACGTTGGCCCTGCTGACGCCATGCTAGCCGACCGCTCGGCATCTATCCTCGCTTCGTCCGACGAGGATAGCCCTGGCCAAGAGGGAGGGTTCACGGAGGTTACCCGCCGCAGGGCAAAGAGGAAGAAGACTTCCTCGAATGCTAACGGCGGGGCCGGTGGAAAGGCCCAACAAAAAGGTCAGGCCGGAAATAATTCCGGCAATGGAGCTAGGACACGGTTGCGCGTATCACCGATAGTGGTGTACGGCATCGTGTCGCATAAGGTCATCGCCAATGAACTGAGTAAGGTCATTGGCGATGACTATGAGCTGGAGGTCCGTCGGGCCTCCACCAGAGTGGTGGTCCATTCGGCGGAGCACCACAGGGCTGCAACTAAGGTGCTGGACGACGCTGGCGTCCAGTATCACACCCAGCTCCTGGAGTCGGTGCAGGGGATGCGCCTTCTCCTGAAGGGAGTTGGGCGTGGCTATACGGCGGAGGACGTGTCGGCGGACCTGACTGCGAAGGGGTTCGTGGTCAGGACCGTCCGGCAGATGACGGCGATGGAGGACGGCAAAAGGGTCCTCATCGGTCGCTTCGTCGTTAACGTGGAGAGGACTCCCAGAGCTCCTCTCCCGAACGACATCAAGAAGGTTTGCCGGTGCTCGATTCAAGTCGAGCACTTCCGCGGCAGTCGAGGGCCGCTGACATGCTTTTATTGTCAGCGGTTCGGCCACATGTCGCATGCGTGCCGATGCGACACTAAATGTTTCAAGTGTGCGGGTCCGCACAAGGGAGCTGATTGCCCCAAGCAACCCGACGCGCCTGCTAAATGCGCCAATTGCGAGGGCGACCACCCGTCCTCGTACAAGGAATGCCCCGCATACCTTGAGGCGCTCGAGAGGTACGAGGAGGGCCAAAAGAAGAAGGTGCCGAAACCGGCACCCAAATCCACACCGGCTCTGATCAAAGCCAAGTCAGCTCCCGCGGTGAAGGCGACCGCCACGCGGTCCTACTCCACCGCGGTCAAGGGACCGGCTCCTTCGGCCCCTGCCCCTGTGCAGGTTCAGCGTCCCGCTGCTGCACCTGTCCCAGCTCCCGCCCCTTCTTCTTCGGGGTCGCCCGCCGTGGCGCCAACTCTCGCTCTCCCCGAACAACGGGAGCAAGCGGCTCCTCCCTCCAAGACCTTCCTGAGGAAGCAAAGGAGGAGGGCCGCCCAAGAACAGGCGCTGAGGGAGAAACAGATGGCCGATTCGGTCATGGAAGTGGAGAGTGCGGCCGTCGCTGACGGCCCCGCCACGACCACGACCCCCATGGCCGAACCGCCCAAAAAGACTGCCGCGAGGACGGCCCCCGCCGTCCACTCTGCGGAAGTGGTGCCTCCGCCTAGGGGTGCTGCACCACCCAAGACTCGTCTGCCTCGTAATGTCGAGCCAGAGGTAGCTGGGTCCGATGAGGACCCAGACTTCTGGACCACGGTGGCAATGATCTGTAGGTCGTTGAGAAGATATATCTCTTCGACCTCTGGACGACTCCTCCTCTCGCTGCTGGAGGAGTTGGTAAAGGAGCGCTCCTCGTCACCTAATAATGGCGACTAGGGGGTGCTCCGTAATTATCCAATGGAACGCACGGGGAGTCAAGGAGAAGACGGAGGAACTCCGTGCGTTCCTGCAGGATAAGAACGCCATCGTGGCCGCAGTCAATGAGACCCATCTCCGCCCATCGGACTCTTGGAAGGTACCTGGCTGGGTGATTTACCGTGCCGACAGGCCCGGCCAGCCAGCCAGGGGCCAGGGGTGGGGTGGGTCTGCATTATTGATCCGTCGATCTGTGAGGCATCGCCCGTGTCGGGAGCGAACATACAGATCGATGGAGGCCGTGTCTGCCGACGTGCTGACCGACTCCGGGTGGATCAGGATCTCATCGGCGTACTATCCGCCTGGGAGAGCGTGGGACCCGGACGAGGTCATGGATCTCGTCGGAGACGGCTGCCCCTCAATTGTCATCGGTGACCTGAATGCCAAGCATGCCAGCTGGCATTCGAGGGTCGCCAATACGAGGGGCACAAGACTGCGGGACTTGGCAGACGAGGAGGGGCTGACAGTGTTGGCCCCCACAGATGCAACCTTCCTGCCTTCCGGGGATGTCCTTGACGTTGCTGTTGTCAGCAATGTCAGGGCATCCCTGAGCATGCATTCACTCTGCGATTTGTCCTCTGACCATAATCCGACCCTGCTGCTTCTGGGGAACTCGCCTGTGCGAGTCCCACCACCGCAGCGTCTGGACCTCGCGAGGGCCGACTGGCAGTACTTCCGCGAATTTATCGCGGAAAGGCTGCCGGTCGTACCGACTCCGCCTGAGACGAGGGATGAGGCAGACCGGATGGTCGACCTCATCACCTCAACTGTCCAACAGGCCATGGACGCTGCGGTGCCTAAGGTGGTTAACGCCCGGGACATCCGCATCGCCCTGCCTCGAGTCGTCCGGGAAACCATCACCCGGCGGAACAGCGTCCGACGGCGGTGGCAGCGCCATCGGACTCTCTGTCTCAGGATCCAGCTGGATGGTCTGACCAGGACCGTCAGGCGCATGTTGTTAGACGTGCGCTCTGACGTGTGGGAGAGCCATCTCCGCACCCTGAGCCTGGAGGACCATTCAGTCTGGAAGACCTGCTCGAGGCTATGCGGACCTCAGCGGCGCGATCCCCTTATTGTACAGGGGGACTGCGTCGCGAGATCCCCAGAAGAGAAAGCCGGATTGATGGCAGAGTACCTCGAGGGGGTTTTCTGTCCCAATCCGGCCACTGCAGAGTCGGATGCGGTGGAAGAGGACATCGCAGCGGTGCTGGGTTCGCTGGACCGGGACCCCATGCCTGAGGCGGAGTTTCCTCGATACACGAGCGGCGAAGTCGTGGCACTGGTTCGCCGTCTCGGGTTGAGGAGGGCTCCGGGGGACGACGGTATCCCCAACGTCGTCCTGAGGCAGGTCCCCGTCGCAGCGATAGAATTCCTGACCGCCGTCTACAACGGCTGCGTCAGGATTCCATACTTCCCGTCTGCCTGGAAAAGGGCAAAGATCGTGTGCATCCCGAAGAAGCCGGGGACGGAGGTTGGTCCCGGAGACATCCGGCCAATCTCGCTCCTGGCTGGCTTCGGGAAGATCTTTGAGCGTCTGCTCCGGAAGCCACTGGACGTCATCCTCCGGGAGAAGAATATTCTCCCGGACGAACAGTTCGGCTTCCGTGAGGGGCACTCCACCACCCAACAGCTGGGTAGAGTGACCGACTTCGTCACCGACGCCTTCAACAGGAAGCAAGCGGTCGCGGGGGCCTTCTTTGACATATCGAAGGCCTTCGACCGCGTGTGGCACTGTGCGCTCCTGTTGAAGATGGTTCGACTCCAGATGCCAGTCTGGTTCGTGCGACTTGTGCAGTCGTACCTACAGGGCAGGACATTCAGGGTGTTCTGGCTCCAGGTCGGATCGGGACTGCGGCGAATCTGCGCCGGTGTCCCGCAGGGATCCGTCCTGGGGCCAATTCTTTTCAACGTTTACACCCACGACCCCCCTAGGGGGTTTGGGTGGAACACAGTCCTCGCCCTGTACGCGGACGACGCGGCGCTCCTGTCGCGTTCGACCAAGAAGTACGCGGCAGTTGAGAATCTGCAGTGCGCCGTCGACGATCTGGCCACCTGGTATCGTCGATGGCGCATTGCGGTCAACCCTTCCAAGACAGGAGCGGTCATCTTCCACCCTGGAAGGGGAGCGCCGCCTGGAGTCGACCTGTCGGTGATGGGGGAGGTAATCCCCTGGAGCCAAGAGGTCACCTACCTTGGCGTTGTGTTGGACCGGAGGCTTCTTTGGAAGTCTCAGGTAGAAAGCGTCCGCCGCAAGGCGCTCGGGGCTCTGATGAGACTTCGTCCCATCCTCTGCTCCCGCGCCTTGTCGGCCGACACTCGAAGACGCCTATACCTGAGCTGCGTACGGCCAGTTTTGACCTACGCAGCTCCGGTTTGGTCCGGAGTGCCCAAGACCACCCTAAACAGGATCCAGGTCGTGCAGAACATCGCACTCCGGCTGATACTCGGTCGTACCCGATACGAAAGTGTCAGCCGGTTGCACGAAGACGGGAGCGTGGAATCACTGGACATCCTCTTGCCAAGGATGTCCAGGGAATTCTACGCGAAGGCGGCAGCCTCCCAGCACCGAGAGGTGAATGCGCTCGGCGAGATCCGGGCTAGGTGGTGGGACCGCTATAAGCGCCCCATCGCCAGCCTGGACTCGCAGGAATCCCTCCCTCCCAACAAGCGCCCCCGCTTGGAGTGAGGGAAATTTATTAGCCAATTAAGGCAATCGAATAAAAGGAGCTAGTTTATAACGATAATATAACCATTTATAGCAAAGCTGGTAATGGTACCCGCCAGTACGGGCAAATACGTACTGGTCCAAATACAGCGGTATGCACAATCAAATCAGTGATTTTGAAAGTTATTTTAATTACGAGTTGTCGGTGTTTTCATACTGCAGCCTCTTATAAAATCACCATACACTAAGAGCTAAATAAACCAACGTGATCTCCAGGGCAACAGCACTTCAGCAACGTGGATCCTATATGTATCGTATTAGTCCGAATATAGTCCTCCCCCCCCTTTCTGAAGCCTCAGTTTTGGAAAAAAGTTTGAACCCCATTACAGACCTCACATTTTAGCCTACTTTCCAGAATGGAAATAGGCTTATAGTTTTGTCGTCGTGTCTGTATGTCCCTCACTATTAACTTTTGGACCAATAGACCGATTTTCATGAAACTTGGTGAAAATCTCTTGCTACATGGGTCGATCTTTCGAGGATAGTTTTTGTTGCGAAGATTGAAGTCCCGGGTTCTATTCCAGGAACTATCCTTCCCAAATCAGAAATCCATCGTGCAGGGTAATTTTCTCTTGCACATTAATATATACATATACATTTTCCCTAAAATAACGATAGTTGGTACCACTACGTATAAATATTTGCATATTTATGACTTAGGGAAGCGAAAACTTCTGCAATTCCCGCTATTATGAAAATACGAACGTTTAAGGCGAAGATTCCAAAGAGTGAACAAAAAGAATTGAGTTACTGAGGCATATGCATCAAGAAATTCTCCGTAATACAATTAAATTGCTACCTATACTTATTGCCGGCGGTGATATTTTCGTTTGCTAATTTTTTGGGCGAGAATATTGTTCCCCCCTACTTTTCTTACTAATACTTTGGCCGAAAAGGGGAGGACTATATTCGGACTAATACGGTATTAGTTAATAAATTCTATGAGTTCAAGCAGAATATTTATAATTTTCCCTGAGAATCCGTAATCTCCAAATTCTCTGTCAATCGGCTAGTGTCCAAGTTTATGTATTTCAAGTTTCGTGACTTAGATCGCACTGCATGAGCAATAAGTATAATCATCATTAAGACAATAGCCTATACATTAAATTTATGGAAAAATTAGGATATTTTCTGTTAAGATTGTGGCATCAATATCCATGCCTTTAGCGCGTATTTGTATAAAAAAATCGCGAAATAGATATGATGCCATTATATTTAACAATTGAAATGTTAAAATTTCGCGAAAAGCTACGAAACACAACATTAAAATATTTTTCATGTTTTACTAAATTTTTGTGTCAGTACATTTAATGACGTCATCATAAGTTTACATCGTAGTTTAAAATCAATGGCATAATAATATATAAATAAGAGATTAATTTTCATTTTCCGTGAAATTAATGCATCTATCCGAAACACCTCAATTCTCTGGCAATCGGCTCGCGTCCAAGTTTTCGAATCTCCAGTTTCATGGTTTAGATCAACCTGATTCAGCAATACCTATAATCATCATTAAGAAAATAACCTATATATCGCACTAAAAAGTATGTAAAAATTAGGATATTTTGCGTGTTAGAATTACGGCGACATCATCCGTGCCTTTTAGTATGAATCCGGATTTAAAAAATTAATTTAAAATTATCACGTCATCATATGTATACGTCGATTGCTGAAATCAAATGTATTATAATGCGGTCTAAGAATTAAATCAATGCTATTGAAGTTAGGAAAATCAATTCCCATTGAAAGGCATTGTAGTCGTCGCTATGGTAGTTAATATTTTTATTATTGAAAAAAGTAAAAAAATTCAAAATTTTATGATTAAAAACAAATTTTTACGCAAATTCAGCATGGATTTCAATTTTGTCTTCAAGAAAAATAAACTTCATTCTTTAATCCATGGTACGGTGCATGTCCCGACAGTTAAAGTTATTGTAAGTAATTTAAAAAACCAATTTTATATATCCCTGCACCGTTTTCAATGCTTTTCTCAGGGGTGTTTAAAATTGGAAATTTGGGTCAAAAATATCTCTTGAAGATAACTATTTCCGGAATTTCGGATTTTTCAGAGGTTTTTACCCAATGACCTATCTTCATGCCAAATTTCAGCTATATAGCACTTCTGGAAGTACTTCAGGTTATATATATATATATATATATATATATATATATATATATATATATATATGTATATCTTATATATGTAAGAAGCAGCTATTTATAATGATATACGTGTAGTCGGTGCTTGCATAAAGCAAGCGCTTAAAAAAGTCACCATACACCAAGATCTAAACTCGTAAATAAACCAACGCATTCTCCAGGGCAACGGCACTTCAGTCACGTGGAGCCTTATGTATTAAATAATACATTCCACGAGATACAGCAGTATATTTATAATTTTCCGTGAAATTACGGCAACTTTCCCGAATTTCCAAATTCTCTGGCAATCAGCTCGTGTCCAAGTTTTTGTATTTCAAGTTTCGTGACTCAGATCGCACTGCATGAGCAATAAGAATAATCATCATTAAGACAATACCCTATACATTAAATATATGAAAAAATTAGGATATTTTCTGTTAAGATTATGGCATCAATATCCATGCCTTTAGCGCGTATTTGTATAAAAAAATCGCGAAATAGATATGATGCCATTATATTTAACAATTGAAATGTTAAAATTTCTCGAAAAACTACGAAACACAACATTTATATACTTTTCACGTTGTACTGTCACTGCTATCAGTGTTGCTTCTCCTATTGTGATCCCTTATAGCCATGGAGAAAAACAAACCTATTCGCTCCTTCCTACAGTCGATAACCCAAATTTATCGCCATGTTTGTGCTTTCAGTAGTAGGTGAGAATTGCAATTATTTATGATACCCTCAATCACAGTGCGTGATGCAATTAGTGTTTTGGATAGAGTAAAATCTTACATATTATCGAAAGAAAATATTGGTGATGATGTTTTCATAATATGCATGATATTGAAAATTAGAGTTATATGCTTATGGAAATAAACTTCATGTTAATTCAATTAAAGAAAAATGAAAAAATATATTTCCGTAACTCGAATTTTCTATAATACGAAAAATTTTGCGTTCCTTTGAGATTCGTGTTATAGAAGTTTCACTGTATATATACAAATATTTAAAAATATATTTCCATTATTTGAATTTTCTATTACTCGAATAATATTACTTTTCCTTGATATTCGAGTTATGGAAGTTCCGCTGTAATTCGTTAAGACGGCATTAATTTCCATTAAAAGCATTAAATCATTGCAATCGTAACGTATCAGATCCCTTTAAAAGCATTGAGGTCGTTGTCATAGTATTTAAAGATTTTCATTGTTGAAAAGAGGAAAAAATACATACTTTTCCGATTAAAAGCAGATATTTACGCTAATTCGGTATGTATTTGAATTCTGCTTTCAAAATTTAAGAACTCCGTTTTTTCACATAAACAACTATTCTTATCGCGAATTCGTATCCCAATTTTAAGTAATTTAAAAATGCATTTTTAGAAAGCCTTGCACTGATTCCCATGTTTTTCTTATGGGGTATTGAAATGGAGCATTGGGGTTAAAAAGTCCCCTTAAATATTAACTTTTTTGTGATTTTCGATTTTTCTTGTCGGCTGTGCTACTTGAGCTACTTACATGCCAAATTTAAGATTTCTAGACCTTCTAGAAGTGCCTAAGAGTTTTGTGTCAGTGAGTGAGGCACAAATAGCTATATTACTAGAGAAATTACCCGTTGAACATCAACGGGACTTTGTAGTGTGATTTAAATTTAACTCCTGAGGGGTGTGTGTGTTAAAAACTTATATATAGACACACACAGGCTTTACTGTTGATATATGCAACGGGCAAATCCGATAGTAAGAAGTAGTTAGTAAAATAAAAATAAAAACAGAAATATTCGAAAAAGATTTTACAGATTCATATAATATGTTCCAAAAAATCACGTAGTATTTCTTTATAAACAATATTTCTTGTGTAGAAACGACTACCTACACCTCGGATTCCAACAGTTTAGAAGAAGAAAATAAGAGAAGTAAAAATGTAAGAATTAACATGAAAAAACCTGAGCTGGCTGGGAATCACCATATGAAAAAATATGAGTGCCAAGGGTTAAAGGCTGCTACTTTAAATACAAATCAATACAAATGAGCTTTATAGGTTATCTGAAATTATTTACGTTGCTATTTATTACGTTTGACGTTGCTACAACAATAATTTCGATATTTCATAAAACACGCGAAGCGAATAACGCAATTATTTTGTCTATTTGAAGGCTTAATCGACGCTAATTCAACCGGGGGCAACAACGTGGGTCGCCTTGACAACATCCGGAAAGAGTACGAAAAAGTTATAAAATTTCGAAAAGAAATGCGTGTTTCTGAAAAATTCTTCCGTGTGGCATCTAAACATTGCAAGAATAAGATATTTTATAGTTTTAGCCGTCGAATAAAACAAAAAAGGGGAAATTCGGTCCATATTTACATATGTTAATGACTGAATGAAATAAACGTTACACCTTGAAAAATCGAAAATCCCGTGTAAACTTATGGGAAAATATAATTGTCTCCCGGAGTAGAATCCGGGACTTTTTCCGGGATGTTTGATTTTTCTAGGGATCACCTCATGGGGGATTAACGATTGTGAAAGTTTCAGCTCTTAATTCCATTGCGAAATGCCCAAAACTACTGGGACAGACAGACAGACAATCGAGAATTATTATATTAGGATTATAGATAAATGTGAAGTTAATATAAAAGTTATTAATAAAAGCTATCTGGTTAGTCGTAACTTTGTTGAGTTCCATTTCTTAAAATGAACTGTTTATCATCATGGGATAAAGAATTACATAAAATTAATCATATGGAATGATTCCATTGGAGAGAAAAATGTTAATATTAAGTAAAAAGTTGCAAAATTTAAGGACAAAATTATTGAAAAGTAAATATTCGCATTTGATTTTCAACATGGCTTCTAGTTTTTTTATTTCGATGAGACGAAATAAGGACAAAAATATCGTAAAAGGTTATAAAAATTAATACAGCATGATTTGTAATACAAAGAGGTATGAAAATGAATTCTGAGATCTAAACTTTATCTTTTGAAAGGAAAGGGATATGATCTTGAAATCACGAAAGCCGAAAATCGCAATAAGACTTGAATTATCATGTATGTATGTAAATATAACATTTAAGCGCTGAGTTTTGTTTACATTTGTCGAACCAAAAACCTATATGATTTTTCTACGCTCCGGGCTTGGAGTCAAATCACGGAAAAGACAGATTTTTTAGCTTGGCCTTGACTCGATTCGCAAAGGACGTGAATCCTCGCGTTAAATCCTTTGTTCATTTTGCCCAGACAAGGCTAACAATGGCGCAAACTGATCTCTTTTCCCCTCGACACACGTGCGCGTGTGAGTGTAGAAGTACGTGTGTCTTATTCTCGTCTTTGTTGCTTAGGGATAATTACTCAAATCCCTTAAAAAAAACAAAAAAAGGAATTAGAGCGATACAGTATTGGACTATAGAATATACATACATCGATTTCCAAAAAAATGGGAAGTGTAGTCGATGAATTGAAATATTATCCCTTTTGAAATATTAATTGTTTTAATTTGAAGGCCCTTCGCAATAGTCAACGTCACCATGATCTAAACTATAACTCTACTTATTAACATTTTAATGGTATCAGCTATAAAAGCTACTTATTATAGCAAACGTTGAACATCTCCTCACCCACTGTAGCTGTTCTATATGCACGGAAACGATTCGCTTCGATCAGAGATGTTGTTGTGAAATTATTCTCCGATATTTTATTAACTCCATTAGTTATTTACTTTAGCGAATGGTGAGAAATATCGTATCTTAATTATTCTGACCATTATATGTCAAAGAGATGTCTCGTCATAAATGTAGAGACCTCTTTTCATAAATGACGATCTGAAACTTAGTATTGCTAAAACAATACTCCATACTAATATATGTATATATATGTGTGTGTATATATATATATATATATATATATGTATATTGTGTGTATACACTATGTATAAATATGTATATTTTGTGTGTATATATACGCACTCATATTCAACATTTATGTTATATCTGAAATAAAATATGACCCACATCGCCTTTTACAATTAGTATCCATTCTCGTTTTACACCAAAAGGAAGCGTGCATTCTTCCTCCCCCTCCCCACACTTCCCCCTTGTCTCTTCCCTCCCTCGTGCTCATGGTGATTTCCTCAAGACCTCTCTCTCCCTCTCCGTGACTCCTGTTTTCGGTGCTATTGTTGTTGTTGCTTTTGCATTCCCACGGTTACTCTCTGGACTCTCCGTCTCCTCCAAGTCTTCCCATCTCTCTTTTTTCCTCCTCCTCTTCTCTTTCCTTCACACTCCTCCTCCTTCGCTTATCCCAAATCTCCTTCCAAACCACGCTCAACGAGTATTGACGCGGGGGTGGCTGCTGCCGCTGCGATCCTAAAAATTTTCGGTCTCTTTCCTCTCTCCCTCCCTCCCTCCCTCTCTTTCTCTCTATCCCTCTCCCGACCTCCTCCTCCCTTCCTCTCTCCCTCTCTCCGGTTCTCCCTTCCCTCCACTCCCTCCCGGCCCCTCGCACACACTCTCTGACGTAACAGTGACGTCAGCAAGGGCGCAATTCCCCTCCCTCCTATCCCCCAACTCCCCTCTTCAATCTCTCTCTCTCTCTCTTGCTATTTCTCTCTCACTCTCTCTTTTCCAGACTCATTCCACCTCCCTCTCTCTCTCTCTGCCTCACTCCCTCCCTCTGTCCCACCTCTATCCCTCTATATCTTCAATCCCTCTACCTCCCTCCACTCCGCTGATCCTCTCTCTCTCTCTCTTAACACAGCTCTCTTATTCCCTTTTCTCTCTTAAAACCATACTCTCGCTAAACCAACCCACTCTCTTCCTACGTGCGTCAAAACGTCCCGCGAGCGTTTCTCTGCTTTTCCTTTTTTCTCTCTTTCCATCTCTTTATCTCTCTGTATCTCCCTCCCTCTCTTTCTTTCTCTCTGCGTTTATTCTTTTGCATATCATCTCCCAACGTGACAGTCATATGACCAATTATGCCAAATTCTATACTTATGAGGATGTTAAGGGCGTAACATTTTCGATCGCCCAATCAATTGGAGAGGTTGGGTTATTCTGGTATATGACTCGATGATACTTATAGAAGTTGGGTGGAAATGAACGTAACTCATACCGAACGGATGAAAATACGAACTTGTGTTTCCGGCGATTCTTCCGTCTGAGTCCGCAACGGAAGCCAAGGGTAAAGGGATAATATCTGGAGCAATAGCATCTCCCTGCAACGCGCCAGCGGCAATACGCGGGTCACCGATGCAAATTTATGTCCGCCGTAACAACCGAGGAGAAAAACTATACTTTTTCCCGGTTTTTGTTTCCTCTTTGTTTATTTGATATTTATTGTCGGTTTCTACAAAATAATTTAAAAAATAAAATACGCTGTCGTATGCATATTAAAATTACATTGAACGGGAAACATATGGATTACTAAAAGAGAAAGATTTTGGTGACTGCAGGAATAAAACAGTAAAGGGATATATATATGTTATACAAATAGTGAATATATAGAAGAGCGTCTTAACAAAAAATGGCGAAATAATTTTGCAGCTTGAAAATGCTGCTCAATGTATGCATCTTTGTAGACACATACTTTCTCTTTTGTAAAATGTTAAAATAAAAGTACCGTCAAAGTCTGATAAATTTTAAACGAAAAATCTTATTTTTCGCCAAACTCACTAATTGAAAAATATAATTTCGTATATTACAACGTAATTTATAATTCAAAAGAAATGCTTGCTAATTTTGGAGTAGATCTCGGTAAAATTTTATTTCCGAACCTCTCTGATAATCGACCAAAAGTTTTAGTTAACAAGTGGATGAGACAAGGAAATCAATATTTAAATACCAAACCTGTTTCAAAACAGTTTCATTCTATCTGCATGGTCACGTAGCTAAAAATGTAGATTTAAAGACAATGTTTCCTTAGTTGAATGAAAAGATCATCGATCAAAATCCCATTTTTAAAACACAAACGTCAGTTCGGCACGTGATGCTATCATATATATTGTTTATCATAAATAAAACAAACATACCTTGATATTTTTTCATCATGATTGCGTTACTCAAAAGCCGAGATATTTTCTGTTTATACAATATCGATAAAACATAATTTAATTTTGTTTTTCTGTTATATACCATGCTACACCAAAAAAATCTTATTGTGGATTGACATTGATGCAAGGATGAAGTAAAAGAAGTAATTTGTTTTCTGCAGTGACTTTACATATCTTCACGTCTGAAAATGATTATGGAGTTTTAAATTCATTGATTTCTTATTCTGTAACAAGAATAAATTAAATAAAAACGTTAAATTGGTACCATTCAAAGAAATTAACAGTGAACATTTATTATAATAATTAATTCATATTTATAGCAAAGAAATCCGAAAATATTTTTTGTTCGCATCGATAAAGCCATAAAAACCATATTGCTTTAAAGGTTTTGTTGATAGAAACTATATACATCAGCGTTCAGAAATGAGAAAATTGTTCTGCTACGATAGTTTAGTGTTAGAATATCCGCCCGGCAAGTGGAAGACCCGGGTTCGAATCCCGGTCATAGCAGGCTTTTTTCTCGTTTCAAAATCAATCCCAAAAACTATATCGTCAAAATACCTGTAGGTGTTACTTACAAAAGTCGATATTAGAACATTTATGAAAAATAGAAAATTATAAGACGCAAATTTGAACAGAAACTAAACATGAGGTAACAATTTAAAGGAATTTCCGATATTTTCTTAAAGGATGAACTTCATAAACCAACTTAAGCGTACGTTAAATATCTAACGTATGATTACAATTTAAGAAACGCGTTATTTTAAAAACAACAACAATAGCTTCTTTGAAAAAAATACCGAAAAATATGACAATCAATTCGGTGTTCGCCTGTTCGGAAACATATTTTATTTGCTTATCACATTTTCTACCTTAGATAAATTTTTGAGTGAGGATAGGATTGAGCAGGGCTTCTCAAATCGGACACAAAGCAGGAAGTGCAGCGCGGATATTCCATGCAAGTAACGCCGTATTAACCGGGAACGGACGACGGGGAAAGAAAAAAAATCAAGTCTGTGGCATTAAAATGAAAATGATGAGTACATTGCTAAAATAAATCGTCCGTCTTCCTTACACGACAAAAAGGTGTCGACACACTTGCATAATTCGATCGGTAATTCGGCACTGCATCCTTAATGTAACTCACGCATCAGAGATTTTCAAAAGCAACCATATAGACCTAAGCACATAAAACACTTCAAGTCGAATTTAACGCAAAGATTTATCAAATAGTACCTGAAGAGATATTAGCAACGGACGAAGACGGATTGTTTTGGGGCGTAGAAGGGGGGTTAATTCTTCCTTGCGTCGCTAGGGGACGTGTTTTCCCGAACGACTAACCCGAATCGAAATCGGCGCTGACCGACAGTTCCTTTCGATCAAAATACTAGGAGGAAAAAAGGGAGAGAGAGAAGGGGGCGTTTGATTCGGACGGCCGATGCACATGTGTGCAGAAGTAGAGTGGAGAAGAGATGAAGTGATATAGAGAAAGAGAGTGGGCGAGGAAGTAGGAGAGGAAGGGAGGGGGGCTATGGGTGGATAGAGGGAGGTGGAGAGGGAGGCGGCAGAAGGGGGATTTGGACGATCGTGTGGAGATGGGCGGTCGATATTCTACCGTCTGTGCAGTCCTTCACCCTTCCCTCCGTTATACCCCCCTCACCATTCCCCTCCCACCACGAACCTCTCTCTCTCCCTCTATCTCTTCATCGCCACCCCACCCCTCCGTATGCACGCACAAACGTCACGTTAGGTGGCGGGGGAAGGCGGAATGCCGTGCAGAGAGGTGCGGGGAGTAGGGAGAGGGGTCAGAGGGTGCGATGCAGCGACACTGTGGTCGGCGATGTGGGGAAGGGGGAGGAGCAGAGGGGAGAGGAGTTGTAGGAGGGGAATTGGTGTGCGGGGCCTCGCAGAGAGGGAGAGGGGAAAATGGGGAGAGGCGGAGGAACGGGAGAGGCGACAGGAAAAAGTTTCGTTAGTTTCGCGTGAGCTGGATTTAGGACAAAAGGTTTCCATAAGAAATTATCCAGGAATGGGATAACCGCGAAGTGAATCCGAAATGTTTCGCGGAGAATAATTTTCCCGGCATCCCAGGGAGAGAGGGAGGGAGGAGGAGAAAGAAGGAGAGGGATGATGCACGGAATGAAGAACTGTTAGCTGGCGAAATACATGACGTATTTGCACCTATGTAAACCGATTTCTCCCTCCCTCCTCGCGTACCTCAGAATCGGTCTGTATTCATACGCAGAGACGACTTTGCTGTGACTTCATTATCTTACTGTTCAAATTTGCGTGGTCGTCTTTGGTTCGAGGTCGTTTTGCATTCGTGGAAATAGAGCGGTGTGTGGTGATTGGTTATGACGAATACTTAAACTTACCGCGTCCATAAACATGGAGTTAAAAGTAAGTATCTTAAGGCCGCAGTGCATCGCGGCTGGCGCACCAAAGCTAAAATGAAACTGTGGATAAATCTTATGGAAATCTTTAAAAAGAACTCGATCGTGGTGAGAATTTATAACATTATTCCTTTTAACTTATCCCTATGCATGAAATAAGGGCCACTTATCCAGTTAATATCGAAATATATTTCTGCTTTTAAATCGTTTGCAACTAATTCTTGACCTAATTTAAAACCACTAGAAGAGCAATTGAAAATATTTACAAAGTGAGATTTTAGAACACAAAAAGTTTGGAAGTTTTTTATAAACAAGAATAACGATCCAAGAAAACTAACTTTCTTTATAGTGCGAATAAATACCTTAAAATTTATAGTCCTGAGTTGTTCTAAAAACAGCAATTTGAACATTTTATATATACTCATGAACAATTAAGGAACCCAAGTATGATCTTAAATAACGAGTATTTAGAATCCATTATCAAGTATTTAAGAATTAAAATTCGTTATTTGTAGTTTTTTTACAAGCATCTTATTGGCTAATATCCCGGATAAAATAAAAACGATTTAAAAATATATCTTGGTAAATGAGAGGTGTAATAAATAAATATTCTCGTAGAAATGTTTAGAGAGAGTTCTTTTCAATTCCATTTTCTCCGTGGTTTGAAAAGTGAGTGTTTAAAAACAGGTTTAATTTTTCATGAGACCTATTTAAGTTTGTTTGGATCGCTATTTTATTCCAAAATCTAATATTGCACGTCAGAATGACTTTAGGACTGCTACATGTGATTGGGATCCTCAACAAAGTTTCTCAATTTTTCCTTCAGGAATTCATATTGTCCTTTCTCCAGCTTCCTCTCCGAGTTAATGTTTATATAAACGCAAAGTTTGTTAAATAAAAACATTCTATCTGATGAAAAAAATATTTTTTGAGAACAATGTCTCTTTTTAAACCTGTATGTATGAGGAATAAAATATGTCTAATTTTTGTTAATACACAACGATATGTATATATACTTTCTGCGGGATAAAAAGACATTCCTAAAGTTGACCAACTTCGAGTTAACTCTTCGATAACAATGACTTTGTAAATTAATCTGTGTCGACGCAAAATCCATCGAAGATAACCCAAGTAAAAAAGAACATCGTTGAGACTATAATTAGGAAAGATATGTTTTGGAGCTAATGCTGTCAAAATATTTAGGCCCAAATTTATATTATTTTCATATTGTTTCCAAAATACATTTAAATGAATAAATTTAAAAATATTTTTAGTCTAATAGTAATTATATCCAAATATAAGATCCAAGCATAACTGGGAACCTTTTTGAAATATATAAAAGCAAAAAATCTACAGGTCGCAGCACAGATATCAGTAAATTCCTTAAACTAAAAGTACAATAATTTTGCATTGTTTAGGAAAGGTATCACGTCTGGCAACATCTAACTTATATTTTGTTAGTATACGAAAGAATACATCTGGAAGCAAAGATCTGCGACGCATATAAGATTGCGGATGAACTGACATGGCAATGAAAGGAAAGAAAAGCCATAAACCATGGATGAAATAAGTTGGGTGTTAAAGGCCGCAATGTTGAAAAACTTCTAGTATTCTGGAGAGGGATGCCTTTGGCGGTTATTCCTTGGGAGATTCGTGGTGAGGTCTTGGAACTGTCATCGGAGTCATAGAGGAATTTCCCTTCGAAAAAGCGACATTGTCGACCAAAATTACGGTTTGTTTCCTAGAATACAAAGAGTTTCTCCGGCAGGAAGCATGATTCACACGGAGATGAACCACAAAGATTTGGCGACGAAGCGCCATACAGAGGTCTCAATGGAAAACCGCGTCGGCTCCGGCGAGATTAAAGGGTTATCAGCGAATCACAGGTGGAAATACTGCACGCCTGAAAAATATGCAACCAGAACGACAGGATCACGCGTTTGCACTTGGAAATGGACGCGAAATTGGGAGGAGAGAGAGAGAAAATGTTAACAGGAGGCCACACCAAAGGAAGCACTGAAATTTTAAGTCAATAATATACTATAAAAAGGTGCGACCAGTAAACCGATATATGCCTAATACTATCTCAAGAATGGAATTGTGATTAATTGGATTGTGCAATATTTAAGATTTGTTGTTTTAATTTTGCCAGATCGGAAATAATTGCGGACACTCTCTTTAAAGTTCTAGTTAATATAATCATAAGTGCGATTCTTCTGTTTAACCAGTATATTTGCACTTAGAAGAGGTGAAAGTACTGGGTTTTTTCAACAGGATCTGAGATGGATTAGAGATAGTCATTTGGCCTAAGAATAAAAGAATTAAGAAAGCATTTAATATTGGAGGAGAATAGAGGACCTTAGTTAGATTAACGAGGTAAAGGAAGAAGAAACATGAATGTTGGGATAAGAATCAATGAGATAGAAATGGAAATCGATGGTTAAAAAAAGGTTTTTACGAGAATCTGTATATAAAAGCTTCAGATAAGTAATCCGTAAAAAGTGGATCAAGATCTGGACAACTGAAGCGAAATTCATTATTATGCTAATATACACAGGGGAAGCAGAAATAAGAAAAGTATGAGACGACGGTATAATGTTTAAAGAACGTTGCTGCGATACCGGAAATCTTCGTTTCAAATCGATTCTGTATCGACAGTTAGACTCGTTAGCATGATATGGCGAAACTATAGTAGCAAATGTTGATACGAATAACGTTTAATTATAATTTCTTCCCGTGCGATTTTAATTTAAGATACAAGTGGGAAAATGTACGTTGTTATAGGAGACGACATTCAACCTTTCCTTTACATTTGACCTTTAGGGAGCCCAACGAATTGTATAAATCTATAACAAGGGTGGCAAAACCAAGCGAACCTCAGAGCCGCATTTGGCAGTCTTCAGAAATTCGTCGAATCGTGAGACACGCATAACCTTTTCGCGGAAATTAATGAAAGATCAGCATAGCCTGTATTTGAAGCGATGCAGAGAGAATGTTTGTCCGTCAGAACCCGGCAGCGCGTTTCTGGTCACATTGCGTCGTTCTGTTTGGTAGTGTATGGCGTGATGAACAGAACGAGTTTCTTCTTAAGGAAATGCGAATAGAGGCGCACTCTATGCCAGGAGAGCTGCATGCGGATCGCGAGCCTCGGTTTGACCGCTTATGCTCTGCAGTCTTTGGTAGGCATAGGAAAAATATCCGTGAATTCTCATCAAAGTTCGTCTGTATTATTTTGTATGCATACTATGTTTCGATTTCCGTTAAGGTCACTCAACATTTTATGTTGCATTCGAAATTGCGTAAAAGCTCTAAAAATTTGATCTAAACTTCACGTATAAATTTATAGACATTGATTGATATTTCCCATCCGACGAGATCTGCAACTTTGGAGGAATATTTTAAACATTTGGACGACTATTACGCTGTAGTGAGAGTTAAAAAATGCAGTCCGAGATGACGCAGGTTCAACAATTTAGGATGAGAACTAGCTTCATTGCACGCGGAAACAAGAGAAATAATATTTTTAATTCCCAGATGGCATGGTATGAGACTACCTGAGAATGTTTTAAGGCTATTTAAAAATATAAGGACTTATAAAAATAAACAATATATTTTAAGGGCTTAGCAAAAATTTCGGAGTTATGCGCAAAGTTTACTCTGTAACAACCAGCAAAATAAATTAATGTTGAAGAATTAAAAAGCTTAGAAGTGTCGGTGATGACGAAAAACATTTTTGAACGGATATTATTTCATCACGTTAGTAAAGATATATAAGAAAATTTTTCAAATTTTGAATGACTTAGTAAAATATTTACCCCACGCTCCATTCACTTCTACAGTGAATTCTACTGAGAAACACACGGGATACCACATATTTTCCGGTTCCATTCTCCACATCTGTTTCTTCGTGCATCAGTTTGGATGGGCATTGCATTATCGTGAATATTTCTGAACGAATTGCTGTACTCACATCTCAAGGAGATCTTAAGAATGTTTTTTCTCCTCTTCCTCGTCAAAGGCAAGGTCACCAATTTGATTATATTAATTTTCAATCTCTATAAGATGCATCGTAAGCTGGCTACGCAACTACTGAGACCTACTTTTTTACAGTCGATTGAAACATTCAAATATCACCTTAATTCTAGAACTTAGCTATAAGCTAGTTTATGTTACAACATAGTTTTTCCATTCTTCCACCTCTATCAGTTCCAGGAATATTTTCCTTTAATATGGTGTGGCGGAGTCCATTCTAGCTTTGTAGTATAAATATCATTTCTTATTATACATTTCTCCGAAAACGAAATATAATGCGTCAAAAGTTGTACAGAGAAATGTTAGCATTTGCATTATTGTTCACAAAAATATATGAGCACTTTCATAATTATGTTAAAGTTTATATTTAGACTAATTACGCGGATGATCAAGTACTTCCAGCAAGAAAGGAAGAGGAACTCCAGAAAATGATAACTAGACTAGAAATAACTGGTAGAAAATACGGTATGGAAATAAATACAGAAAAATCCAAGGTCATTCGAATATCAAGCAAAGACGAGAATCTGAACAAAAGTATTGAATGAAAGCCTTTAGAACAAGTTTCAGACTATAAATACCTTGGAAGCATCATAACAGGAAGCAAAATGTACGGATGAGATCAGGACTAGAATAGGAAAAGCAAAAGCGGCTTTCAAAAGAAAGAAACACCTACTCACGGGGAAAATAAGGGAAGATATCCGAAAGAAGTTTATAAAATGCCATGTATGGAGTATAGCTTTGTACGGGGCAGAAACATGAATACTAAGGAAAAATGACATCAAACACTTGGAAAGCTTTGAAATGTGGACTTGGAGGAGAATGCTGAAGATAAAATGGACAGATAGGATGAAAAACGATGAAGTGCTACGAAGAGTAGGAGAGAAGCGAATGATTATACAGACTATTAGAAAGAGAAAGGCAAACTGGGTTGACATTACCTGAGGAGAGAGAGTATGGTTAAAGATGTGTTAGTTGGAAAACTAGACGGAAAAAGGGAAAGAGATAGGAAAAGGTTTCAGCTGATAGACGATTTGAAAGGGAAAGAGAGTTATCAAGATATGAAGAGGACAGCGGAAAATAGAAGTATATGGAGAACCAGCTTTAACAATGAATAATCACGGACCTGTCTACAAACAGACTACCTATGATGATGATGATTTACATTATTTATTAATTATGATATTTATAGTCGCGACCTTTTCGGTTATTCTCTAAGAACTCAACAGTAAACTCTCCATCACAGATTAATCAGGAGAGGGAGCATTTGCGTGGATCAAGTATCGCTGATTGTGGCCCAAATACTATATCAATGAATTTTTTATTTTTTCCCGCCTACTTTGCTTCCTGACATTGGACCCCTTCCAAGTCGGAATCGGCGTACTGGGAAAGGAGAAAGAGAGTAATATGTCACTATATATGTATGTGAAAGGAGCATATGCGCAAAAAAGCTCAATTTTTCTCTGAAACCTAACGCTAAATTTACAAATAAGGCCACTTGTTTATCTTTTTTATTTCTGCACGCATACAAGAAGGGATTTGACTTTTTTTGGAGCAATACATGATATTACAGATATCATTATTTCGGATTAGTATTTTTCTGCCTCATTAAAGGAATGCAAGTATGCTCTTAAATTGGCATATAAAATAATTGAACTCATTGGGAGCCGCTCTTTTTGCCGAATTTATAAAAAAATATTTCTATCAAAATTTCTCCTATCGAAATTGACTTACGAACGCGTACAAGAATATGTAATCAGAATTTACGTTATCATTAGGGATATATAATATAATGAAAAAATGATCAAGTACGACTTGATGGCAGTCGCCAAAGTAATCGATGGTATAATATAAATTTAAACGATTTCTAGCTAGAGTCCATAGCAAATAATTTACTTAAAAGCACCTTTAGAATCAAAATTACATTTTTAAAGCGTACCAAAGTGTACCGTATTTCATTTCATCATAAAAAAATCTGGCTTTATAATTCATATATAATAATACAAGAGAAAATATAATCAGGCGTTACGTTAATTTTGTTTTTGTATTATACACCGTACTTACAATTTCTTAATGCCAAATAGAATAATAAAAGTAAGCTCAGGAATTTTGAACTATTGGCATTTGTAAAGATAATAAAATTGGAAAATGTTTCACTTAATATAGGCAGACGTATATAATCCTCCGGAGGAAGACTTTTTAAACTAAATATTAATTTTTAATCAGGAAAATCATCGATCATATTGATTAAGGATAGCAATAGTTAATTGGAAGATTACAAGGTAGTAATTATAAGCACTGAGCTCTATTATTCATTTGTAATAGTATCCCACATTTTTACTTCGCACTGGACGATAAAGTACAGCTTTTTAATATGAAATCTGCATTATATAACAAACGTTGCCATAATAAATCCAAAGGTATTATTTTCTTAACGAATTTTGAAAGTTTTTACAATTAAAGTTATGTAGGTAAAGATATTTCAGTCGAAGGAAATTTTTCGAAATAAAACTTCACTGAAGAATAATTTAGAGTAATTTAATGCATAAAGTTCAAAAGGTCAAGACCTTCAATTAAAAATATTCCAATTTGTGACACAGTATTTCTTAAAATTCTCTAGAATGAATTTTTGAAATCGGGTTACATTTTCCTGACCTTAACCTACAAAATAGTTTTAACTAGACTCCTGAATCATTCATAAAGAGCTTTATTAGATCCATTAAATGCATTTAATGACTTTTAATCCTCAATCGAGCTGTATGACGATACTAATATTGCGTCCTCTGTCCCTGTAATTGACAGTCGCCCGCCGTAGTTAGTTTTATGCACCGGAAACGACGCTAAAATCGATGGAAATGGATGAAATACGCGAAAAAAAATAATACAGTTGCATGGATAATGAAATCACGCTTCCCTAAACCCGTTCCGAGTGCATCCTTAGTCCTCCCACCACGTCCAAAATTGAATAATATTTTCGCCTGTTCATCGCGACATGAAAGCCAGAGTGCCGTAGAAGGGGGGGGGGGTAGGCCAGACGTTTTGACGTCATTGCAACCAACGGTGACGTCAGGGATGGCGTCATTAACGTTCCTTTACCGCACCTCCCCCTCCCCTCTCGCACTCTTCCTTCCTCTTCCCGGGGCAGGTGTTCGCACCCCTCCAACCGTCAGTGGTGCCACAAAAAATAAGAAATGGTTTTTGGGGAGCAGAAGGTGGAAAGGGATGGGCTTCCCGTTTATTCTGGGCCTGGATCTCTCTCTCTTCCCCATCCTCCCTCTCGCCCGATCCTTCTCACTTGCCTCGCTCGCCCTGCTTATGCCATCTCTTGAAAGTTCTAGGAGTCGCGAGACTCGACTCTGAATAGTTATCCGAGGCACTGAGCAGGTGGCGGGGGTGGCGGTGTTCTAACATACTTAAACTAGTGAGTTCTTCAGAGAAAGTTGGGTTGGAGTGAATTTTTATTCTCCAAATCTTGCTTCGATAGGATTTTTTTTCCATTTGGTCCGACTTTAATGGATTTTATAGACTCATTCGGAAAGCATTTCAGGGACTGGCTGACAATAGCCCACTCGTATAAAACGCATCCGTCTAACTTTTCGACGGTAGGTAACATTAAAATTAGAATTCACTAGTTTAAAATACTAGGAACTCGTTTGAACTACATGCTAAAAATTCTGTATCCTAGAATTTCTTGGGTTGGAGACTGAGTTTCATGTGAACCGCATATAAATTTCACATTTCTGTTTTCTTATAATTCCTTTTATTTTCATGATAGCAGTCTTGTTGGGAAGTTGCAGTTTTTTATTTCGAAATTGAGCATAAAATGTTTTGCAGTGAATTTTTAATTCGCATACGTTTCCATCTTCAGCATGTGTTGTTCTTCACTATAGTCGCGAATGCCAATAAATTATTTCATAAATAAATTTTCTCTTTCCTTGCGTCACACTTGTTTTGTACCATGCGAGAGAGGACATTCTAACGGGATAATGACTTATATGTTCGATGCTTCATCTAAAGGTCTTATGAACTACTACGCTTCATTAGAAATCTCTCCCAATCGTTGTAATGACCCTATACGAACATTTATAAATATTCTCTAAAGATATCAATTGACTATTTAACGTCGTTGGCCTGAATACATATTTTCCTTCAAAAATTTACGTACTTCCTCCTATAACACTGAAATTCCAGAGATCTGGAGCCTTGCCTTTCATCCTATATACTTCAAAGAACTCCAAGCAAGTTGTTTCATCATCGGGGTAAACACCTCCTCTAGTTTATAAACGGTATTCCAGGGTTCTCGCCAGCGCTTATGACGTTAAACCTCTTGAAGATACGAAAACAAACGTCAATACCAGTAAGCTATTTGCAGATTTGTATCATCACAGTATCCTAAGCAACAATTTTAGCTATAAAAGGAATAAACGATCAAAAATACAATTTTTGATAAAAATTTGATGTTATTGTTATTTGGTGATGAATTCTTCTTCATCACAGTCTTTAAGCGTTTGCGTATAATATTTGTGAATATTTTAAAAAGGAGGATTAAAACAACTATATATATATATATATATATATATATATATATATATATATATAATCTGTATTAATTTCATTTATTGCTATTAAATTTGGCATCTAGGTCTGTTGGTTGATAAGGGGTTAGGTAACCCCTCTTATCTACAGAATTGGTCCCGAATTCTCCATTGTCTTGGAAAACATTTATATTATTTTCCTGACTAACTTAAAACCTCACACTAACTCCACCATAAATTTAACAAATTAGCATTTATAAAGATTTCGCATAATTATTAGAGAAAACTTGCTGAGTGGTCGCACATATAAACATCAATATCAACAAAATAGTTTGCCTCGATGACATTCTGGAATGGATAACTCAAATATATTTCACGAAATTTCACTGAAAATGTTAATGATTATTAAGCCCTTTTACTTCCGATAATTATTGCTATTATCTACTGGACATTGTGGTCTGGTTAGCTGTATGTATGTAATGTACATCTGTCATATGACTTCCTTCAACAATACATAATTATTTCTGAGTGGAGAGAAAAAATCCATGATATAGCTTATATGCATAGTGAATCTGTTGTAATGACCAGAAAGCGACTTTTTAAAACTTAGGCCCAAGCGCAGTGGCCCCTGGCGCTAAACATTTAGGGGCCCCAGGCGCTAAGAAGTCGGGGTCCCTGCAATCTAAGTATATAGTGAAACCGATCGTGACAGCTACTCTCTTTTGTGACACCTCTTTACAATTGTTTTTCTATGGAATCATAGAGAGGTTCCACTGATTTTTAAATTGAGACATTTAATATTTCTGAGATTGTACACACGAACTTTTTTTCGGGGCCCCTAACTTCACGGGGCCCCTGGCGCGCCCCATGTTCGTGGATGATTTGTTGCGATGTGGAGAGAAAAATACTCAGGTCGATTCCACATTCATTGATTTCAGGAAGGCGTTCGATAAAGTATCTCATAGGAAATTAATTGCGAAGTTAGGACAATGTGGTATCAATCCGAAAGTTGTCGGTTGGGTGAGAGACTTCCTCTCGAATAGGGAACAGATAGTTGTCATCGATGGGAAATACTCGTCCCCCGTTAAAGTTGCTTCGGGTGTTCCTCAGGGAAGTGTATTGGGCCCTCTGCTCTTCTTAATCTATGTAAATGATATCTGCTCGGTTGTTCGTAGTAAAATTAGGCTTTTCGCCGATGACACCGTTCTATATAAAGAAATAAAAAACCAGGAGGATCATCAGTCACTGCTTGAAGACTTAAGAGCCATTTCAGCGTGGTGCAAAGAATGGCAAATTGAAATTAATTATACTAAATGTGCCGCAGTCACGTTCTGGAAGTAAGTAAGAACAAAGATTTAGGTTTCGAATATCAAATAGATGAAATGAGCATTCGACAAGCTGAGTATGTAAAATATTTAGGAGTAACCATTTGTCGAGATCTTTCATGGGACATGCACATTCGTCGAGTTATAGGCGCGGCCAACAAGAAACTGGCATTCATAGGTAGAATAGTACGGAACACTACAGAGAAAGTACGTGAAACATGCTACTTATCACTGGTAAGACCGCAATTGGAATACGCAGCGAATATATGGGATCCGTACGAGAAGGGACACATAATTCAACTAGAAAGAGTACAGCGCAGAGCAGCCAGATTTGTAAAACAAAAGTATGAACATAAGGAAAGCGTCACCTCTTTATTGAGCGATTTGAACTGGGTATCACTGGAGGACCGTAGATTGGACTCAAGGTTGAAACTTCTGGAGAAACATAGGTCGGAATGTCTAAAAGACGAGGTTGTAGGAATAATTGAAGCACCAACGCATATAGTTAGAAATGATCGAGACGATAAAATACGTGAGATCGATTGTAAGACGGAGCGTTATCTAGGCTCGTTCTTTCAGAGGACAATACGAGATCACAATAGGAAATTTCGAATTGCGTTAGACAATCTTTAGGTAGGAGTTGGTGCACTGCACCCCCTGCCACCCACCAACTTGGTGAATTGCAGGGTAACTTGTAAATGTAGATGTGCGACCCCCCCTAAATCCTCCACTGCCAAGCGTTGCCATAAAAACGATTATGTTTTCGTGCGAAATGTCTGTGAAACCTCTATGATTATTTTTTAGGAAATAAAAAAATATTTAATACATAAATATAAATAAAAAACCATGCAGCTTCAGCAATGTAAAAAATAATAATTGAGTCAAATCTACTGTACGAGGAAGTAGATGAGTCTATACGCCTCCATATATATTATGCCATTTTCTTCCGCGATATATCTCCGACGTTTCTTACCTGTTCGTCTTCTGTTTAAATGTATGTGTGTGTATGTGATTATTTGTGCCAATGCTGCTACAAATTAATTGTCCCTTTACACACCGACTGTTGATTTTTTAAATATTAAAATCTAAAAAGACTTTTCTCATTATACTTATTCAAAACGATTTTTCATCTCATTAGAAATATCTCATATTTTTATATATGTAACAGATCTCTTGGTAATCATAGCACAGAACCATGAACGTATAAATGTTCCCAAACCTCTTTTGTCGGCAGAAATGTTTAATACTAATAAAATAAATTCAATGCGATCAGATACGTGTCCTTAATTTTCTGTCATTTTTAAGCATTGTTAATAAATATCCGCGCTAGTGCAAACAATAAGAATACATTTGGGCAGTTAATTTTTTTAATATTCAAGAGTATATTCAGAATGTCTCAATAGTTTCATTTGCCTAAAGCATCGTCCTCTTTTGTGTTTTATTGTTGTTTTTCGTCCATTTTCGGCTTTGTTTATGGCAGCCACCGCATCACGCGTGTCGCGAGTGGCATGACATTCTCTTGGGAGTGTCACACTGCATGACAACAGAAAATAAATATCTTAATTAATTTCCGCAGCGAATATTTACCAAGTTACGTCCATTTTCATCAAATTAAAAAAACATTTGTCGAATGAAATATAACAAAAGTCCATGAATCGCCAAATGTCATTGTAAGTGAACTTAAGAGGTCAAGCTACTCCCTTGCCCCCCCCCCCCCACGCCATCCTTCTGCCCACGACCCTTATCTCCTTCGCAAGGTCACAGTTGACTGAGACTGTTTAGCTTCCCGACCTCGACATCGCCAGGCATGCTGGAGGCGCGTTTGAGTTTGAACGGAGACATTTTTTGCGTTGTTTTACACCAACGTTCGGCACGACGCTAATTTGTTTCGTTTCCTCCGCAACGATGCCTCTCAGCAAACCTAATCCGAGGCAAAATAAAACAATAAGAAAGACAGAATTTAATCAGGATCTGAGGGAAAAGGCAACTTTTTTCTTATTGACCATCGGATAATACTAAGTCGCTTTGGTATGCATTTCTACCGCGATAATTTCACGAAGTAGTTTTAAATGGAACAATTGAACATCCGGCTTAAAACTAGAAGCAATATTAAATTTGTTCACAAGAGATTGGAACGGGTTGTAGCGCAAAAAGCTCTTCCTTATCAAAGAATCTATAGGATATAGTGACTATGGAGATAGCTCTTTTGGTATTTATAAATACTAGGGAGATACCCGTTCTACGAATGTTTTTCATCCGGAAATAAAACATAATTTATACATTATAGCTATTCTATTTGAATCATACATAAAAGTTATCAATAACTGTTAAAAGTTTGCTCCCGTAAATACTTTGGAGATTTGAGAAGGTTTTCTTGCGGGGAATAGAAATTATACCCTGCAGTCGAACCTCGGTCTTTCATTCGGCATTTTTTTCTTCGTTGCCTTTTATGCTTATAATATTTGTCATATACAATATTATTATCATTACTTATACAATCAAAACAGAAAGGAGTTACTGAAATAAAGGAGAATTAGTTTTTTTGTGCAATCACTGATTGCGTTATATTTAAACAGTCAATACTAAAAAAATTTATTTACTGAAATAACGTAAATAACTTTTATGTTCTTGCAAAAATGTGTTTTCAGTTGTCTATCAATATAAGAATTGACGACTGTTTTTACTTTGGTTGCTATGAAAATCATTTCTCTCCTTCCTTCTTCCTCTCTCTCGTACTATAAGCATTCAAGCAAGCTTACGCCCATAATAAAATAGGATTTCGAGATCTAACAATGTAATTGGTAGGAAAGGCAACATCCCATAAAAATGGCAAGATTTCCCCAAAATATGTGAATTAAACGTTTAACATGAGCGATTTCGAACTGTATGCGAAAAAAGATGAACAGAATAAGAAACTTATTAATTTGTTCTTCAAAATGGTTCAGATCCGAAGGCCGTAGGTTAACTCTTTCTAGTTTTTATCTGAAAAAGGTTTAAAGCCTGCACGTAGAAAAGTCTATTTTTACGTGTTATCTTATGGGAAATGGAAATGTCTTTCTTGGAGTCGACCCCAGGACTTTTTTCGAGATTTTTTTTCGTCATCACCATATAATATGTAAATCGAGTATTCGTGCAAAAATTCAAAATTATATTTAATCGGGAAGTTTGTTCAAACACGTTAAAAAGTGCTACCGTAGTCAATGACGTCAGATAGGCTTCGTACGGACAAAAATCGAAAAATAATTATAAGATTAAATGCGGAAAGAAAATATTATGAGGTAAAATCTACCGAATTAGTAAAATGAACAGCAATCTTCATTGTAATAAATATTTTTATATAAAATTTCCAATTTCTGTCGCCAACAATCAGAGAAAAACAACATTATTCATCATGTGGAAACCTAAGAAATGGAGTTGAATTTTACTGAGTGGGCAACTCATTTAAGGATATGCGTTTCAACCGAAGTCAATCGGTCGTGATGAATATTGATTTTCTGCGATAGGTATGCAATGAGGAATTAAATAAAGCCAATGGAACAACCAACCTAATAAGGTCATGTCTACGATAAGAATTCCGTAAAAATATCATATGGCATTTTTAGAAAAGATATCCTACATAATTCGCTACGAAATTTTCATTGCCTTGTCATCCGGCATTTCAAAGAGTAGCAGCCTATTTCACAAATCGCTGGTTCGCATCCAAGTGTAAAATATTTAATGATACAGGTACCCTATATTACCATGTAGCAATGGAAAATTCATTGGGAAGTCCCGCGTCTCGCGGAATGTGGCCAAGTTGCCCGCTTAGCGAACTTTCTGGATGGATAATTGTTGAAACATTGATCGAAATCGAGCCGCTCTTCCTTCGCTTATTCCAATATGTGTAGTCACATTGATAGCCGCTCGGATTCGATTCCGTCGCTGCGGCAAAAGATTTTTTGTCATACGCTGGAAAATATATGCTGATGATTCGTCCGTAGATGGCGGAGGAGTGCACTTAGCCAGCAAAGCTCATGCATGGTAACTATGCGTGAATAAGTCTTGGCCATAAACGCAATGGTCGGGCAAACTACAGCCCGCGAAGCCATTATGAAGGAGAACCGCGAAATTTAATACGGGTAATTTCACGCTTGCTACTTGAAGTTAATGGGCGAAAAACCTTTTATAGTGTATTTATGAGGCTTAAAAATTATTAATTTTTGATTTTCACAAATACGATTCCTCGCAGACTTTCACATAACTCCCTAAGTGAACTCTGATGTGGTTCGCCGAAACACTGTCAATTACAAATGCAGACCGCCTCATAAAACAACCCTTGTATAGAAAGTGCTCACGGCCAATAAACACAACATAATTATACCTAATAATATTTACGAAACAGGAATAAAGGTGGAAACAAAGCTACACTTACTCGGGTTTACGGGGACCTCCTTGCGAGGAACCTGCCATGCATCATCAAATACAGACAACGCATAGAGCAGAGGTGGCCAACCGGCGGCTCCGGAGCCGCATGCGTCTCTTTGAAACTTAGGCCGCTTTACATATACTGAAATTATAATACGTAAGGGAAGTGTTGAATTCAAAGATTGCCACTAGCTCCACTAAATAAAAGAAATCTAATATATTATAGCCGCTATGTCTCTGCATCCCTGCCTGAGTCTGAAGCCTTTCGGCATGACCGCAAATAAACCGAGAACGGTGGGTTCGATTTCGACGTATCTTTCGTATGAATACTCGGCGCGAACTCTTGAAGGTTTTAAGTGGAAAGCCGTCCCCCGAAAAGGCATGGGTTCGATACCAGGATAGTTTTCGTTTTTTCATTTGATTAACACGTAATCGGCTAAAATACGATGTGTAGACCTTTATTCTTTAACATTTTAAAATATCTTACGATCGAGACTTTGACTCGAAATTTATATCATTTAACACAGAAAGAAATGAAAATTCTTATTCTTACCACCAATTTCGTTGTTTAATTCCTGTTTGCTCATATTTTAAGTTTATTTTCGATTTTTTCCGATTTTTCGACATTTCAAAAAGGAGGTTGCTAGGGTATCCGGCATTGTTAATCTCGGATTTTTGTATTGTTAGACTCGGGATTCAAGTGCATTTGCACTAAGCTTGCAATTAAACGCACGAAGGACAAAAACAGATTGTCTCGAGTGACGTCACCTCCCAGTACAAACGCAAATAAATCAAGAACGGTCGGCTCGATTTCGACAGATCTTTCGCCTGAATACTCGGCGCAGACTCTTGCAGGTTTTAAGTGGGAAGTCGTCTCCCGAAAATGCATGAACGGTGTGAGCTATATAATTATTTTAAGAGGGGCAATAAAAGTGGTTCAACTAATAACACTCGATCAATTTTTTGTCATAGGAACTATCGCATTGGATCACTTCACGCAAGGCTCTCTAGTTGTTTGCAGGAAGTACTGCAGCAGGCCCCTAGTTAGCATCATTATTATAAGCAGCAGCAGCTACATTATTAGTTAAATATATTTCATTAGCTCATCAAATGGATGGCTCAGAAGCCAACAACTGTAAGTCAAAATTTTGTGATTTTCAGCTTGTGTCATAGTATGTCTTCCTCTAATCAATATTGTGTCTTACAACAAAGAATCTACAGTGTCTAAATTGCATTCATAGGGAAAGTATTGTTTTCATGAAAAAAATCGAATTCGAGATTTCAACGGAAATACAGGTTTTAAGGTTCTCTGAGCACGTTTTCACTATTTTCTCGATCATATCTGTGGGTGTGTCCGTGTGTCTGTGACCGGAATTATGTGGGCACTCTAACTCAAAAAACTAAGTCAATGCCAAATTTTATATTTGACATTTTTGTTAAAGGGAAAAGAACTGATTAGTTTTTGGTAAAAATTGGTCAACCGAAAGTGGGTGTTTGCTCTTGTCACTTTTCCGTTTTTTGAAATATTTGCTTTAATATTTGATGAATGTGAAAAAGTACTGGAATAAAATTTGTACAAATTTAATTTTCTACAATGTTTGTTCTAAACATTTCCCCATATTATGCATTTCTGAAGAGATATTTTAAAAATTAAATATTTTAGCTGCCATAACCACACCACCTACCGGCGATGACTGTAAACACTTTACGCTCCTTTTTATTTTATTTTTAGGCTGATTTCCAAAGGAAACATTGCCTTATGAAATGGTCCTGTCTATGTGTGTGTGTGTGTGTCCCCTAGTAACAACTTTTGCACCAATGGACCAATTTTCATGAAACAGTATGAGGCTCGTGCTGCCAGGGCCCACCTCTGGGCTATATTTTATTTGGCGAAGATTGAAGTCCCGGGTTCGATTCCTGGAACGTTTTATCCTTATTTGTTTTACATAGGAAAACTCAAATCCATAGTGCACAGATGTTTTCTTTAATACTTGAAAATATCTTAAGATTATGATATCGGAGCGAAGTTTGTTCTAAGGAGAAAAGAATGCAGATTCTAATACTTGTCACCGAATTTTGATAATTGATTGTATTTTCTTGAATTTCTACTAAAACATAGCGTTTTTGCGTTTTAAAATTTTTTTTCGGATTGTTGCCATGAAGACGATTACTATTACCGAACTCAGCTTGAACATAGACGAGTGAACAAATGGGTTATTTTTTCCGCTCGACTACTCTTCAGCATTGGACAGTTGATCCAGACATATTAGCGTATAAACAGTAACATTCATTAAATCCGTTTATTTAAAAAAATATATGCAAAATATAATGCCAGAAAAAGATTTTGACATTGTTTTGAGTATTTTTAACCTGATAATACTCTATTAATTTGTCTTTCAATTTTTCTCTATCATTGATAAATTATGAACTACAAGTGGTATTTATGATATGAGAATTTCTTGGAATGACTAACACATACTGAAACATTTCCTGTCAATATAAGTAACTTAGGGAAGCCAGCCTGCATTAGTCCTGGTTTGGACTTCTTGTGATAATTGTTGGAGCTTCGGAGCTATATCCAATATCAGAAGTCTACGGTTTGAGTTTATTTCTGTTCTCTGTAAAGTCATTAATATTTACTCGCATTTCCTTGAAATATTTATTATCATTTAACCTATTTTGAATTTTTAGAAATATTACAGGTATGGGGAAAGTCATGTGGAGGCCACATGAGATTTTTCATTAAAGATTTATTCAATTACTCTTGTTATGAATTGATTATGATCCCAAACCCTAAGCCCTTTTTTTTCTCTCAAAATTAGCAGTTCGTGACACGCTGATTTGCATATGAACCATCCAAATGTTAGTGCGGCTCTTCGGTGGTGTCCATTGCAGTACTGTGACTCCTGCACAGGCCCAGGTTGGCCACCCCTGACTTAGACGTTCGCGTGTCCCCAACCGCTACAGGAGCCTGCTAAGCGTGCGCGCGCACAAACAGCGCATGCCCTCGACACAAAAAGGAAATAGACGCGGTCACGAACGTATTCTCTGCCTCTAAAACTCACTTTTTAAATTCAATGCAAATGCCAATGCCGCCGTCAGCCGGCTCGGTCGTGAATATCATTGGGGGAAAAGTCCGTTAAGAAGGCGGTAGGAGTAGTTGTAAGTACTAAAACATAGCTGTAGTTGCTTCTTCATCCCTTCAAAGCATAATTTGCATCAGTTAAATTTCTGGCTTAAAATGGCATTTTTTTGGATTCCAAGTCAATTTTTAAACCGACTTGAGTTTAATTCAACTTCTTTTAGCAATGAAGGGAAAAATCGTTTTTTCTACGCAAATTTTTGAATTCCGAATTATATATCTCCAGTAATTTGTTTTTGGGGAAAAAAGTTGAAACTGATGAAGCGTCGGCCGAGCAATAAAAGTTCAAATTCCTTTCTTTCTAAACTTATGAAACTGACCAGCTATTCATTGCTCTACCTCTCAGACACCCATTGCGCGTAGGCAAGATGGAATCAGCAGGTCGTTGAAAAAAAATAACACAAAGAATCAATCGTATCAATTCGCCTGTCAAAATTACTAAGGTAAGAAAAAGAGCTCTCCTGCAATCAACGTGAGGATGATTTTCCAACTAAAAAAATCGGAGCAGTCGAATCAATCCCGAAAGGCTTATTGAGATCCGAGCGGTCTTTCTTGTTTTCTTTGGAATATTCGCTCAGCTGCGCACAAAGCATTATAAACTATGCGTTACGTATCGCGCCAAGAGTTTCTTATGAAATGTAAGTTAATAAAAAATGCAAGCCCTTCCCTACCCTCTCGTCTCTCACTCTTTCCTCCCCTTCTCCTATTTCTCCTCCCCATTCCCTCCTCACTCCTTCCCCTCCTCCTCGTTCTCCAATCTCTCTCCTTCCCCACTTCCCCAAACCCTTTCCCTCATTCTCTCTCTCACTCACAATCTATACCCCTCTCGTCCACCTACTCTTTCTTCTCTGCCACTTCTCTCTTCCTTTCTCCAACGCTCTCCTCGCGTCTTTCCGACCCACATCCTATCCTCTCTCTCGTTATCCCTTTCCGTTCTCCTTTATTTCTCCGACTATCTTCTTTCTCTTTCAGTAGTCCACCACCCGGCGTGGCGCGAGGGGGGTACACACATTAGAGAGTTATAAATATTTTTTTAAATTTATAACAATAGTCTAGCTAAAACATGCTAAGCTTCTATCTGTTCTCGTTTGGAAAAGAGTTTCGAAATGTTTCTTGTCGTAATCTCTGTTTTTCTATGCGTCTCTCTGTGAGTTCTGATGCTCTCAAAGCAGCCTTTCTTTGCGCATCTGATTTGCTGCCAGTTAAACGTGGCTTTTTTGGGTGGCATTGCAAATCTAAAAAACATTTAAATATTACTATTAAAATTAAAACAAACTAACCCCAACAATTAGAAGTAACTATGGTGATATTCTGTGATAATGCCTAAAAATCCATGCAATTTTTGTACTCAAGCGTAATTTTTGATCGTTTTCGATCAACGGGCGAAATTGTATGACCTGAATAACATTATTAATACTATTAGGAGTAAATCAGTATGAATTTTACGACTCTGGGTCAATGACTTCATATTTTAATGTTCAAATTACAAAATGACTACACCTATTCCCGTATTACTCCCGTGTTAATGTTACGAAAATGTTATTCTGTGGACCCCATGAGGTTCCAAAGACCCCACGGGTTTCAAACCCCACCTACACTCTTCCTTTTTATACTATTAGACAGCATGCCAAGTTTGGTGGCTCTAGGATCAACCGTGTGGATCTGTATAGCCGGACAGACATACAAACCAACACCCAAACAAACTTCCTAAATTGTAGCATATAGATAGCGTTTTGCATCGTGGACTGTACTTCTTCGCATTCGCTGCAGCGATCAATGGCTTGTTCATATTATTTACTCAAACTGTATCAAGATGCTCATGTCGTCTCATTTCTCTAAATACCCGTTGAATCTAATAGTTAAGCGGTCTTATTTAATTGTTTAAGCTACGTACTTCGTCCACTTAACCTCCAAATTCTGTTTAAAAATTATTTTACTATTATATAACGTCGTTTTCAAATGAATTATAGGTATCCCTTGTTATATGCGATCTCTTTTTACGCGTGTTCGCCATAACACGATTTCAAAAAAATCAAAATAAAAACTGGAACAATTAGTAAAGTAATTTTATATGCGTACATTGTATAAGGCGGTCGATTGTGGGGAACGCATCGCTATTTCACCAATTATAATTATCAATTCACTTTACGCGATTTCACTTTTCGGAATTCTTTGATTCTCGGATTCGGAACCAATTAATCGCGTAATACGAGGGATACCTGCATTTTTATAATATTTTAAGCAGAATTTTCTTTGACTATTGCAGGTTGTTGATTCGGCACGATATCTGTTATATCTGCCCTATCTTGTGTTTCTTCTTCTTAAATTGGCGTATTGATTCTACCACGAAGGCTTGGCTGACGGCGTGAGTTTTTTTACAGGGAATAAGAAGGTTAAGTTGGCTCTCGGTTGATTAGACAGTCTGTGTACAGTAAAGCCAATAACCCTGTGCTTCTTTCTACCAAGAGACTGTATTTGATAATAATTTTACCATAAGAACTTTATACGGGTTCTATTCAGTTGAAATTTTAGATCAGTTAGTAAAAGTAAAGAGGAAGAAACACTACGATTACCTAATCATCAGAAACCAAGTATGTAATTCAAAGTTAGGATTTCCTTGGTCAAATATTTTTTACGGATGAATTACAAATAACTAACAAACAAGTAGCGCTATCCAAGGACGTGGCTAAAATTAAGGCGTTTTTAGCTTACTTCCCAAAAAATGGAAAGTAGTCTTATGAGATCGCCTCGGTGTCCGTGTGTCCCCTAACATCTTCTTCATGAATGAACCGATTTAAACCAAATTTGGTACTTAGAATATGCACATATATTAATGATCAAAATTACATTTTTGGACCGGATCGACTAAGCAGGGTGCCACAATCGTAAAGTTAAACTTTTCGGCAATTATGAATTTGGAAGGAATTGGCCAAACCGATTTCAACTAAATTTTGTATAAAGTAGGCGTGCAACATAAAAAAACAAGATCAAGATGTTCAGTATACATAAAGATAGCAGGGCTGCCACAATACAAGGAATAATAAAATTTATTTTTACACCTATTTGCGTTGAACTGTACGCATCAATTTTAACCAAATTTAGTACTTATACACATATATAAAAAACCATATTAGTATATTTAAACCGAATCAGCCAAACAGGGGTGCCAAATTACAAATTAAACCCTTTTAGTAATTAAGGATTTGGACGGAATTGGCTGAAAGGATTTCAATTTAATTTTCTATATAACATTTTTACTACATACCATAATGAAATTTAAGGTGGAGCTAAAGAGTAGGGATACCACAATAAAAAATAAAATAATATTTCTTTTACACGTATATCTAGAGAACTGACCTAATGGATTTAACCAAATATAGTATATTTAATCTTTATATAAATAAATAACCAAAATAGTACATTTCAACCGGTTCGAATAAACAGGGCTATCACAATATCAAGGTTAAAATTTTTGTGTAACTATAAACTTTGAAGTTATCCGCTGAACCGATTTCAAAGAAATTTCGTTTGTAGGGCTAGTATAGAATGGCAAAACGAAATGAACATGTTTAGAACGGATCTAAAAAGCAGGGTTACCACAATATAAGGAAAAATAATTTTCTGATTTCAAAGAAAATACATTAGTATACGGTTATACTACGGCGAATTTGACGAAAAGCACTTCTGTACCACGGGATACCTGTGTACACTCCTACATGTTATATATTAAAATTGTATTGAAAGGAAAGTAGGCGGATTAGTTCTTTCCAGAACTACTTGCTTATTTTTCATGTGGTTATACCGCCACGTATTTGATCAATAGAGCCTATTTTGCTATATAATGGGGATTCCATTTGAAGATGTTTAGCGTCTTAATGAGAGAGGTTTAATAGCTAAGTAAGCGTTGTATTGCGTATCAGTTTTCCACATAAACCTATATAATACTTTAAAGGAAAAATAATTTTTTTGGATAATTGATATTTCCAAACTGACATTAAGTTTAGAACAATTTTGTATTGAAATTTTGAATGTTTTTCTATCTTCCTCTGTAAAGCTATAAAAAAAATTTCAAGAATAAGTAGCATCAATGCCGAAATGTAAACACAAAGTTTCAGCTTTCTATCTTTTATCCCTTCGGAGATATGAGTAAAACAATCAAAAATTACTTAAAACATACCTCACCTAAGTAATTGTGTTATAATGGTTACGTTCAAGTTCATTCCTTCGTCGTGAATTATCCATTATTTTTCTCTTACAAAGCGCTCTGTGCGCACGAAAGGAAAATTAACGTATTTACATTTACTTCTTCGTCTTAGATAATCCATTTCCTTTCATTTACTATGTTCTGTGTGCAAACGAAAGGTAATTAAACGCATTTACCTATTTATAATATATCTTGTTTACTTCAATTGCCACGAAGACTGTTTTCGTTGACAAAAATTAATAAAACAGTGTAAGAAAGTATTTACGTTCAAAATATATTACGACTTTCTAATTGGATACTTCTCAAACTTTTCAGAAGTAAGTGTCGTTAATGTGGAAATGTATACTCAAAGTATCAACTTTCCGTCTTTTATACCTTCGGAGATATAAAAAAAAACAAAATTTGTAATGAGCTCCAATTCAAACGTATAATTTTTAAAACTCAAGTCTAAAGAAAAACAAACGGCAGTAGTGCAGAAATATACCCTCCAAGTTTCAGCTCTCTATCGCTTACGGTTTCGTCACAATTTCAATTTAAGCAAGTGCACAAATAGAGACAGACAGAGGCCAAAGTGAAATTAAAAGCGTATTTTAAAAAACACGCTAAAAATAAAATCGAGCAGCAGAATTACGTTGCCCTAGGTGAACCACATAACTATGAACAAGAAGGCACTTGTTAGGACATAATTTTTTTGGCAATTAAATAATAATATATATATTTCCTTACAAAAGATGCTTAACCCTCTCTCGTCTATGTTAAAATATCCAACCGCAAATTTGATCATATGAAATAAATGTATGCAAATATGGAGTATAAGGAAGATTGATAAAATAAACATTTCAAAGTCAAAAGAATGCAAATCACATAAAATAATCGTCTTTTTTTGAACAACTTAAAGTTCATCAAGGACGGGAGATGGTTAAATTTTATCTAAGATTGAAAATTTATCTCAAATATCTAGATGTTATTTCACATAAATATTATTATGATTCACTCTATTCTTTTATAGATTTTTGCGGTACGTTTTGGGTCAAACTGCTCTAATTTGATGAGATCAGCGCACTGAAATTCCTGAGAATCTCCTTGATATGGCTTAAATAGACCATCAGGATTCTTGCATAGGATGCCGTTAAAAATTCACTTGGGTATTTGAATTCAGGCGCGGGATCTTGCCTCGTGCCTTTGGCCATAAATGTGGTAATTGTTGTTAATAGGATGATGGAGAAAAAAGAGCCTTCTTTTTAAGCTTTTCCGAAAAATCACAATGTTTTTTCAAATTAGCAAATAATTTGCAGTAGATACTAAGTTCGGATTCGAGAATTACTTAAGGTAATATTTCGGCGAAAAGTTTTTATTCATCCATTAACCCGCCAAAAAGAAAAGAAAAAGGGCGGATGGAAAGGGATATTTCTGTTGACTTGTCGGCGGCCTCGTGATTTCCCACCTCTTGGTGTGAATATTTCCCTCAATAAATCCTATAAATAGATTCAGTCGGCCAGTTCGCTTTTTTTGGCCAGTGCCAGCGAAAGTGTGTGAGCGCCTGTATAGGTGGAGAAGAAAGAGGGTGTGAGTATAGATGTCTGAGGTAAAAGGAAGTGGAGAAAGGTGAAAAGGGAATAGGTGTGGGCGGTGGAAGGAGTGGGAGCAGGAGGGAGAAAGGAGGAGGAGGGGAGGAGAAAATAAAGCGAGTACTTTTCCTCTTCTCTTAATTCATCGTTTTGCGTCTTGATAATATTTTCGCTGCTCTCCTTCCCCTTTGAACCGAGCGAAGGCATCTGACAAATGCGCGGCAGCCGGTGGGGAATGATCTGCTCTCGCAGTGAAATTTTCCAACGGAGCGAAGGAAAACACTGCTCTGTCTTTCGGAAATGCCAATAACTCCCGAGCTCGTGCATCCAGGGATAAAAAGAAAGACGCCTTCAAAACATTATCACCTTTGAATTCGATCACAAATTTGAGATAATCGCGACACCGGTTTTAACGGTTAAAAAAATAAATTATCGATTTCAAATTCGCAGATAAATCTAAATGGTGAAATATACCACTTTTACTATGTGAATATCGAGTGACCCTTTTAATGGTCTTAAATGGCATTTTATCGTGAGCATACATTGTAGAGTACAATTTTTTGGGCGTTAAATGCTATCCGCTGAAAATTTGAATAATTAGATATTTCTCTATCAACCGCAAACAGATTTTCCATCTTAAAGAGAAAATTATAATACACATTCAGGTGATATACATCTTTAAGTTATCTTATAGAAGTGACTTGATGTCAAAAGGAGCTTATCTTAACGTTGTTTTCTCAGCAGTTGATTTTATTTGACGGCAACAGTTTCATCGTTCTCCAAAGAAGATATCGATTTATTCTAAAATCGTTTTCCTCGTTCGATATATTTAGAAAAACTCAGAATCGCAATCTTGTCATTTTTTCTTGTAGTTCAAATCTATGTAGTTGGCGCGAATAGGCGGTCGGACGGATAATAATAAAATCAGCTCATTTGTTTAAAAATAAAACTCGGCAGGAATTCCTCTGAGAGAATGATTATATGTAAAATCCCGCTGGGTGAGCGGCATTTATGTGGTATTCTTATTCAGCATTGGAACAAAAACACCGTAAAAAATCCAGTCGTCTACCTTACAAACAAGATCCGTGTTTTTTAAACAAATTATTGTTTTGCAACAATTTATAAGCTCGTTATTTAGTGCGTCTTGCCAATTATGTTGGCAAACTCTTTCTGATTTAAATGAAAAAAATAGTGGAAAACACACGAATAAACACGATAACTAACGAAAATTAAATTTGTATAAAAATTAAAATGTACTACCTCCTCTTGAAATTGTAAAGACGAGCAAAGGTAAAAAATAATTCCTTTATAAACATATGAAACCCTAAAAAATCAGAAAGGGAATTGTAGCCTACAAATGAATTTAAGTTCGAGGATTTATCTAGGAAGATATCAGGAATAATCGAAGTTCGAACCGAATCGTAAGAAGCAATCACGATGATAAAATACAAGAGACCGACTGTGAGACAGCGAAATCGAAGTTCGTTTTCCCCCTAGGAATAGACCCCACAAGTGAGAACTTTAAAGAATATTCTGTTGCATTGCACCTCCTGCCATCCATCTGTATATCAAGTTGCATATGTAGACGGAACAATTAGCAACACGGTCAAAAGAATGAGAGAAGCGACTTTGAGGAAAAAAGGCACAGAGGGTCTTGCCTCTTTAAAACCTAATATAATCCCCTTAAGCGGGTAAATTACACGTTCTTAAATGAAGCAAGAATTAAAAAGCACGAAGAAATCGGATAAGTTTGTCGAAATCTCCCAAGACTCAAATGCCGACATAGGTGACGCCTGAAATGAACTCCCTCTGCAATTGTTTACCGAACCGATTCCAACTCGTGGAGAAGATTTGCCCCTCCTCTCTCTTTCCTCCTTACTCGCCGTCAGGTCTTGAAATATCCCCAACTGCCGCCACTCGTCCAACGCAGCACGCACACCAACATCCTCGCGAGGAACGTCAACTTGCTCCACGCCTCCAACCCTTGAATTCCTTTCGCGTCTTCTATTCTTTCTCTATCTCTCTCTCTCTCTCCCTCTTCCTCCCTCCTCCCTCTCTTTTCCTCTCTTAAATTCTCGCTTAAGATATGGCCTCAAACTTGTCGCCCATTTTAAATCTGGAAAAAGGATCCATGCTATTAATAGTGACTTTATTAACACAACAACGAGTCCGCGCTAATGGCAGTTGATAAAAGATATTTAAATAGAAATCCCAAGAGATAGAGATAGAGAGAGAGAGATTGGTGAAAACTTGTGACCCATAATACCGTATAAGTCTAAAATGACAGAACAATGCTTAAAGTGATTTTGATGAGGAATTTAAAGAATTTTCATGAATGACTTAAATAAGAAGAATTTTATTGATGGAATGTTTATTGGAAAAGGCGAAAAAAGATTGAAAATTGCTCACATAAAGCTAACAAAGGAAAATGTTTTTATAGTAAAACTGAAGGGGTAGAATTTCAACAGAAAAATTCGTAAATGTTGAATCATAAATATGCCGAATGAGAGAAATTTCGACAATGACATTGCAGTGCCTCGGTATTTTTAAATCAAACTGGCATCAGCAGGCAATAACTTCTATTTAATTCTCCTAATATTCTCACTTTAGTGAGTATTTTCAACATGGCTTGTGGCTTGTGTTTGTTTTTTGAAGTTAAGTAGTTTACGAAACGCTTAGTGTTATTTTGTTTTTAGTGGTTGCTTAACACTTGCTGTAACGGTCTTATAGAAACGTATTATTGGATTTAAAATTGTATACCAGACGTTTAATAAACGCAGCCCAGATTTCAGGTTAGTATTTACTCTTCCGCTTAAACATTTTTCGTCAATTCACACGGTGCATCAATACAGAGATATTTTAGCGAAGACGCATGAAGCTTCTCAGGTGACAAGATTTATTTTTAACAATCGTTGTCTTGTTTTGAAACACGTCATTTTCGCCACATAACTTTCTAATCTCTTTGGCCTCATTTTAAATAGTATCAGAGTGTTTTATTCAGAATTCGTCAGTATTTAGTATGGCGCCAATAATTCGCATTTGATAAACACCACCATTTTATGATAATAATCGAATTATTGCCACGAGTAGGTTGGCTTTACTATTTAAAGGTTGAAATGTGATTACTGTCAAATGTCTACATTTTAAGAACCTCTAGAGGCATGTAAAATTCGAAAAGGCGTCAGCATTCATATAAAATTCAAAACAATTTAGCTGAGACCGAAATTAGTATTTGGGCCGCAGTAAGACCGCCAGTTTGACATGTCATCTCTAGAGCTGTCATTCACATTTGATGATATTTTATGAACCAAAACGCATACGTTCATTTTAACTTATTTTGTTAAATATCAAAATACCTTTGTTTATCAGTTGAAATTGTGTTTATAATTTACTACTCATGTTTTTTATTAAACGTCCTAAAGTTAAATGCATTTATTTTATATCCTCACTCAAATCAAAATTGACCATGAAAAAAATTTTGAAAACTCGGAAGACGGCAAATTTAAGACAATTACATTCTTTCGAAACCTTTTCACTTGGAAAAAGCAATCCACGCGAAAGAATATTAATGCCAACACTGCATCTACAGCTATTAAAAACTTCTCCTTGGTCCCGGTGTCGATCATTAATTCAGCACGGCGCTCCTTTAATTAGTCTCTTGTTTCTCGGTTGCAAGTTTGAATTCACCTCGGAGCTGTAGAAAAATTTAAACCCACTGGCGTGGTTCCAACTTTCTTATCGGTAAATTAGTTCGTCTCATTCCCCCGCTAACTGCGGCTTTTTTTTCAAATGGAACCTAATGTTGGCCTGATTTCTATTAAATTAGAAATTCGTCTTGTTTTGCCTAAAAAATCGCTCGTGCCATTGCACTACAAATAAACCCTGATTTTATGCTCATTCTGATAAATCCTCTCCTCACATCTCTTCCTTTTATAACCTGTTGAACTCTCCATCTCCTGTTTCCGATATTCGTATGAAAATAATTTTCGTGGTTCGTAATTACTAGTAATTTAATTCACATTAATTCCTTCCTCGAAGATCTGGTGTTGATTGTACCCGCTGAAACACTTTGAACATACATAATTTCGGATGTTTTTGAATTTACATCAAAACTATCGCATCGCTTCATTCATGTTCATTCCCAGAACCATTTATCTATCCGTTGGCCTAAGCTTTTCAAACCCTCGAGAGGCATTCTCAGAATATTTCGGGGATCTTGCATCAGTGCCACATTGATGTACCTCGGAACCGTCTCGTTTAAATGACTCGCCATGCGTAATATCTTCCGAATGTTTTCAAGGGATATTTATCGCCGCCGCAATTAATTTAGAGTAGCAACATTCAACCCAGGGGTTCGCGAAAGTGTTAAATATGATAGCATCTCCTCTCATTTCAGCATTAATGCATGCTTTCGGAACCGCAAGTTATGAAGATACAACAAGGTAATAAAACTTTTTTAGCGGCACAGGGTGAATTAAAACTTTATTTTTAATATGCTCGCCGACGCCTTTAATATTGTATGTTTGATAGCAACAACAACTTAAACCTTGTGAGATGGTGCATGGCCATTGTGGCCGTCTTGTAAATTGAGGTAAAAACCAAAATATTTTTCCATTATTTACTCAAGAACAAGCACTTAAAAAATATTTGTCTCAGGGATCTCCAATAGCCACAATAATGTCACTGGAGATACCTGGGACAAATATTTTTTAAGTGCTTGTTCTTGAAAATTTTCAACCATAAGAAGAGCTCGAGTTGAGTCCATTATTTATGCTTATAAATGTGGGTTGTTTGTTTTAATATTAGTATTTTTCATTTTATCACTTTATATAGATTGAACTTAAAAATACATAAGATTCTGCGACTAATAAAAACTCTTAAAATGTAATGCCATATAAAAAGGATGAACGCCGCTAATTTATAGCGCGACAGAATATCATGGTGTTGGTATGCAGAGTTTTCTTTATAAAATATCTGATAACTTTCATATTATGTGACCATGCCTTTCACCACTTCATTTGACCAAAATGGCTGCGTTGAGAGGGAAGAAGCTAAGAGGGGGAGATATTAACGAAATAATTGAACATGACTCGGAAAGTTCGAGCGATTTTGTTCAGACTGACCATAAATACAGGAGACTATACGTGAATGCAAATCTTGCAAAAATGTCCATTTTCATTCACCTATAATCTTCACTACTATTGATAAATTTGTTGCATATCTATCAGTAATTAGGAAACCTTACAAATAATAGTTTACAGAAAAAATCTATCTAATTTTGAAACGATTTAAGAGAGCCTTTCACAAAATCCCAACAAACGTTTAATAGCTGACACGCTCCTATTTCCTTCAACCAACGTTGAAGAGTTGTCGTGCTGATTGGGTTCGGATAACCAAAAGATTCCCTGAGAGTTAGATATGGCCCAGCGGGAATGGATCCGTTCGTTACGCATGCATACATGCATGAAGACAAGGTTACAGAGTGCGTTTGGGAGATAATAGCTCAAAGATAAATGGAAATTATATGAGACCAAGCTTAGGAGAAGAATGATTTAGTAGCGTTGCGAAAATAGCTACAACACTTAGCAATTTCGATGGAGACATTCGTCAAATTGTTTTAAGAAAATTAACTATAAATGAAAGATAGTTTCCATCGTTTCTTCAGACTTGATTAGCATATCATACAATACGTCAGTTGGAGTAGAATAGAGGTTTAGTGCTTACCAATTACCTCCCTCTTACAAATGCGACTTAAAATGATTCCTTCTTACTCGTTTACTTACATCTCATCTTGCATGGTCTACCAATAACAAATAGTTTTAACATCCCTTTATAATTACTGACCACATTTTTATTCCAGCCATTATTTCCATAAAATTACCCGCATCGATTTTTCCTGATCGATATTCCATTATCTCCCTCTCTCTCTCTCTCTCTCTTTCTACAATATGCGTCTTGTTTTCTCTTCTCTTTGCAGCTAATGATTTATCTCCACCAGAACAGAATCATCACGTCTCTCATATTCTGTATTACACCCTATCTTTATTGTATAGAAAGTCCGGTCTCTTATTATTTATGTTTATAGGCTGTAATATAAGTTTAGAGTGCGATCATATCTTCCACGTCTACGATAGATCGCCATGCTTCTCTCACAGCTATTGTCACCTGATAATAAGTCAACGCTGTTTAGACTTAACTATGTTTGCTGATACAGCCTTAAGAAACGTTACACTCAGGTGAAATACGTATTTAAGCATTACGACCGCTGTGTAATTACATTATTATTATTTTCTATTTTCATAAACCTTGCGACGGAAAAAAAAAACAAATTATATTCGTGTAATGATTTTCACAGACACGAGAAAGCAAAGCAAAGATCGCCACGATTTTCGAAGGAATTAAAGGAAAAAGAAAACGGGAATATTCTCCTCCCACCAATTGTTCATAGATGGTCGTCGAAGCAGAAAATTCTAAAAAAGGAACGCGAACTCTGGTTTTAGTTCACGTTCCGAGGCGTTCTGGAATAAAATCCGTCGCTACAGAGTCTTCATTCTTAACTCTTTCTTTGCCATGAATTTGTGAAATACGACTAGAACTCAAAGCTTTGCCAAGATGGATGGATGGATGAACTAATATCATTAGCGTCGAGCGAATCGGGAAATTTTCAGTCTCATTTTTTGGTTCTAGAGCTTCTTAAAAAGAGGAGAGTAAACGTATTTTGAAAATTGATAGTAGCTCAATTACTTTGGCCAAAACTAACAAAAGTGGAATACTCCTTTAGCCAAAACAACTAGAGGGCTGCAAAACCCAATGCATTTCGCCCACAAGGTGGGCATCGTCAGGGGTAGAACCTGTTTCAACAGTGACTGAAAGCCAACTGCTTGTTTTGTTTGTGTATTTTGAAAAGATGATTGTTTTCTACCGCATTAAATCGGTATTGCTCGGAATCGGCGATCGCCCGGCGAACTGGCGAGGCGATGAACTCACCGGCACACCTCTCACTCCCTACTACAATTTCTTTCTTCTCAACCTTAAAAATCCCTGCTTTATCTATATTCCTATTTCCTTCCATTCTGTTTCCGTCTACTCCTTCCTTCCCTCTCTTTCTCTCTTCATTCCCCTCTCAAAACCCAGCCCACTCCCACTCCGGGCCGCGCTGCCCAATTTAGAACTCCCAGCCTCCCTCTTTCTCTCTCTCTCTTCCTTCTCTCTCTCTCTGCCGAGGAGATGAAAACGCTCCGAGAACCATTCGCCCTCCCTTTCTCTCTCCATCTCTTTCCTCGATGGTAAGACGACACCGCCTGCGCCGCCCTCCGAGGAGTCCCTACGTTCGCCAAAGAGGCGCTGATAACCCTCCGAAGAGGGAAACCCCTTCGTCGTCCCTTAAGAGACACACGAATAACTCCGCCTTCCTTTCTTCCCACGCGGACTTCAAACTCGGCTACGTCGCTACGTCGATGACGGTCGCACGCGCAAAGAGCGCTCAGAGAGGAATCGTAATCCAAAATGTCCGATCCTCCAACGGAGCGAGGGCGTCGTTAATTGCGATCGCCCGGGCGCAATGGGAACGGGCGTGGGCGTTTGGCAGTTGAGTGCCCGAACACGCAGTGCAGAATAACCGACTTTTCCCTCGCGATGTTACGACGCCGAGGAAAGGGGTTCATAAATTAATGCCGCCGTCCAGAGAAAACGTTCCCGAAGTACTTAGTTCCGGATTGTGTTAAGAGTGAGTCGGTGAAGGCGTGTTTCGGTGGATGCGAATTAAGGCAGAATCTATCGAATCAATTTATATCGAATAATCGCCCTTATGCAACTGTGCGTATTACCGGAGCTATAAAATGCCATCGTGGATGGTGCTTCGAAAAAGAAATGTCGAGCTCGCCTTATGGTTAAAAATCAAATTGGCAAACTATTTTTCATTAAGAGCCATAAACAAGTTTTTATTATGGTTATTGGGGAGTCGTAGGTTGTCAGGGGATGATATCAACTAATATGAGATAGCACATTTTAAAATAAATTTCAGTTATCTGTCATCTTATGGTAAGTGAATTACTTTTAGGTAGAATTGAGCTAAAATAGAGCCTGAAATCTTTCCTAAATCATATTAAACTGGATAAAAATAATAGTTATATAAACCGAACATTTGCGTCCGATCTTTAACTTAAGTAAATCAACAAATTAGTGTATATTATTATCACATCACCATGTTATGTGGGCATTGAAGAGTTTATAAATTAAAATAGATTGTGTTAATAATGATTTACCATTTTGAATAATCTCGCACATTAAAATTGATGAGCATAATTTTAAATTAACGTGCATGATCAATTTCTTGGTGCATATATTAATTTATCGAGTGAATTTCTAAGCCGAATAATTATACATGTTCACTAATTTAACAATACTACTGTAATAATAATCTAGTTTTCAGTATCTAAATTTAATCTCAAACCCAGCTTTGGTTTTGAAACAAAAATAGGATGGACTTGGAACACGGAAACGTAATTAGCACTCGTAAAAGATACCAAACCTTTTTAGACTCCCTAGTCGACTGAAAAATCCGAAATGCACTTCTTCTTTCACATTTTGCCAGGAATACTGAATTCCTTTGATCTAAAATCGGCGCGAATCTATATTTAAAACCAAATCTATTCGTTTAACTACCAGAACTTCTTACATTGTTGCCAAAATTCCTACAAACTGACAGAAGAATATGATCCGCGGTCGCCATTCCGACGAATGGATGAAAACAGAGGTCAGGGAAGAAGTAAATGATGGTATGTTGGGCAAACCGCTATCTTAACCCAACTATATATCGAATGTTTACAGCATACTTTTAGCATGAAAAAACCCTCGCGAGTCTCTTGAATCGAGTGAAAACAATTCATTCACTTTGAGCTCTGTAATAATCAGTTCGTTTTGGGACTTGCGTTGGCTGTAGTCTGTGTGCGTGGGTGGACTAAAGGGGCGTGGCCCACGGATTCTTCCGCGCGATGGACCGAATCTCAGTCAGTTACCCGGAAGCGATCTCCACAACTGTGTAAAGAGGCCTCCCTCTTCCTTTAAGTATTCCCCCCTCCTCTTTGCATCTCCTATCCTCATTTCTCCACAGCATAATTGGAACCGTTCCTTTAATAGGAGACGGGTTTTTTTATACGGAAAAGGAGCGAGGTGTGTGAGATCTTGCTGTGAATCTTGCTTTCCTTGCGATTTGATGCATGTAATACTAGAAGCGAAATTTTATATTGAATTACAAAAAAAAACAATAAAAACTCGTTATTGTTAAATCGTGCTTGAACCATACGGAGAAAATTCATTTGAAGAAATATGCACTATTCTTCCTCAGCGCCGTGGTGTTCCTAGGGTAACCAGATTCAGACAAGATATTTCCCATAACCCAGAAAACGAAAACGCGACGAGGCAATCGCGTAAATTTTGCCACAGTAACATATTTGTAAAGCCGAACATTTATCGATCGTTTTGTTGCCTTGTAAGGAGTGACGTGAAACTTTAAAATTATCGTTCCTTTTCCGGGTTGAAGTATGACTTGAAACAAAAACGGACACGCCACTTAAAAGAAAGAAACTAATAGCGACCAACATGTTTTCGGCTCAAATTAGTAAAATTGACATATTTTCCTCGTAAAAACCAACAAATTTTGGAATAATGCCTCAATGAATGGGAAATAAAGTAAGCGACAGATTTCAGAAATTATGTTTTCTGACCCGCGATGGTCTCCTAAACGGGACAAAATAACTTATTTGATCAAAACGACGGGACGGTCGGGAAAAGGCTAAGAAACGGGACAGTATGATCACCTTAGGTGTTCCATAATAAAAAACTATAAAAAATACATATCCGTACCACAGTTCCTCGACCACGGTACGCTTTCTCTAGTTCTTCTTAACCCTAGAACTACCAAGCGATTTTCACTACCTTGGACTACCAAGGGAGGGGGGTTCTGAGGCCCACCACCTAAAATACAATAAAAAGTCATAGTAATGTTTAAGACAAATATTTACATTAGAACAATCATTTACAATCTTCTTCATTATGTTTTCAAGATCAGATTAATATTGCAGTAAGATTGTATTTACAGAAATAATAACAAATTGATTAGAAAAATGATTTAATCTGATTCATCTGACACAACAGTTTAAACAAACAGCACACTTCATACTGCTTTCCACACACATGGTGCCCTATAAGTTGGGCTACCGGCGTGTCAAGGCATGCAGCCAATGATTAAATAATTTGCAGAAAATTAAAATATGCATACATTGATGAGAAACTTTGGGTAATTATTTTAAATAAGTCTCTGTAGAATGTAATAAAATATCCAGACTTTTCCTTTGTTTATAAAAGAGAAAAAAAATATGTTGTAGGCCTCGGAGGCCCCTCCCCCCTTGGTAGTTCTAGGGTCAATGCACTAAATTCGTCAAAATAAGAAAAATTCCAAAAATAACTGCAGTTTCTCTTACGGTTTGTCAGTAAGTAATGACAGTAGTTACGTATAAGACGATTAATTCGGCCAAATGCTACTTTGTGGCCGTATGTAAAATTGGTTTAATCAAACGTTCCCTGGCAGCAAGAGTAACCTAGACCACGTAATGCAATATCCCAAACACCATCTGTGTAATAAAGTGAGCTGGCAACGTCCTTCGGGTATATATCTACGGCGAACCGACCGCGGAATCTTAAAAAGAAGCCACCAGAGGATGCCAGACATTCGGGAAAACCAAAAATGCGGTGTGCGTTCTATATTTATAAAGAACTGCAGATGCAATAGCGAGAGACGCGACCCAAGAGAGGTTAGTGCGGGAGGAGCGAAGAAAAACGTCTTTTAGTGAAAACCATTCGTTGAGTACTTCTGAAAAATAAATACCCGCGTAATTTAATTTCCATTTAAGATGTCTTTGATTTATTTTCGGTTCTGCCTGCCGCTTGTCATTGATGAACGTCTCATGTCTCGGTGACAAGACAACGAATTAGTTTATCGCGGCAAAGACGCCTTGCTCTTATTTCACCTGTGACGTGTGGAAGGCCTTGCTGCCCCTTTCTTAGTGCAAAACCGACTCGAAAACCTTTTCTCGCCGCAAAGACGCGCACGAAATGTTTGGAAGTTTATCTCTTACTCGAATCAATCGAATTCAAATAATTGCCCAAATATTTCGTGAGTTGTTCGTGTGTTTTTTCTCATATGCAAAAGTGAGAATTTTGCAATTCTTCATATACCTTACAGTCTATCGCTTATCCTTGACTAATTATTAATATTTAATTTTTCCATTCACTTTCAATAATGAGCTAAGAAATCCGGTCACGCTCGACTAATATGAACTATTTATGACTGAATGTAATGCTATTTTTAACAAACTTTCCGAGTAGGTAGAAGATTGAAACTTGATAGACGTGTTTGATTCTTACAGTAAAAGCCATTTACGAAAAAAACTCCCAAAAATTTCCGGGTTTGACCCTAACAGATAATTCCTGTTTCCTATAAGATAACACGTAAAAGTCGATTTTTCAAATTACAGGCTTTTACTATTTTGCAAATTAAAATAAGAAAGAATTGAATTACGATCTTCGGACATAAACCGTTTTAAAGAAAAAGAAATAACGTTTCTTATTCTTATCGACATATTTTGCCTACGATTCGAAATCACTGAAGTTATACGTTTACATAATATTTATTAGAAAATTTTAAGCTTTCTTAACGATGTTGCCTTGCCGACCGTGTCATTGCTAAACCTGGAGATTTTATTGTCGTCTCAATCCTTACACTTTGAACGTAAGGAAAGGGTGCTTTGAATGCTTTAATTACTTTAATAGGAGAGAGAGAAGGAGAGAGAGGATGAAAAAGGAGAGAGAGAGAGGGAGTGACAGAGAAGAGACAGCGGGAGGGAGACAGAGAAGGAGGGAGAGATATAAAGATAATTTTCCTTATTAGGGCGAGATTGAGACTAGGAAGTCTATTTTGCCGAGAGGGGGAGAGGGAAGGAGAATAGGAGGGAGGAAGATGTGAGAGAAGAAGAGAAAAAAAAAAGGAGGAAGAATGGGAAGTGCCTTAAATTTAAAACTTAATCCACGCATATCCGTCATAATTGACGGGCAATTACGCTAATTAAAATGTTTATGCTACATAGTAATGTTGCACAATTATGAAAACTATTTCAAATATTCAAAGAATATAAATATTTCTTTTATGGAGAAGGATTTCCAAACGCATACTGAATTCCTCAATGTGGGAAAGGAGTAAATACTCGAGCTCTCTCGTTCGAAGGATTGTAACCGCGATAAATTTTATTTCCTTATTTATCATTTCCGAATCTTTGTAGAAAATTCGTGGAGCACAATAAAGACAGAGACTCGAGTACTGAAGAAATAATAAACCCATTATCGAGTACTCTATGGGATAAGCCAGTTCTTGAAGCAGTAATATCTGACGCCTCTAACACTTAACACAGTTATATTTAACCTTTTCTCTAATTGACATGCATTTATCGTAACAAATGGAGAAATTTAACTTAGAATTTTCGTGATAAATAAGAAAAATTTAATAGATGATCGTTGCCAATTGCCGGATACCATTATTCTCACCAAAACTGAAGTTAAGGGAGCATGGATAGGTATTATTAGACGCTTTCAACATATAAAAAACATTCCTCGCCATCTGCCATGCTATTACATCTAAATACATCTAAATATATATCTAAATGAATGCTTATTTTCCTTCCCCTTTCTCCCGATTTATTTGTCTTTCTATTCGCTCCTTACCCTTATTTCGTGTGATTGATGTACTATGTATGTCTTCCGTGTATTCATTGCTCGAGTTTTAGTTATTTTGTTTGATAGTTTTCTTTTTGTTTTATTCACGTTACTTCGTTGTTATGTGTCCAATGTAATTGGCCTTATGCTGTTTTTGGGCTTTTTCAAATAAATACATAAATAAAAACAGCAAGATTGAGGTAGCATTAGAGATATTTTAAGGGGAAAATTTAAAAATTATCATTATTCAACAAATACAATAAATAATTAAAGATCTCATCATATAAGTAAAGCCCAGTTGATAATTTCGTTAGCTTCGATTTTCATAGAAATGTTGGAAAGTCAAATAACAATCGAAGCTTCTTCCAAATATCTGGAAAGATGAATTAGTAAATACGGAATTATTGGAGGAAAAACGTGTCAGTTACGTATCCCTCCGGAAATTCTTTCTCTAAAAATGTCTTACGAACGCTTAAAAAAAAGATAAACATACATATCATCGTGATACAAGATATATAATATATTATTTGTAAACATCATTGGAATGAAATCATACAATGCAATTTTCTCCGTCCAAAAAAACTCGACAAGTGCAGAAAAAATTCTTTCAGTAAGTCAGACAGATCCAACATATAAGCAGCGAAAGGATATAGAAACGAGAAAAATGCCATAAATGAAAGATAAGCAAAAAACATTTAAAAGTAAAAGGGAACAGATTAATGATGCATTAATACAGGTTAACTGCTCCTCCAACCCGCTGAGACCATATATCTTTCCTCCATCGCGCCTATATAAATGCAATTAGAATTGTTACAAATTAGTCACTTCAAAGTCAAAACTTCGCCAAATGTGAAAGTATCCGATTCTTCTGATTCCGAGATTCCTCTTTCCGCGCGACCTTTTGACGAACTCGCGGCGTCTTTCATTTATTTTTTTCTCCATCTTCTTCCAGATGTGTCCTCTTTCTGCCCGAGTTCTCACCTTAAAGGATGCAGATAAGGCAGGGACAGGTGGGGGGTAGAGCGGCAAGAAAGACAGAAATAATTGTTTCCTTGGAGGAAAATCCTTCCTCCTCTCCTCATGTCTCTCCCTCCACCTCCCTATCTCTCCTCCTCCTTTCTACCCCCTTCCTCCCCCCTTCACTTAAATTAAATCCACGTCCCTCCCCCTTTACGTCTGCGGAGGCGTCGTGGAGTGTCTTTCACGGCTGCATGGAAGGCAAGAAATATGGAGGATATTATGTTGCGGCTCTGAAATAGGGATCCTTGGCACGTCGTTCGCTCTATAAAGCGTTCGAAAATGATCGCAACAACTATTGGCACATCTAGCAACGGATGCTTAAATCTCCGTGGTTATCAAGAATGTTTTCAATATCAAAACATCACTGATTATGCTCCAAAATCGGGTCATTTTCTTACTGTTTAAAATTCTATGAAGCGAGTCATCAGTGGGATAACTACAATCAAACCCCGATTTACCGTCACCGTTTGTCCATCACTGGCATTGGCGGTAAATTGAGGTACACGCTCTATTTAGTTATTAAGTGTAAGCTCTGTTCATAACGATTCATGGGTGGTATGCGGGAGTGACACTATATGGGGGGCCGCTAAATCAGGGTCTGACTGTAGCTAAAAATTACTAGGTCGCGATTGCTCCTGTCTTAAAATTGAAAAATAGGCCAATCGTCAATGAAATTTGTGACTTTTTATCATCATCACGGATCTGGATTTCCACATACTTCTGTTTTTCATGACCTTCTTCGTTTCTTGGTAGCTCTCTTTACTCGTCAAGTCATCTCGGATATGAAACCTTTTCCTTCCTCTTTCTATTATTCCTTCTAACATGCCTTTGATCATGCTTTCTATCCTCAGGTTATGTCCAATACAGTTCGCCGGCCTTTATGTTATGATCTGTACAAACATTCGCTTTTCTCCTATTTATCTTCCACATTTTTAATTCTCCCTTTATTTTAACAAGTTATTTCTTAAAACTTTTCATTTTTAAAATGGAAAGAATGGACAATTTTTATATAAATTAGTAAAAGAGAATGTGGAGGGTGTCCAGAAAATCCCTTTACCCCAGGTGTTAAGACTGAGTAGTAAAAATATAACATTTCATATTTGTTATATTAATTGTTATATTTATCTATTTAATTTAATGACATATTTAAGGTTTATTTAGTTGTCACATGTGTTTTTGGCAAAAGTTGGAGGAATACAGATTATAAAATGTGACGGGGTGCGAATTTTTAAATTTATTTTTACAAAAAATAAACTTTAAAAAATGTGTAACATATAATATTTTTTATTTTATAAACGTGAACAACGAAACTCAGAACAAAAAATGAACACAACTTCAGACTAGTTTCACCCGAGGTTCCAAATTTGAGTCATGCCTTGAGAGGGTTCAGTGTCTCGATTTCGCTGTTTGCTTTTGGTGTCTATTGCAGAATGATTCCCGCGAAGCAGCCATAACTGAACGTATTTTATTGGATTGAGCTGAGTTAGAGGAGGCCCGACGATTAAGATGAACTTCATTGCCGATGTCGTTTCTGTTAAGAACGAAGATCTTGACGGTGTTAAAATATGGTTCATCTGTGAAAAACCTCTTTCACGTTCACTTGATAAAATCGGAATGACGACAAGAGTGCTTTTCAATGGAAGTAATTTGTCCGGAGGTTTTCCCTTTAGATATTCTCGCAATCCGCGTATCATCTTCCTTTCATTCAGTTGAAGTCTTTGGATAAATTTCTTATTTCCGTCTCCCCAAATTTTAAATGCTTCTGGATTTCTTCTGGTAATTGCTTCGGATCTTGGGTTTATTTAAGCAAATAAGCTTCTTCATCGTCAAGTAGACTCTTTTTTATAGATATTTTCAGCTTTTCATAAAATGGGTCTGGACAGATTGGAGGGTTTTCTTGCCAATTTTTTGTGAGTAGAAATCCCTTGAATATGAGACAATTGGCGGCAGTGACAGATTTTTCGTAAAATTGCCCAGGACTTTCTCATATATCTTCAAAAACTTGAACAAGACTTTTAATTTTGTTGATGGCTCAGTAAAAATCTATGTTGCGTTCTTGCAGATCTAGGTTAAGTTCGGACAGTTACTGAAGTGCGTCACACAGCAATCCTAAGTCTATAACAAATTCTGGAAATGTAATCTTCTTTAGCAATCCTTCGTACATGCCTTTATCTTTCTTGCCTCTGGTACAATCATTCTTTTCAAAATGAAGCACTAATTCTTTATAATCCCGCCATAATGCAGAAGCCGATCGAAAACTAGACGCTACCTAACGAGTGCTTAAAATTCGTCCAATTTTCTAGAGGAGAATTTCCAGTTCATTTGCACAAAGTTATAATTCTCTGCCATTTTTCGGCGATACATGATACAGCACATACAACCATACACGTATCCAGAAATTTACTTCGGGGGGGTCTGAGGCCACAAACCAATTTCAAGCCGATTAAATAAAAGTCCTATTCAAATAATATAAACTTTTATAACGTTTTTAGTTCTCATAACTCAACGCAGCAAGTGGCAGCGCATCAAGAGTCGACGTAGGCTGTTTGTAGCGTGGTTATCGCAGATTCCACAAATATCTGTACACCTGGCGGGAGGCAGACCTCCCGGACCCCCCCCCCCCCTCCCCTCCCCCTTGGTACTTCCTTGCATACAACTACTAATGAACGATTTGAATCTGTTGATTCCTGAAACAGCTTTTACAGCATCATGGACGACTAATTCTAATCTGTGATTAGCACATTGCCGAACAATAATTGGAGAACATTTTTTAAAGTAACTTTTTAACTCCACCGCGAGCCCCGAACATCATAACCGGATCATCACAAACAACATATACTAAGTAATAGTTTAACTGTTCTTTTTTCATACCGATGGCGAATCAAATAGTTGAATCTTCCTTTCGCCGTTATATCTTCTAATTCAATCAAACCAATAAATAAATTTATTGGAGCGGTCATTCCGCATTCCGAGACAAATACTCGGGCATACAAAATTAATGTACACTTTTTGCTTTATCAATTATAAGTAATATTTTACTTTTAGAATTTAAAATTTCCTGATCCAAGTGATTTATCATTCAATTACTAATGCTTCTGTAGTTATGAAAAAAATGTGGGGGTACGAAGTATTCCTGCGTACCCCCATAAAAAATCTCTGATCGTCACAAATATTTATAATATACAATAGTCAAGAACATCAGTATGGGTATCCTGTAAATCCCCTTATCCCTGGAACTAGAGAGTTATAATAAAACCAGGATACACAATCTCCCTTTATGTTCATTAACTAGTTATTTTTAAAACCTTTACCATGCGCTATATTTTGGCGTAATTATATTTATGAATGTATCATTTATAAGGCCCAATTTAGCCGCTTCAGTTAAGAGGAATACTATTTCTACCGTTAATGAAAAGTTTACACCAAGAAATGTGGTTTTATGGGCACCAATAGCATCATAGTTTTATAAAATAAGGAACGGCCAAGGCCCTTTGGTGGCTGAGAATCTATAACTTAACCTTTCTATTGAATCGTGCCTTTCTCCTCTCCTTGACTTGTTCCCGGGAATTTGGAGAAAATGTACTAGAAATCTGCAGTAATAAATCTCCTCTTTACAATTTTATTCACATGTGTGGATTCTCGATCGATTTTTTATTATCGCCTCAGGAACTGTAGTAGCAAAATTGCGATGAAATTGATAGTGTCTATATTCTTTTTTATTCTTATCTTATTCTTATCATCACGTAACTGGAAGAATTTCCTTCGACTTTTTTTGTTTTCTTCAAAACTATCTATGTAAATGGAAATTTAAATATATTCCTTGTAGACTGTTAAACTAAATTCGAATTCAGAAATTAATTTCATGCAACATAAATTTCCTCAATTGTTTTATCAAAAAATTTTAAGATTTACTTTTGTTTTTACTTACATTGTCGATTTTAACTATGATGTGTTTTACTTTTATATATGCCAAAATTAAATAGTTTATTTCTGATCCAAGCACACACGTACAACAAGTATTCTATCTGTGAGCAAATTAAATTTTATAAAGCTGATTGTTTTTACAGAGTGATCATACCAAATTCACTTACATCCTCATTTATACTCTTTTCTACTTCCCTTGATTTCCTTATTTAGCTACTCTCGCTAAATAAAAGCAATTTAACTAGGGGATCCGCGGGACCTTCGACCTCGCTCAGCCTAGGGCTGGTGGGGGGAATCGCATTGAGCGCCTCTGGAAGGCTCCCTGTACATTTTAGAGAAATGTTTATTTGACGTTATCTTCATTGTTTGATGTTTTCCGTATGTATGCCAAATTTCGTATAGATTGGATAAGATTGGGAAATTAGCGCAATGCGCTAACGCAATTTGTGCAGTAACTATAAGGGTGTTATTCTATAAAAACTATAGGCATTCGACTCTTAAGTTATTTTTACATGCACATGACGTTTGGTAAAAATCAGACAACCGAAACGGCAGTTATCGTAGAACAAACAGACAAACAGAAAAATGCACATGGACTCAACAGGAGAGACCTCGCTTCGCCCGGGCAATAAATGAACAAAAACCAAAACCAAATTCATACTGTCATAAATTTTACATGTATTTTTAAAGAAACTATTACTTAATTAACGCTCACATTTCCTGATGATACTTTTACGTAGATGAATAATGGCTAAATTTATATATATATATATATATATATATATATATATATATATATATATATATATATATATATATATATATACTTCTACCACGCTTCTTGCAATAGGTTCCCACCCCTGCGGAAAACCTCGCTGCCTCACTTGCCCTATCCACCTACCATCATCTTCTTTCTCGATTCCCTCCACCAACATCACCTACCCCATCACCTCCAGAAGCAACTGCACCACCCGTAACGTCATTTACCTCCTTACCTGCACCCTTTGTCCTGCGTTTTACGTAGGCCTCACCAGCAATCCGTTAAACATCCGAATGAACGGTCACCGGAATAGCGTTTCTCTCAGACGCCCCCTCCCAGTTGCATTACATGCTAATACCCACAATGTTCCCTTTAATAGTTGCTACAATGTTAGGATTATTCGCGCTTTACCCTATGACACTCCTGCCCCCCTTCTCCGACACTGGGAACTAGCACATATCCATCTTCTCGACTCTTTCTCTCCGCCTGGCCTCAACCTCCGCTAACCCTATTAGCCCCCTTACAATATTTCCTTGTTACTTTGTAACTATTCGGACTCTACCTCATCACACTCCCTCTTTATTGGCTATCCACCCCTCCTACTCCCCACCTCCTCCAATCATCAACCTTCCCACATCACCCTGTCATTCCCCGCCCAGTGTGTCACTTTACGTTACTCTTTCGCTGAAGAAGGGCTTAGGCCCGATAAGCTTGCGTGTGTTTTTGTGTTCGTGTGTTTTACGTGTCTCTTCGACGCCCCCAGCAGCCTGCCAGCTTGGTCCTCAACTTGGTGAGTGTCCGCTGGGCTTCCCTCAACACCTTGTTGCCACCCTCATCACTACCTTTTCTTTTCCTTTAGTTAATATATATATATATATATATATATATATATATATATATAAAGGATTGGTCAAAAACTACTTCTGTGCAATATTTAAAACATTATAAACGACTCCTATAAGAAACTTATCCAATTTAGCTGAAATGTATGCGAGCACTTAGAGAAAAATGTGGTGGCTAAATATTTAGCCAGCAAGCGTTAAAGGGTTAAAGCTGGAATAAATCTCAAATTATTCTGACACTATTGATGTCCTGGAAGTTGACTCTTGAACTTTCGTAGACATATTATTTGCAAAATATAAAGGAAGGAAAGCAGTTTATAGCTATTCTAGATGACTGGCATGCGTTCAAAATTAATGAAGACGAATAAACATTTGCGTAGCTCAACGATATTACAAATGATGATTCCCTCAATTAAACCTAATGTCTTATTAAGATTCAAATAAATCTATGCTAGTAGTAGCCTAGGAGAGGTGACTCACATAAGAGGCGTGTAGCCCTAGTGAGTCAGACTTCGTTCCTCTGTCCTTCAAAATGAGAAAAGAAATTCCCAATGTCTAACTTATTGATATTTATGAGCGCAGTATTGTTCACCGGAATAGAATTTTGCTCGTTCAAAATGAAGGACAAGTCAAAACGACCCTCCCATCGATAATAATTAAGCGCTGAAATCACCAACTCTAGCCAGAACCACACAATAGCTAATAAATGGAAAAGCGATTTTATTTTCACCTTGCCGGCAAAATTGCTTCGTCCCCTGTCAATGGATAAATTCAAATAGCCCAACCCGACCTTAAAAAAAGAGCTAATAGGTTATTATAACGCATAATTACTAGGTTTTCTTTTAAGGATAAGCCATACTACAAGAAATATTTATTTATGCTGTGTTTTGTTTTTGTTTGAGAATTTATAGGAATCTGACTATGGTGAACCTTTCTTTTACTGAGAGACAACAAAACAAAGTAAAATAAATAAATAACGCTATTAATTAATGGCAACAAAAACCATTCAAGAAATCCTTTATTTCTGAGTGAAGCGTATCTGAACGTTTTTTATGGTGAAATTTTCAGTGTGTTACTTCATAAAAAATAACAATATCATTACGAGGACCTTTAAAAAGCTTCTAAATAAACGATAAAGGATACTTCCTTTGTTCGTACATTATTAAAGCTTTACAGAATATTTTGTCGCAAAAAGATATAGCCTAGTAAAAGAATTCTCCGCGAGGATTTCAGGGGTATGAAACGTCCGGCAATTATGAAGAACCGTAGCAATCACGCCTGTATATTTCCTCCTAGAAAAGCGTTGGAGTATGTACATAGAGTCTTGAAAGAGTCTCAGCTCTCTAAATAAATCTAACCCACAGAGACGTCTAGGTTAGTGGACCGGAGGAACGATCAGGATCCACTTGGAGCATGCGCCTTGTCCCCATTCTTTTAAAGGAGTCACACCTCGCAGGCCAGGTTAAATCGACAGCCAATACTATTTGGGCTTGATAAGAATGACTCAAAATATATGCAGTCATGCCAGTAACCCCTTTAAAAATTCCTGCTACGAATCTAAATTATAATTGTAAATTATCTCCCAAATAGAAACAATCTGTATCGGCATGTATTTCCAAAGGAATCGAAGAGCGACTGCGTTTCATACATTTATGTAAATGCGTATATTTTAAGTGTTGATTCAAAGCAAAGATTGGTATATAACCCGTGAGGTAGCAGCGGTGTTTATCAGCTGCGAATATTTATGTATGGATTGAACTAAAATACTCTAAAAATATTTATGAGAACTTTGAAAGTTATTATACTACGGCCAGGCCTTCGGCATAATCCGTTGTCTATTTTCTTTGTTAATTTTATGATGTTTATATATTCAATACCCACAAAATTAAGAAAGATTTTTAAATTTATAATTCAATACAAATAGTGTTAAAATGTATGAGAATGACAAAAAGCAAATCCAAGCATATGTAATTTATTTTTAGCATAGTAAATAATCGAACTAAGAATAAAATGTGATAGAAAAATTGATATTATTTTTAAAAAATTTTAATTGCGTGAGTACTGATGGCTCTGAAATGAAATTTGGCCATAACTTTAGAATAGAAGGTAGTTTACAAGTAGTTTGAGAGTGCAATTTATAGGAATAAGATCTAAAGTACTCTCGTATAATGAACTTATTTCATCGTTATCAAACTTATACGGGACGAGGCCAAATTAGGCATCGATATTCATAAATTCTCAGTTTACATGATAATATGACCGTGTTTATTTTATATTTTTCGATAATTTCATCATTAAGTACTAAAAATAATTAATATTAGATCTTGTGAAAGGGCTGTTTCTGGACGAGTTAATTTCCTCTCCGCGTTTTCAATTTATTTCATCATTGTTTTATAATGCCAATATTTTTATCCTACGTCATATTGCCTCAATAATCACCCATGTCCTTCATTTGCTTCCTCAAAGACTATCTTAAACGCGTAGAAATTTGGTTATTCAATTATAGATCGTATATAAGTGAGCTCTAATACGTTTTTGGTTCTTTTTCGCCCTCAGCTCAACCAAAAAACGAAACACAGGAAACGAACGAGGACGATTACTGAATAAAAGCGATGTGCTGGGCTGGATTCCTGGGAGTGTTACGAACGAGTACATCCTTATTGCTGGAAAAAACGAGTCGAGATTCTCTTCGAAACCTAATCCTGAATGCGTAGGAGGAGAAAATCTTCGCGAGAGGGGTGCAGAGGCCAATCTCCCCCGCCCTCTCCCCTTCTTCCCTCACACTCCCCCCATTCTCGCCTTCTTCAGACAGGAGTGCCTTTCGATCTCGTTTCGCACCTCCTGAAGCTGAGATCCCACAAGCGAATAACCGAGGCAAGCAGAGAGAGATGGGTTTCTATATGCCATAAACTCACGATGGATTGCATCTGATCTCTATTCAGAAATACCCCCATGTTCTGCAAAGACACCTCTCTGCTTCTCCCATGTCTTTCCTGCCTCTCTCGAAGAGGGGAGAGGAGGAGAGAGAGAAGAGTGAATATTTTTGGACGGTGAGATCCTAGCGCGGGGAGCGAGAGTCTGAGGAACACTCCTCCAACCCCGTTTTCTATTTTAAATGCGGACTGCCGATGGTGTTAGGGTGGGATGGGAGAGTGGGAAGATTACCTTAAACCCATCCTCCTCCTTTCAACCTCTCTCCCTTCCCTCTCCCTCCGGTACACTCCTTCCTCTCTCTCTCCGCCACCTCGCCCTCCCACCTCATCGCGTATTCCGGAACCTCTCGTTCTGTGGTCCATCGTTCCCGGCATCCTCTATTCCTGCCCACCCACTCCAGGATCTTCTAGACCAGAGGGGTGCCTCAGTCAGTCGTGGCCCACACATCTAACACGACCGACATACTCTCGCTTCGGCTGACTCGCCTCCCTCGAGCGGAAACCCTACCTTATTCTTTCAGGTAAGAGGAAAGGGAATTAAATAACGTAAGAGAATCTGAAAAAGCCGTCCCTTCGGAAATCCTTCGTCCGACCGACCGACCTGTACGACAAAATCCGGCCAACGGCAAAAATGGAGGAGTGTGGTGTGCTCTCGTGTCCTTCTCGTGTCTTTAACACTTTCGCTGTCAGAACGACTCCCTTCGATTGTTTTCTGTTTATAAATCACGCTGCGAGAATATGGATACGCATATAGTGGATAAATGTTTTTTTATGTGAAATACGGATCGTTCTATTCTGTTACCAGTGACGAGGAAAGCTTGTGGTCAGTGCTTCAAGTGCTGCTGGAAGGATAATCTTCAGCACCTCATAAAGGCCGTATAGATTTGCTGCTGTGGTATTGGTAAAAATTGCCCTCGCTTAGTTTATAGATTCTACCATGCATGGTTAGTAAATGCTACAAATTACTTTCTTAAACTGTTTCGTAAGCTTAAAGGACAAAGAACTTCGCCGTGCGACGATCGTGAAGCGAAGCATGAGTGTCATAACACACTGGGTGTACTTTAAAATACATGCCCTCCACTTGTATGGTGCCTGATCCGGTAAAGTTTCACTAAATGATCGCAATAATTACTACTTCCTAGCTGAAATGGTTTCTGATGTTCTATTTACTTAATGTGCGCCAAGCCAAATAGGAGGCGTCAGTGGTCGTGATTGAGTAGTGGTGGACACAGCTTTAAAAATAAGTTATACATGCGTAGTTGGCTCGTTTAGATCGAGCAGGCGGATATTCTTTTGACCTAGTCTATTTATACAAGATCCCTGGGTGCTGCCGGACGCGTTACGCCGGATATTTGTGGAATTTCGTAATCGCGCATAGAATGGATAAAAAGGATAATGCTTTACTGCGGCTTCAGTTCTACCACCAGTCGGAATTTGGGCTTACGATAGACAGCCTCACAAGACTAAAACCGGTTCAGATTCCAATCGTATCTGAGGTAAACTACTTTATTGTGACATATACATTATCGCTCATCAATGGTCGAACTACACGATCACACCCAGATAGCACCGACACATTTGTCGTTGAGTTCGTCGTTTAGAACGAGGTGGCTCTCAAGATAACTCCTCTACGTGATGGAAGCGATCGAAAACATTTTCCAGCAGAAGTTTCCTTTGATAAATGAATCTTAACCGATGAAAAGAACCGCAGTTAAGACAGCGAACAACAAGGAGCAATGTTGCACTGAATGCCTTTCGTACCTGTTCACTCGGATCGTTTGAGGGAAAAGTCATACAAAGATGTGGTGACTTTGAAGGATACATATTAAAGAAGATTTGTGCAAGTCAAGTGCTTGAGCACATATAATAGCTACATCATGTCTTAACGCTCGTACACTGCCGTAGTGGGCGAAATACTTCAAGTAATATAGAAAATAAGTCATTTTTCTCCAATTCGCGTGTGTTTTATAAATCGTTCAATGTTAGGTATTGAAGAGAAAGGCCGAACCAGAAGATATTGAGTTACTCATCATTGTTTCTGTTATTTATCATTTTTTATAACATATTACTGACACATCAGTGAAAAAATATCACGGAAATTACCCGTATTATTGATCAGGGAAATTATAAATTGTATTTCTACTGGGACTGAAAGATAAAGATGGCTCTCTTGGCGAATAATTTGCGATTCGCTTGTACATATTCATAAAGTTAATGCAAGACTCAAATCTCTAAACGAGAACAAACAGCAATACGAGCACAATTTTACGCTTGATTTGAATGGCAAAATAATGATACATGGTACGAAGAGGGATGATTATGAAGTCATTATTCGAATTGCGATGAAGAATTTAATTTTGGAATTTGTCCGAATGGAATACATGACCGTTAGGAATGTCGCGATCGAAACGTGTTTTGGGACATCCAAGTATGTTTTTTGTGAACTGCTTTCGCTTAAAAAAACGTTTCTGTTCTTATAAATGCATACTCTGAGGTATCGCTATTTTCCATTCGAGTATTTTCGTCCACCGAAACCAGAAAATCTGCCAATGACGAATGTCCCCGATTTATTAGCCCGTAGTGTCCCGGCGGCCATATTCCCCCTCTCCAACGCACGTAAACTATCGTGAGAAGTCCGCGTCTGAAAAATAGAGGACGAGAGGGCGGTTAGGAGGATATCCGATGCATGCACGCGTGAATTTCCCCCGTCCGCCTCTTTTCGTCCCATCCCCCCACGCCCCCCCCCCCTCCCACCTCCTCCCTTCCCCTCAGTCCCGTCTCTCCGCCTCCAGCCACCAAATATGGCCTCCCTCGTATCCCATTTCGGCTCCCGGATGGGTGGGCTCCCCCGTGGTGCCGAGGAGGGTGGGGAGAGGAAGGCGGAGAGAGGAGAGGGCGGGCGTTGACGGCGGAGGGAGGGTAGTATCTCGTAAGGGCTTCGGGTTATTTTGGGTACACCTTCAGCCCTCATTACTCCCCCCTCTCTCTCCACCCTCCCCCCATTTCTCCCTTCCCCCGACCCCACCCAACTATCCCTTTTACCCCTTTTTTTGCCTTGACCAAGCATCCATCCACCCCTCCTTGCTAATCTCATCATCCACCCACAAAAGGTATACCACTTACAATATCTTTCAGTCTACAGAAGCCTCATCATCATCATTAACGTGATCTTTATTTTTTCTCCCCGTCCAATTCTATTGAGAGGATGATTTATTTTGGGGAATCTCCAGAGTTGGCTTGAGTTTAAAAAAAAATTAATGATTAGTTTTGGCTCACCAGCTTCCATTCTCAGATTTTGAAAACCATACAAATTCATTTTAATTTTTTTTTGTGTATTCAGGAAATTGGTGCATTTTCCTATTTGTTTGATTATATTTAATAATTCCACTCCATTAAACACTAATGACAAACGGATTGTCTGAAAGTTAGTTTTTATATTTAGCCACATCTGTCATTAGACTATACTGATCTACACTGTACAAACAACATATTTTTGGTATAAAAACTTGAAGCTTATTACTTAATTGTAAGCATGTCATTATACTTCATGATTGAGTCACCCTAACTTAGGCATTATATTATTTTTCATGACATTTCCTTTTGAAACATAAAGAAAATTCTAACCCAAATTATTGAATTATTTATTAAAAATATAGTGATATGTTAATTTAAGTTTTGATTGGTATTTTATTTTTAAAAATTTATTTAAAAGCAAATAAGGCCAAAATGCATTACATAAAAGTAAAAAGTAAGTTAAATATGAAATATCGTAGAGGCTACTTAGTTATCTTAGCAAAATATATGTATATCATCTACAACAATGTACATATTTTGAATTCCTTTGATATAATTAATAATGTTAAAAACAGGTTTCAATTTTAACTGCTATTTCATAATCATTATGTATTTGTCCATCAAAACCAAATAATATAAATTCAGAAAACTCATACAGTAAAATATTATTCCTATATTTTCAGGGAAAAATAAAATCTTCATTAGAGAAGAGACACAAAAGTTATATAAAATGTTATATGCTTTCTTCCCTCATAAATCAGTTGCTAAATTGAATCATTTTATGATTATTAGAATCATAAAATTTAGATCTATATTACTACATATCTTAATAGTCATTATGCTTCTCCTAAGTTTTCAAAATGCCATATATAAAATTATTTGAGTGAAAAAGATTTTAAATGTTGAATTTTTTAAAGTTTTCACTTTTTAACTCTTAATTAGGTACAGCAATAGCATCTATTATATTATGAACTAAATTTTCCATAGACTGTGTTTTAAGTATGTGCATATCTATGTGTATTATGTTAGTGCATATCTTATATATTTTTCTTTGGGTAAATTATGATATAATATGTGTTTTTTTAAAGGGTCCAGTGAGGACTAAACTCCAGCAAAATGGCGGACGATGAGGTGAGGTGAGTATCAACCTGAATCCTCATTTGAGAAAGCCCGTTAAAAATTGGCATTCTGAAAGTTTCCCTAACTCATATACATAATCTGAAACTAAATTTATGGCATAAACTTCATCTCAATCACTCATGCTAATATTCACCCATGAACTTCAGAAAACAAAATTAATATATGCTTTACTGTTTGTCTCTATGTTATGTAACCACAAGTCTTTTTTTTGTGTGTATGCCCTTTACTTTCATCTGTAACCCTGTCTTTGCTGCCATGCCCACGCACCCAAGTCATTGTCATTTTGAGATGCATATCTTCTTTTAAAAAATTTCGGGACAACATTTTTAATCCCATCTAAATTAAAAGTTTTATTCCTATTTTTCATTTTTCTTTATCATAATTATAAATTTGACATTTTAATTTTTTGTGAAATTTAAGAGCATAAAAATATTGCAATTAAATTTGAAGGTAATGATTAATTGTATATTTTCTAAAGTAGTACTTCCTGTGAATAATTAAAAAAATTAATCATTCTGTCATACATAAATTACATTGTTCACCTGCTAGAAAAAATCATGACAATATCTATGAAGGAATATTTTTAAAAATTGAATGCTTGATGAAAGACTCAATATAAAAATTAACACAAGTAGAAGACATTAGGCAGATTTTTATAAATTTCCATCCATCCATTTAAATGTTTGTGTTTCATTATTCTTGTGTAAACCACCCTTATTTATCCCCAACATTGATCCAGTTTTGTTTTCAATGTAGCCAAAGCAACTGTTCTTGTAAATCTCTTTTTAACATGACTGACACATTACCATAACAAGTGAGAATTTTAAAGTCCTAGCAAATTCAAACAAAGCAATTTTGAATGATAATGCTCATCCTAATATGCAGATTTCACAATTATATTAATTTTTGTCAAAAAATGGTCCAGTTTTAAACATAGAAGTGCCACAAAGTTAAAATGATTAAAATTAAAATTTTATATAACATATCAAATTTATGTTTATACAAATGTTATTAAACTATAGTAGTTTTTCCACCAACTATTTTATAAAATTGCTAATGAGTATATTAATATTCATCAAAAAAGTGAAATAATCTCAATAAACATAAATGAACACATGAATCTGCATAATTAATGGATGGTCATTATTGTACTCATTGTTCTCACTGAACCCTCAAACCTATTATAAATAAACTCATTTCCAATGGTCAAAATATAAAACAGAGTAACAAATAGGAAACATGCCAAAATCCTATTGGATGATTCACTTGGTAAGTATTTGTGTGAAGTGTGACAGAAGACTTGGTGTCCTTTTGTTCTGTGGCGTGTGGCATGATACAAAATTTAGAGAGCTTTATATTTTCCATTTTCCACTTATAAAATGCATGGCTATGCTCTATTTTTATATTGCTCATTTCTCTATGGGTGAAATATTTCGATGATATGTTTTTGATATTTTTGAATCAAACGATTTTGAAAATTAAGAGCGATTATCAGACTCAAAAGGTGTTGACTTTGAAATTTTTGTCACTTTCACAATGATTTTGTGTGATTATAGAATAGTCAAGCAATAATTGTTTTTTAAGGTGAAAGGGTTTTACGTTAAATGCATGTTAAATGTTTTTGGTCCTCTTTGTAAATTATTCACTTGACCAATTTTATTTTTCACTTGGTTTTTCTTTGCACTTTTATCGATGAAACTTGACTTCAAGTGAATATTTTCATCGTTTGATTTTTGTGACACTGTTTTTGTCTAAATAGTACAATTTTTTATCTGTTCAAGTGACAGTGGGTGTTTTTTCTTCAAAACTGAGTGCACATCCATTAATTTGAATAATCACCTAATTTTGCATAATAAGACCATTTTCACATGTTTTAAGACTGCAGACTGTATTGTGTTGAGTTTTAATGTTGGACTGATGGCTTGATGTTCCTATCTCAGCACCGAGGAGGAGGAGGAGTACAACGAGGAGACAGCCGTAAGATAATAATGTTGATCAATTCCTATCATTAGCTATGTATATACTGTATTATACTAAACACACCTCCTCTCCTGCATAGACATCAAAATTTAGAATGACTATGTTAAAAGTAAAATGAAGCTATTATTTTCTCCATTATTTTTTGCAGATAAATTTAGTGAAAACTCATTTAGTAATATTTTTTGAAAGGCTTAACCTGTAGTTACCTTTTCTATGCTATTATTATTGTCTACACATAATATATTTTCCTTAACAAAGCTCTTGTTCAAACACATTTTGGTGCATTTTTCCAACAATGTAATGCTTATAAATCATAACAATGTTTGATGTAGCCACATTTTAGAAATTTGAAATGACTAGCAGTAAAACGGATATGCCTGTATTTGAAAATCAATTGAATTCTGATAGTTTGCCAAATTTTGTGAAAAATCAAGTATATCAAATGATGTGTACTCTTGTCTAATTGAATTCTTTCATTTATCTTTCAGAGAAAGAGAATTGAGGAGGCACGTAATGGGTTTTCGTGGTCCCCCTAACCGCATGATGCAGTAATAACTGGTGACATGGTTCCTTTCACAAAATTATGCAAATGGAAAATGCATTAGATTCAAACTTTTATATTTTTATTTATACCATATAAGTTTCTTTAACATGAAAATTTCAATTTATAGTTGCCCGATCAACGGCACAATAATTGAACATTTTCATTAATGAAAATGAACTTTGGTTTAATTCTTTTATGTTGATGTCACCTTTGAATTCTTAATCAAAATATTACTGGTGTTCCATTTGCAATTATTTTTAAAACCTTCTGCCACTCTGATAGAAAGTGAGTATTTTCAGTATTATGGTAATTATTAAGAATACAAACTAAATCAAGCAATAACCTAATTTCCAACTAAAAAGTGATATTCAAATCATTATTCACATGAATCCTGTAAAATAGCCATGACAATTAATATCTTGAAATTATTAATCAAGATTAAGTATAAATGTTACCTACTGTATTAATTTTGACAATTTGTCATTAACTATTAATACTTTTATTTTTGTGTTGTAACTATGCTAATTATAGACATTCATACTCAATAAAAGAGAAAATCTCATATTCATTTATATGTGTTAACATGCTGCATTTTAAAAAGTATGTTCTTGCTGTGGGTGACTTAAATGGTTGTCTGTAATTTGATTCACAGTAGTTTAGTTTTTACATTCTCTTAACTTCATGTTTGGTAGAACAATAAACCCTTAACATTTGTAGGGGCTGCATTCCTAGAAATCACTGTGAATGTTAAATCCACAAATGTTACAAGATTACAGAGAAAACTTACTCAAGTTGCCAATTGTTACACCTGCAATTAGTCAAACAAAATAGTCAATGAATAATCAAAAATATGAATGTTGAGGGTTTACTGTACAAAGTAATTAATTAAAATTTTATCCCCAGGATAAATTCCTGAAGTCATATCTATTCATACTTTTGATTTAATTTGTTTTACCTTATATTCATCTAGATAAATAAGCCCCTTCAAAATCTAAAACACCAATTAGAATTGTGACCAAAATTAAAGCATAATAGATTAATAATTTCAGAAAAATTACTGTGAATGTTTCTTTTCAAAATGAATCTCAATATCAAACAACTTAAAAATATATTTTTTGGCATAATAAAACATTATAATCATAAAAAATTTTCATTTAATATTCAAGAAAATTATATTGATAACTGCAGATTCTCCCACATTAGAGGATAAGTAGTGGTAATTAATACTAAGGAGATTGTTAACATAATATATTTAAATGATAACAGGAGAAGAAAAGGAAGCAGAAGGAGATCGAGCGCAAGAGGGCTGAGGTGCGCAAGCGCCTGGAGGAAGCCTCAAAAGCCAAGAAGGCTAAGAAGGGTTTCATGACCCCTGAGAGGAAGAAGAAACTCAGGGTGAGTAGAAGATATTGTTCAACTATTCCATAGTCAATAGCTTTTTCAAGTTTCCAGAAGATCCATGGTTAAGTTCCACACTTATGATCAAGAACAGACAGGGCTAATTGTTTCAGGAAAAGGGCCAATTGACAAGATTTGGTAATCTATTAAGGTCAGCACATTTATGATGGGCTGATGTTAGCAATAGCTATAAAAAAAATTCCTGTGGCACAAATTGTTAAAAAAGAAAATTTATATACATAATGTACTGTGCATTATAAATACTATTTATTGACATAAAAAATCTTTTGAAGTACCAGGAACAGTCCAAGACTGAAATTTACACAATCCTAGTCCAATGCCAAAACAAAATTGAAATTTTCTTCCTAATTTTCTCACAGAAAAGTCCTTTATTTAAATTTAATTTTTTATATTCACTTTTGCTGTTTTCTACAGTCAACATTCACTGAATGTTCCAAAATTTACCTAAATACCAAAACACTTCGTTATATCAATACTATTCATATAAAACTAAAAACTTATTGCTGACCAATACAAGTTTTATTAAAAATTTCTTAAACTTAATTCAATCACTCATGAAATAGAATATAATGAGATAGAGTAATATAAAATCACATTATGGATTTAAATTTAAAATTTAAGAAGAAACTTGAGAAATGTAAAACTGCAGGTACATTCTTATTTCTTTCATGATGAATTCTCCACTATTTTAATATTTTGTATGAAATATTTCTTATTATTATTTCACATTTAGTAAACTTTATCACGATTTATAATTTGGCTTGATATTTTCAATCCTAATGTAGTTCTATAATTCATTATGATATTTTTGGTAATGTTCAGAATGAGTTTCACAAAACTGTGTATTCCATTTGCAGCTCTTGTTGAGGAAGAAGGCCGCTGAGGAGTTGAAGAAGGAGCAGGAGAGGAAAGCAGCCGAGAGGAGGCGTATCATTGAAGAACGGTGTGGGAAACCCAAAATCATCGATGATGCCAATGAAGGTAAAAGACGAACTCATTCTTAGTATAAGGAGATTTGGCCACATCAAGAGATGAATTTTTTAATTTTATTCCATAGTATCCACCAGTCAAGATATTTTGACAGCAGCTCTTAGAAGAACAAATCAAATTTTCCATTGTATAACAATAGAAATTGAACAGAAGCTTTAAATCACAAAGTTAAATTTGCAGGTGACAGTTGAAAAATTTGGAATCGTGTAAAGCGGAGCCTAGGAAAATTATTCAACCTGTAGCTATCAAACAAAACTTATAAATTTTTCATGTAATTGAATTAAAATTTGACCAAATGCAGAAAGGGATGATACAATTAATTATTAAGACAATCTCTAATTAAAATAGGGTCTTTTGGTTTTTTTCTTGCAATTTATACCACAGGATGATTTCCTTGGACCTCAAAACTATAAATAGGAATGTCTATGAAAATTATTTATTTGTTTGAATGTTGATAGAATTATTTTATTTTGCAAACAGATTCACTTAAGAGAACCCTTAGGGCTTATCACGAAAGGATCAATGCTTTGGAGGATGAGAAGTTTGATTTGGAGTATGCGGTCAAAAAGAAAGACTTTGAGGTACAAAATCTCTCATAATACGATTATATGCTTCTGTACCTGCTGAATATTTTTAAAAACTAATTTTTCTCTTTGACAATTCCAGTCTTTATCATGTTTTGATTTTATGCTATTTTATGAAAAACTCACAAAACTAAACCTACTTTTGTTGCACTGCAATGCCTGATGTGCCATCAGAATTGAGGAAAATATAAATATTTGGTATAGCAAATTATTTTAAGCGTAAAACTGGAAGCTATATGCATTCCTTTTGTTTAACAAATGCTGCTAATAAGTATATTGTTTAATAGATCACTTCTTTCACTGTTTTATAAATAAATGTGTGTGCTTCTTCAATGAATACAGAATTACAATAAGTATACACTCTTCATCTTCTTCTGTGCTACTGTGATGTCTGACCATAGATCAGCCATTGTCTGGACAAGTCTTAGAGTTAGTTTGAAGGAGACCTAATGGTGACCTAATACTCTATAAATTTTCAGTTTTAATCACAAAAAAAATGCCTTTTTAATAAGCTTAAAGAGGCATTTACATGGTTTATCTATAATGAATAAAAAGATTTATAAAATTATTACCTGATGAATAAGAATAACATTTCATAAAGCAATTAAATTAATTTTTATATTTAATAGTTTTCAAATACAAAGATCACTTCATTGATAAATTCTATAAAATACCTTGTGTAAAATTAAATACAAAGTAAAAAAATGTTAAATTTTTAATTAATTACTTGACTCAATATTTGCTCATTTTCAAAATATAGGAACTTAATAGCTACATCTAGAGCTTTATCTACTTCAGTCTGCTACTCAAAGACTTGATCCATACCCATGTACTCTTCTTCCTTCTGTCCTTTCTCTATGACATAATTAGATATTCTTTACGATCTGTTTCTTTTCACCATCCATTTCTTCTTTCACATTATTTCCAGACCCTTCAACCACTGTAGTACTTTTATTACATTCTTCCTTCTTCTGTTTCTTTTCTTTCACTTTCTTCTAATCACTTTCTCTTGTAAATCTTGTCTTTCTTCTTTATTTACCTTTTACTTGCAGTTTTATAAGCTTGAATTCATCTCATTGAAGCACAGCCAGTAGTATGGAGAAGTTAATATAAATAAAAATATTACCTCTGGTTTAAAACCAATATATTTTTATCTAGAAGCCATCTACGTAGGCAAAATTATATTTATATTATCTATAAAACACAATAGCAAATTTAAAAACAATGAAAGAAATTTATAAACTAATGTCAACAACATTGGTTTAGGAATTTCTCTATTGTATTTAAGTTGTCATCAAAGAAATCTTGGCCTAAAATCAAATGATAAAAAGAAGCCATAAAGTAATTCAAAATGGTTTTTATGAATGAAACTATATATTCAAAGAGAATAATTATTGGTAGGTATAGAAGAAAACAAAGAAAATATTCAGCCTCCTAAATTAAGGACCAACGAATGGACCCACCAGAGAAATGTGGTCGCCTTTCTCCCTTCTTACTTGCTGACTGTGCCAATGATCACAATTCACTCTTATGTTCCTTCTGTTTTTCTAGCCGAGCTTCAGACTATTTGCAGAGAGTACTACAACAGAATATGTAGTCTTGAAGGTGATAAATATGATATTGAATGGGCAATGAAAATGAGAGCGTTTGAGGTAAAATAATTGTGGGTTTACTGATTATGTTGGCATCTATTTTTCTTTTGATTATCCCTGATACTATTCTTATATTTATTAGTGTTCATGTTGTGCACGTTGATGACAAATAAAGCTGGCATTCTAAGCCATGCACAGCAGCTGAAAGCAGAGAGGATAGGAATCAACTATTATTATATATTTCCACTGAAATACCAGTCCACCTGCTGTTTCCTGCCTCGCTCTCCTCCTTTAAAGCAATCAATGTTCTGCTGAAAAAGCTCCAAAATCCCCTTCCCACCAAATCAGAGAATTACCTATTCTTGCAACCACCCCCAAACTCATTCTTGCTTTCAGGGAGGCTTTGTGGAGGGGGAAATCATTCCTGAAAAAAAAAGTTATTCTGAAAATTACTTTGCAGTTAACATGTGTTACGTAGAGTGGGAGAGAACACTGTGATTTTGATGTTAGACATTTTTGTTAAGGATTTTATAAGACCACATACAAATGCTGTTTGACTCATGAAATTGTGCTAATAATTTACATTTTAGCGCAACTCAAGTCGGTCTTGAAGAACTATTATGATCGTGTAATGCTGTGTGAGTCACAGAAATGGGATTTGGAATATGAAGTGAGAAAGAAAGATTACGAGGTATAGTGTCTCCCTGTAATTGCCTTCTGTTTATACAGTGAAGTTTGCAAATTTTCACCAGCCCTGGATTTCATTTGCTCACATCTTGTTCACATTGACGATAAAGTAGTTCGTGTTGCATGAAAAATCTTTGAAGGGGAAAACAGCAGACCTTGTTTAACAATAAATATATCAACCTAATTATAAAGCTCCTAGTATTGTATAATTCAATATAATAGACTTAAAAATTACATTTTACCACTGTTATCACAATTATCTTTGCTCAACCAAAATAAATTCAATAAAGTTTATTTTTTCTTCTGTGCTTCAAGAAATATCCATCTGATCTATTTTTAAGATATTTATTTTATGTAACACCCATATGGATAATCAAAGAATAATTTTATAAAAACATTCCAAATTATCCAACCATGAAAAATCAGGAGATTAATTGGTCTTGCATAAAATTCGATCAAAATGCAATTTTAGTTCCGTATTTAACATCTAATGAAACAGTTGGCAAGAAGTTTGCAAAAACCCAGGGCTGGTTTATAATAAGCTCATCAGCACCTAACCAAAACTAGTCAACCAATGCATATGCATATTTGTCTCGTGATATAGGATTTTAGTCCCTATAGAGTGTTCCATAGCATTCCTGGGCTGCCAGTCATGCGTACACAAACATTTAGAAATATCCTGAATGTCTGACATAATATATGCACGTATATGGGCAGTCCACATGTTTTGTGTATGTAAAGTGAATTCACTGTGAGTCAACGAAACTTTTCATTAAAATGCTGTTTTATATGTATGGTGCAAAATCCATATTCTAACTCGAAAAACAGAGGGGGAAGTCATTGGTAGACTTTTACATTAATGGCATCTAAAAGCAAAATTATTAATCGGATTGAAACTAGAAGCTGATGGGTGTACAAATATATACAAATAACCATTCCTTATTCCCTCTATCATCCAAACTTCCTGTGTTCCTCACACCAGTACTTCCTACCCCCCTTTTTTTTTGGAGAGGACCTAAATATTCCACTGACTAGTCAGTTATTGAAATCATATTTTTCCTTGACTGCTTCTGATGAAGTTTCTTTTTTAATATAATCAATCGTATATCGAGAGATTATTGAATATGTTTTTACCATACAAGGATATTTGCTGTTGATACTAAGTTATACTTTGATGTATTTTATTTTGCATGAAAAATAGAGAAATACACAAATATTCTTTAGTAACTGGTTTTTTACATTAGAAAACTGATAATTTAGGTCAATTTATCCCCAAACAATGTAGCTTTGAGTTTTTGTGTATGTGGTAGAAGTTAACAATTTTTATGCAATATTTTCATCAAATGAATTCCCTATAATTTGTATATTTTGGAATCAAAAGCAATCATATGAGCTGCAATTTTTTGTAACTTTTAAACAGGTTTGGTCAACAATTTGTACTCAAGAACACTCTGAGGAAGGATATGTTCAAATGATAATATGTCAAAGTGGAACATTAACTGTCCTCAACTTTGTATTCCAAATCCAATTGTGATAACATGCAAACCCTTAATTATCCTCTATCTTCATACATATATTTTATATGAGTTAAGTCATAACTTCTTGCTTATTACTCTTTTTTCTCACCCTCAGAGAAGGATTATTTCTTGTTTAGAACTTAGCACTTTTTAGCTTGGTGTTTTAACATCTTTTTTGGATGGCAGAAGAAATGGTGGAATCACCAGTTGTCGAGGGTGAGAGATGGAGAGTATGTTAACACCATTATAAGGATGTGACCCCCTCCATAAAATCCCTCTCGCTCTCTCTCTTCCTTACGTGCTTGTTGCTTCTTTTTTCAGTAGTTCCCCTTTTAAGTCACCCTCAATCCCGTTTATTCTATTTCTCCCTGCGGAAAAAGATAAAAAACCTTTTATATTAATTTTCTTTGTCATTATATCTGCCTCTCTCTTTTGCTCTCAGCTGACCATTGACAGTGAGAGTATGGAATTTGCACCATATTACATGATTTTGTGTAGTGCTGACAATTAGAAAACAAGGTAGAATAGAAATGATGTGTTCTTTTTTTACCAATAATTGATACCTTTCTTAATAGTCAGAAAAATAATAACTTTTATACTCACTTTGCGAGATCATTTTGGATGGATGAAAATTAGTCAAATTACTCATATATACGTAGATGCTTGACAACTAGGGCCAGGAAAAAGAAACCTTTTAATTCTTGCCTGTGCAATATGCCTGTTATGTTGTGATTCCTCCCTTTATAGTGTTTACCTCTATTCAAGTCATTTTTTTGTCAACCCAAGAAAATTTTGAATCAGTGCATATTATTATCATGTTGCCTACAAAACCATTATGCATTTTTAAAAAAGCAGTATGATTTTTTAAATAAAATACTGCTTGAGCATAATAAGAACCAAGAGCATGTTCTCTAAATCTTCAAATGGAAAACAGCATACATTTGCTTATTAGTCTATGTTTTTCACAAGATGCTGCCCAGATGGGGCACAAGAACCAAGAGCCTGTATATATATATATATATATATATATATATATATATATATATATATATATATATATATATATATATATATATATATATTATATATCTTTTTTGAAAATACAGTACAATTCATATTTTTTTGGAACACAGCATAATCATTTTTACATTATCATATTTTTTATACTCATTAGAGGTATCAGTACACATAATATTAAGAAACTGAGGAGGAATCATTAAATGAATTAAAAAAGATTAAGCCATATTTAAAATTTTTAATTAGATGTAATTAAGAACTTTTCTTAAATTGCAGATATTTTGCCTCTTATTTGAATATTAGTACAATAAATTTTCTTTCTGTTTTTGCTGGTAATATTAAAGTTGTATAAATGCATCCATAAATATTTTTACATAACGATGTTTTTATGAAAGATAGAAGAGCAGCAATAACAACAAGAATTTCGGATTTGTTGTTACCAGAAGAAAATTGACTCAATCTATTGCCAGAGGGAACACATAATTTTATCTATACTGCTCCTTTACTGAACTGAATACCATGGTCTAAGACCAGTTTTTTTCACAGCTACTCATATACTGCTGACTACAAAGGATTTGTTCTTATATCATGCCAAATGTAAGAGAATTGTTTAACATAATGTCTTTATGTGAAATGAACAACAAATTTTCTTCCTTTCATCTGTATTTACACTTTTTGCAAGCTTGCAACTATCTCCTTTCTTTGATGTCAATATCCAGGTTATTAAATCAATCCTGCAATGTGGGATATGTTCACCAACTGTTAACAATATGGTGACAATTGACCTTCCCAATACAGTTACTCCTTTACTGATTGATTACCCAAAACCATTTCTCACTTCTATCTCCATTTAATGATTCACCTGCACCTCTACAGTTCTCTTACAGAGCTGATAACATCACCTGACTTGAGTTTACACTTCTTTACTTAGGATGATCCAGTACACTGCTCCTTTCGTCTTCCTAATGACATATTCTTTAGCAATCTATAAGTTGTCCTTCCTTTCATTTTTTTCTTGGGACTGATTTTATGTGAATGAAAAGACAATCTTAAGGAAATATTTTATGTACAATAAAGTTTCAAACATAACAAAATTACTAACACTTCCACAAACCGACACAAATCTTTTTACTAAAATCACACTCATAATCTTGCTTTATAAAAACCTCTATCTAAAATAATATGCTGTATATTACTTTTTCTGTCTTTAGGAAATATGCAGTTAACTTGTTTGTTCATTTTATACATCTATGTACATACCTTTCTAAACTTAGGTATTTACAATATTTGTTATTACTTTTATTTTTTAAATTCATATTTATTTTTTAGTTTTCTCACATCATTTTGAACTATTTGTTATAAAGATACCTACTTTTTATTTTACATTTATTTTTTTTTAAACTTTTTGTTTTACTGACAAATTTGCAACATATTATTTAGCATGGTGCTTTTGTTTTTGGATAGTGCATGTTGATTTGTATCTTAATTAATACATATATTTTACATCTATGGTATCATTGTCAGAACTACCTAACTTTATTTTAAAAAGGAATTTCATTTTCAAGTAGTTATACTTTGATAAAATTTTTGATTATTTATTTTACAAAACACTTAAAAAATCATTTTTTCAATAGATTATCTTACTTTGAACAATTAAGTTTGATTGTATGTTCAACTCAAGAACTATTGTTTTGCATTAAATTCCTTTGGAAGTATTTAGCAAAGAAACTTTAGCTACTTAAACAACTCACATATAAACATTTTATTCAATTATTACCCAACAGATCGCCGACCTGAACAGCCAAGTGAATGATCTTCGTGGCAAGTTGTAAGTTGAACTTTATTTCTTTAAATATAAATTTACCACACTTACGAAATTCTATGTAGATTTATTGCAAGGATATTTTGCTATATAAATTATTTAATTATCAAAATTGGTTATATTTGCCATATTATTTTCATATAATTTGCCACCACACCTTTGTGCTTTGATGAAATTTGAATCACTGTAAACATTCTTATAAATGGTTATTCTTTACATCATGCAACTATTGTTATTAATGCCATTAACAGCATGAAGCCAACACTCAAGAAGGTCTCGAAATACGAGAACAAATTTGCCAAGCTGCAGAAGAAGGCAGCTGAGTTCAACTTCCGTAACCAACTGAAACAAGTTAAGAAGAAGGAGTTCACTTTGGAAGAAGAAGACAAAGAGGTAAGTGAATGTGCAAAAAGATTAGTGAAAGGATAATGAGAAGACTTTTCTTTTTTTATATGTGCCTGTAATGCACTCTTCAAGCACCCATTACACTTTCATTTATTTAAATAATTTACTAATCTAATATCATTGTATTATTGATCATAAATCTTCATTAAATTTAGTACTACATATAGAATTCTGAAGCTTAAACATTGACTTTTTAAAGGCGATACTTTCTTGAAAAATAATAATTTCATAATAATACATCAATTTCTATTTTAGTATTTATTATATAGCTTTAATTAAAGTATATCTATATCTTTCATAAACTTAAAACAACTACAAAGAATTAGAATGAAATTACTAATGAGCACTTAAATTTTTCATCTTTTACAAATATAATTAATTTTTCTGACAAAGGTGTGTTTCAAGGAATCTTAAGAGTTTGAGTTCTATCACTTTCTGTCACTTGCATGTTCTTCTGTGTAGTTGTCATGTGTCATACCAGTAATTCTGTTGATTAGACTTTCCTTAAATAGTCACCTAAAAATATAAACCTATCACAGTTTGTGATAATGTTATTGTTTATGTGTGTGTACTTGTCCTTTCACAGCCCAAGAAATCGGAGAAGGCAGAATGGCAGAAGAAATAAGACATCACCATTCTCTCAATATTAATATTATAAAAAACTTCACATTTGAATTTTTGATTTTAAACAAGCCAACATTTTGTCCTTTTGTGCATAAACTGTCCTTTGTGGCGACAGAATTGTATTGACGTACTTAAAAATACAATGCCATCAAAGTAGAACACTCTTTGTTGTTTGTATTCTTCCTTTTGAATTTCTCATTTATTTTTACCTACAATAGTTCAAATCTTTGAGCACTACCTACATTTTTGTTGTTTTATAATTAAAATTTTTCCTCTATGTAGTGTATTTTTTATGTTCTTCTATTTTATTGTGCTCTTTGTAGACTTGTAGTGAACTGTCCTTTTTCTAATTATTATTCTTAAATGTTGTGCACTTTTGTGAAATTTTTGTTATGGAGTCTTTTTTCTGATATTTTGTCCCAAACAGATATTATCACAGATGGTAATGGTTATCTAAAACTGACTCTTTAAATGATTTTTCAGGCAGTACACTTGATTTTTATACTGCAAAATAGTTTTAATGAAGTTGAAAAAAGATTTTCATTTTTGATATTCACAAGTTTTTGTGGTGATTTCAAATTTTTGTTCACTATTCAAAAGATAATGTTTTTCTGAGGAAATACTCAATAATTAATATAGATGAAAAGGTCCATCAGAGAAATGGTGGACGATTTACTTCATGGTTATAAGACTTTCCAGATTTGATTCTTCACGAGGTGAGAGTTTCAAGTTAAATGAAATTCTGTTATGAATTTATTGCTCTTGATACTAACTTGACTGACAAATGCCTCTGTTCTACTGATTATACAAATTTATTTTGAATGAATATGCAAACTACCTTTATAACAAGAGATAAAAACTAATGAGTCATCTTCAAAATTCCAACACAACAATTAAAAATTTTGCAAGGAAACTAATTTATCACATAAAAAATATGATGTATATAGCTTGAAATTTTAATATAATTTAGTATCTACAGTTAAAATTGTCTTGCAAGAATAATTCAATACATATTATTATACAGTGCATTGACAACTAACTAGCTGCTCGGGATCTGAAAGTTAATATACTCTCTCAGTATGCACCATTTTAATAATTATTTATCATTCATTGTAAATATTTTTGAACATAGCCCAACTAAGCGAAATCCTCTATTCTTTCTTTAAATAAGAGTTCATTTTTCTATTAACAGAAAAATTGATTCCCCATCCTACAAAATTTACCACTCCATATTTAAAACATCCTCACACTGAAATTAATCACACCACTTGAGAATCTAATATATGAAATCTAATATAAATATTCGCACTTACACATCCTGCTTAACTGTTTCCAGAATTTGAATGTAAGAGCAGTATATCTGATGGACAAATATATTTTTTTTCAGCAAAAGAAACCAGACTGGTCGAAGAAACCCGGAGACGAAAAGAAGGTAAAGGAAGATACAACTGAACACCATGAGCCAGCTCCTGAACCAGCTGTTGAGGAGCCCATTGAGGCAGCCGCATAAAATCAATTTTTTTATTTTTAAATCCACCTAACACATCCAAAACGTGCATTTCAACTCCAGCTATTTTGATTTTTATTCAAGATCAGTCAAAGGGGTTGGGACCTGATAAGAGGAGAGTAAAAGGTTGAATTTTCATTAAAAGCTTTGCACCAACATACGTACCGATATGGATAGGAATTTATACGCTCCCGACATGATGGTCTCACTCTGACACAAAGGCATGACAAGCATTATTTTCACTTTTTGGAAAAAACTTTTAAGTCTACAACGACCTGAAAACCATTTTTGTTCTTTTTTCTAAATAATTGTAGCCCAAATGGTTTTTGTGCATACCAACATTTTTCGTTTTCCCCAATTTTTTCCTGATTATGTTTTGTTTTTTGTTCCCCCTATCTGGTATGTTGCATGGGCTACATATTTTTGTGGCTACATTTCTAGCACTATCTGTTTTTCATAGATATTTGGGATTCCCATAAAATATTGCTTGTTTCGTTATACTGTTTTTCCCTATATCTAATCATGGTACGTGGTGTGGCATTACATGTATGTGATGCTACTATGCATATCCATATCTGTCCATGCACATTGATTGTTGTTTCTATGAATACCTTACAATGCAATGATATCGTGAATAATATTCCTGTATCATTAAAGTCTTGTTAAAATGTGCTGAGCTAAACTATTCGTTTACTTAGCTCACACTCCTTATAGTTGTAATGTATTGTATGATTTCACCCATGATAGGCTAATTTTGTTTGTACATGCATTATTTTGAAAACAAATAAATCAAGGTGATATGTTGGTGTATGTCATATGTGTAGTTTTGATTTGTTTTAGCGTCTGATAAAATGTTTACCTTGTACAAATAGATAGATGTAAATGAGATTTATCTGTTTCCCTTTGTTCAATCATGGGATTACCTCAAGAATTTTATGTTGTATTGACTTTGTGGAATGGGAATCCCATAGCTGTACATACAGTGATCAAGTTTTGGAAAATCACTGTATGGTTTATGAGTGCTTGGTTTTGGACCTTAAAAGCATGTGCATTCAGTATTCATTTCATGACAGGTATGATGCCCTTTTCATTTCCATTGTCTGGAAAAGGTTTTTTTAGGAATAGTTATGTGTTTGCCTGGGTGTGTGCAACTACAAGAATGCACTCCCTTACAGCAAATATTTTAGTAAAACATTGTAAAAGGAGCAGTGTGTTCGAGTAATACTGAAGGATGATTCCTATGATCTGGTGAGTAAAAATTTGTACCTCAAGCTCAATTTTGATTAAACCCTTGATTTAAATTAAAAATTTACAATTGCAAGCCATTTTCTGGATATATGTATTAATAGATAGATGGATAAACAGTAAATTTTGCCCATAGAAGAAAACTTTAGATATAATAGATGAATAATATGCATGATTACTAAATTTAAAAACCTCCAAGAATTTTGAAATTAGAAAAATTCAAAACAGATTTTATTGAAAAAGGATAAATTGCTACTCTTTGCATAGAATATATAGTACAGAGCTGCATTGTCTAACCCAGTTGAAACTCGCCAAGTGGCACATTGGCCACAGACCTTTGATGAATTGATGCTTTTCAACAGATATATTTTTTATTTCTTTGGGATTGCATATGTTATTACTGTTTTGCCGAAAGGTGAAGCAGTATGGCTGTTGCATAAGTCCATCAATAGAAATAAAATGGTAACTTTATAACTCTCCAATGATTTATTAAACTGAATTTTTGATAGACTATATTGTGGTAACTATATCACCATCACTTTTTACACTGTTTAATAAACTAGTAGAAAGCGACAAAGTTACTATTTAATTTCTATTATGGTGACCTGTTTCTCATTTTTCTCATTAATATATGATATATTTTGTATTATGTGGCGAATACATTGATCTATTCACTACAAGTTTGGCGAGCTTCAAAATCCTGATGGTCAACTTTTGTACAGAGTACAAAGTATAGGTTTAAGAGACAATAGACACTATAATCCTGTTAATTAGTTTAAGAAAAACACTCTATTACGAAGACCTACTGGATACTTGACTAAACTCTCTCTACCAGATTGTTCAGAGAGACAGGTATACTTAAATACCGAAATAGGACAACCATTTGGCATAAATATTCAGAAATCTCTAAAAGTTGAACTGAGATAAACTACACTTATGTGCAGTGCTTGAAGTGGAGGAAAAGGGGAATGTTTTATGAAATTTTGAAGCTGAAAAAACAAGGCAGGATGGTTTGTAAAATTCAAAACCAAAATGAGGCCAATTGGTGAGTACATATGCAGGCATACCTCGCTTTTCACGGCCCAGCTTTAAGCAGGTTTGCTATAGCGCGAGGCAGGCCTGCACCTGCCAGGTGCTCAAAAAAACAAAGGTAGCCAATTATTGAGACGGCTTAACCAAATGTGGATTGGAAATTCTATTTTTTACAGGCTTGTGGATGCTAGTAATATCGCACATATAGGGTCAGGATGTGATACTATTATACAGAAAAATTTGATGTGGCCACCACATGACTGTAATATTTATAAAAACTCCAAATAGGTTAAATGATAATGAATATTTTAAGAAACTGCGAGAAAAATTTAGCCTTTACAAAGAACAGAAATAAACTCAAACCATAGCCTTCTGATATTGGATATAGTCACAAAGCTCCAACAATTAAGAAAATAAAAAGGAGCGTTACTAAGACGTAACAAAGCGTCAACTGTTAACAATAGTCGTCGATAGGTGGCATGGTGGTGGTAGCTAAAACTATAAGATATCTCTTAAACAATGTATTATATGGGAAAATGTTTCAAACAAAGGTTGTAGAAGATTAAATTTCCTACAACTTTTATTCCAATACATTTTTACATATATAGAATATAGCAAATATTTCAAAATAACGGATGTAACAAGAGTAAACACCTACTTCCGGTTGACCAATTTTTATCAAAAACTAATCAACTCTTGTGACTTTCATAAAAATATTAAATATTGCATTGACCTGATTAATAATTTTTGAGTTAGAGCAGCCACAAAAAACTGTAACATACACACACACATATATCATGAAAATGGTCAAAACATGTTCAGGAGACCTCAAAACATGTATTTCCGTTGAAATCTCAAAATCGATTTTTTTCATGAAAACAATACTTTCCCCTATACTACATATGGAGAAAGCAATAAATCCTTAGGATGGCACACAATTTTTATTTCTCAATCGATGCTTATTTTGGCATTATTATTTTTAAAGAAAGGTGACTTTCCAAATAAAAATTCCTTGCTGATTTAGTTAGGATTTCATTCATACAGGGAACAATTACATTTTTGGCTGAATATAATTAAGTTTTTAGTTTTCTATACCGTTTGAAAATTACTGATGAAGATGAGTTATTGAAAAAACATTAAGACTTTCATCTGGTGTTGATGGATGGAAGCCAACAAGAAGTTGATTTTCCAGGTTAACGGTGTATTTTTATTAATGTTACTTTAGTTTTTTCTTCCATGGAATCAACATAGTGAGCGTGTTTTGCACAAATTTCACTTAGTGCAAAAATTTTCAGGAACCTATCTGTCGCGTAAAGCGAGGTATTACTGTATTCATATATCACACTAAATGTTTTCACCGATTGAATAAATTTATAATAATGATGAAATTATTAGCGTTCAACAGGTTGAAGTTTAATGCTTCCATGTTTACCAATTGGAAGAGTTGGCCCGTGCTCAATTCCCATCATCTTGTTGTATGTCTTCTTGCTGCAAATCTTCAGAACTTCAATTTGCTTGAGATCATTTAACAAACCTTATTCTTCGATATCTTCTTGCAGTTCAGGACTTTCACAAGCATTGTCTACCTAGGGCCAAAGTTTTCTCCAAGATTTAGTTAATGTTGATCTTGGAATTTCGTTCTATTATATAAATAACATCTTTGATGTTGATGGCTTTTAATGAATCTACAGGACCTATATTCTCATCTTCTATTTTTTCCAAAACTGAACTGAAAAACTTTCGCCTGTATCACCTCTTTAAAAGTTCTAGAATGCCTTGATCCATAGGCTGGACCAAGGATATTAGATTGGGTGGTAGAAACATGGCCTTTATGTACCATACCTTAAGCTCCCTACAATATGGATGTGAAGGAGTGTTATCCAGAATGAGAACAGCCTTTTCAGGTATGTTTTTTCTCTTCAAGTGTTTCTTTACAGAAGGTACAAATTCACAAAAAAAAACAGTCTTTGAACAATGCTGATTTTTGTGAGTGGTAATAAAGTGGTTAAGGCAAACAATTTATATTTTTAAAGGCCCTAGGATTAGCTGATATACCAACAGCAAAAAGTGGAATTTTGTGAGTTTCATCTGCATTGGTGTGACTACTGTAATTCTATCTTTGGATTTTTTGTATCCTGATGCCGCTGCTTCTGCCTTTTGTGCCAGTGTTTTTGCAGGTGACATTTTATAATGTAGATCTGTTTCATCTATATTGTATAGGTTATCTCCACTAAATTTTTCTCACGATAAATGAGCTTAAATCTTCTGTAAATTTTTAGGACAGCAGGCTGATCAGCAGAAAATTTCTCCTCACTTATGCTCAATACTTGGATACCATGATGTTTTTTTCAACATACAAGCCATCTGTCACTTGCTGTATAACATTCATTGCCACCAATCTTTTGATGTAGGGCCAAGGCATTTTCTTTGAGTATGGATCTGCTGATTGGAGTTTCATGTTGTCTTTCTTGGTTAAACCACAGCCATAAAGCTTCATCTAAAATCTCCTATTTTAGTTTCTTTAAAGTGGAGCGTGAACTTAAAGACACTTGTGAAGCAATCTAAGGACAAACACCTAGATTTTTACTATTTTTTCCCAATCTTTTATAGTAGTCACACCCACACTTAATTCACCAGCAATTTTTTTACTGACTCACCTTTATCGAGTCTTTCCAGTACATTAAACTTAGTTTTCCTAGAAACAACAACTTGCTTTCTTTTATCACCCATATTTCATTAATATAATTAACAAAAATAAGTAATTTTACTGGCGCAAACAATTTAGATGCCGCGATTTAGAGCAAACACACAACTTACTGAGCATGCACACAACTCACCTGGCAGGTGCCAGACAGCAATATGGGAAGGGGATTCTAGGAAAGCACCTGAGGAAGGCCGGTTAATCCGGTGAGTCAGTTAAGCAGAGGTTGGTTAGGAGGACTTCTACTGTACTAAGTTACAATTATTTATCAAACTACGAAGTATTTGGATTGTTTCAAGTCAACTAAAAGGTGGCAGGATGGTTTTGTACACTAATAAAAAAGTAGTGGAATATTACTGTATTTGTCCGATTATAAGGCAGGCTTTTTCCCAAAATGTAATCTGATAAATTCCTACTCGCCTTATAATCGTGACCAAAGATATCTTCTATTTCTCCTCTCTCCCCCTCTCACCTCCACTAAAATTCAATCCCCTTATGTTCTATACTCTATTCCACCCTTAAAAGACAGCATTACACTTATGGCACATGCAGCTGCCAAATTTCTCCTGCATTAGAGCCAACGCTTGTCTTCGTCCCATATTAAACGTTTTAAAAAATAAAACTAATAATTTAACATAGATCACCATAAGTCAATGAATGTACATGATTTATTGTAATTATTTGTAAATCTTATTGCATGATTACATATATTTAAACAGGAAATTAAGTGTAACCGATCAGGTACATATTTTGAAATAAAAATTTAGTATCGATATCCCAAAAAAATTTTCTTTCGTGTGGCAAGGCGACCACCTTATATTCGAGATCACCCTATAACCAGGCAAATATGGTACCTATCTGTAGGCTATAATTATTCAAGATAGGCAAAATAATTTTCTGAAAATCAGCACTTACAATACATTGAAATCACACCTTCCAAATATGGCCTTTAAATAGGATTTAAAGAATTTATGAAAATACTGATAAGTGAAATACAAAGCAGTTTGTATATTTAATGTTGCAATTTTATTTAACTTGGAGCATCCTATGTACATTAATATCTTGATTTAAAATTTAGAACCAAAACAGCTGTTAAAAACTGCTATGCATTACGCTTTTGCAAAGTAATTGTTTAAAAATTAAATATAAGATGACATTTAACTGCTCGACAAATACTCTTATTTCCAATTTAATCAAAAAGTACACATTTACAAAGAAATCCATAATTTCACAATTTGTTTCTTTCCTCATTTAGACACTAGAATAAAATATCATTGGTAACAATTTTAATAGGTGATTTTTCAGTTCAGAGTAAAAATTTTCTTAAAATTGGTCCAATACAATATTTATTTTTGAGTCATTTCAAGAAAAGTAAGAATTTTCCTGTACTCAGGGCCGGATTAAGCAATATGCAAAATACGCAAGTGTGTGGGATCCAGAGGACAAGGGAGTCCACATTGTGCCAACCCTATTTCATCTCACTGAAACCCTTTCCAAGTGTTGCTGCACAGATCACAAACCTTGCAATAGCCTATTACAAGTTTACAACTTGGTTGGGGCACTTTGCAATAATGTTGCTAGTTAAAAATTTATAATTTGGGTGGGGCCTTAATAGTGGTGTGTGGAGCCCACGAGTCTTCTAATCCAGCCCTGAATGTACTTGCTACATCACTTTTTTAAAAGACATTCATAATATTTAATATGTAGTTCCCTAAAATATTTTTCAAATCAATTAATAAGACTGCTTTAAAACTGAATACAATGAAACATTACTGATCATTATCAAATTTGTCTCTTTGATAGATGCACTTCTGCCATCTATCACATAATTGGAAACACAACTTGTTTTTGGAAACTGCTTTGCAGAAATTTTTAGACCTAAACACTGCTTCACGGTGAGTAAGCTGTAATCCACTTTAAAATTGCGATTAATCAAGTTATAATCAAAGGTTTACTAGGCCATGCACTATCATGAAGCATTCATCAGCAGATACATTGATTTCCTTCCTTCATCATGAATTCGTCAGTAACCTACAAGTATCAGAGCTAGTTGTTTTCAGAATAGATAGCCATCATTTCCTTCATATTTCCGAGATTTACAAAATTAAAATTTTAACATTATTCCTTTGATTCAATGTATCTGGTTTTATATCAAAATCTATGTAAATAAGTAATAATCATGCTTTGTCTACTATTCTGACAACTCCCAGAACTTCTAGACTGGCAGATTTTGAAATTTTCCTCCCCTAGGCCAAATTATTTTTCCGCCCCATTTTTTGGAGCATTTTTACGAAAAGAATCACTCATATATATGGTTTCTCTGTACATCCATCTGTGGTTATAATAGTTTAATTCATCAAAAGTCTGTGTAATATTAATTTTTATTTTCTCATATAAGTAGTATATTGAGGAAGTATTATAATTGTGAAAAAAATATACTTCAAGATTTTGATGGAAATATGTGTTTTAGGTGTCCATAAAAGTGGTTTTTGCCATGCCATCTGTTTGCAGTTCTAGGGCCCAAACATGTACATAAAATCAATTGATATCTCGTATTTATGCAATATATTATTTTTTGCAGACCCTTTTTTGATAAAAATTATATTGTACAAAAATAAAGGGTAGTTTATTCTTGGCGATTTTCAGAAAATTTTGATTTACTCAAAAATGGCTCTAAGGAATTTGATTAAAATCAATCCAATTATAGAGACTGACGTCACAAATAATACTGCGTAAGCCATATATCTCTTGAAATCACTATGTGGCGTCCAGTAACATTACAATGTATGCTAAGCTACCTTACCAAAGCCCTATGACATCACGCCTCTACCGCGATCCACTAAAAATCATACTACAGCCTAGACGGTTCAAGTAAATCAAATGATATATCATATTTGTGGATAATATCATTCATAATAGACACTGAAGAGATGAACAATACTGCGCAACAATTAAGGGTACTTGATTCTTGGATATTTTGAAACAAAATTCGATTTACTCAAAAATAGTTATAAGGATTTTGATTAAAATCCATCCAATGGTACAGCCTGATGCCACAAATAATACTAACTAAGCCATATGTCCAAAAAATACTATTTATCATTCAGTGGCATTATTTCTGTACAAGATGCTCAGCGCATGCATAAGAGGGGAGGAGGACCCCAGGGATTCCCTAATCTAAAATTCCATACTTTTCTGTAAACGCATATTAGTGAGAAGTGATAAATGTGACAGGTTGATTGTGTTGCTTTGGTTCAGTTAGTATGGATTATTAACATCATTGGCAGTGAATTGCCAAGCACCGAGTTAATTTTGCGGTAAACAGAGCAGTATATAAGAAAGTTTGTGAAATGCGTATTGCGCCATTTATATTCCCACCCTAAAATCCTGTCCTAAATTACCGTCCCAAAATCTCTTCACCCCTAGGGCATTGCCTACTTGGGCCTTATTTCGAATCCACTACTGCTTCTAGACATTTATTCATAGTTATAATCACTTGGTTATCAATTTGTTTCAATCTTTGGAAATGTCATGATATGCTCGGACATTACATTCATTGTAATACAGTCAAATCCCTGAAACTTAAATATCTTTCATTAGAATTTTCAGTAATTCAAAGTATATGTTTCTTGTCCATATTTATAAACATTTATAAAGTTCTTAAACTCTAATTCTAAATATATAAAACTTTTTAGGTCTCACTGATTAACTGGACCTTTGTGATTTCGAAACCTACAGTACTATTCATAATCAATGTATTTTTGTTATATTTTCATAATAAACAATAATAAACAATTATTGATAAGTTAATGCATACATCTTAAATTAAAATATATTCTGAACAATTTGGTAAATGAGAAAATATTCCATGCACTACCTCCACTGAGAATGTACTCTGAAAACCAATAATAAAATGTAGTTTCTTATTTTGTCCATCTGAATCAAGGTCTCAATCTTACAATTAGCACAAACATCAAACTTTCTGATTATCTAAAGTTATTTTAAGAAATTGGCTGGTGATGCAATTGTAAAAATTTAATATAAAAAACAAGCATGATGTTACCCCTCATTTTTCCTGCATGTAAAAATGTTAGCTCTAAAAAAACACTATTAAACAAGGAGTATAAACCAATGAGTGAGAATTTCAAACATAACGTTAGATAGGATATCATATAGAGACAATGATAAAAGACAAGCATAGAGGAAAGGGAAATTTAAAAGAAATTTATTGCACATTCCTGCACACACTTTAACTCAGGGGGATTTAGGAAAAATTTCCCATCAAAGAGATCTACGAGTTTTAATATAAATATCATCTTCAAAATATCTGCAAATTAAATACACATTAAACATAATAGCCCTATAGTAACATCATTAAGGTATAAAAAGAAGTATAAAGTCAATGAAACAACTTTTCACTACAAATGAAGGGATTCACGAGATATTTTTAAATTCAAACATCAGCTCTATATGAAATCACATAACTCTAAATAAAGCCATACCTATAGTAGATCAATAATCACATAAAAATTTCACCAGTGTACTCTGAGCAAATAATGAAATAATTTTAGAGAAATTCATTAAAACTAGTGTCACAAATAACTGAATCATGAGAAATTTCGTTTAAAAAATCAGTATTTTTGAAGTTGACAGTTTAGGAAGCAGACAATAAATGGAGGTTTAAAAAAAAGTTAGACATACACAAACTGAGAAAACATGCACAACACAATACTGAATTGACTGACAAAAAACAAAATCTCATGCTGTTTTTGTTTAAGAGTTAATGCATCAGACAGGTGAACCTCCAAAAGAATATATGCACAAGACAGGTTACGTAAACAATTGAAGTCTCTATCTGCTTTCATTTAGAAGACAGACAGATGGACAAATTGAAAGCACAAGCAGATCTAAAAAAAAAGCTGTTTAAAATACATATATTGAAGAATTCAATGGGGAAACTAGAGAAGTAAATGGGGCAGTTGCTCAGGATGTAAGCCAGAAAAAGATAAGGAATAGGGTATATCTAGCCCTCTACTCCCAATCCTAATGCAAGGCCTGACCTGACATACATGACGAACACCCAGCCCTACTGCTGAGTGGATTAAATCTAAAATCGTTGATTAAAATTCATTTAAGTTTTTCTAGTTATTTTACCTTAGGTTATAATGATGCTACAAATTTGTACATGAAATTACAAAATTTTTCTAATATTTTCTTAAGTTAAAAAAATTCCTGACAGATGAAATACTAATTAAAGAATAAGGACTTCAATATACAAAATTGAAGTAGCATGCATTTTTGATATTGAAGTACAGGTAACTCTCGTTCAACAAACGTTTGTTGAAGGACTGTTCGCTTTAATGAATGAATTGAATTTTATAGCTTTAATTTTCGCCGAAAATTCTGTTTACTTTAACCAACTAAATAATGTGTATTCAACTCAGATCAAAGAAACTCCGATGTCTACGAATGCTCTTGGGGTCACAAAGACCGTCTCATATACCCATGGATTCTTCATGTGTCCACTTTACCATGCCATTTTCCTATTGCCTGCATTTCTTGAGAGGCTTAATATGACGTCGTCAAATGTGGTTTGTTACTCAAAATATATTTACAAATATCCACTAAGACTTGAAGGACCTCTTGTGTAACGATAAGGAGGAAGTGCACTACGCAGTGTTTCCCAGAGCATCTGGAGTTTAATGGGGAAGCCAATGGAAAATCATGATTATTCAATGAATTTCCGGTTTACAAATGCTTTTCAGGAATGTTATTCGTTCAACGAGAGTTGCCTGTACTTATTCTTGAATTTTTTTCTAGTTATGAGACAAGCTCAATAAATCTCCAGTAAGCTTAAATACTAATAACCAATAGTATATACTCAAGTCTCAATTAAATTTTTTTTTTAAGACATGGACATTGAGTTGAAAGTATACGCATATTTTGGTATTGATATGGGGTATACATCCAAAAATGATCTGCCAGTTATTTAACATTTTGTTTTTCACTGATCTTGGCACTATAAAGGGGATGGGGTTATATTGAAACAAATACTACAGGCATGCAAATTGTACATGGAAGATTTGTTGACAAACTTTCATTGCCACTAAGTCTGATAATACTATACAGGGAGGCATTACATTGGGAAATGAAAAGTAACACATATTGCCATTACCAACCAACCATTTTAATTTTTCCTTTTTTTGAAAGCAGTAATGTATAATTCTTAATGCATTTGTAAAAATTATCTGAATTGAAGAGGATTCTGAGATGGATCCTTGCCCATGTACCAAAATGCCTGGGTCAAGTACTGTATCATAACTTTAATACAAAAAAACTTTCAGATAAGATCATTTGAATCTGCCAGGATGAAAGTAATGATTGAAAAATCAATAGTTACCTTTATATGCCTACAACAAACTTAAATACATGGATATAAGAGGCATGACAGCACACATATCATTTGCTATAATTTTTTAAGTGATCAATTTCAATAATCCTGTGCTCAAATCTTGTCTAAAATGGACAATACTTATATAAGTAAGAAATAAAATAAACTACAGTATTTATCCGAATCCAAGACGAGGTTTTTCTTAATTTCAGCTTGCAAAAATCAAGAGTCATCTTAAATATGAGTACGAAGTGGTATACCGTCAATTAATTGTGCATCAATTTTTTACATGACAAACTCATTACATGTTACTACACCGCACGACATTGCAAGACAAATTGGCAGGTGAGACATCATGACTGGTGTATGGTAGGGGGGCCAGGAGCGATGAATTTATGCACGATGACTTTGTCAAGCAATGTATTGATGCGCGATGAATTTTTACCTTTTCACTATAGTGTCATGAAAAGATTGTAATTTAAATGCAGAATATAATGATATGGATAGTAATTTCTTCAAGATTATGTCCAATGCTTAACACTACAAGTCAGCAGCAGAAACGTTGTAAAATGCAAACATTTGCGATGAATAGCATTATTTAAATAAAATCTGTGCTTTCTTTTCACAAGCACACAACAGACACCATCACAAATATACATAAAAAGACTAGATGGAAATCGTAAAAAGGAAATTAATATTATCATAACTGCTGGAAAAAATGGATGCCAGGTTTTACAACTTTCGCTAGAAAAATAAGGAAAGTTTTAAGGGATTAAAAAGCAAAAACATTCTTCTAAAGGCAATATTTCTCTAAATAGAAATTATGCCATGCTCAATTCATACACACAGGAAAATGAACACAGGCAGTTTTTATAAAATCCAATAGTAACTACATTAAAATCCTATCATTTACTAGTAAAAATTATGTTTATAGCATGTTTGGATTCCGAATATACCTAGTAAAGAGCAACAAAAAAGGAATTAAATACAATGAAATGTAAATTTATAATGAAAACTCAAAAAAATGCAATAAAAGTAGTAATAAAAAATGTTCACACAGGTTGAATTTATAAGATTAAACAAACTTATTGTGCCAGATGTTTAAAAACTTCCAACATGTTCTTGCAATTAAATTAAAACCTATAAATTAACATAAGCAAAATCAAATCTCATTTAAATCCTAAGACTAGGCCAATCGATGGTGCCAAACCATAAAAAAGATTTTAAAATTCTCTTATGGAAAATATAGTTTAATGAATTCTCTACCTTGCAGTAAAAATTCTTAGCAAAAATATTCAACTTAAATATATAATAAGTAAATGGTTTCTTTTGAAGAATACCATGAAACTTGATGAAAAAATTTTTACGCTCATTAATTTAATAAATTAATTCAACAGAAAATAAAGATAACAGCAAATAATTTTGATGGAGAATAATATCAAATTATGATGAGATACTAAAACATTTAATTAGAATAAATTCTAAAATTTAGGTTTGTCATCCATTAAGAGATATTGATACAACATTCTAATTCTGTAGGGAGAAGGAGAGCAACCAGCAGAAGGAGAGCAACCAGCAGAAGGAGAGGCACCAGCAGAAGGAGAGGCACCGGCTGAAGGTGCTCCACCAGCAGAAGGAGAAGCACCTCCAGCAGAAGGTGCACCAGCAGAAGGTGCACCAGCAGAAGGAGCACCACCAGCAGAAGGAGCACCTCCAGCAGAAGGTGCACCACCAGCAGAGGGAGCACCACCTGCTGAAGGAGCACCACCAGCAGAGGGAGCACCACCAGCTGAAGGAGCACCTCCAGCAGAGGGAGCACCTCCAGCAGAAGGAGCACCACCAGCAGAGGGTACTGCACCACCTGCTGAAGGAGCACCTCCAGCAGAAGGAGCACCTCCAGCAGAAGGTGCACCACCAGCAGAAGGTGCACCACCAGCAGAGGGAGCACCACCAGCAGAGGGAGCACCGCCAGCAGAGGGAGCACCGCCAGCAGAGGGAGCACCGCCAGCAGAGGGAGCACCACCAGCAGAGGGCACTGCACCACCTGCAGAGGGAGCTGCACCACCGGCAGAAGGTGCTACTCCCCCAGCTGAAGGTGCTGCTCCACCAGCTGAAGGTGCTGCTCCACCCGCAGAAGGAGCCGCACCACCTGCAGAGGGAGCCGCACCACCGGCCGAAGGTGCTGCACCACCAGCAGAAGGTGCTGCACCACCAGCAGAAGGTGCTGCTCCACCAGCAGAAGGCACCGCCCCACCAGCAGAGGGTGCAGCACCAGCAGCTGCCACTCCAGCTGAAGGTGCACCTGCAGAAACTCCAGCACCTGCTGAAGCTGCACCTGCTGAAGCACCTCCTGCAGAAGCTCCACCAGCAGCTGAAGGCTAAATCTCTGTGAGTAACAAAATCTGGCTATCTCAAATATTAAACAATGTGAACTGCAGGTAGTCCTCAATTGACTTGATCCATGCATTCCAAAATACCATCATTTGCTATATTGAAATTGGGTAAAAAGCAAAAAAATATCTAAGGACAACACTAAAAGTACTTTCTGCAAAACTTGTAGCTTGTGAATTTTCAGATTGGCCTCCTTAAAAATAATGTAACGATATTACAATTATTAATTTTGAAGAAGTTTCTATTAGTTAATGGAATTTATGCAAAATTCAATTTTTTTAAACATTAGGTCACAAGAAAAAAATATATTTTTAGGGCTATAAGGATGATTAACACTTAGATCAGTTGATCAAGCACAGTAAGGATAAATTATCAGCAGGTCATATGCTGGATGTCGGACAATAAAACATGCATTATCACACTGAACGTCATCTTTCATGTAACTCTCTGTATAATTTCAAACCTGAACAATTGGTACACCTTCCTCTATTAAATATATCACTGTAACTTATGCCCCCAAGATTTTTTTGGGATTCATAGTCATAAAAGGCTGGATATATAGATAATAATTCATGCTAACATAATTATAACACCTACCGACTTCGAAAATTTTATTATTTTGATTACTTTAATAAAGTATTTCATAGAAACATGCAATAAAATATTTATAAGAATACTATTACTTGAATTTTCATAAATTTCTGAATAATAAATAATCTTGCCGCTTCATCCATTTGTCAGTACAGTGAGAATATTCTTTCATCTTTGTTTTGAAGTCACACACCAAATGCTTCTGAAGAAACCGATTCACCAATAACAACATGTATAATAATGTCTGCTTTTGGACTGCATTCAAAATAAAAGTTCTTCACTAATAATAATGATGAAACCATTATTATTCTTAAAAACTCATATAGCTGGTTAGTAATTCGTAGCACATCTTGTTAAGTGAATTAACAACTGTTTTTTTTAATTCTACCAATAAAACTATAATTTGAACTGATAACATTAACTTAATAAAATGACGTCTTGGAAACTTACGTATATTACCAGTAATAAAGACTCCAGATTTTCTGAATAATGATTAGCGCAGTGCAAGGATAAAACAAACCATAATATCTATTTTTTTATTTTACAGTCGTCGAAAAACCATTCGAGCATCATCCATCATTAAGAAACAAAGCCTGAAGACATATTCTGGATTAAAACCAATTCCATATAAAATCTTCAGCTGAAGCGTCTGGTTCGAAGCATTCATCAGTGTCGTTTCATTCCTCACTTTTATGTACCTCATCCTTTAAATTGATAATATCTGACTAATAAAATCATTGAAATGAAGAATTGGTAAGCTGATACAAACTTCGAAATGTAGCACTTATGATCCATTAGTGTTTCGTATTTAAAAAAAAGGGTATACAATATGCACGTTCTTGATTTTTTCAGAAAAATTCAAAATATAATTATGTAAAAACCATGTAAAAGTTATTAAAACATCTTTTTAAAAAAAGCCACTCCAAAACTCAATAAATACATTCATGGAGGCTAAATACCTTTAAATTTATCTTATTCGTTGATTCGTTTCAATTGAAATTTGGGCATAAGGTAAAACAATAAATTCAAATGACACATTAATCACTAAAATCAGAATACGTTCCGCTTTCGTCTTGAAGAGCAGTTTTCCATTTAAACCACAAAAATTCATGAGTAAACGGATATTATAAAGCACCGCCGAGAAGGTGAAACATTCTTGTTCAAGTACCGCACAATTAGAATGTTTTCGTTTCTTCTGCAATATGTTTAAAGATTCATGTGTTGAAAAAATACACTCCCAACCTCGTACAAGACTACGACAAGGCCCGAAGTGGCCGGAAGTGGCGAAGTGGCGCGAAGGGGCGAAGGCTCAAATGCTTTCAATTAATTCCGCTCTTCGCTATTTGGCGGAGCTAGTGATGCTGTGCTCTCTCCTTCGAATGCCTTCCCGGAAAGTGGTCAGTAGCAGACGATATTCCAATCAGTTCGGTTGTGGCTGGGGTAGACTTTCTTATATGTTATTGTGAACCGTGTTATAAATAACTTATATGCCCTATTACGCGTTAAGTTTTGTGGTGATAATGTGTCGTATGAAATCAAATAAACTTACCTGGCGATCTTTGACGTGACATTTGTGAAGTACAGCTGAAGTTTTATCCAAAGAGGTCATTTTAAGTTTGCTGAAGTTCAGAAGGACCCGAAGATATTAAAGGTAAGGTTTGTTTAATATGTATGGGTATGTTTAATGCCAGTAAACGTAGGAGTAAAATATGTAGAATTGGCTATTTATCATCTCGGGATGGAAAATATTTGTACATTTCCGCATACAATATGTTTTACAATGAAATTTGCTAATATTTGCGTTCAAAATTTTAACCGGTCGTAAATAATAAATTTTGTGTGAAAAAGGTGCAAAGTTTTTTCATACAAGAATGAAGAACTGTATGTTATTCTTTACAATACGCTCTTTCCGGATTTACTTCTCTAGTTAGACGTTACAACATTTTTATATTTATAAACTAGAGAAAAATATAATATCAATATTTTTAAACTTTCCTAAAGTTACTGTGGATACATTTTCAAATCTGTTTTTTTGCTTTATATTCGTTTTCAAACTTTGAATGTTATCACCAAAAACTCTATATACTATCGCAGCTCAAAAATACTATAAAATTCATGAATGAAAATACAAAACTTTCCCTGCATGAACGTTCCTCTACATATTTGTCAAAGTAAAAATGACATTTTAAACCAATGGAGGATTTTGATTCCCTCCAAAATTATAGAACCGCGTTCGATTTGTCTATTTTTATGGAAGAGCAATGATAGTGTGCTTGCCAGGTTTACATAACTTAGCTTTCATTTAATATAATGCCAGAAAAAATAACTTTGGCAGACTGGTGATTATTTTATAGATGTAAGATATTACTGACAAACTGTCTCAAGCAAAAATACGAATATAACAGCAATAGGTACACAATTAATAACACCGATTTTATAATAAATTTCGCCACCTCAAATCTCTGACAAGGTAAAAAAGGTATACCTTATTTTTGTTGATGTTAAATGAACATCACTCATGTTGTTTTCATGAAAAAAATCGACTTCGAGATATCAACGGAAATACACGTTTTGATGTCCCCTGAGCACGTTTTGAGCATTTTCTCGATGTCTGTGTGTGCGCGAGCGTGCGTGCGTGTGATAGCTTTTTTGTGGGTGCTCTAACTCAAAAACTATTAATCAGGTCAACGCGAAATTTTATATTTAATATTTTTATAAAAGTCACAAAACCTAATTAGTTTTTGGTAAAAATCGGTCAACCGAAAGTGGGTGTTTACTCTTGTTACTTATCCATTATTTTGAAACATTTGCTTTAATATTTGATAAATGTAAAAATATACTGGAATAAAAGTTGTAGGAAATTTAATTTTCTACAAACTTTGTTTGAAACATTTTCCCATTTAATGCATTGTTTAAGAGATATATTACATTTTTAGGTGCCACCACCACGCCACCTACCAGCGACTATTGTTAACAATTGACGCTTAGTTACGTCTTAGTAACGCTCCTTTTTCTTTTCTTAATTGTTGGAGCTTTGTGGCTATATCCAATATCAGAAGGCTATCGTTTTAGTTTATTTCTGTTCTTTGTAAAGTCTAATATTTTCTCACAGTTTCTTAAAATATTTATTATTATGTAACCTATTTGGAATTTTTAGAAAAATTACAGTTATGAAGAAAGTCATGTGGTGGCCACATCAGATTTTTGGGTGGCATTGGAGATCTAAAAACCATTTATGTATTACTATTAAAATTAAAACAAACTAGCCCCAACAATTAGAAGTAACTATGGTGATATTCTGTGAAAATGCCTAAAAATCCATGCAATTTTCGTACTAAAATGTAATTTTTGATCGTTTTCGATCAAGTGACGAAATTATATGACCTGAATAATATTATTTATATTATTACGAGTAAATCAGTATGCATTTTAAGACAATGACTTCATATTTTAATGTTCAAATTACAAAAGGACTACACCTATTTCCGTATTACTCCCGTGTTAATGTTATGGAAATACTATTCTGTGATACCCCATGGGTTTCAAACCCCACGTACGCTTTTCCTTTTGGTCCTATTAGATAGCATGCCAAGTTTGGTGGCTCTAAGATCAACCGTGTGGATTTGTATAGCCAGACAAACACACAAACCAACAAACTTTCTGAATTATAGTAAAGATTTATCTCTATAGTAAATGAGGTCTTTCCGTCCATACTGTTGGAGCGAAGTATCTTATAACAGCGAAATTTCGATGAGGTCATTTTTTATCTCCGATGTTAATGAAAATATGTGGCAAATGTGACAACCCAAATAAATACTAATTGTCATAAAAATTTGCACCATCTGGATTTCATCACGCTGCATCATCTTCACCTCCGGTTATTTCTGCAATGTCATAAGTCAGATTCACTGTCTGCTACGCGCGCATATGATTTATCCCCTTTTGATCGCATGGGACAGAATCACTTGCATCTGAAACTTTCAAATAAACGTATGTGACACGAGAATTGTTTTCGGCTGTTCGTTTTCTTCCGGCTGACATTTCTTTCCCTCGACTCGCTTGTTGGATTCCCCACCGGTCCACTCCACGGAGGTCCGCCCAATATTCTGATCTTATCCGAGTCCCTCGATGCGATTTATTGCGCCCAGCTTTCCTTTAATGAGCTCCGACGCAGTCCTCGGAGCCGACTTTTCAGCAATCGTCCCGACCTCTTCTCGAGGGACAACGCTCTCCAGTTATAAAGAGAGAGCTTTGCAGCCGCGTGTTCTCCTTGCATGAATGGGGAGGTTGGAAAGAACTTTACAAAGCACCCTTGTGTCGAAGAACAATGGAAAAGGCAGGCAGGACGTGCAGTTTGAAATCTCGTATTCCTCCACCGGTGAAACCATTAAAGAAAGCCGTAGGTACGCCTCCTTCTGAGGTATAGCCCCGCTCTCACAGCGTTAAGAACCTTTGGGGAACTTGAGAAGCTAACAGGTTTTGCGCTAAGGTTCCTAACGGAAGTTTCGTATTCCACAATGCGATTTTTCCCTTTTCTGTAAAAAAATTTCGCGTTCCTGCTCTCCACGGCTATACTATGTTCTTATAAAATATGTGCATATAAAAATATCTCAGAATCTTAACTCAGTCAAAGATAAGTGTTAGTATGTTTTTATACATAAATTAGTTTCAGACTAAAATATAAAACATGAAATTTCCATTCATGTAGAACTTGAAATATTAATTTAGGTGTAAAATATATCCTTTAGCAATAATTTGAAATGAAGCGAATATACCGCGCTCACGACAAATTGCTCCCGAAATATGTTTAAATAATTAAATTGGGTTGTCTTTATAGAAGTGATGGCTGCGATTTTTTTTAGTTCGATAATATTTCACATTAAAGTGGATGTACAACATTTCTCATAAAGACTAAATGAGCATTTAGACGATGTGTATGGTCAAGTTTTTTTTTCGAAAAAAACTCACAATCATCTATATGAACTTTTTAGAATCTATTATCGGTCGTTGAAATCACCCTGAATATCAGAGAAATAATGCTCTGTTTGGCGTAGGAAGTTGTTTAAACTTGTTCCAAGCGAATGATAATATACCGTATTGACTGTCACCAAGTTAATTTGCATATCTTCCGAAAGCTTCATATCTGTCTTTTGAAACATCAGTTCATTTGCCTAACTAATTTTCCGACATTGTTCAATCGATAAGTTCTGAAACTGGATCTAATAAGAGATTTGATGTACAAATGAAATTTTAGAATAAATAGGTCATATAAATTGCCGATTCGTTCACATTCGATTATTTTCGCGTCTTCCTGACGATAGCTTAATACTCCCACGGTGGTCCTTAACTCGTGGCCGTTTTGGCTCTTGGTCCATTTTTTCTGATCGGTAACTAATATCAATTTACTCTAATTTTCCTCGAAAGAGCAACCCCTTTTCGGCTGCACGCATGTCTTCGCCGCCATTCTTTCCTCGAGTTTGCACCAGGGCATCGAACCGAATTTTTTTTCGCTCCGGTTTTCGTTCCGGTTCATACGAAACAAAAAATTTCGGTTCTGTACCAGTTTCGCTCCAGTAACCACCATTGAACCGGTTTTTTTCGCTCCGATTTTGAATTTTTCGGGGAAATTTTCAACGGAATTCCAAAATAATCTTTATTAATTAATGTTATTTTATATTTAAACCAAATACGTCTTCACTATCGCAAGTCAAGAAGACAAAAATAGATATCCGCACGCAACAACGCGCAAGCGCCCCCTCCCACCATGTAACGAACACTAAAACATCGTATGAATTCCCTCCTTACATTTTTCGTTATTGAATTTGTAAACGGCTCCTTTTATACGACCTCGCCTAATACTGTTCTATAGGAATTTAATTTTTTCCCCTTTTTATCGTGTATAAAATCTATTAAAAATGTTATTTATTTTTTAGTCTTCAATTTGACGTAAAATCGTTGTTATTTTTTCAAAAGTCAACATTTATTCGATTTTACAATTCCTATATTAGCAGATACTCTCATTATCATAATCAATTTACTCCAACAGTACTCATGCACGTACTTGAACAGTTACAATAATATTAATTCACATTTGAATGTAAAATGTAATTCATAGAGAGTTGTTCAGTCTCAATGTATATGAAGGTTCATTTATATAATGTTTATGTCATTATTACATCCGAATTCAAATGTCTCATAAAACTTATAAATCAAATTTCCAAAATATGTTTTATTTAAAAAAAAAAATAGAACCTAACCCCCAATTTTATATGAAGTGTTAGTTTCGATTTGTACGGTTTTGATTTACACGGCGATTTTTGAGAACGCATCCTCCGTGTAAATTGAGGGATGTGTGTATTGAGATGCCCATGGAAAATCCCGCCATTGAACCGACAGATATCATCACAAAGATACATCTCTCCAAAGGCTTAGGAACATGTATTCTCGAGAAAACCATTAACCTTTGCCTTATTCAGTGTTGAAAAGTGAGGCTTCCAAAAAAGTCTCATATTAAAGCAAAAGGGAAAACCTTTCTTTCTCTCCCACTGTTTATGCGAACCGAAAAAATGGAACGAAATAAACAACAGTTTTCGGTTTAGGTTTGGGTTCAGAAAAATATCTTTTTTCGGTTCGGTTTCGGTTTCACTCGAGCCAAAATAACGTATTTTTCGGTTCGGTTTCGGTTTGGTGCCCTGGTTTGGGGTTTCGGGCCAAACCAAACCAACTCATCGAAACCATTTCAGAGCAATTGCGTGTTTTGATGTGGTTCTTTTATGGAGTTGGCAGAAAATATTATTTGGCTTTTTTAATGCTGTATTAAGTATTTGCCATCACATCTGAGTTTCCATTGCGAAAGTCTGTGTAAAATCTTCTAAAACGTTAAGGAAACAATGTGATTCGCACGGGTTATTCATTTTTGTCACTCCTTCGTGAGGGTCTCATTTTTTGAGAATGCCCGTTCTTTTTTGTTGAGTGATTTGGTAAAAAACTTGTAGTTTTCATTTGTTTTTAGATTTTCGATATATACTTACCTGTTATCTTTTGGTAACTATTTTATGAAAATTAAATTTATAGGTCGACCGGACTCAAAAGAACCTGCGCCGTAGCTTACCCCTCCAGTTGGCGCAGCCCCTCTTTTTTCCCTTTTCCACACTACAGCGGCAGCTTCAGTCAGTTTCAGCGCGCATATTTGAACGTTTCGATCTCCCCGGTATCTTCCTCTTTGAAGTTTTTGTTGATTGTTGATAGTATTTGTTGTTTTTATTGTTGCTATTGTTATTCGGCATTTCGTTGTTTCTTTAGTTTTTCTTTATTTGTTATTTTTGTGGTTATTGTTGTTTTTGAATGAAATGGCATCTTCACTAAGAAGTACGCCCGTTTCCGAGAGACCATTGATAGGACAAGCACGGGTGAGGTTTGTTTTTATCATGGTGCGACTAACGTTTTTCGTCAAAATGGGTCGCAAGATGCAAAAGATTGAGAACCACTGCAGTAGATGATAAGCATGACACGTTTGAATAAAATGTTTTCGCATTTCGACTATAAAGCAGTCGTCTGCGGGAACTCGATTATACATTATATACGGTGATGCTTTTTAGGAAAGTGCTCATCTGCTTTGCTCGATCTTTTCATTGGAGCACAAATTGGGTTTCACAAGAGATGTTTAATGTGGTTAAACCTCTTACGTCAATACAAAATCAAGCTGTCTCATTACAATAATTTATAACATAACTGTTGTTCGTGAAATATTGAAAATTTTAAATGGCCTAGCAGCAACTGGTATTGTTTTCTTAAATTACCGTTACTATGGACTCTGTCCCTACGCGCTTCGCATATATTCTCGTTAAACTGAAAATAAGTTTTCGAAAATACTCTATACACAGGCTTTTTGTTCAAAGTGTTTTTTTCTCTGACGTGCCGTTTCCGAAATATAATTTTTTAAATATTTTAAACGACCGGCATTTTGTTTCAAGATTGCGGATGAAAATGTAGATAGTTTTCCTGGGGCCTCCTAGATGGTAGAAACAAAATGCCTTTTACCGTATTTCTCTACCGCTAACAGTTCTTGAGATTCAGATGGGGCGGGCGGACGGACAGACACATGGAAAATTATACATAGGATTGTCTTACACTATTGCCATTACAAGTGACACAAAGATGAATATATAAATGTTATAATACAGAAATAAAACGAAACTTTTATGTTATACTCTCTCTCTCTCTCCCTCTTTCAAAATTTAAGATACATTCAAAGTAGAAAAAGTAAAATCAATTCCGTTTTCCAGTGAATGCCTGTCATCCATGTTTTAAACGTTCTCGTCTCCCCACGTATCCCTCAGATGCGTTAGAAACTCGGAGGAAAATGAAATCGGCATTTGCGTGGTCCCTTCGCTGTCCCTCGGGGTCTTTTCCAAGAAGAGCAGGTAGTGTGAGAGACCCGAAGGAAAGGTGCAAATTGGTTTCGTCTGCCGGGATGAAGGACTCCAAGGGGTGGTTGCAGCGGGTGAGCTTCGAGGTCTTTTTTGTGGGAAGGATCTGGAGACCACAGGGGGGCTTAGGAAGGGACAGCATTGGTTTCAAAGGATTTTCTTTTGTCGGAGAAGTTTTCGCCGTAGCTTGGGAAGGGATGTATTGAGGATGGGATTGTTTGAGGGCCAACCTCCCTTTCGAGTAGTTTTTGAAGATGGGTCGTAATATCTGCCGCAAAGAGAGAAAGAGAGAGAGAGAGGTGTTTCGAAGAGTGGAATGCCTGCCTATCGTAAACGAATCGCCTTTTATGTCCTCATTTCTTTCATTTGAGAACGAAAGGCAAAACCTTTGAAGTTGTAGGGAGAGGCATAAAAGAAAACAAGTAGCGCAAAAGATTTGGTGTGGTATAGAAAAGGCCAGTCAAATATATCTCTTAAATCGCTTCAAATTCCTGATTACATTAATGGAGCTTCATCCGAAATGTTTACGATCGATCGGGCTTTAGTAATTGCGGTAGTTCCGTAAATTTATAGCCGTGTCCGTTTCATCCACTAAAGGAAAATAGCGACCGCAAAAATTGATGGAAGGAAGTTTTTGCTACCATTATTCACTTAAGTTATTGCGCCGATTCATTTCGCGGGGGAAAACTAAAACGTCCCTTGAAAGGGCATTCTGCATCATCTTTATATCAAGTTTTTTTGCATGAGCATATTTCAGAGTCGGGGCTTGACCTGTGTAATTACTGTCATGAAATTAATTTGATGGAAATTTTAACTTTCCTTTTATCGTATAAAAGCTGTTTACGGGGTATTTCTTCGTTATACAATCGCTGGTTGCCACAATTTTAAAAGTTATTTGAGCGCAAAAAGATAATTTATTCAAGAATTTTTGCTATGAATTCATAAGTTTGCGATTTTTTGCATTTTAACCATCGCCAAAATGCTATATTATATCATATTTCTGCTAGATCGATGAACAATTTCGCTGAAAGTTTAACAGCTTAAACTCAGAAATTTTTTACTACATTTAGGTTTTCATTAAATGTTTTATACTATCTTCCGTGATGTAAATTTCCCATTTCAAATAACGTTTTGAGCCTTTCTCCTCCTTTCGCCAAATTTTACATAAGTACATGACTGAAGGTGATTTGAACGCAGTACATAAAACAAAGTTAAATATTTTACCCATTTAAAAAATTACCGTTATAAAATCTTGATACAGAAAAGTTTTCGCGCATCTTAATTTTCATCGATACAGCCGAAAGACTTCCTTGTTAGAACTTTTTGTATCATTTCGTTTCACTTCGTCCAGGAATGGAATTTCCGGAGGATTTGTGAATGTAATTTTTTTCCGGGAGGTATATTTTTTAAAATCCCAATTTCTAACCGCAATCGTCGGAAAGTGACGTTCTCCTCCTCCTCCTCCTCCCTTAGCGAGGGCCATCCATCAGGAGGGGTGGAGTCGTCGGGCGGGAATGGAAAAGAATACCACGAACATTTTTGGATCGATATATCGACCGATCTCTTCCGGTGGCCTTGTCGGAATTTGGGCCGTTTCTGATGAGATGGGTCCTCCCGAGTTGGAAACGTTGTTGCGCCACGCCAAAAGGATGGTGATTCCGCTGCCATTGTGATGTTATTATTATTATTGTTGTTACGTTTGCCTTTTAAGACAGATTCCACGCGCATCCTGCATCGTTTTGTTTGTCCGCGGGAGTGTCCTCTGGCGATTACCTCTGTTTGAGCGGAGATTGATGGCACGCTGTCGCCACCAATTAATGCCCTTAAGAATAATGGCTCGGCGTTTTGAAAACGAGAGGGGGAGAGAGAGTAATAAACGGCCCTCGATCCCAAATTGCTGCCAACAGTCGGCCTTGATCTCTAAAAAGGCGTTTCATCGCTGGTGCATATGTGCCCTCTCTATATTCCTATGTCACTTTCGTTTTATTTTTGCTCCGAAATATCTCTCCGTTTTATATTTTCGCGTCTATAGAGATAATATGAAGTTTGTTCGAGATTTCCTAATTCCTTTGCAGTAAAAGTCTTTGCCCAGTTCCCACTCACGATGAATTTTAGATTTTTATAACGCTGCGTTTGCATCGGGCCATATTGTTTTCATTTCTTAATTATCGGTAAACGAAGGTGTATAAGTTTTATCGTTCACCAAATTTAATAATTGTCAAAAAATGTGTCGACATAAAGTGATATCATTCGTTTTGTCAAAAATCAACTTCAGCATCACAAGAAAAAAAGCGCTTTATATCTTGCCTGAGGATATATTATCGTTTGTGATTCGCGGTTACTGTTATTTTGTTAATTTAATCATTAACATGAACTTAATTTCTAATATTGATAGAAGTAAACATTTGCATTGTAGTAATAGAACTATCCCGCTTTTGGGTGATCAGCGCACTTCTAATAAATTGAAATATTTTAAGCAAGATTAAAAATTTCAAAAGAATAATATTTAATATTCATTGGCGTCTAAACAGTATATTCGATAATATATTCTTTTATGCATGGCATTTATGCTCGCATTAATTTTATCTTTCGCTGACCTTTGTACTTTTATATATTTTGAAAATGGCTGAAAGAAGTTCTTCCAAAATTTAAAGCCTTTCTTACTACCACCTTCATTGTATATTCTAATTATTTTTTCTGGTGTGGGAGTGCTTTCTACATGTCAATCAACGTACATTTCTCAAAGTGTAAATATATTAGTGTCAGAGGGAATTTCAAGTCGAAAAATACGCGAATTCTTCTTTCCTTTCCTCAGAAGTTCATTTGAATCGAATATCACGACGCGAAATTGAAATTCTTCTTATTTTTCAGAAGGGCATGTTTTTATAGAAAGAAAACACCTACTCCGCCCCGAAATCATCTCTTGGGAGCATGAAGAGTTCCTCGTAATAGCGATCACCCAAATGTTTTTTCATAACGAACACGTTCCTCGGATACCTCCCAAATGTTGTGACACGATGACTTTTTGTAGGTACACGGAATGGACGGCTCGGTCCATTATAAACCCTTCCACGCCCTTCACCACAGCATTTGGTCCATCCGGTAGGGGGGAGGGAAGGGAAGGGACGAGCCGTATGCCGTGAAGTGGCTGCGCCCGCCCGCCTCCGGGAGAAGCGGATTGTGATTTATAACAGAAAGGATATAAGCGGTGTGAAGAACGGAAAAGCCTTTTCCCTGCCCTGGACTCTTTCAACGCTCTTGATACCCGTGACTCCTCTGGAGTGGGCGTGGCGAAGGTCCTCTACCGGGATTCGGAGGGAAACACACCACTCACACAAACGAATCTCTAATACCTTTTAAGTTCTCATCCACTAATGAACGCCGTCATGCTGGCGGTGAGAGGTCTTTCTTTCATTGCCCGAGGCAAACCCACAATGAATGCAATTAGAACTCACGCGCACAAACGCACACTCCGGTCGGGATAGTGGCGTGGATATCAATGGGGGCGTCATTAACTCGGTTAGGGTCAGTTGGGTCCTTTTGGAAAGTGGTATACCGCTTCGCTCCCAGGGAAAAAGGGGATGAGGAGGATGGAGATTCTGGAAACAGGGATAGGTCCATAAGGGGATAAAATGTACGGGCTTCATTCGCCCACCCCAAAAGAAACACGCGCTGGACTACTAGCAGGGCCATAAAGCTTGACTCCGTAACTAGGGACGGCATTCTAGTATTCGTGTCGTAGAAAGGAATGGTAAAAATGTCGAATATATTTCATCTGATCGTCGGCAATAAAAGGGGTCGGTTAAGTTGTGCAGCAGTTCGACACTTAAAGAATGTGATTCCGATTTATCTTCGAGTGTGCGACAGGCAGCGGCGCTGTGTCAACATACCCTAACGGGGTATTTGTTATTACAGATTATAATATTTATTACCCTTCATATGGACCGTATATTCATCAACTGTATTGATGACACACTTAAAAAAACTATTGTTCATTACCGAACTTCCGAAAATTATAAATTATAACAAGACGTGTCTTCCAAATGAAAATTCAATCCTTTGTAAAATAATTCACTTATAAACTGCAATTGCGGCCTTTTAAGATGGGGTAATTGCAAGTAAAAATAAAAAGATCAATCGTCCATCTACATTTACATATTATCCCGCAATTAGCTGAAGTGATACTAGGTGGCAGGGGATGCAATGTACCAAACGGCCCTAAAATTATCCTCGGAAAAACGAGCCTCAACAACGCACTGCCCTATAATCAATCTCGCGTATTGTATTGTCATGATCGTGTCTATGTATTCGTTGGTACTTCAGCTATTCCTATAACCTCCTCTTTTATCCCCTCCGACCTATATTTCTCCAAAAGCCTTTAACTATCTTTCAGTCTGCGATCCTCAGTTCAAATCCCTTATGGCTATATTACGTTATGCTTATGTTCCACATATATTTTATGAATCTGGCTGCTCTGTAGTAGACTGTAGCTCAACTTGAGGCATATTCGACCTGTTGTCTAACTAATGGTAAATAACACGTTTCTCGTACTTTTTATGTACTATTTCGTAGTATTCTACCAACAAATACAGGCTTGCCTCTCTTTATGCGAATTCGCTATTGTGCGACAAATTTATTGCTAACGGAATTTCTTTTTTTGTGTCTTTGATTCGCTCTTATGCGCTTAAGCGGCCAGTGCAATACAAATGAAAGTAAGTTCTCCCCTACGCCACAAGACGGCCATTCAGTCTCTCATTGTCTCTTATGCTGTGCGTATTAGTACTGCAGTAAAAGAGATGAGAGTGGAGAGGATATTGCAGAGTGAAGATGAGACGGAGCAAACTTGAGAACTTTTGTCTCCTTGCCCGCGAAACTTGCGTTGGGCCAAGACAACCCTCCAGCACTTTAAACCTCCACTATTATGTCACTCACAACAGCCACCACTTGTGCTCGTCTGCTTTCTTTTATTGGTGAGTATAATTTAGTGTTAATTGTTTTAAGTTTGTATTTAGCGCATAAGAAGTCGTTATGGAGCGAAAGAAGAGCGTCTTGGAGGGGATTTAGTATTGCTTGTGGAACGTATCCCTATCTTTTACATGTAAATATTGGTTCAGTTTATGCGAATTCGCTTGCTTCACTTTCCTGGAACGCAACCCCCGCATAAAGAAAGGGAAACCAGTTTGCGTATCCCCACGAAAAATCGCAAAAATTGTGACTCCTTAACATTTAGCTAAGATTCCCTTTGTCGCCGCCTCCGCTATGGATGGAAGTTTCAAGTGCGAACTTCCAGTCTTTAGGAACGACACCTTACGTAATGGATTACTCGAATATTGTTTTTAAGCAAGGTTCGATTTCAAAAGCTAACCCCCGAGGATATTTTCCTCAGACCCATGGGATTTATTTTGCTTAATTAATGAAGTTATTGCGCGATACTTCTTACCGATAGGATCAAATCCTCCATCGAATCGCCCTAATGCATAAGAATACGTTTCTAACAATGCCCGTAATAAAGGTTTTCTGAAAATGTTTGTTTAAAAAGTTTGCTTTCTCCGAACTATCGTAAACCACACTCCGATCTCAGAGGTATGGCCTTCCCTTCCCTGACGTAAAACCGAAATGCTTTTGGATTCTCTTTCAAATTATCTTTTAAAACTTTATTTTTGATTTTATCGCCAGCATCCCCTTGAAAGGAATAGAATACATGACCTTCGTACCGCACCATCACGTTAATAATATTCTTACTTTTTTGCCACAAAGATAATTAAGGTTGCCTTGAAAGATTTTTTGTGGGTTACTATTACTGGTCTTCTTGCGTTGGAGTACATTTTGAGGCTAATTGTTTCCTTGTTATGATGGAAAATTTTATTTTAACATATTTTAAAATTAAGTTCTAATATTTTAATTTTATTGCTTAAAATAAGAATTTACCCAACTATAATAATGCACTATATACGAAAAATCTTCAGATATTTTTTATTCACATTAATTGATGTTTGCATTATTAGCCAATAATTAAAAAATAAAGATAAAACGAATATTTACTCATAGTATTTACAAAATTTTTGCCCAATCATTGACATCGTGAGTCTCTAATTCTAGTCATTTTAAGGGAAATGAGGATAATGTATATTCACAAATTTTAAATTATATGCTCGAGTTCGGCGCTATCGCCTGCGAAAGTAATGTTGAACCAGATGCACATTTCCCATATTAAGAGATCAAATCGCTCTCCTCTCGGCTGAAGTTACATTTTCGCGGAAATTTTCTCACGAGATCGTAAATAACAGCCCCGCCGCACATAGCCATCATATCGGAGTATCATACGGCTGGGAAGAACATTAAAAGTGCCCTCGAACGGAAGTTTCATCATGAAGAAGGGCTCCTCCGTCTCTGTTTTGCGTAGCGGAAAGAATTCCGAGAGCGGCGCTCTGAGGTTTAAGAAAAGCAGAGGGCGGTCCATGTTAACTCTTTCCTATGGAATGCGAGCCATTAATCGCCATCGAGCTCTCCGCTTCATCGGCATCACTGCCCATCGGCTTCTCTCTCTCTCTCTCTCTTGCTCTCCTCTGCCTTGAAGGCGGTGAAAGGGACGAATGTGGGCTACCAGCCGCGATTCCTCTCCCTTTTCTCTACCACTCTATTATTCCCGCGCTTCTCTTTCCATGCTTGCGCGTGCATTCATGTGCACAACTATGTGGTTTCCTCATTCATTTTTATATCAATTCATCCCTTTCGAAGCCGTAGTTGTCGTCAAATTACGGAAGTCTTTATAAGGCATCTAAAATTGCAGCAGACTTGACGCTTTTTCTCATTTTTAGTTGTCAGTAGGGGTGCCACAATTACAAAGTTAAACTTTTCGGTAATTATGAATGTTCAAGAAATTGGCTGAACCGATTTCAATGAAATTTTATAAGAAGGAAGCGTGTAACATAAAAAACAAAATCAAGATGTTTAGTATAGATATAGAAAGCAGAGCTGCCACAATACAATGAATAAAAACATCTTTTTACACGTATTTGTGTTGAACTGTCCATTTCAATTTTGACTAAATTAAATACTTATAATATAAGCATATATACAAAACCATATTAGCCAATCTAAACTGAATCAGCCAATCAGGGGTGCCACAATTACAAATTAAATTCTTTCACTAATTATGGTGTTGGAAGAAATTGGTCCAACGGATTTCAATTAAATTTTGTACATAAAATTTGTACAACATACCATAATGAAATCAAGATGTTTAAAGCGGAGCTAAAGAGCAGGGCTACCACAGTAAAAAGTGAAATAATATTTCTTTTACACGTAATTCTAGAGAACTGATGGCATGGGTTTTAACCAAATGTGATTATATAAATAACAAAACAGGGCTACCACAATATCAAAGTTAGAATTTGTCAGTAACTATAAATTTTGAAGGTATTGGCTAAACGGATTTAAAAGAAATTTCATTTTTAGGGCGAGTATATAATGGGAAAAAACGAAATGAATATATTTCGAACGTATCTATAATGCAGGGCTGCCACAATATGAGGAAAAATAATTTTCTGATTTCAAAGCGAATATATTAGTATACGATTATACTATGGCGAATTTGACGAAAAGCACCCGTGCACATCCCTACTTGTTAGTGCTTTTCGTCATTGCTGAAAAGCACTAATATCTTCATGATGTCCGTCCGTACGCATATATCAGAGAAGAATTGGCTTAACCGGTTTCAACCAAATTTGGTACGTAGAATATTCACATAAAATAATGACCAGATTGACACATTTAAACCAGTACAAATCAGCAGGGGTGCCACAATTGCAAATTTTAACTTTTCGGTAATTGTGAATTTGGAAGGAATTGGCCGAACCGATTTCAGGGAAATTTTGTATGAAGGAGGTATGCAACATAGAACAACAAAATCAATATGTTTTGTGTTGATATAAAAAGCATGGCTACCACAATCAAAGTAATAAAAAATTCCTTTTACACGTATTTGTGTTGAAATTTAAAAATCAATTTTAACGAAATTTAGTATTCATGATGTCACATATATACTAAACCATAATAGCATATTTGGACCGGATCAGCAAAACATTGGTGCCACAATTTCAAATTAAACTATTTCAGTAATAATGGATTTGGAAGGAATTGGCTGGACGAATTTCAACTAAATTTTACGTATAAGATTTGTACAACATATCATAACGAAATCAAGATGTTTAAAGCGGAGCTATAGAGTAGAGCTATCACAGTAAAAAGTTAAATGATATTTATTTTACACGTATTTATAGAGAACCGACCATATGGATTTTAACCAAATGTGGTGTGTATAATCTTCATATAAATAAATAACAAAAATATTATATTTCAACCGTGTCGACTAAACAGGGCTACCAAGATATCAAGGTTAGTATTTTTCGGTAACTATGAATTTGGAAGGTATTGGCTGAACGGATTTAAAAGAAATTTCATTTGTAGGGCGAGTATATAATGGGAAAAAACGAAATGAATATATTTCGAACGTATCTATAATGCAGGGCTGCCACAATATGAGGAAAAATAATTTTCTGATTTCAAAGCAAATACATTACTATACGATTATACTACGGCGAATTTGACGAAAAGCACTTATGTACCACGGGTAACCCGTGCACATCCCTACTTGTTGCCATAAAGCGGCCGTAAAGGGGCGATAAAACTATAAAATAAATACATTTATACTGATTGAAATTATCTTTGAACGATGTCTTTTTGTATTTGGAAGGATTAAGGTTTTTGAACTCCTGCTTCGTGAAACATTAAGTTTCAAATAAAGTCATTTACGCTTGAATGCATTGACCTAGTATTACTGTACGTAAATTTATGATTAAACGTTTGATATTCTCATGATGAGCATAATACGGAGATACAGGTATTTTACTATCCCATCTAGGCGAACAAGCATGTTAATTCTTAACACTTCACTGACTCAGTAAAATCTTTTACTAAAGTGAAAATTTTACAAAATATCTTGTTATTACAAAGTACGCTTTCTTTTCTTATTTGGAAATTAATCAATTTCGCAAAATTGAACCTCATATTATTAGTTTCACCGTTGAATCTTATTTTGCATACTCTGTGAGTCTCAATGGTTGACTATTACGCCCTTTTATTCATTAGTTTAACAATAGCTCGGCTTTAAAGAGTGAACTATCTCGTTCCGTACGATCGGCTCCCTTTACTTGCTTTCTTCCTCCGCTCGAAGTCTCACAGTTCCTCACTGCAAGTCTTCCTCCTTCTTCAATCCTCCTATTCCAAAGGAATAGATTAGCGGGGCGGTGGCTCGATCCTTCGCTTAGGCAGCAATAAATTCAAGAGAGGGAAAAGAGAGCCTCGCCTCCTCTATTTCTCCTTCCCATCTACCTCCCTCCCTCACTCTCCCTTCCCACCCTCGCGTTCCCTCCCTCATTCTCTCTCTCTCATTTCTCCTCCTCTCCTCCGTCCGTTGCCATGAACTTTTCAGGGACTATATCAAACGAGATAGGGGAAAGGTGGAGGATACCGAAAGAGCGTCCGCTCGACCTTTCTGATTGAGTTCCTAAACTTCCGATTATAGCGTCATATGGTGTTCTCTGAAAGGGATCCTCTCTCTCTCTTCTTTTCTCTATATCCCTCTCTCTCTCCCTCCCCCTTTTATAAGGTGGAAAAAGAGTATCCTTTTCTTCTTTTCTCGAATCCTTTCCGACCCTACCCCAAAAACCCCTCGAAGGGTCCGCACATAACTCTTTCCTGATTAACACCCCACCGACTCCTCCCGCTGCCTGACCTTTCCGCACCTATGGCGGGAGAGTGGGTTCGGTATTGAACGAATTATTAGTGAAGGACGGAAGGGATTTCTCGAGGCGGCGGCCTTCCTCTCCTCCGATAACATTTAATGCCGCCCTTTTTCTTTTCTCCGATTAGACCAAATGCCCTCTTGGTCGGCTATTTTTCCATCCTCCGTTGAGGCTATTACTTGAATTGAACAGGGTGTATCCACGAAGGAATTAATAAGCGAACTGAAGTTAAGCAAATTAGGCCGAGAATTCAGAATGGCTTTGTGATGAACGCCTTATTCGAAGGTATATTGCATCGATAAAAACGAATTTTACATAGGGTAATTTAAATTAGAGAACCGAATCCCATCAATTTTCTAAGTGTAGTATTTCCTGGCGTTTATTGATGCAGCTTATCTGAGAGCGCGGTGTGGAATAGTTTAGTATATGAAATCTATGTATTCAATCAGTTGACCGCAAACACTTTAATTTACAAAGCGTTGAACTCCAATAACCCACGATTAGGAAGCTAAAGATAATTTAATTGAGGCCAACTATTATCTGTGTTATGTAACGTTATGTAGATAGCGAACTGCGATGATATTGCTTCACCTTTTTGTTTTTTACATCATTGTTTACTGTAGCAGGAGAGCATATCCAGAGGAAGCACGCAGCTAAGGGATCATCAATATCGTATCCCTCGCGTGAAAGACAATGCGATCCGCTTTATTACAGCCATTTCGCTACTATGAAGTCAGGTGGATTAATGGAGTCTCCGATTTTTCGCACGGCTAAAGAAGATAATAAATCCATTATTAATTATTATTATTATTAATTAATTTTTCTTAAAGTGAAGGAAATAAGAAACGAAGATGGATCAAACAGTCGCGTTTCCTGTATTGGAGAAATAATTAAAGCAATTTCTCAACACTGAGTTTTTTTCATACGTATCTGTCGGTACGTAGGTTGGTGATGCTTCGCGTCAAGTCCTCGATGTATCTATCGATATGTCCATCAATGTATCTTCATCTTCGTACTTTGATCATTGTGGGATCACATGTCTCCTCCTGTCTCATCTGCCTTTTTCTTCTCAGAGTTCCTTCAATCACCGCTGTCACCTAACATTCGCTTCTCGTAATCTCGAATCATCTTCGCATAATCACCTTGATTAATCATAAATGTTCTTTATAATTAACACGGTCTACGCTCACTCGAAACAACTTGTGCTCAAACCTTTTCTCACGCTTCTAATTTTCAAACCAAATTATATAATACTACCACGCTATGATTAAAGTTTGATAGAACTTGATAGAAACGAAGAAAGAAAAATGTACTTTGTAATAGTTCCACTTAAAATAATTTTAATACGACCTAGGATCAGATGAGGTCAGATGACTAATCCTGGGTCGTATTGTAATTATTTTAAGTGAAATTATTACAAAGTGAATTCTTCTTTATTTGTTCTGGAATGCAGAAATTTCACAAAGTTGAGCCTAATCTGATTAGTTTCATTAGAAATACGAAAGAATAATTTGTGAGTAAAAGGATTTTTTAGCGAATGTATTTTATTTTTGGCATAAGTATATTTTAAAAAGTGAGCCCATAAAACAGTTTTAAAAATTTTGCTTCATTGAAATCTAACATGTCACCCTGCAATTCACCTAATTGGTGGGTGATAATCTGTAAAAAGTAACAAGAAATAACTTGCATCGATTCTATTTTATCTATTTTTTATCGACGTACTTAAGGAAAAGTTGTTTATTGATTAATTTAAAAAACCCGAGAAAATGTTTTATGGCCTAAAATATAAATTATTGCGACCTCTGACATAAGATAATTGCTACTGGCGGAGATCCACAAGAATTTCATTTCAAGATGCGTTTTAATTTTTTGGTATAGTAAAATTGGTTTTAAATGTTTTACTGTCTCGAAGGCAAGTTTATGTTTGTCACCAATCTGATTTTGTGTACGTTTTAAAAAAATCTTCTGCCTTATGGCACTCTACGGAACGAAAGCTATTTGCGTAACAAATACAAAAATGTAATTCCCCTGGGTTATTGTTACTCCTTCGTAGTAAACTACCCGGATGACACCTAGACATGCAATTTAACTTTTCTAACGACTGCCTCCTCTCGAAGAACGTAATTAATCTTCAACATACGTTCGTTTGTCCATCTTCTCCTCGCATACGTCTCCCTCGTTGGAATGCTCAGTGCCTTCGCGTGACTCCGAGCCGAGGCATCCCACGCGCCATCCCTTGCCGTGGAATTTATGCAAGCGGTTGTCCTCAGGGAAAACTTACATCAGGCATCGTAAAATGTCGTTAGAATACATATTGTTTGTGAAAGGCTCTTTCAGTTTTTTTTATAATTTTAGTCAAATTCAGATGATAGAAATGTCTTGCAGCGTGGAGTTATTTTACATTAAATTTTAATTGCGTCTAGCAAACAGAATTTTTCATAATAAAAGCTAATGATTTTAATTAATTCTCATTCCATGATGTATCTACCACGGCTCTTTACATTTAATCGTAATATATGCTATATTATGGCTAGGCTCGTTTCTTAATCGTACAGAAACGACGCATAGACTATCATGTGTGTATATGTTGCATAAATATGTGTAATTTTAGAATTTTAATTAATGCATATGTTAAAGGTATTTGTGGGTTCATTATAGTAGCAGTCGTCGCCACCTGGCTTTAGCCTACTTGCGACATTGAAGGCTGAATAAATAAATGAATACCTATCAATAGATAAAAGGGTAAATGTTTTAAAATAACCTATCCAAATCAATTCGCTATCTCTGTATTCTAATTATCTTTGAAGATCTCGCGAACTTCTTCCATTGGTCTTTGATGTGGCTACTGATATATGAAAGTGCTCAAAGGTTTACCTCCCATTCTAATCTCGCTAACTCACGGTCGAAGCATACCTACTCTGTCTACCTAGAACTAAGCGAAAATCTTCTTTTGAAAATCTCTCATAAATTTTATTGACTTCACAGGGTAAAATATTTAGTACTCGTATAAAAAAAGAGGATTAATATTTGCATTCAAGCTTCATTTTGAAGAAAAGATCCATAACTTATTTACTTTAAAATTCCCTTTGGACTACTTTTTCCTCTCATGCTATAATTTCATCGCATCGATTATGCCTCGGAATTCGCCTATAAATTTCCACCCAAGTATCTGCAAGACATTTATTTTTTGGCGAATGGAATGTTTACAGTCTATATTCTCTTGATAATATTTTTCTAGTAAAAAATAATTGACCAATTATCTCGGTAGCTACCACTTATTCAACATAATATATTTACGATCGCATAAATCAAAGTTGTTCTCATAAAATTTTTAAGGAGGATATGGAATGATAAAATGATGGTTTACGCTTCTACTCATTGTTGGGTTAATGGCATGCGGTTTTATTTCTTGCATGTGAAATTTTTCTTTATTTCTCTAGGTATGAAGATAATGTTACATAAACAGAATCAGCCGTTAAAATAATTTAAGCCTAAAGTTTTGATTTTAGTATCTTTGCTAAAATTTATAACTGTTTTAATTTCAGGAATTATAAAAGCGCATAACGACAACACTAAGTCTCATTTACTCGGCATATGAATTGTATGCAGAATACACGAGGGTTTATGCATATTTTTTGACAAAAATAACCTTTTAGAGAATTACCAATTATAACTGTTATTTAATAGGCGAAATACGCATATGGTTCATGCCGCCAGAGTTACTTGATTCAATTACTGACTAAGAGGTTCGGCTGGAAAAGGACTAGATTTCGAGAGGATGGATGAATGAAATAGTCCTAACTACACGTTTATAAATTTTGATAATTTCAAAACAATGTGATAATTTCTGTTTTTGGGTGTATTTTTCAAATCTGCTCAAGTGGTTTCTTGTGTGAAAAAGACTACTCGACCTCCCAATAATTTATTCACCATCAAACTGACTTCTTTGAAGAGATAGTCGAACATATTGAAATAATGTTTCTTTCACATTTCCTCTCTTTCAGTAAAAAAGTGCCTACAACGTTTCATAACGATACCCTTGGCAGTGTTATCACAACCTTTGATTCCAAAGTCATGTGTATATGGTTATGAAAGAAGAAAAATTCTAATCTTTCATATTTTTTGGGTACCCCTTTTAAAATTCTGTACGCACCCTTAGGTATACGCGTCTCCCCGATTGAAAACCCTTGGCTTAAAACTTTACGTCCAAAGATGACCATATGACTCGCCACCTCGGCAAAATCCGACGATATTTATATCTCGTTTCTCGGCGCAGCACGCTTTCCTTCGACTCTTCCCACTTTCCTCTCTCTCTCCTCAGCCGTCTCCTTGACTTTTTTTCCCGGATCGCACTCCGGGACGATAGTGGATTCGCCTTGCATAGAGAGGGAGGCAGTCGCATCGGGAGGAACCTCGAGACAGGCCCTTATAAGGAGCAAGAAGGGAGCGAAGTATGAGAGAATGAAGGAGAGAGAGAGAGTGAAAGAGGGGGAACTGGCGAAAGAGTGCAAGGAAGAGAGGGAAGGAGGAGGAGGAGGTTAGGGTGCGGTGCACGGTGCATGGCTGGCATAGAAAAGAAGCCGTTCCCTTTCGAGGATTCGCATGCGAAGCGTGCGTACCTTACGAAGAAGCCGAAAGTCTCGCGAAGAAGGCCGAGACGAGTGGGAGGGAGTTGGAAGGAGGGAAGAGAAAGAAAGGGAGAGAGCCTTTTTGCCCGAGGGGAGAGAGAAAGAGAGAGGAAGTTGAGTGAGTGAGAAGAAAAAAACGTCGTCTATGTTACACCTGCTGAAGTAGGGAGTCAGAATGAACGAAAGAAGCCTTAGTTGTGCTCAGCGGAGGCAGAGACTCGTGGAAAAGGGTTTGAAATCCTTCCCTCGTTGCTGTCTCTTTCTCTGCTGTTTTTTTAACCGGACAGCACTCTTAAGTCTCTTCGCTTCTCTCTCTCTCTCTCTCTCTCTCTCTCCCACTCCATTCATAAAAATTTCCGACACGCTTTTAGGGAGTGCTCGAAAATGTTTGCTTTACATCTCCAAGAGAGTCTATGAAGAATTTTCGCGTCGCAAGAATGATGAGGATTTTCGATGGCGAAATTAGTTTGCCGTATGGTGAACACGTTTGTTGAATCTAACAAGTGAGTGAACTAGATAATATCAATGAATTTTTCCATTGGTATAGATCCTGATTTTAAAAAAGAATATCCTTTTTGCGCAGAATTTGAAAATTACAAAATGGCCCTTCATTCAAAATATATGTTCAATTTATTTAGTTGAGCAAGTTACCAACGTTAGCAAACTTTTTAAATGGAAGGATATAAATATTTTTCTTTTGGAGTTGTCACGAACGATCAAAATTACACATCTTTATGTAAGAAGAATTTATCAATTACGTCTGGCATTTTGACATATTTGGTCGAGTGAATAAAAAATAAGCAAATGCTTATGCTTAAGATTTCTATCACTTTTTAAGCAAATGCTTGATTTGGGGTGAATAAAAATAAAAGCATTTGCTTTTACTAGAAAGAATAAGCATTTGCTTATTTTTAGAATTTTTCTTAAGCATTTGCTTAAAATTGTGTAAATAAAACCCAGCTTTAGCTTAATGCTTTAAGTATATGCTTAAACTTTTTTAAGTGAGATAAAGGGCTTGCTAAGATATTTCTAAGTACTCTATTTTCATGATAATTGATCCTAAATATAAATATGGTAATTTATGGCGACACGAAAGGTTAAAAAATACGAGAAAAGTTTCAACAATCAACGTTTATAAAAATTTATATCGTTTCCCTGGAGAAAATGTTAAGTACCTATATTTCAAATCTGTTACTCGGAGAATATCAAGAGAGACGTGGCGGGGCACTATGTTCCAAACAGAAGATAGAAATATTTTTAAGGTACTTAAGTGGTCCCGGATTTCAAATAGGAGTCGGGGAAGAACACCACGTACAATGCACAACTGAATGTAAGATAGTAAAATTTGTGGCGTCCAAAATCACTATAAAGGCAAATGACTGGATAAAATTACTATAACTAATTGAGTAAAAATGCACCCATAATTAGTGATATTATCGAATTCAGTTATAAAAGAAATAGTTAAAAAAATATTTACTTTAAAAAATTTATGTTTTTAGTTTGAAATTCAACTATGTAAAACTTTAAATGTAAACAAAAACAAGTGAGGGAAAAGTTGCAAAGAGCTTTCTTTCGTAAAATTTAAGCATTTGCTGCGTAGCTAATGCTTATAAGCAAAAGCAAACTTTTATTCACTCAATATGAAGCAAATGCTTTTAGCATTTGCTTATGCTTTTAGCAAATGCTTTTGCTTTTACTGTTTGCTTTAAGCATTTGCTTAATTTTTATTCACTCGACCAATTATCTTATCACGAAACGTTAATTTCAATTTCTTCCGAAATCATGCCATTCATATCATAGATATACGTCAAAAGAACGGTATATGCCAAATCTAGAATACTAAGCTTGTTATTTTTTAATTTTTTGACGATATGGCTATACTGAACGTAAAATCTATCGCGCGGGATTTGCCGATTGTTTATGTAAATGAGGCGTGCATGCTAAATCATCCGGAAGTGAAATATTCTGCAAATCCTATCTAATCTCTTAAGCATCCCGCATGAATGACTCCTTATTATCGATGTACAAATCTCTGTTTGTTTAAGGCATTGACAACCACCCTTATGGCTTTGGCAACCTCTAAAAAACGCTTCACTCACCTGCCTAATAATGAATGCCCTCTCTCTTTCTCACAAAGGATCCGAAAGATTTCTACTCCCTCCCACTTCCGGTTGCAATACACTTATCGATCAGTTGTTGTCTGTTTCTTGCTCTCCTGATTCGCATACATAAATCCCGTACTCAGACGCAATTCTTCCGTGCGTCCACCCACGGGACAATGCTTAGGCCAAACACGTTTAAGGTCTCCCTTTTCTAATTGGCTCTTGCGTGTATGTGTGTGTGCGCGTCTTGAAAGAGTCAGTGACATCATACGACGTTCCAGCAAGTGATGTCGCCTCATCCTGCTGGAGACTAATTTGAGATGGTTAATAAAGCATACAAAATTACATTCTATGTTTAAAAATCTACCTTATTACTCTAACGTGAGTTGGCGGATTTAATCGCTTTTTAATTGTTTTCCGTTTCTGGGTATTCGAGAATTTGTTTTTATGATCATACGTTCAATTTGTCCTTTATTAGGCCTTATAACTCCTGTTCCCACCGGTAATTATTACCTTTATTATGATGGTATCTGTTCATAAATATCGTGAAATTCATTCTTAATTTGGTGCGAGTGTTGTTTTATGCCATCCGTGTCGCTGTGACGTGTTGTAATTTTGAACACGAAGTATTGCAGTCATGTTAAAATCAAAGAGCCAGCTTGTTATATTCTCGTCTCGATATTTTTTGTTTCGGGTGTGATTTCATCGCTATAGAAGTGCAGCAATTACTGATATCGCTCACAGTCTTTCAAAATCAAGCATACTTACAAGTACTGCGATATAATATAGTGCGATACTTTCAAATCCTTCTAGCGATTTATGAGTTCGTATTTTTCCCGTGTGTTTTTTGTTGCCAATTCATGTATTTCCTGTATCTTTATTATTAAAATTAATGTAAATTCGAAACTTCGAATTTTTCTCGTAACAAATTTATTTTTTATTATAAGCGATGCGTCATTAAACATTATTTTTTTCAGATTTTTTATATTACATAAGACGACTAAGAATTCTAAGCCTTGTAATTTATCATAAACACGAATACTATCTCTTTAATACTGCTTGAATTGTAATACAGTTTGAAATTATACTGTTCTGTCTATACGCGTCTTCAACCTTTAAAATAAACGGCCGTTTTTTTACTTGGATTTTGTGAACATTATTCTACCATATTAAGTTGCTAAATATTCTGTAATATTACGATTGAGTCGCAACTAAAGACTAACAGCGCAACACCGCATACAAGGCTGAATATGTTTTTGTATTCACATGAATATCATTACCATAAGAGTAAATATATTTTAACTGTAGTAATTAATCATTAGGAAACGGGGATGTAGTGTCGACAAGGCGATTATCACGGCGATATTCTGTTGTTTTTGTTTTGGTGGCGTTTCTCCGGCATGAATGGCTTAGTAGTCCAACCGACAAAATTAATTGCGGATTATTTTTTTCAAAGCAGTGAAAAATGTTTAATACTCGAATCTCTTTCATAAGGTCCGCCTTAATTTCAACTCCATTGTGTTCTGTCCTCACGATTTAACTATCAATGCTCATATGTTAAACGATTTTGCTCTTGAGTGGTTCATTTGAACTCCCTTTTCCCTATGACAAATTATGTAGCTGAAACAGCTATAAAAGGGATTGAAACAAACAGATGCACGCTTAGGTCATGAATCAGCCGTCATCAGTGGTGATTCACAAGTTATTTTTTGATCATACAATCGGTGATAGTCTTTTCGAAAAAGCTTTTAACGGCAAATTTCCACTGATTACGGCTGCTTTGTATTCTAAGTGTTCATTTGGTTTTTACCAGCCTTTTTATTTGCCACTGTAGCTACCTGACTTATCAATTGGCTTGCAACCTTGAGGCAATCTCGATAATTCTTTTAAGAACCACTCCTTCGCTCTTATCCATTCCCCCTTATATTATTCTTCGCTCTCTCTCTCTCTCTCTCTCTCTCTTTCTTCACGTTCTCGTCCGTTTCGCTCTGTTGCTCGAAATTAATGCTTTTTCCTTTCTATCTTCCGCACTCGTCTCTCCGAACGCGAGCTAGTGCGGTGGCGATGGAACTTCTCCACCAGCTCCCTCTCTGAGATTGCGGTTAGGAAAATCTCGAGAGAAATTGATGTTGGCTATTGCAGCCTCGGCATAGAATATCTTCACCCTAGCTGCCCCCTCATTTCCTCGTTCCCCACCCCACCATACCTCCACCCACGGCGGGACTAAACCCATCAATTCAATCAGCTACGATCTACGCCCATAAGCTATATGCACCACACCTTTCCGTCACCCGTTATATTCATCATCCCCTCTCTCTCTTCCGCAGACTATTCCTATGCCAGTCAAATAAGCGATTCCTCGGCGTTGTTTCTCGGGAGATGAGATGTTTACAGCGGCGTCAACATCTTATGGTGATCTATGTCTTAGACGTTCCAGCGTTATTCCTCCGTTTGTTTGTTTGTAAAAACGCTCGAAATCCCTCGGTGCTGAAGGGGAAGAAATACGACGTCCGGTTTAATTGAGAGGCATTTCCGCCGGAACCGAAATTGTACACTTTATTTAAATTTATTACGAAATAGAAATTTATTCGGTGCGTTTTGAAGTTGCGGAAAAGCTGCGACTTTTGTTTCAAGTTCACATCGATAAAATAAACATCTTTCAGCTGTCATTATCTTTCACCTGAGTGAAGTTTTACTGAGAACAATAGCTCTGGCTAATAGCTGAAGTGAAGAAGGGTTTGTTACTTCGGCCTTGTTATCGGCTCTTGCGTGTTTGAAAAAGCTTTCAGCGGATAAAAGCTATAAATGTTCTCCTTCACACACGCTGTTTTTGTGGCAGTGGAGTTAAGCGGAAAAATGCTGATTCCAAAGCTGCTCTGAGGTGTGATGAACACCTATCGGCCGCGACAAAAAGTTATGTCAGTGCAAGCTGTTATGGTAGTGGCATCCAATTTGGAGGGTCGCAGCGGATTATTTCAAATAAGAAAACAAAGAGTTTTAGGTGAGATGAAAATTATGCTGTTTAAATTTATTTGGATCATGGTTGTAGCAAGAAGCAACGAGACTTCTTGAATGGTCACAGGGTGATGTTAAATTCAAGAATAAACACTCAAGTATCAACAATTGAAGGATTATAATAATAATCCGTCTTTATTGAGGGCGATATTTAGACAATCATGTCCATTCTTACATATAACCCTGATATGACAAACACAAACATCCATGTCCTAGGTGAGATTTGAACCCGAGACCTTAGTATCCGTTGGCAGAAACTCGAACCATCCGTCTACCAAGGCCGACAGTAGTAGTTTTCTTATCACCAATAGTCGTAAAAATGTTTTTTTGTTTTTATGAATATATATATTCAGAATAAAACACATTTTTACGCAAATAAAATATATATATTTATAATGATTTATAATACATTTATTTATTTATTGGTTGATGGGTGGGGTTCAGAGGGTCACAGATTCTTAAGTTTGGAAACCGCTGTACTAAAACAATTATCTTTTTATATTTTCTTTCCTGTTACATATTAATTTTTGTCCATTTCTGATATCCATCTGTAAATGATTTATAATTAACATTTGCGTTATTTTCCAGATCATAACTTTGGTTTTACATATATGCCCTTCTTTTCCTTACTATTTTGTTATCCACCTCGAATATTTTACTCTTTCAAGATGGCTGTGGCAGCCATCTATTTAAAGCCTTAGTTTGCTTTCTCCTCTCTCCTTATTTATCGGCAATATTTATCACCCAACAATGTCGGACGTCACAACAAAAGGTATCTGATACCGATATCAATGTTTCGGCCGATTAGTTATGTTTTTCCCCATATAACTATCAGTTAAAAAATTATTAATTGATGACATTCCATTCGGTTGGATTAAATTCTTAATTCTTTATCGATGTAGTTGTTTTTAAAACGTGATATCGCTATCGAGAAAAACTATCAAAAATATTTTTTTAACACTTCATTTAAAACGTTGTGGAAAAATCCCATTTGCAAGCGCATTCAAATCGACAGTTTAAAAGCATTCTGGGTACAACATTTGTCATTTTTCCGAACAAGTGATGTTGCGCCATCGTTGGACGCGTTTCTCGCTTCGTCGAGATAAATGACTGAAATGGCGGGAGAAATATCAGGCGTCCTCGTTTCCATGGATTAAACGAAGCCGTGTGCGCACACACACATGCATCAAGATAATTGCTCGCTTCTTTTTTTTGCTTTGCTGTCACTCGACGTTACTGCATAGCGTCACGCTGTTTTTGCTCTTACATTGCATTCTCTCTTAAAATAGCTCCAATGAAAATACTTGAAACATACTCAATATTTACTCGTATGACCAGATTCCAGTGAGCAGGGCATGATTTTAAGCACTTGTAGAATATATGACGTTTGTCAAGCAGTGTCATTCTAATGACACTACTTGACACCTTTTTTTGAATTCATCTATACTCGATTTAACACGAAGCTTGTATACGAAACGAAGTCCATATATTTATCTGAAATGACATATTTTCAACTCTACCTGGTGGCAGGGTAACGTCCTCGCCTGCCAATCCGAAGGTCGCGGGTTCGAATCCCGTCTAGGTGGGTTTTTCTTCACCTAGGGCATGGATGTTTGTGATAGTCCTTGTTATTATGTTAATGAGCCCCTTGTAAAAGGCCGATTACGGCCGTTTAGGGGCCGCATGGAAATAAATAAATAAATAAATAAAATTTGGACTTGATTTTCACTGATATGATAACCCCAGGATCTCTAGTTAACGTCAGATTTATAGTCTAATCCGACCCGCCGAAGCATTGGCAACCACCAATGCGGCCCGCAGCTTATAAAAGTTTGCCCATCACTGACGTAGAGGACAAACGAATTAAATTTTCCGGTATCAAGCCAGAGAACCAACGTACCTACTCGAATTCCCGCTAAACTTTTGCTGCAGATAATTGCATCGATGATACGCAGTCGGAATTTTTTGAGCATTGTATGGAAGGGGCCTCCTCCTCCCCGCTTGAGTTCCCGCTAAGCTCAAGCCGGTGATAATTGCAGCGGCGATACGTGGTCGGAATACGTTAAAAGTATCGTTTGGAAAAGGGTCTGTCCAATTCATTTCCCGCTAAAAATCCGTTCGTGACCGGAAAGATCCTGGCTGAATGAAGCCGAATCTACTACGCGCAGTGCTTAAGAAACAAGGGACTCTCACTCTCTCACGGATGAGGAGGGGAAAAATCCCGAAGCTGGTTTCTCTCCGCACGAAAGGAAATTTACTTCCTTATTGAACGCACCCTTATAAGGCGATTGAACGGTTAACTCTCGCCCCTGCGTGCGCGATTGTGTTTAACCCACTGCATCTCAACCGGTATAGTGCGCCAGTTGGTACTGATTACCATTTTCATTTTATTGTATTAATTCCGTATTATTTTTCAAAATAACAGGATATAATGATGATTAAAGTAACACACATTAACAACACTACAAGAACGAAAATTAGTTTTTATGCGTCCTTTGCACGAAGTAAATGCATATAGGGAGGTCGTTTCTGTCCGTCTGCATGTTAAAACTCGGGAACCGCTGGACATAGTACATATTTTGATGAAATTTGATATTGGGGAGTTTTAGTAAAATTTGTCGACCGAATTCAACTTTGGTTAAAATCAGACAATAATTACGACCACTTTACATGTAGTTTACAATTTCCTGCTTCAACTCGGGAACAACTGAACGTATTTTGATGAAATTTGGTATCTACTAAAATTTGTCGACCGATTCCAATTTTGGTTAAAATCGGACGACCGCTTTACATGAAGACCTACATGCAGTTTACAATGTACCTGTCTCAACTCGGGAACCTCTGGACATATTTTGATGAAATTTGGTATTGGAGAGTTTCAGTAAAATTTGTTGACAGATTCCAATTTTGGTTAACATCGGAAGACAATTACGACCACTTTACGTGAATACCTACATGTAGTATACAATGTACCTCTGTTCCAACTCGGGTACCGCAGGCCCTTTTTGTTGAATTTTGGTATTGGGAAGTTTTACTAAAATTTGTTGATCTCAAAGAACGCATTTGAAAACTCTGTGTACTCCGACATGAAGTACACCTTTCCATACTTGTTCAGCATTTATTACAATAGTGAGTCTAACAAAATAATTATTTTCATTCTTATAAGATTGTTAATAGCGAAAAATAACCTATCAACTTTTATTTTGGAGGAAGTTAGGTTAAGTAAAGAAAAGATTATTTTTGCATCGAATTGCAGACGGGTGCGCCACCGCGGGCCCGAAGGGTCTGGGGGCCCCGAAGAATCTGGGAGCCGGCGACGCCGGCCTAAGCATTTTGTATAAGTCATCACTAAAACTCTTATTTTTCCACCCACTGCAAACAGAGCCTAGCAGGCTGCTTGGCCTTATATAGTTAAACATTTTCCTTTGAGATCCATCTGGATACATCAGACCCATATGGAAGACGAAAGGAGCTTTTGTACTGTGTTCATTAGGCATGACGATATTATAGGGAAGAAGGCTGAGTTTAGCACTGTAGATGTGAATACGTATGCCCATTATGAACACGTTATTCCATGAAGCTTACCAGAAAACTTCGATTATTTTTCGGTGCCTTTGAGGAGAGAAACATTTGATAAGTATAAAAATATAATTTATTTTTTCTTATTGTATTATATAGTATTTATTCATGCATGTTTTTCTACATTACATATTGATAGATATGCAGGGCCGGATTTAAAAATCACGCGCCCCTGTTCAAGTCATCCCTAATTTCGTGTTTTCCGTAAGAAATGAAGTATTAAGCCATACGTGCTTAAATATATTTCATTTGCGAAAGCTAGGATTTCTCGCAGGTGATTAACAGAAACTTAATGTAAATTCCTTTTACTACATGAGCATACCCTGCCATCCACCAATAAGGTGATCTTCAGGGTATCATGTAGATGTAGATGAACAATAATCATCGCATTACTAGAACGCGAACGTCTCTAAGTATATTCCTACCTAGTGGGAAATCCGTCCCTGTACACATCTGCGTTTTAGAAGAAAATGCTTTTCAAAAAACCGGGAAATTCGTAAGTAAGAACATATTTAGTTTATTAATTACGTATCAAGATACACTGCAATCATATTTATTGTTTTTCCTATTTATTTAGATGGAAAAGGATAATTCAAGTACAACTAGCGTAGCTGCGAAAAAGACGGAAATAAAATTAAAAGAAAAACTAAAAAAAGAGATACAAGAAAATCACCCCAATGAAAATGCCTAATGACTTATTAATAAAGACATATTAAATACGGCATTTTAAATTTATATCAACATTTTCGAAGCGAATGTAGGATGATTTTTAGTATGGTTGTGGGACCCGTTAAAAATTTTCGCGGGAGGGCGCAGAATTTGTAGTTACGCCACTGATTGTAACCCCGAGTTTATGAACCTAACGTTGTAGAGATTCGTAATAAAATCAGTGAAGAAGACGAAACATCTTTACGAGCGTAGGATCCGCTAATTCATTAAAATACAGAATTACAATCAACGATCAGAACGTAATTTTCGGACGCGAAAAAGGAACTGATAGCCTAAAAAATACGGCAATGAATTGACATTTGATCTTATTACCTTAAAACCTGTTTGTTTGTTTGAGTGCCCAATCAATTCGCGTCTCTTACAGCACAAATGGGTATCTCAGAGGTAGTGCAATGAATAACCGGGGAAGGGAGGAGAGAAACCCGGTGCCGGCATTTGCCTGCTCTTACGAAGAACACCAGGGGGGCCAACGTATTAACGTCCCTTCCGAAGGACGGAACAACTGAATTTGCGCGGTCTCCTCAAACCACACAAACAGAGGGCCGGGAGACCTTGAAAAAATCCTACTTGCGCAGGATTCGTGCCCGCTGAATTTTCAAGCAGCAGGCGAGTAGCAGCCAGCGTCCTAACCACTGCACCAGCGGCATAATTCTACCCGTCAATTTAAATTATGAAATCCCTTGTGCAATGAATGTTCCTGACAACGATCCCTACCTCTGAATTCTGATAATTCAATTATGTAGCATGACCTTTACAACTCCACCGCATATTTTAAACAAAGGACTCTTTAATCCAGGGAATATATCCAGATATAATCCCTTCCTTTGTATGCGTGGAAATCGAAATGCCTAGCGTGTGGACCGTGAGCAATCGACGCTCCCTCCGGCGGAACCGATTGGCATTTCGTGCCATAACGTACTTGAAGGCCATTCGTAAGACTTGGAAAGCGCCCACGATGGAATAGGAAGACCCCCGGAAGGAGAGTGGCGCTTGCATCATCACCCCTTTGACAACATTGACGGACGTGGCGTGAAATGCGAATCCTCGGAGCACGGCCCCTATGAGAGAATGGCCCACGGTTAGATCTCCTCCCTCTCTCTTCCTTACCTCCATTGAGAGTGTGAGAAAAAGGAGAAGAGGGAGCGGAGAGAATACCAATCGGAGGGGCATACTCCCGACTCTCTCTTCCGGGGACGACCGTTGGGTACCATTCCAAGCAATACAATTGTTCGCATTGGGCCCAATGAAGCTTTTCGGTGCGACGTTGGAAGCGATGCGAGTGGATGCGAACGAATACGAAGGATTTTCCCGTTACGTTATTTCAGGGTCCAGCTAATGATATCGGTTTTTGTTCGACGATTGGCTTCATTGTCCTTTTCACGATAATTTTATCAGAAAAGGACATTTTTTACTTAATCGGGAAACGTTCAATTTAGAAAGATTGTTTAGCTAAGGCATCTTAATAAGATTGGCCCAGTTTCATTTCCGTTAATGTTATTTGTGATGGTTGGATTATTTGTGAAACTATTTTTTCTCTCGAAGTTGAGGATATTTTAATATACAACAAAGGTTCATTTTACGTAAGTTTCTCGCAATCCTTAGCAAACAGTAAGGATTTTAGAACTGCTCGAAAACCGTTTGCGTCTGAAACGTGCCGGATTAAATAGGGATGAGTTCGACGTGCGACGTATTCCAAAATATTTTATTAAGTCGAATTCCAGCAAGTAAAATAGCGAGACCAAACGAATTAAAATGAATTATTTAATTTATCAACATTTCAATGCCGTTTTTATGGCCTTATCAAAACTATTTTGGAAGCCATAAATTCAAGAATTTAAAAAAATTAAGGGCACCCGCAATACGAGGACCATAATCTCATTATTTATAGAACGTACTGCAAATTTATGATTATAAAATTTTAATCCTTTCCCTATGAGGGAAGATTTGGCATTTCCTCTTCACTGATGAAAGGAATAAAATTGTTTATGCGAGGTTTTCAAAATCGCAACTCAAAGGACGAACGCTACTAATTTTAGATGGTTAGCACAAATATTCCAGAAATTAATGCTCTTTGCTATGCGCCCCGTGAATTTACGATTGAAGAAATCACTACGTCTCTTCCAACCCGACTTCGAGAAAAGGTTTTGCTCCGTAAAAAAAGCGTCCCGTTCTCATTTAAATCCATCGCATTCACATTTAAGAAGCGCCCTCAATAGCAATTCTGAAATAATTTTTTCCTCCTCCTCCTCCAACCCGTTCCTGAATAACTCGTCGCACAGCTGCGCGTCATTGAACCGGAGATGGAAGAAAGGACGTCTGAAAGGGGATGATGACGGGAGGGTGCCATCCGAAGCGTGCAAGACTTCCAATTAAGGAGTCGACACTAATTCACGCCTCGACCCTCTCGTTGCGAGGAGACGGAGAAAGGGAATATCTCTCCCTCTTCCTCCCACTGAGAGCATCCCTCGGCGAGGAAGGGATTGCTCTGACTCTTCCATTCTCTCTCTCTCTCACACACTCTTGGAGAGGAACGAGACGCACACACGCACGCACCTTGGAGAGAGAGAGAGCTCGTGCGTGGGACTCAGTTCGTGAAGCACGGCCTCCGCGTAGTATTCATCTGAAGGAGTGGCCTGCCCTCTTGGAACTCGAGTGGGAGTTGAATAACTGCTACAGAAACAGTGTGAGCAAAGGGAAGCGAGGCAGAAAGGAGAGAGAAAGAGGAATAGATTGAGATAAATCAAGGGAGAATAGAATATATAGGGGAGGAGAGAAAGAGAGAGAAGGAGGAAGAGAAAGAGCGAGGAAGATAAGAGGGAGTGAGGTAGAGAAAAAGGGGGAGGTAGAGAGGAATAGAAAGATTGGGAAGGAGGGAGCGAAAAATCAGGGACGCCAAGAGCTGGCACATGCCCTGGGAAAGAGTTAGCATATGGTCCCCTCTCGGGGAAAAGGGCCATGTGAGAGGAAAAAACATAAGCTAGCGAATAAAGAATTTTATCAAAATTATATATTAAAATATTACAGAAGTGGAGGTACTTAGTTGAAATTCAAATTATGCGTCACTAAAACAATTAATATTTCTATATTAAACACTTACATGTTGCATTTTTGTATTTGCATTAAACATTGACTGTTAGTAAAACGGAAACAAATGGTAATTTCAATAAATTTTTTGTTTATCACTTATGTTTTCTGTTACTTGATCTATTTGCTTTATTAATATTTTAAAATTTCATCTACCCTCTTCCGGACTCCGGAGATTTTTCTCCGCTATCCCCACCCTCTCGGTGGGACTGAGCGAAATAGATGGAGGGAAAAATAGATTGAATGGAAGATCTTTGTTCTTAATCTGAATAATACCCTGACTGCAAACCCTCCCAAATTGGTGGATGGCAGGGGGTGAATATCACCAACCTATCACGTTACTCTCCTGTTATTCTCTCTTATTGTTCTAAGAAAAAAAGTTCCTTTATATTTATCCGTCCTGCGATTAATGTCTCGTATCTTGTCAGTGTGGTCGTGAGGTTTTACATACGCCTGATATTCATCTTTAAATTCTTCTGTACCAAATCTCTGTAAAAGTCGGTGCTTAGACTTTTCACGCATTTTCTCCTATGAATTAGACCAACAAAAAGTAAACATGCGAGAGAAGGAAAGGATAGAGAGAAAGAGCGAGGGAGACGGTAGAAACTACGAATGGAGAAGAGAGAGAGAGAAAAAGGAAAAGGAGAGAGGCAGAGAGTGGAGGAGAGAGTTTGGTTCGAGATAAGAAAGGGAGTCATTGACTGAGGAGAGAATCGCTTTGAAGGCCCTAAGGAATTGCTCGCGAGAGGAGGAGAAGGGAGCTTTCTGTTTTCTCTACCACTTTCACGTCTCAAAAGGTTCTTTCGGAGTGCGCGTTTCATTTTTTTTCTCCTCCTCCTCCACTACTCGTAAATAGCGATTTTATTCGCCTTGTCTACAAATTTAGATAACCCGAGTCTGTCTCGTGATTACTCTCTTTCTTTCTCTCTCTCTCTCGCGGAAGACGAATGGATGCTTTGGACCGTTTTACTGCACGACCTTTTATTTTAATCGCTCACCGCATTTCGAGGCGGAGGAGGTCGCCGGTTCGAGCCTCGCCGTGGGAATTAATTCCTTCAGACCTGATGTACCACATTACAATGTACATTAATTTCGAAGGTACTTTTCTTATATTCTTTCACATTATATTTTATTGAAAACTTGCTGAGCACTTACATTAGTGTGGCGTCTAATTTATCAATTGTTGGCACTTTTACTGCCATCTATTGCAGACTAGTTGAAGTTAAATGGCATTAAATACAAGATGGCAAGGAAAGAGAAGATTTTCTCCAAATAGGTAAATTTCTTTTTTTGTGTTTGTCGTCGAAAAATCACGCTATGATATTATTTTCTTTGTACGTAGATAAGGAAACCTTTTTTCATAAATTAAACAAATTTGTACTGTTTTTGTTGATTTTTGATGTTTTAACACGTTGCAATGAAAATTTAAAAACTTCCTTAAAATAAAGATTTTTCAAATTTCTTTTTTCTATTTCTTTTGAAAAAGGGTTTTTTTACCCAAAGAAAAAAGTCAGGTTTGAAGGGAATAATATCTTTCGCGCTTTCGTCGGCGTCGATGACAATCGCAGCTTGCGTCGCCCACGAACACGCGAATGGGTGAACTGGTGCATGGAAAAAAATTGATTGTCGCTTTCTTAAAATTGATGGTTATTATCCGAATCATTTCATGGGACGCTGTCGCGATTAAAATGCAGCGGAGATCGGTTAATGCGAAATAACGCATATAACGAGCTCTCTTTAAAATCGACGATTTGGAACGGGCTCAATTCAATGGTATAGTCAACTTCCATTCTCGCTGTAATAATTTACGTTCCTATTTGTTATCGTTTTAATAGTTTTAGAATTTGTGGGATTCATTGCAATTTATCACAGCGCTCTGCCCTGGATATTAAGGAATCATTAATACGGTTACAATAACGGATTGCATTTGAAAAATTCCCGCTTTTATAGTTTGTGGCGCAGTTGATCAATATATTGAAAATGCAAATCCCCTCAAATTTTCAACCAATCTTGCGTATAATTCCTCCCCATTTTTAATCTAGGAAACCAATGTTCCCATCCAGCCGAAAAGAAACCAAATCCTCCGATCGTCGCACTAATTAGACTGCTTTCTCTTCGTTGGCATCCACCGATACTTTCGGCACCTTTTTACACGGCTATTATTGATAATGCATTTCGCCCCGCTCGGGGGCTGCCCAGAATTTTTTTTCGAACTTGCCCCTGGAAACCCCGTCTGTCCAAACGTGACGAGTGAAATTTGCGCTTGGCGTTACTTTCGAAATTGAAAAAATACCCCAAATTCTTTTTTAAGAAAATTTTATGTGATTGCACGGTCATCTACGATTTTTTATTGGAAGGTCTAATCGCAGGAGGGTCAATTATGCTTGATTAAGCTTTCAGAATATGCAATGAATCTTTTCTGTGGAAATTTCTACCAATTATTAACCGCAATTTATAAATCGTTTTCCTCATTAAATACACAATTTAAATTGCTCAAAACTTTAATGAAAGTTTTGCGTCGTTTATCTCCTTTAGATGATTTTTATAATACTTCATATCCAAAATTCAGCAAATTGGTTGCTATAATATTGAATATCATAATAGGCTGGTGTTGCGTTTAATCTCTCTACCTTCCAGCGATAGAGTGTATAAACCGATATTTCCTTTGATAGGTTTTTGTTAATGAGTTATTAAACCTCGATAATTCTCATTTGGAATGGCTTGTTAGTTTCCCGAATTGATGGAAAATGTTATCATCCTCTCTCTCTTCAAAACCGACTCAATTGAATCGTCTCTCCACCTTTTTCGAAAATTATATTTCAGCCGTTATTCATAACTTCTGTAGCAATAAAATGAAAAAACGGCTCATGTTAAAACGCTGGGACCAAATTGAAAACTGGCCGCTGCTCAGACCTCACGACCGTCATTAACCCAGATTAGCCGTTCGAAACTCGAGGATTCGTCCCGAAACCGAACTCAGGTACCTGCCCCCTCGCAGCAGGGGATCTCTAGCCGACCAAATCATTTGAAATAAAATTTAAACTTTTTATGTTGCTAAATTAGTGAGAAAGTAACTCAGGCATCGAATCCGGGTAAATGCACTTCTTCGTCTGAACACCTCGATGCGCACGGTTTTAGTGTCCTTCTCATTCAGACAGACTTAAGGATGCGACGCCCCTAAGCGATTGGAGTTTGTGAAGCCCACGACTTACGATTTCTGAATATGAGTTTATATTTTAATGAAGAAAACATGTAAACAAAATTTGAATTATATATGTGTGTGTATGTATGTATGTATGTATGTATGCATGTATGTATGTATATATATATATATATATATATATATATATATATATATATATATATAGTTACTCTTGTAGTAACAACATTGGGCCATTGCTCTTAATTCTACAACTAGCAATTTCACATCGAATCCGTCTAGAAAATCTTTACTTGTTTTACAACAGCGGTTTTCTACTCTTACGTGTTGGGAGATGCATTCCACCGTTGCTTAATACACGAATGTAGTAAAATTAACTAAAATATCGGTTTTTATCATCTAACGAAAAGTCATCATTTTCTCTTAAGATGCGAATCGGACCTCTCCGAACAATACTGCTCGATTGCTTATGGGTCAAAGGGAAAATCTACTCACCAGGATCACTATAATTGGCGAATACACTTGGCTATTCCCCAACAGCAACCAATACTGCGGATGTATAATTTGACGGAGCGCTGCTATCATAGTCATCACACCATTTTGGGCTATTTTGAATAATTACACGTGTTTCAGCTTCAGTTTGCACAGTTATGCCGAGGTCTTCAAGAATTTCATTTCTACTTTCACAGCTAACATCAGTAGGGTTTTCATTTTTCTCGCTAACACTGCAACTATTGTACATAGATAGTTCACTGCAACTACATAGATAGTGCAGTGGCAGAATATCCGTCCGGCAAATGGAAGACCCAGGTTCGATTCCAGGTTATAGCAGACTTTTTTTCGTTTCAAAAATATTTCCTCAAAGAATCAGTTTTTTTCACTGCACCCTTTTTTAAAAATTTCTTCAAAGATCCTTTACACTTTCGTTGTGATTCTTTCCAAAGAACTCGTTTTTTTCCTTTTAAACGCTCTTGATCCAAACTTTCTATCGTATCCCTATTCCTCCCTGACATTTTAATACTTAAACGGGGTTAATTATTCTTCTTAATGTAATAACGCTAAACTAAATATTTTAGTCGGATTAGAATAACGATGTCAATTATGATAATGATTCACGAATACAAAAGAAAATGCCCTGCGATAACGCTACTCAGCTATTGGCGATTCACAGGAACTACGAACCAACTATGAGGACCAGCGAAGTCTGACTGATCCAGTCCTCGAACACGCCAGTTCTCTTTTACAACGATCTTCTTCATCATCTAAAATACATGACTATTGTGCTGGGACTTTTCAAGCTCTGTAACAAGTTTTTTTCACTTCTAATATTAATCTACTGACTTATTAACTCACTGTCGTCCGACTTATATTGTACGATCCCGCCGTCCGACTCACAAGTCCAGAAAAGAGCGGTGGAATTACATTTCTGTTTTGATTTCGGATTTCCAAATGAGAAATGGGGTCTATTTCTTTTCATCGTCCGACTTGATCTCTAACACATCCGCAAAATCTTTTAACACAAGAGGCTTTCAATTTCTCTTTACTCTCTTCTCGAAGGCATTCCGTGCGTGGCTGCACACGCTCAGTGCTTCTTTCTTTCTCTCTCCAGATCTGTTTCATTAATCGCTCATCCCTATTCTCCAAATAAATATCCGCGAAAGTTTTCTAGAAGATGTTTCGAACGCGATTGCTTAAGCATCGGTCTCGGTGTCTGCGGGGTAACGTCCTCGACTGCCAATCCGAAGGTCGCGGGTTCCAATCCCGCCTAGGTGGGTTTTTCTCCACCTAGGGCATGGATGTATGTGTTCGTCTATTGTTATTGTTAATATATTCCACTGTAAAATGGCTACAAAAGCTGTATGTGGAATTATTGAATAAATAAATAAATAAATAAACGCGTTTCTTTCCTAATTTGCTTTTAGGGGCCAGGCGCGAGGCCCCTATGAGGCGCTAGGCCCTAGGCGGTCGCCTAGCCCAATATCCGCCCCTGCATTCAGAAATATCGAAGGCTTCTTTGAAGTTTAAATCGCCATCTGAGAAAATGGTCCTCTCGCAGCGTCAGGTATCTTCATTTGTTCACGAAACATTTGTTTTGGTCGCAACAGAGACTCAACGGTTTAACGATGCCTAATTCATCTTTTTAAAAATATTGCTTTTGGAACAAAGCCAATCGATCGAATGGAATTGAGAGATAGGCAGCACCGCGTTCTCGCAGCTCTCAACCGACCGTTAACTTCTTCGTAAATATAATATAATATATACCTTTTACGACTGCTTTGTTTGGAATGTTAATTAAAATAACAACCACAAAATTCCTGGTTCATATTTGGAAGAATTTTATAAAGCACTAGCGATTGTAGGCATTCTTCGACCGTGTCACTTATTTGAAGGTTTTTGTATATTACTTTTGTTGATTGAAACGAAAATTATGTATTTTCTCACTCAATTATTTGGTTATCTCATCACTGATCAAGCGATGAAATTTTGATTAAAATGGAAGAAACCATACTGAATTATGAGCAAACACATTCTTTCTTTTTAAAGATAAAATATATTTGTAGAAAATGAGACGCTTAGATTAATGTGTTCATATCATATAAATCATAGAAATTAACTCGGATTTCTTAGACCTTTCGATGGGACAAAGTATAAAAATAAGTCATTTTTTCTTGACTAATATTGGAGCTAAGTATAATTCTGGTTGTTTATTTGTATTTTTATCACATCGATTCGTCCTGGTGCGTGTATTATCTCTCTATTGGCATTTAATTCAATTTTTACAGAAATATATGTCAACGAAATTCGAATTCTGCTTACTTGAGTTTGTTGTGATGAAGTTCCTGAATTGTTGGCATTCATGCGTATCCAACGCAACAGGTACAGGCAACATGATCCAATAACCACCTGTGCGGCAGAAGAGCCTGTTGAAACTGAGGGATATCAAAAGAAATGAAGTCTTATATAGGGGTAACTTAAAGTATCGCAATTGTTTTGTTTTTACGTATAATACGAAACATTTCCAGTGCTTACCAAGCTGTCCCATTAGCTCAGTTGGTTAGGACGTCGTGCTAATAACGCGAAGGTCGCGGGTTTGATCCCCCCTTGGGCCATTATTTTGCAGTCCAAATACTAGGAGCGTAGGTTCGAATGCTGCTGATGGCATGTTCGTATGTGCTCGTCTTAATTATTTTTGATATACCTACTCATTATAAATGGGTGATAAATTACTATTTATGAGCTAAATAAACATAGAAAATACATATAATATAATATGTGGTCTCCATGAAATAACGTAAGCCTCCAAATGCTGCAAACATTTATTATTTGCTTGTCATTACGATATAAATTATGAAGTGTTTATTGATCAGTAAGCGTTGTTTCATACGACTGAACTAGGTTGAATTTTATGATAGAATAAATTATGCATACAATTATATAAGTAGCAAAGTTATAACATTACTATTGCTTGAATTCCAGGAAAATATATTTGTGTAAATTAGATGGTTTTCTTTTTGAACTGAAAAATTAATTAATTTTGATTGTCGCATTGTTTTAGTTATACAGTTTTATATCACTAAAATTTCCCTGACAAAATAACTTCAGGTTGTTTCTTGAGAAAAAGTTTTCTTTTGAGGAATTAGCAGTCATCCGACTTCGTTTGGCGAAAGAATTTCCTCCTCCTTAAGTCCAGTCACACATTTAATTTTCGACGCTAATGGCATAATAAGCAACTGCGTAGTGGCTCCACGAGATGTCAGACGTCATCACCTCTTAGCAACCGCTCTATATCACACCTCATTTTGAAGGTTATGCGTTAAGCATCAATAACCCCGCTATGTGAATCCTCCGCTAAATAATTGGAACGAAATAATTTTCCTGCTCTCGCTCGCTCTTAACGTGAATACCGGTCACGAATTCAATCCCGTGATCCCAAATCCATTCCCTTTCCCAGATATAAATCACCTCTCGGTCCTCTTTTTCCCTCTCCTTCCTTTCCTATTCTTATTCCCCACCTCTCCATCTCTTTCTCCTTCCTTCAATCCTTCTTCTCTTCTCCCTTTCCGCATCGATTCTTAAATTTCTCTGTCTTTATCTCCTTATCATTCATTCTGTCTGTGATTTTCCTTCTTCTGATCCCTAGTATACTTTCCATTCACTTTTACCTGCCCCTCCTTCAACTCTCCTATCTTTCGCATTCCCTCCCTTTCTTCTCCGCCCTCCCTCTCCCTCCTTCCTCCATCTCTCCTCGACCCAATCAGTTCGAATTCCAAGCCATACTCGTTTGCTCCCGATATCTCCTCCCTTAAGGTCCATCTCATTATCCTCTTCCTTTTCCTTCCATCTCCCTTCCTCACCTCGCCCCTTCATACCAAATAAAGCCTCTCTCCCTTCCTCTCTTCCTCCCTTCCTCTTAACCCTTTGACTCATTCCTACCCTCTCCTCTCCCCTCTTTCCTCTCCCCCCTCTCCTCTCTCCCCTCTCCTCTCTCCCCTCTCCTCTCCCTCCTCTCCTCTCCCTCCTCTCCTCTCCCTCCTCTCCTCTCCCTCCTCTCCTCTCCCTCCTCTCCTCTCCCTCCTCTCCTCTCCCTCCTCTCCTCTCCCTCCTCTCCTCTCCCTCCTCTCCTCTCCCTCCTCTCCTCTCCCTCCTCTCCTCTCCCTCCTCTCCTCTCCCTCCTCTCCTCTCCCTCCTCTCCTCTCCCTCCTCTCCCTCCTCTCCTCTCCCTCCTCTCCTCTCCCTCCTCTCCTCTCCCTCCTCTCCTCTCCCCCCTCTCCTCTCCCCCCTCTCCTCTCCCCCTCTCCTCTCCCCCCTCTCCTCTCCCTCCTCTCCTCTCCCTCCTCTCCTCCCTCTCCTCTCCCCCCTCTCCTCTCCCCATCTCCTCTCCCCCTCTCCTCTCCCCCTCTCCTCTCCCCATCTCCTCTCCCCATCTCCTCTCCCCATCTCCTCTCCCCATCTCCTCTCCCCATCTCCTCTCCCCCCTCACCTCTCTTCTTCTCTTTGCCTCTCCTGTTACCTGGGAGTCGATTGTTGGGTCACAATACTCCTTTTCCTCGTCATCTGCTGCGTCGCTCCATCTCTTCTCTCTCCTCTCTCTCTCTCTCTCCCTCTCTCCCTCCCTCCCTCCCTCCCTCCCTCCTTCCTTCCATCCCTCCTTCCTTCCATCCCTCCTTCCTTCCATCCCTCCTTCCCTCCCTCCTTCCCTCCCTCCTTCCCTCCCTCCTTCCCTCCCTCCTTCCCTCCCTCCTTCCCTCCCTCCTTCCCTCCCTCCTTCCCTCCCTCCTTCCCTCCCTCCCTCATTCCCTCTTATCCATTGTTTTAGCCTTCTTTCGTTCGATCTCACTTTTATCCTATTCTTTAGGTCTTAAATTTATTTTCCTTTCTTCTGTATCTACCCAACCCAACCACCTCATTCTGTTTCCCATCTTTAATGCCCAGTATCTCTTTCATTCTTGTACTTCGTCGCATATTTTTTGTTTTTATTTTATTATTTTGAACGTATATTCATTCGAAAGCATGGACTAAACCGTGTGCACTTTTATTACTACTGCAGAAAGCTTAATAAATTTCGGAATTGTTAGATCTATCAAGGGCACACTTTATGGGAGTACATTTTTTATTTATTTTCGCAGGTAATCATTCATAAATACCTATTATGCTCTTTTTGGAGATATACTATACTATTTGAAAACTTTAGTTTTTACGCCGCTTCTAATTCTTATGCAACATCCTCACTTTATTCGAATTCTTATCGATTATTCCTTCTTTCTCTCATTCACACTTTCACTTTCCCCCGATCTGCTCTTTTTTCCATGACGTCTATTTTAACTCGAATAAAAGTTTATTCTTTATCCTTCATAGGTAGGAGGTTGCATCCCTCAAATCGATTTAAATTTTATTGAAATCAAAGGCATTCAATTTACCCTTAAAATTCCTCAGACGGTCGGTGTTATATATTCTGAATTTAAGGGAAGGTTTGTGTTTACCTTAGGGTTCTCTTCTGCTACCGTCCAATCTCTATCTCTCATACCTCTCTATCGATCTATCTCTCTTTTCCTCTTCTTCCTCTCTTTCGATCGCCTCCTGAACCCATTTCCTGCCTTAATGTCCCCCTCCCCCAATCCACAGCTGTCAGGCGGCCCTCCTTCGCTACCCCTTGTTGACTTGGCGGCGCTGACAAGGTAGTGAGAAAGAGAGAGAGAGAGCGGGAGAGTTGCTATCGTCTATACACACACTCAAAGGACGACGGCAGATGTCGAACAGTATCGGTTGCCGGGTATCGCTAAAAGGATTGTTTTTTTTTGTCCTGGTTGGGAGAATCCAAGGTTGCGTTGCGCAGACCCGGTGAAAGTAAAATTATACACCACGTCGACCGAAAAATGCCGAATGATCATGGATGCGTGGAAAACATTGGGGGTAAAAAAATTCGGCGTTTTTCGTCGTGTAATTTATCAAGGTGTTTTCTTTTCTCCGACCCTGGGAAAAATAAAATTAAACCATGAAGGGGCGATTTGCCACCAGGCCGACACGAACATTTAAAGTCGTGCAATGCGCACTTCCAATTTTTTTGCACGGTTTTCTCGTCTTGAAGGTGATGAATTTCGAACGGTATACCAACGGAACATAAATTTCGTGCTTGAATGAGCCGAGGGTTTCGGACAACTGCATCTAATTACATTTCAATGGTGGGCCCTCGTACTTGCGATTTAATCGTCACTAATTCGAGCTAAGTCCCTTTTCGTTTTACGGCATTTTTACGGCAGAAAATTTCAGTCGTTGCACTTCTTTGGCGGAAAAGACTCTCAAACATAAAATGCCCGTCTTAAACACCTTTATTATGGTGTGGATTGAGTAATGCGTGCCCGGTTAAGAAAAAATTATAAAACAAATAATTCTAGCGTTCTCTGGGTTTTCAGGCATTATTTTAATACAGATTCATTATTACTCAAAAAACCGTTTTCACAAAATCAAAACTCATATTCACACTATAGGTGTGAACAAAATTTCTCAAGGATTGCCGCAAATTAAACATCTTCCCAAATTTTACTAATATTTTCCCTAAAACTACCAACCCCATCGCTTCAAAAGCTATTCTCTTCTAAAAATTTATCCGATTTCGAAATTCCCATATGGGATGATCATCCTGAAAAAATCCAATCCGTGATACAACAGAAGGTCCAAAATAAAACCAACAGACTTCGGAAAGAATACTTCTGCCTTTTAAAAACCAATCAGAATAATACTGTCTATCATTCCAAACAAATACAAGACAATGTAATTAATCTTACAAACATAACCTTTAACAACGAAGAACTTTCTCTACTCGGGAAAGGACTTAAATACACCCTCTCGTATAAAAAACCGCCCATGGTCGACATAGTGGCAGATATTGAGTCTTTTATTAAAACTTTACCAAACGATAGTAAAAATATCATTAGAGCCACCGCATTATCACAGATAACGGAAAACATGGCCAAAAAACGAATAAAAACCAACATAAACATTCCGAACACACCACAATAAAGTCTTATAATAATAAAAATTGCTTTTATCTAAATGCAACACTGTAGTCATTATGCAAAAAGATCAATATCATGATAAAGTAGGACAATTGCTAAAATGACACCCAAAAATCCTATTAACAAAATGACCTCAGAAACTACCAGAATTGTCAAAACATACATTACTCTCATCACGAAACGACTCAGCCTCCAACTTCATACCTTAAACTCCAGGATCCCCAGGATGTATTGCCTGCCTAAAATCCATAAAGAAGACATTCCCCTTAGACCCATTGTTTCCTCCATCAACAGCCCGACATACAAAATTTCACGTTGGTTAATGACCAATTCAAACAACTTCCTCTCAAACAAGATTCAAATATTGAAAACAGTTCCCATTTTATCAACGAAGTTAAAGACATAACACTTTTAATACAGTGAGATTTTAGTCTCTTTTGATGTCTCTTCCCTCTTTCCCAGTGTCTCCATTGATGAAACATTACACTTCTTCCAAGAATGGCTTATCGATCAAAATGTACCATAAAAAACAGTAGACGAACTGGTACGACTAACACGTTTATGTATGAACCAAAACTTCTTTCAAGTCAACAATAAGTTTTATCAACAAAACCAGGGTACAACTATGGGAAACTCCCTTTCACCGTTCTTAGCCAACCTATTTATGGTCAACCTTGAAAAACAATGCAAAAACACCTTTGACTACTTCCCACGTTTGTGGCTTAGATACGTAGATGACATTTTTGCGATTTTTGACAGCTCCAAACATAACCTAACCTAACAGAATTAGAAAAAGAAAGCACATTACCCTTTCTGGACCTGCTCGTAAAAAGAGTAAACACCAAAATTAAGTTTGGGATTTACCGCAAACCCACACACACAGACACATACATTCCATCTGATTCCAAACATCATATTTCACATAAACTAGCATCTTTCCAGTCAATGGTAAATAGACTCCTAAAAGCTCCTCTTTCCGAAACTGATTTCCGGACAGAATTAAATCATATAAAAACTGCGCGAAAATCAATGGGTGCGACCCTCAGATTGTAGAAAACGTTTTACACAAACATAAACGCAGTCTCTTTTTAAATGAACGCACCACTCTCACTAACTCGTCCCCCAAAAGAACAAAATACGTAAAAATCCCTTTCGTCCCAGGCATTACCAAAATCTTCTCCAAACAAAACTTTAAAGCAGTATTTGTTAATGAAAATAAACTCTCAAATTTACTTCACAACCCGAAAGACGCGATACCAACCCAACAAAAATCGAGCATTTACAAAATCGCGTGTACAGACTGCTAGAAAATCTGTATAGGTCAGACGAAACGTAAGCTCAAAACTAGATTTAAAGAACATTAGGCACACTACAGATACAATAGGCCCAATAAGTCTAGCGTTGCTATGCATATTCAAGAAAATAATCACCCAATTAAAATTGAAAACATGGCCATTTTAAAAACAACACCAACCGACTGGAAACTCGACGCTTATGAAAGCATTTTCATAAACAAATTCCAAGACACAGTAATGAACCATGACCGTGGGCCTATCCCATACTCCCCCCTCTACACACTGACGGTTAAGAATTCCCCCACCCCCTCCCCTCCTCTCTCCTATCCCCAGAAGGTACAAATACAGAGGACGAAACTAAAACAACTCATACGACCTTTACTACTGAAGATGGGAGCATAGACCCCGAAATACGTATATAGTTAAATCTCCAGAGTCCCCGAGTGATTGTGCGTGGATGTGCTGTGGGTGTGTATAACCCCCCCTTTTTAATTTTTTTTTAAGTCTTTCGACAAACAAGTCTCTGCGGACCACCCCTGTCCAGCAAACTTGTAAATATTAGTTGGAAAATCTTTTATCTTTTTCTTTTATTCATTGACGTGTGATTGGTCATCTAGATCATTTTACGGTGCAGACGCTTTAATTTTTAATTCCACAAAACTCAAAAAGTGTATAAAAATGAAAATTTTTACATAAAGCCTCTTCACATATTATTTTATTTTTATTTTTTACCTAATATTTATTTTTAATTTTTACACAAATTACATTTTATAATGGTGCAATGACATGAACAGCCTCTACGAAATTTGAAAGTATATCTAGCCTTTAAAAATACTATATCTTTTATAAAAAAATTTTTATTGCTTTACATAGAAAACATACGACGGTCTTCGATTCACTGTCAAAAACGTCACTTGGGAAACACACTTGGTAGTTATAACGACAAACTAAAAATATTTTTGAACATTCCAATGAGAAGTTGCACAAGGTAGAGATTTCTACGATTAATTGTATGCGCATGTTGAGTACTTGGCCTTTGAGACGCTAAATAATTGACTTCTTTTCGAGTAAATTAACATTTGTAATTGAAATTTTAAATAAACTCCGTTTGTTCTAGTTCATTCTTATTCATAATGATGGATACAATGCACGCGTCATCTTAATGAATCGTCCGAAATTACCCCTTTATGTAAAACGAGATGACCCAAACAGAACTTATGATGCTTACTTTCTATTTAATCATTCATTTAATACTTATATTGGCTTTAATAACTTTAAAGTCATCGCGGATATGTAGGTCTTTTTGTTCCCAAATTTAATAATTTAGCGTTATAAAATACTACAAATACATTCGAACGGAATATTAAATTGATCACACGTATTTGTGCGACAAAAATAACGCGTGTACGTATTAGAATGTATCGAATCTGAGTCCAACAATAGTTGTTGCTATGGCAACACTCTCGTAATGAGTGGTAAAAACTGCAAAATCGCCAGTATTAACGCGAAATTGTAAAAGATACAATCGATAAACAAAATTCTACGATAAAAATTAGAATCTTCATTCCTTTCCTCAGAGAATAGTACAAACCTCGCTTCGATATTACAATTCTAAGATATTTTAATGTTCAAAAGAAAATTATCCTGCACGATGGATTTCAGATTTCCCATGTAAATCAAATGGGAAGGATATTTCCTGTAATCGAACCCGGGACTTCAATCTTCGCAACAAAAACTATATTCGGGAGATCGGCCCATATAGAAAGAGATTTTCACCAAGTTACATATAAATCGGTGAATTGGTTCAAAAGTTAATAGGAGGGACGGACAGACAACCACAACGAAAAACTATAACCCTATTTCCATTCTGGAAAGTAGGCTAAAATAAACTGATATGGGCAACACATGACTTTCTCCATATTTATACGGCAAATTACATGTTGTTAGCTCTGGGATTGTTGTCAATATTTACTTCCGGTTGACAATTAAGAAAAGAAAAAGGAGCGTTACTGACAATAAGACGTAACTAAGCGTCAATTGTTAACAATAGTCTTCGGTAGGTGGCGTGGTGGTGGCAGCTAAAAATATAAGATATCTCTTAAACGATGCATCATATGGAGAAATGTATCAAACAAAGGTTGTAGATAATAAAATTTCCTACGACTTTTATTCCAATATATTTTTACATTTATCAAATATTAAAGCAAATATTTCAAAATAACGAATAAGTGACAAGAGTAAACACCCACTACCGGTATACCGATTTTTACCAAAAACTAATCAGATCTTTTAACTTTTGTAAACATGTTAAATGTAAAATTTTGCGTTGACCTGATCAATAGTTTTTGAGTTAGAGCGCCCACAAAAATCTATCACATACAGACAGACTGACAGACAGACACACAGACATGATCTAGAAAATAGTCAAAACGTGTTCAGGGGACCTTAAAACATGTATTTCCGTTGAAATCTCGAATTCGATTTTATATATATATTTTTATATATACTTCGTATATGGAGAAAGTAAAAATTTATAGCATAATATTTGCAAAAGCGGTTAAGTGAGACATGCTTCTAAATATACCCTCGCGAAGCCAATACTCTCTAATCTATCCTATTAATCTGAGAGCCATTTATTTCTCCTATTCGTTATCCAGTTTAATCCCCATGTTCGTTACGTCTCTCGGAAGCTCTCAGTTTTTTTGCTGCTCGTCGTCATAACATTCAACTCTCAATATCTCTTTGATTGCGACTCTTAAATGTCCTACAATTTGTTTTCTCTCCAATCTTCCCGACAGCATGTATCTTTCCCACTCTTCCTCCATTAAATCCTTTTCGCTCTCCCCGTAGGTTTCTCTGGCATGATTCTCCTTCTTCGTTATTTTCCTCATAACATTTTCATTAACTTCCACGTCTCTCTCTCTCTCTCTCTCTCTCTCTCATCTCTTCTTTATATGTCTCCTGTTTTTCTCGAGAAGAATTAATTTTCCTGATTTTTTCACTTCCCTGGATTTCCATCAGTTTTCTACCCGTCCTTCGCTCATTTCTTCCATATCTCTCTTTCCTTCGCTCATCTCGATTCACGCCCGAATCAGAAGAAAAAAACGCGGGCCTTCGACTCCCACGCTTCGTACTCGCCAAAACAGAGACACGCCCCCACAGACGCACACCTCATCTGAAAATGGAGTGCCTTTTTGAAAAGCGAGGCGTTCTTTTATATTCATTCACCTGTCCTTTATGATGGATGTTTTTAAATTGGAGAATTATATCTCTTTGAATGTTTGGGAACCATTTTTGCTCAATTTTAAGTTTTATGAAAATATTTATTACTCGTACCAGTACGTATTTAATACTCTATGCTATGAAAGAGTTTTGATTCCTTTTATCAATCGAATCAAGTAACCTTCGATTTGTGAAATTTCATGATTTCAAAATGAACACATTTGAATTTACGCTTCGCGCAATAGAGACAGTGATATAGTCGCTAGGGAAAAGGAATAAAAGAATGGGAAAAGAGGGAAGATAAAAACAGAAAATAATGTGGTAGGTTAAAAGATGATATTCACCGGCGGAAGTGGAATTAGTGTTCTTTGGTTTTCACATGATTTGGACTGACGACGATGGTCAATAACTTTTCTAGAATTTTGAATTGACTTTTTTTTACTCGAGCAAGAATTATCGAGTTCATCTTATGGGTGAAGTAAAAAAAATGCCTCTCCAACAGTCATAAGAAGGTTGGAAACATTGTTTTCCACCTTGGGGTTTCTTAATTTGAAAATGTAAAACTTAAGGGTCGGAAGTGGAAGATCAATATTTATCTAGCAGGAATTTAGCGATAGCAGATGTCATTAAATCTTCAATTTTTTGCTGGAAAATCTTAGGATACGCTCCGCTATTATTAATTATTTAAAATAACAACATATCGAACGTTTTCCAAGCCTTTTCCCAGCTGTTGCATGTTTCGCTATGAGTTATAGCAATCAACTAAAATGATTCATTTTATAACGAAATTGACGGCCTTATTAGGACCATTTTGTAAACGATTCGCGAACTCAAATGTCTAGTATTAATCGAGATTTAACTTCACTTTGCATCAAAAGCGTTTTTCCTTGACAGTTTTTCTTCATGTGAAAGGAAGGTGACTCGGATGAGAAAAGGGCGAAGAGGAAGAAGTCCACCTTTGAGGAAGAAAGCTTTTTAAGATTCCCCATATTCGACCCGGACAGACAAGACAAGCGTGAATAAGAGGGTTAGCGAGGGAAGAGGAGGAATTCCTGCTCTGGGAAATATTTAAGGGACCGTCTCTGCTCGTCTTCCGTAACAAATCCTTTAATGTGCTGTCATTCAACCGAAAACACCGCAAAGTGAGATTTTCAGTCGCGGCTAATGGATGTAAACGAATGAGTTGTCGCGTCAACATGTTTTTTGAAGGAATTACGAATCGATTTGCGAAACACGTTAATCTCAAACGCGATGCATTATTTTACAAAAACATTATTCCTTTCTTGCTTTATTATTTTGTATAACATGTATGTAATTATAATTTTGCTCATTTTTTATTTTTTTTTTGTTAGGGATAAAAGATTGAAATTTAAAGCATTGTTTTGGTCAGACGTACTGAGAGGCAACAATAGAATGAAATATCGATTACATTTTAATGACTAATTGTGATTGCAAAAGCTCTCTGATATCTATTATAAAATAGATTTTAAAGTCGTTCCTAACTCATGACAATAAGTTCCAAATTTTGCTAAAACGTTTCTTCATTTGTTGTAGCTTAATCTCTCGGAAAAATAAACGTCGAATCCTACCTAGTCTATTAATAAGTCAATAATAATAATGGGTTTTTGCCAAATTTAAGTACTTATATCGATTTTATCCTTCTACAGCTGCATATTTCTTACGTATGAAAAGTAGGAAACATTTTAGTAGTTAGCCAAAAATTTTAAACTTTAACCAGTCGGATTACAGTTATCGTCGACGTTCCTATATCATGTCACTCTACAATGATTTATTGGCGAAATAGAAAAAATTACAACCTCGGCGAGTTATATTTAGATGCGAATTGATTAAAATATGCAGGGACATTTTCCAGGCAATTATAAATGTTGACCCTGGAATGGAATTGCCAATTCCGCATGCGTATTCAGTTCAGGAAATTCATCACTCCATATGATAATCCACTGTTATCCAACACCGGGACAGCAATATTTCTCTCATAGGAGGAATAATTACTGTATATTTTCCTCTCTCGCCAACACAGAGATGGCATTATGAAGTACGCAAAAAAACAGCGCATAACCTTTTTTTTACTTTCAAAGGGATGCTAATACTTGACGAGGTTTAGCTAATGAAACAACTCGCATCAAGATATTCAAGAGGGTTAGAGGAAACTAAACAACAAGTTAAAAAATAACTGCGAAAGCAGATACCAAATGCTCTTTTTTAGAATGTTCACCAAATTTTCGGAATATTTGACCTCATTATCAAAGTATTTCATTGAATAATTTCTGCGTCATTTAATAGGCACATGTAGAACTATAAATAAATAAATATGAATAAATGCAATTATTACTAATATTTTCTCAATTAAAAAAAATTAACGTGTATGCATGATTCAACAAAATTCAGATATAACGATCAAACTGCGTTATTATTGTAACACTATATTTTCATTAGAAATTTATCATTAACAAAAAACGGAACCAAAAATCAATGAAATTTATTTAAAACATTTCTCACCGCAGTTAAGTAGTTATAACATTATCCATTTTCGAAAGCAAATTGAGCGTATTTACGCTTCGTTTTTTAATGTTTTAGCAAAGTAAACAAAACGAAACTTTACCGTAGTAACGGACCCCTTATTGATAGTTCATAAGAGGTTTTTTAGTCCTGTAAAAAGTCAAACGAACATACGGACTACAAAATCAACATGGTTTACGTCCGTCACCAGCCAAAAATATTCTGAAAACCTTAGCTTCGTAACTCTTCTCGATACTTCAAAATTTTGCGCTCGGACGTACGAAGTGAAAACAAGTGATTTAAAAAAAGCTAAAAAGAATAAAAATGCTGTCTCGGAATCCAGCGCACAAGTATCTGCGGTCAGACCCGATCTCTTCCTCATCCTCCTCCACTCCCCACGCCCCATGCCTTCTCCATTTGTTGGTAGTTTTCCTCTTCTATCATCCCGTACATAATTAGCACATGTTGCGAAAGGAGAGTGACGCAGTCGGGTGTGGCAGAGAGAAGGGAGGGGACAAGAATATACCGATCATAAGCATTATTTACGCGTCCCTAAGCTGGCGACACGGGTGGTCCACAGTAGAAGCCGGCATGGAAAGAGGATGGAGGGGAAAAAAGAAGAAAAACGAAAATAAACCCCGCGAAAGGCGAGGGCGCTGAGATGTTGGGAGGGGGGGGGAGGGAGGCGTCACTAATCCTCCTCCCGTCCACCTCTCAAAAGGACCACTCTTTGAAAACGAGATCTGGAATAAAAAAGCGAGAGTCTGCATCTCGAAAATTAGCTGCGGGATACGTTTCCTCCGAGACGTCCTCCATGCGTGCGCGAGAGCGGCCCTTGGGCTACGCTTTAATTTTCGACCCGTTCGGAATAAAGCCATTCCTTTGTCTGTTCCCTTTCCCATCGTCCGCCCGGAGGGAGGAATAGAAGCGGCGAGGGAAGGCGGAAAGTCGATTTTTCTGCGCCGTCCGTTGCATCTGCCGATTCGTGCGTTTTTTGCGAATAAAATTCGGTCGGAGAGACTTCCCCTCCTCAACGTCTGCCATGACTTTTGTATGACAACATTGTAACGGGATTTCCGTCTCATTTCATATCATCTTAAAGCATTTTTTTAATACTCGACGAATATTGTCGGCCACGCTGAATTCGTCCGGTTATCAGATTTTCTTCTCCAGGGAGTATAAGATAAGGTGACCAAATTTTCAGGAAGCTGAAGAGGGACATTCAAATCTGTACCGTCTATAAGGAGGAACATGTTACATTGGCGTATCCATGGCGCATTTATTGATGGATTAGCATTAATTAGATAGATGCAATAGATATCACATACCTTGGTGTGGCCAGTGATGGTATTCCTGGAGGGTTTCAATGACAGTTTGGGATATGAATCATGATTTTTCGAAAAGAGGAACAAAAGTTGGAACAATAAACAGCGCGAGATGAAAAGGAAGGACTGTTCCTCCAAATTTGGCACGGTGGGTCATCCTAGTGAAAGAAGACAGCACTGAAGTCATGCAATGAGCGCTGCTCAATGTCGACTTACTAATTAGTAATTATCATTATTATTGGTAATTAGTAATTACCAATGAAATCACTTCTTGTTTACACGCAAATAAGATATTGTACAAAAAGATAATTGTTTATATGCTTGATGTCATTAGTTAGCCAGGAGGGGTAACGAAAATTTTCGAATATTTCCGGAGTTCTCTAAAACCTTCGATGATTTTAGAGAAAAATTTTATTGTTATTTTTTTCCCCATTTGATGAAAATGTTCTATTCAGTGTGATTTTATCAGAAGCGTTTGGTATGCATAATGCTTTGAATCTAATTAACGTCCAAAACTTACTATGATAGATAATATATAGAAATTAATATATAGTTTGTCTTCCTGCATTAGGATAGGTAAATCCCGGATTGTTAAATTTCTTTCTAATGAAAGAATCTTTTGCGAGACATAACGATTTATGAGAATTTCTTATTTGAACTAATGTTTCATTCGAATACTCCCCTCTTTTTCCTTATGCAAGAATAAAATTATTTGTGGTTCTCAAAATATAAGATTTTCAAAACATACCAGTAAGTAATTTCACCTCAATATATTTATAATAAACTGATGTGGGCAACACATGACTTTCTCCGTATTTATATGGCAAATTACATGTTGTTAGCTCTGGGATCGTTGTCACTATATGCTTATGGTTGACAATTTAGAAAAGAAAAAGGAGCGTTACTAACAATAAGACGTAACTAAGCGTCAATTGTTATCAATAGTCTTCGGTAGGTGGCGTGGTGGTGGTAGCTAAAAATATAAGATATCTCTTAAAAAATGCATTATATGGAAAAATGTATCAAACAAAGGTTGTAGAAAATGAAATTTCCTACAACTTTTATTCCAATACATGTTTACATTTATCAAATATTAAAGCAAATATTTCAAAATAACGTATAAGTGACAAGAGTAAACACCCACTTCCGGTATACTGATTTTTACCAAAAACTAATCAGATCTAACTTTTATAAAAATGTTAAATATAAATTTTGCGTTGACCTGATTAATAGTTTTTGAGTTAGAGCGCCAACAAAAATCTATCACAGACAGAAACAGACATCATCGAGAAAATAGTCAAAACATGTTCAGGGGTCCTTAAAACATGTATTTCCGTTTAAATCTCGAATTCGATTTTTTCCATGAAAACAATACTTTCTCTATACTTCGTATATGGAGAAAGTAAAAATAGGACGAAACAGATTGAAAAAAATTGCGTCAGACGCATGGAGAAAAAAACCTCATATTTCACAACTTTTTCCTTTGAAGTGACATATTTATAGCTGCCACCGTTCGTATTTTAACGCATGGAAGTCTCCGGTTATATAATCCCTTTTTATAGAATAAATACCTGCCGCGTCTTCCATCTTCCAGCATTCTTCACATAATCTCATTCCAACTCGACACTATGGGAAAAACGAAAGACGTATAAACCTTTTAGCGTCTTCTATTTCCATAGAGATCCCCATGGAGAGAGAGTGAGAGTGTGTGTGAAAGCGAGAGAAAGATAGAAAGAAAGAGAGAGAGATGGTTCACACAAACACCCTTTTCGAGATATCCCACCGAATTTATTACGATTGCCAGTGGAGCGAAATGGGAAAGATTGGTGAGGCGACGAAACGCTAAAAGGAAAAGAAAGTAGAAGAGCAACAGATGAAGCTGCGGGGCGAGATGGGATGTCGCGTCCTCAGGGGCGAGATATGGACGGGAGGAGGCGTCAAAAATGGGAGAGTGGAGGAGCAGTGGAGTGGTGAAATCAATGCGCGAAGAGCAATAAGAGAGAGAGAGGGAGAGAGAAAGGTCGTGAGCATAAAATCTGACATTGCCGTATCCTGTCACTTCCGTGAATTACAACCGACGGCGAATGGAAGTGATGACATCATTTCTCTTATTTCTCTGCTCGGCTGTTGCAGCAATACACGTAGGTACAGACAGAAAACGCGCTATTTCCCCGGTGCAGTCTCGACCCATTTGCTGGGAGAGAGAGAGCTTGGTAGGAGATTGATGAGTATTTATAAAACTAATCACTTAAACGAGCGCATTATGCAGGCATTGCTGTCGGGTTACAACATCATCATTCTTATGTTTTATTGAAGAATTGAAAGCGTTCAGAAGTGACATTCAGATCCTTGAAGCTTGGCAAATTAACATTAGTTTTGAAAACGATCAAAAAACGGGTTGGTTGGTGTTATGCTTAAAGGTGTGTCAGCGCCTGAGTGAGTATTTGTAAGTGATGATAAACGAGGTGTAAACAAAGAAGACATTTTTTGTTTTAATGGCATAGTTTTTACGAATGAAATTGGACATTGATCGATAAAAATTTTCTGCAGAATAAAATTTCATTAGGATGAGTTGGATCATATTTCTTTGTCGAGTTGATAAAACATGAAATCTAGTAGAGGAATTGGGCAAACAAGAGAGAGCGTGGAAAAAATTATAATTAAAAGTGGCAGAAACTTAAAGACAAATAATCTGAAGGTTGACGGTACTGTTTCAACCATCGTTTTATAGCGCTCCATATAAACAGATATTTTAAAGCAAACAGATCGCTACGATCACGATCCTCGGAATCCTTTAATGCAAAATCTTCGCGAGAATCCCTAAGAAGCAATCTTAATGGCGAAACCCTCGCATTCGATCATAGCCTAATTATTACGAAAATATCTCGGAAGCCACAATGGATGAGTGAGGCTGTTTGTTATTGTATGACTTTTGTAGTATTTATTTTTCGTAATTAAATATCCACAGGCATAAATATAAATCAGGGCTCTTCAAATGACATCTCGGTCACTGATACTCCGCATATTTTACATGGTCCAGTCCGTTTTAAATTATTTTAAAAGTCATATTATCACCTGCGCCTGAATTGGGATGGTTTATAAGGTAATACGATTAAAATGATATCTGTGTGGTTTTCGTATCTGGAAGTAACACACTTTTAATTATACAATAAAATACATTTTCTATTAGGAGAAAGATGACGTGAAACATCGAAGCCGGTGGCCTCTAAATCAGTAAATTCTAATAGAAATGTTTTATTTTCTTATTTTGTTGTGGATACAAATTCCCTAGCTAAGTGAATTACTTGTATTATACACTTCAATATTTTAGTTTGTGTTTTTGTTCTATATAATGGTTCACTATGTTTTAACCGAACTAGTAAGATTTTCATAAAGACTAATCATTGTATTAAAATATTACATATGTTCCGCTCAGGATTTTGAAACATTTGACGGAAGAGTTAAATTACCCCTGGCCTAAAGAAAAACAGAAAGAAAGTCTTGTGAATAGGAAGCTGGGATGGGGATACGAAACAAGAATGGAAGAAGGAAACGAGAGGGCCGTGTCTTGTCTCTTTCTCCTTCGTCCCGTCTCGTGCTGGAGCCATCGCAGGAGGAAGGATGGTCGTGCCCTCCGATCGCTCCGTGCCCCAATTGCTAATGAAGCCGCTAGCAAAGGCATACGGGCAGGATGGGAAGAAGGAGGGAGGGAAGAAGAGGTTTTGAGAGGAGTTGGAGGAGGAGGAACGGGAGGGGATAAAAAAAGAAGCGGAAAGAAACAGCAGAGCCAAGGGACAGGCAGTTGTTGAAGTGGGTAGAAGAGGTGCGTGTTCGATGGAGTGGGGATAGGGTGTGGTGCTTCGGTTGGGGGTGGAAAGGGGAGTGGGGATGGGAGGTGGTGTCGGCGGCGGCGGCTGTTGGCGATGATGTTGTGGTGGCAAGATTTAAAGGGAAGCACTCGAGATCTAGACTGGATGGCGTGCCGGAATAGCGGATCTTCCTTTGCCCGTGGAAGGGGCGCTGAACTCCCGTCGCTCGTTTTGTTTAGTTTTATCCTTCACCCGTTCCTTTTATCCGGTTTTGTTTTTATCTCCGCGTTCCCATATGGGGAATGCGTGCGATACATCGTGTGGTGGGAGTCGCGAGGCCGTGCGACGCGACTGAAAGCCCCGGAAGGCTATAAATCCCGTGAAACTGCCCATGTCGGCATTTTTTACGTAAAGGCCTCCGAGGTATCTTGGGATACCGGAAATCATCGCGTATGTACGTATGAGCTTGCTTTTTTGATAGGTGATGGGGTGGTAATTGGTTAATTGACGAAATTTATCTCGGAAAATTATTTTTTAAAGTGTCGAGGCATTTCTATGAGCAATAGTACTTAGAACCCCAATGCTTTCTTCAATGCTGCAATAAATTTTCTTAACTCTGCCCCATTCGTCTTTTTCACACAGCTGTATCGCGGGTGCGTAGTTTACCGTTGACTTCTAAGGGTAATAATTAGGATTGTGAATTAGATGCGGTAAAATGAATTAATTTTTGGCTATCGCATTATCACCTCAATGGCCTTTATCAAATTAAATTTTTGCTAAATTAATTCCGCGAAAGAATAATAAAGTTTTCTCCAAACAGCAAAACACCTTTTTAATATAATTAAAGGGTATTTCTCGTTTAATTTACTACAGTAGTTCTGCAGGTTGATTAAAATTTTTGGAAGTTTTCATTCTTTTAACTTTCAAAAGCACTGTCTACGTTCATAATACTTCCAATGTTTTTACGTTTCAGAAACTGAGATGAGAATAATTATGCACTATCTTTTCTATCTACGAACAAGTATAAATTTTCCTATAATTCATACAAACTTCGGAGGATCTTTTAATTTATTGGAGGATATTTCTATTTTTACTAATTTATATATGCAATCTGTTACGTCTCACAACCATAGACATCCTATAGCTTTAAAACTCTTGTACGATTTCAAAATGAAATTATGGCTTATTTAGGCTTCATAATATATTTCTGTTTCTCTCCTAGTAAACCGAGCAGGTTTCCTTTATTTATGAAAATTATCGCGAGTAAATTATTCTATTAAACGCAAATTCTCTATCAAATCGACGTCTCAATTACGTGTCTGATGGATAGTTTCTAACTTGCTCGAATTATCGTCGGAGATATTCGTTCCGAGAGGGAAAGAAAGAGAGAAAACAGGTGACCGGATTCGACTAAATGAGCGCCCTCTTTCGGTAGCCGAAGCGGAATTACGGAGGAACACCAGGAACTTCTCCCGTTAATAACAGCTCGATCTGGCGTCGTAAATCAGGGGTTCCTACGGAGACTGTATAGCGGTAGTTTAACGTTAAAGGTTATTAAGGCGAGGTGGGCAATTACGTTTCATTTGACGGAAGACTCTCTCCGTCCTTTTCTCGGCGGAGATTGCGGCGAAAAGTAAGAGAAAATTAAAATGGCTCCCTTAATTGAAAATAAATAAGAAAATAATATTTTTATGCGATCTCGAGTCCCTTTGCAGCAAGGTTAGCTGCCGAAGGTATGTTATGAGGGAAACCTCGCTCCTTTTGAGTGGTTTAATTAACGTGTACCAAGGCTAATAAATGGGCAATATTTGCAATGTTAACTTGTTAAATCAATGTGAAATTTTTGATGCGATCACTCTATGCAAATATATTTGCGAATAAATCTCACATTAGTGACACGTCGGAGAAAGATTCACTGCATTTATTTATTCATCTGAGGGTCAGATACAACAAGTTAATGATTGCGAGAGTAAACTGACATAAAAATGGCGAACACCAAAGGCAAAACCATAGAATTTCGAGGGATCAATACTAACCACCCACCGACCAGGGCCGACCCCGGTACAGGGCGGCTGCCCGGGGCGCCGAAACCCTCGGGGGCGCCCGCCCGACGGGCATTCCATAGATTGCTTGAAGATAAGTGAACCTCGACTGAAAGGCTGAGCATGTCCGTGTCAAGTTTTTCTTTTCGATATATTCAATAAGTAAACGAGCACGTACCTACGTTGGAAATGTTTTCCTAAAAATTTTCCGACGCATAAGGAACGCTTAAACGGATCCTTGCTCAGGGCGCCATAATACCTCGGGTCGCTCTTTCCACCGACTATTTTTCTTGGGATAACTTTTTTTTGGCGGCCAAGAGTGAATGGAAACATAAGTGTCGACGGCTAATTGATAACGCACTGGAGCCACCTATCCCTTATTTGTGTTTACGTCTACTCTGGAGATAATCCGCTGAACACCAATTGCCGTGAGTCAAGTCCTACGGAATGATTATTGGAATCGCGATTTATTCGAGGGGAACAAATATTTGGCTACGGCTTTAAATCCACTTTTTCTGATAAATAAATAACCGGCGAGGATAAAATACTTATCGACCGCCTAAAAGTCTCCAGAAATATCTCTCTGCGGCTTATCCTAGGAACACCGAATCTTTGGTCACTCGTTTATGACGAGTTCAATTTTGTCTCTCGCCCTATTTTAAGGCTGTTTTCCAAAGAAAACATAGCCTTATAAAATGGTCCTGTCTGTGTTTATGTCCTCTACTAACAACTTTTGCACCAATGGACCAATTTTCATGAAACTTGGTATGAGGCTCGTCTTGCCAGGACCCACCTCCAGGCTATATTTTATTTGGCGAAGATAGAAGTCCCGGGTTCGATTCCAGGAACGTTTTTGCCTATTTGCTTTACATGGGAAATCTCAAATCCATCGTGCAGAGTTGTTTTTTTAATACATTAAAATATCTTAAAATTGTGATATAGGAACGACGTTTGTACTGTTATAAAGGGGAAAATAATGCAGATTCTAATACTTATCAGCGAATTTTTATAATTGATTGTATTTTCTTGAATTTCTACTAAAATATAGCGTTTTTGCGTTTTAAATTGCATTTTATCGGATTGTTGCCATGGAGACGTTTATTACCGAACTACGCTTGAGCATAGACGAGTGAAAAAATGGGTTATTTTCTTTTCCGCTCGACTTTTCTTCAGCAATGGACAGTTGATCCAGACATATTAGCGTATAAACAGTAACATTTATTAAATTCGTTTATTTAAAAAAATACATGCAAAATATAATGTCAGAAAGAGATGATGACATTGTTTTTAGTATTTTAAATCTGATAATGTTCTATTAATTTGTTTTCCAATTATTCTCTATAATTGATAAACTATGAACTACACGTGGTATTTACGGCATGAGAATTCCTTGGAATGACTAACACATACTGAAACATTTCCTGTCAATATAAGTAATCAATTCGGGACGTCAACTTAGGGAAGCCAACCTGCATTAGTCTTGGTTTGTACTTCTTGTTTATAACAGTCGCATAAAATGTAATGAAAATTTTTCTATAAAAATCTGGTAAGAGTATGCATAGCGATAATAAACTTTCTAGCTATTAATATTTCCAGGAAAGCAAATTTTGTTTTTCGGACCTTATAACTCGATTGTAAATCTATATAAATAAGCTTGGTTGTAAATCCTGTTCAGTATCGATCCGGCTCTTATAACACCAAAGTCCCAAAATTATTTGCCGTTTGGTTCTTAATAGCTGTAGAATTTAGTATTTTTTATCGACAGTTTCTATTCATCTATGAAAATTTGATTACGATAGTGTATTTTGGTCGAAGTGATATGAAAAATAGAAAATGCAGTCGATTAGAAGACTATATGATAGTATTTTTAAATGTTTTTTTGGTAAATTCATGAAATTCTCACCATCCAAAGTTGTATACTTGAAATATGTTAACAGAAAAGGACATTTCAGCAAACAAATTCGTTTGTTCCCATATAAATCGTGGTATTTACACAATCATGAAGAAATGTGTTGGATAAAAATTTATTTTTTCGACGAAACGCTTCTCTATCATTCAAACTTTGATTTCACGAAATAATGACTTAAATACAAGAAAAATGCACCTGCATCGGACAATAGGATTGCGTGCAAGCACATAATGTTGCTTTATCGAGTTATGTACCGCCGCGTTGAGATTTTATTTAGCGCTGTTGCAATAGATGCCGAAGACAAAAGCCGCCAATAATATCCCATTATGCCATTATTTGTTTAAGCCATTATCACATTAATCGCCTCGCAATTTTGCGGCGAGCGGATGTTACGCAATTTCGAACGAGTTCAGCAGCAGTATTAACGCTTCCCGAGTGCCGAGGCAATCGTGCACGCTTTTATCTGAGGCAAAATGCACCCGTCGCCAGTTGCTCACGTTTGTGAGGCAATGAATATGCATGTTGCAGTTTTCGTCCGTAAAAATATCGTTAAACTTTATTCCTACGGGAAGCATTCATGGTGAGAATAACGTTTCACGCTGGCAGTAAAAAATCCTTGTTAATGTCGTTTCGCGGTGAATACTAAACCGTTGACGTTTTTACGCGTACTATATCTAAGCGCTCATGAAATAAGCTTTATCACCTCAATCAATCTTTGTTGAAAAATGTTGCCCGGGAAAAATAAATTTCGACGTTAACGCCTCTACTCATAGAGTAATGGAATCGGCTAGTGGATGCTCGAATTTGTCCCATTCAAAGTCTCCGTCGTTATCGACGGAAGAACTACGCCAACCCTTTCGCTGTCTCGAGGAGAACACAAAGAATTTCCTTTCCTGACTTCTTAATGGGCATCTTTTCAGTATAAAGGCAGTCGATTGATGTCCCATTTCCTGGAATTATAACTGCCCTTCGAAGGAATTGAATTCCTCGCCGACCTTATTAGCCTTTCGACTAATTATCCTCTCCGCATTTCCTTTAAGCGCGCCTTTGAATTTTTTAATCATAAGGGGCTACGCAACCGAGAGGAAATTCCAATCATCTGTTATAAGCCTCGGACCTTTTCATGCGAGACAATTGTGGCAAAAATTTTGCATTTAGGCTGCCGACGCCGGGCATCGATCGGCGTTGGTATATAACAGGGGTGGCCAACAGGTCGATCGCGGAGCCATTTTCGGTCGATCGCGGCAGTGTTCGCAATTTCCGTAATTTCGTAATTTGTTGAGTGAAATAATAAATTTTCTTCAACAAAGAAACGATGAATATAAGAATTTGTATGATGAAAGCTGGCTCGGTGATCTAGCGTTTCTAACAGATTATTACAGGTAAATTGAGCGCTTTGAATTTAGAACTGCAAGGAAGAAATAAGACCATGAGTGAGATGATTAGTAGTGTTAACGCTTATGAAAATGAATTTCCAAAGTTGATCAGCGATCTCCAAAAACAAAACTTTGATCACTTTCCAAATATAAAAGACCATTTGCAGAAATATCCTAGTTTTATTTTTACGTCTTAAAAATACATAGTGGAAATTGAAAGTGTTATTTAGGACTTGGATGTCAAATTCAATGATTTTTAAAAAAAATCGAAGATATTGTTCAGTATCTTTCTTTTCCATTTAAAGCTGATTTAAATACAAAGCATATTGCGGAAAAAATTGCTGACATTTTCCACGTGGAAAAAACTATACTTGAGAACGAAATTATAACACTGCAATCCGATCTATTCTTAAGAGCTATGGAGTCGGAAGAAGGCTTTCGAAAGTGTGTTAGTCGGGGAAAATATTCAAACATTAGAAAATATAGTGAATATATCCATTCTTGTTTTGGATCCACATACTTATGTGAATGGGCGTTTTCATATTTAAAGATAACGAAAAAGAAGCATCGTCCCTTGCTTACCGATTCCCATACTGAAGATGCCTGAAGATTGTCCTTGTCGAGGTACACGCCCCACTATGAAAGCTTAGCAGAGGATATGAAGACACAAACTTCTCATTAATTAAAATTAAAAGTTATCTTCATTTTTTGTATATTTATATTTCAAAATATTTAATGTCAAAATGTTTATTTTGAAGTGTACTTCGTTTATTCAATAAATTCAATGAACTTTGTTTTATCAAAACTTGTATATTTTGAAATGAGTAATTTTTATTTTCCCTTTATACTCGTATTTAATAATTGCATAAAAACTTTTTCGTCATGGTAGCTCGTGACTACTTTTTATAAAAAAAAGTCGATCGCAACAAGAAACAAGTTGGCCACCCCTGGTGTATAGCGTTTCTCCGGTTCGAATCGAAGTTTATAGCCGTGAAAAATATTCCAAGACTTCTCACGATCTCTACTCGGGATGAGAAGGAGAAATGTGTGGGTCGTTAAGAGTGTTTTTGCCCGAGAAAACATCTTTTTGATGTTTATGTGTTTTCCATAATTTACATCTTAGCGGAACAGCTTATAGGGAAAACAGCGTGAGAAAAATGGGAAAAATAAATAAAAACTATTGCTTATGCGACAAAAACTTGTTCAGTGTAAAATAATGATTTAGAAAAAAAGAAGATATGAAAAAATGATTTTCGAAGTTTTTTGGAAATTTTAACTGTAATCATGCGTGATTTACAGCAGATTAAGAATATTAGTAAGTAAAGGAAGGATAATTAATAAAATATAATTTTATCACATTTAAGTTAGAAGTTAAAGGGCAGTAAGTCATTAAGCAAAACCTTCTACGTATTGTATGTTCGCAATCATTTTATAAAAACTGGATTTGAAGTACTATACAGAAAAATGCTAGTGATCATTGAGTTTATGGCGTCGTATTTAATACTATAAATGTACCTTCCTTAACATATAAATAGTCATGCAATTTTTAACATTAAATTAACTATTACAAAAATAAAATTAATTAATACCATAGGAATATTTCTTGAGATTACTTCCATCAACAAGAAAAGCTTAAGTAGGTTCTCAGGACAATTATAAATAGCCATAAAATAATCTAATGACTTACATTGAGAATCTTAGTTAAATTTGCATTAAATGGAATCCTTCCTTGGCTCTAAAATCTCATTACCAGATATTAGTCATATTTCTGTTGGAAATCTCATGCTGAGAGTTTTGATTAGTACTGTTGTAAAATTTAGCGTCTTCACACCGCCGTTGATATCTATATTGAGACTTATCGCTCCGTACAGAATTTAAGATAATGGCAACTATGACAACATTCTGAAGAGTCTAATATTCGTAACGCTGGCTCGAAAGAGATTGTTGGATGTTTTTGCACAACTTATCGGCTAAATTTCTTTGCAGCCAAGGTTCCTAATTTATTATGTACGAGATGTCAGACGAAATTCGCCTGTTGCAGTACTCGATAATTTCCTAAAATAGCAAGTAGCTTAAAGATAATATCTCCTCATGAAGTCCTCATCGATATCCTCAGATTTTCAGCTCATTGAAGAGTTTAAAATCGTTTCCTTCGCAATCCGCCGAAAGCCTTACTCTCTCTCTCTCTCTCTCTCTCTCTCTCCCCCCCCCCTCCTTCCATCCACGAAATACGCTCTCCTTCCGAACCATTTGAAGTGAAACACATTTTCAAAACTTCTCACCCTTTAATTTTAAGAATGAGGATATCGTGACTCTTCAAATGAAATTACTGTTATTTCTATATATCTCCCTCTTTCTCTCTCTCTCACTCCTTCTTTCGCTCGAAACCTTTCTCACCTGGCGTTTTTCTCTCTTTTCGAAGAGGTAGAAATTTTCCAGGAAGGAAATAAGTCCGAGACACAGGATATCTTCGCGGCATAAGGCTTTTCTAGACCGATACCAATTTAACTCTCAAAAGAAGCCGAAATAAATCACCATCCCCCTTCCCTCCTCCCCTTACCACCCCCTCCCCACACGGGACGGTGGTCCGGTCGCAAAAGAGAGGGGAAGATTCGAGGAACTGGTTGCCCGGGGAGATGATTCAGCCTTTGGAATCGGCGCTGTTCACCTGATGGAGGGAGGAAGAGAGAGGAGAGGTGGAGGGGGAAAGAGGGAGGAGAGGGTGGGAGGATATGAGGAAGGAATATGGAGGAGGTGGATTGGGATGCCGGCGTCGTCTCGTTTGGGATGGGGGCAAGAACAAGGCGACCGAGTTTGTGGAAAGGGGTGATGTACGATCGAATGTTAACCTTTTTTTTCGGGGGACCGCCTCCTCAAAGCGGAGACTGAACCTCGGACTGGTGGCGGTCTTAGAGGGGGAGGAGGTGTGATAGGATGGGGTTTGCGCGCAGGGGAAGACTGCGCAGGCCGGAGGGTGCCGATCCTGTCTTTTATTTTATTTTTAATGGGAGGATGATGAGGAGGAGAGGGGTGGAATGCGGGAAGTGGTCCGGGAGAGGTTGAGAATGGCGCCGTTGGAAGTGGTTGAGGTCGGGCGGCAGGTGGTCCTATGTCCCAATCACATCTGTCACATTCGTTGTCATTTTCCATCGTTAAATCCTTCTCTTTGCCCTTCTAGTGGTAAAAATGCCCTTATTCAATATTTTTCGGGATTTGTATAAATATTAATTAGGTTTACTTCGTAAATTTGTCAATTTTTTATCATTTCATGTCATGAATTATAATTTCTTTTTCTAAAGATCTTTATTGTGTGAAAAGTGAAAAACAACGCGCGAATAGTATTTTGTTTTAATTATTTATCTCCGGACAAAGGTTCCAGCAACATATCTTTACAGACCAAAAATCTTCAACGACATGAAGTGAATGTTCACTTCTTAGGACATACAGATGAAATTGTTACCATCGTGGAATAAAATACCTATAAATGTAAAAACAATTTTTTAGAAGAGGAGGAGATAAGGATGATAAACTTTGAAAGCCACATTGCAACTTTATTTCCATCCTTTGAATTTCATCGGCTGAATGTTCGATTATTCTTTGTTTTTAGACGTGATGATCGAGCGGGCTTCGTGACTTTATCCCTGCGTATTTCGCATATAGGATAATTTAAAATAAGAGCGTGTAATTTTTCCTCGATTCTATCCTTCTTATTATTATGGTGATTCTGACGTCTTATCTTCGTGTTGGAACTTTTATCGAAATATACCTTTGATTCCAATTTATTTCTATTCTGTTACAGCGACAGTATATTTGTGTATTCAAGCAATATAAATATTTTTTGTGGTCGGTTTCGTATCCTGTGACACGTGTTTCCAAGTAAAAGAAATTGTTTGAATTTATTTCTATGAAGTATCCTTATATAATAATTCTCAAGTGTCCGTCTGTCACGGTACTTTTGGGCATTTCACAATAGAATTAAGTGCTGAAACTTTCACAATCGTTAACCCCCTATGAGATGGTCCCTAGAAAAATCAAACATCCCGGTAAAAGTCCCGGATTGGACTCCGGGAGACGATTATATTTTCCCATTTTCGATTTTTCAAGGTGCAAGATTTATATCTTATTCTTGCGATGTTTTCACATTACACGGAAGAACTTGTCAGAAATACGCATTTATTTTCGGCATTTTATGGCTTTTTCGTACTCTTTCCGAGTGTTGCCCGGGCGACCGGCATTGTTGCCTCCGATTCAGCCTTCAAATAGACGAAAGAATTGAGTTATTCGCTTCTCGCTTTTTATAAAGAATCTAAATTATTGTTGTAGTAACGTCAAACGTAATAGATTGCAACGTAAATAATAGTAGATAATTATCATTCAGTAAACTGCGTGTGGACTGAGGGCGTTTTAAACGATTGACTAAAAAAAATTCCTTTCTTTATTTCAGTACTGGAATATTACCTTTTTCGTAAGTAAAATCATTATATTCTACATATTTAATGTTTATTAACGCAAATAGGCCAACGAATCAGCTTGAAATTTGATGGTAAGTAGAATATGGGCTATTATTAATTATTTTTTTCAACAGAGAAAAATAACATCTTGTGAAGTACAAAAAATTTGTTGATAACAATTTATTAGTAAAAAATGAAATAAATGGTTGAATTAATTATATATGAAAAACATTGCATATACTAGAAGGTAATAGCAGCTGTTTTCCTATACTTGAGGAAACGTGATTGATTGTGAGTTCATATTTAATGAAGTGTGCAGTAATAATCATTGGAAATAAGGAAAGGTAGAATTTTAAATTTTTTCCTTTTGAATATACCGTGATATAAGACTAACATTGAGTAACTGTGCGACATTGTGAGGTCGATTTTTTAGTAGGCTCTGTAAGAAGTTAAAAGCAGTTGTTGTGGACACTTGAAAGAACGTGATTTTTTGTGAGTTTCTCTACAATAGTGTGCAACGATAATCATTGGAATTAAGGTAAGGTAGATTTGAACATTTTTCCCCTTTGAATATACCGTGATATAGGACTAACATTGAGTAACTGTGTGACATTTTGACGACGGCATTACTCTAATGCAGCGTTTCCCAAACGGTGGTTTGCGTACTCCTAGGGGTTCGCGAGAAAAATTTGGTAATGGCGTCTTTTTCACTTTCTTCGTTCTAAAATTCTTGCCAATATTTTAGTTTATTTCCAATTAGATGCATGGTTTCATTTTAAAATTTTTCTTATACTTCGAGAATTATATTTGTATTTTACAGGGTACTAACTAGAAACCGATGACAATATCAGCGATTCTGATTTTATTGTTAACGTTTACATACTCTGTGCTATATAAACTTTTTATTTTTCATAAATTAAACGCGTTAAAAAGATTTGTTTTAACGAAATTCACTCCCCATTATAAGGGGTTCGCCGCCAAAACTGTCGCTACTCAAGAGGTTTGCGAAGATAAAAGTTTAATCGAAGGGGTTCGCGACGAGAAATAGGTTAGCTAAAGTGGTTCGCGAAGTGAAAAAGTTGGGAACCGCTTCTCTAATACATTGTTGTGAAATCACAGAAAATTAAAAAATGCCAAGGGGTAGACTATGTATCGTTATTTTCCCGCAGATTTCTGACTGACTTAAAAACATTTGCGCGGACACCACTAGAATGATGTGGTAAGATTAATACGAATTAGTCGCAAGCGTAGCTGCAACGGACTGCTAGTTATCTCTATAATTCCTTGAATCATCGCACTCACCCTTTCTTTTTATTTGCGTTTTTTCTATAAAAATCGTTTATTGTTTCCACTTATATATTAAATATATTTTTTATTAGTTTTTTATAACTATTTGAGTATTTATGTCACCCGCGAATAATATTTTTATATTTTCTCCATAAATTTCCATACCATTTACATTTATCATTGTTTCAGTTATTTATTATAGATCTTTAAATATAGCGGAGCAACCAGGACATTATATCTATCTATTTATTCCATCTAGATATCTTTATAGATATGTTTTACTTCGCTCTTTTCATCATTATTTAATTCTATCAAAATTAAAGTTATTTTTAACATTTTTAAATCAAGATGTGTATTTATTTAATTTGCAATCCCATCGGTTCATGTATGTGTGAAAACAACTTTAGTGTTTCGATATATTCCAAGAATTTACTTTTTTAGAGTTGCATGATTTAACAAATCATATTTTCTCGAATGCGTGCCCGAGTCCGACCAAAGGCGCGTTTCCTCCTGATAGGATAATATTAAGTGCCCTCTAAAATTTTAAGAGCCACAGTTGGAACTTTTATCTCCCCAAGGAACAAGACTTTGTTGGTATTATCAACTTCTCGTATAATCTAAGTCTGCAATAAATGCGGTTTAAAGGAACGTTTCCTTTACTATTTCCCAGGTCAACTTCGCGCATAAAGTGAGATGCTCCTGTCTGGGATTGCAATTACCCCGGAACTTCTACGATCTATAGACAAAGGAGGCTATTCCGTTTGATACTGCTAGAAGACATCTTAAAAGGTAAAAATGTAAACATGTTTGTTTATGATAAACGCGTTTTATCTGCCTATTTTTTTGTGTGAGACGTGCTTTGGATAGCTATAGAATTCTCACGCGCGTTATGACTCAGATGTGGTTCGTAACTCTTTTATGGGAAAGAGTTTTTTTAAGAATATCCTAAATATTTGGTAAAAGATTTGTTTTCGTCCCGTTGCTTACTAAAATAGCGTAAACTAAATCTAGTTTTTATCATAGAAGCTTAGACTTTATATAATGGTGTGCACGTGTGTGTACGATAAACTGAGTTACGTTGCGATAGAGTTCTCAACATGTATAGTTAATGCCATGTGTGACCTACTTTTAAAATGCATATTACTGCAAACAACAAACTTACGTTAAAGAATTTGTGGAACTAACACAAATAGCAGAGACGACCAGCGAAGTTTATCAAACTCTCATTTGGAAGGGTGTAATTGGAATTGATACGAGTGCCGGTTCTTCAAAGTTTAACGTACTTAAAACTCGAGAACCTTATTTAAACCAAATAATTCAGATATTTTCCTAAAAAGTAAGAAAATGGATCGACATAAACAAAGCGTCGTTCTTAGGATCAAAATTGTCCAATCAGGTAGAAAATTAAAATAATGGTAAAAGTATCCCAGGAAAATAATGGAGCAACATAAAACTCGTCTTTGTTAATAAGTTAATGTCGAAATGTGATGATGCATTACTAAAACTGTACAATAACTTAAAATGTTTTATTTATAAACGCATTGATTTGTTTCCAAATTTTCGTCTTGCTGTGTATTAACCGAATGATGCGCAGTCAATGAAAAGATTACATCGCAGGAGGTCTTAAAAGTCACTTATATTCTCCAATCTCGATTGATCCGAGATCGCCCAAGTCTGCCTCATACATGAAGACGTTTTAGTGGATGGGAGCAAATCGGTGCGCAGTTCCATTCAAGCTGAACGCGCTCCCTCAGCACCTTTGCCCAATTTCCTCGTAAACTTGGAATTTCCCCCCCTAATGTAACGGATGAATACAAAAGACGAGCGTACCGCATTGGCCTTGAGACTTGAGCGAAGAGGCTTAAGGGAAAAGTGAGATAGATAGGAAAAACGGATGGGAATGGAATACAAAAGGAAGAGCAAGGTAATGAGAGATGTTGGAGAACGAGAGCGTATAGGAAAGAAATATTATAGTGCGCAAGAAAGAGAGAGAAAGGGATATAGTGATGGATGGAGTAGGGGAGATATTAAATTAAATTTAATAGAGAAAAAGCGAGGTTGAGAGATAGATAGATAAATGTCTTTATTCGGGCGAAATTTAGACCATAAGGCCCACTCTTACATTCTTACATTCCTATCGTAAGTAGTAGAAATAGAAATGAAGCTATAAAACGAGAAATGAATGTAGAAGAGGGGATAAGGGCTAGATTGGAGGTGTGTAGATGAATGAATGGAGGGGAGATAAAGGAGAAATGAGTAGCGAGAGGTAAAGAGGGAGAGAGAGAGATAGGAAGAGATGGGGAGGGGAAAAGGGTGTGTGTATGCAAATAAGGAAGGCGGCGGCCCTAAGAGAGAGAGGAAAGCGAGTGAAAGGAGGAGAGCAAGCAAGGATAAGGAGAGAGCGAGAGAGGTGAGATAGGTGAGGAGGTTACATAAAATAAAGCGAAAGAGAGAGAGAGAGAGGTAGACTTGACTCCTCCTCTCGGTGTCTCCGTGGGAAGTTGGAGGCCATTCCTTACGCCGAAGTCGCTTTTTTAAGGGTACGCCCTGTATTTTGCTGAGAGTACATCGAACAACCAGTCCATTATATCTTCGTTCTTGCAAGTTTTCTTACCTCTTCTTCTAGCGAAGCGTTCGCATAGCTCAGGCGGTGCAAGCTGATCGTGTAGGGCTACACAAGTGAGGTTATGATGCCATGTTATATGCGTTGTCGGTCACTAATTCCCTTTTATCCGAACCATTCCGTCCTTCCATTTACCATCGCTGGCATGGGTTTTATTTTTATCGAGCAGCGTGTCCGGTTAAGTATTCGAAACCTTCGACGTTAATCCGAATGGACTTGTGTTGATTTTTTAAGCAGCAGAGAAGCGTCTAAGACAATCGTGATAGGCAATTTAGGGTCTTATAATTAAAGTGAATTTTAGGTTTTAAGATGTCTACCGTAGTATTCCTTGACATTTTGTTACAAAGAGGACGTCTTTTACCACAACCCAAACTTCTTTGGTAGCTAATGGGTTTCAATTTGTACTGCCTAGTCCCAACAAAGGTTTTATTTAAGTTTTTCCCTGTGTGATTTTCTAAATCAATGTATCCTCTTAAATATTAAAATAATTACCTATCATTTAAATTGCGTAGACTTTCTGTTTCTATTTGTTCAACCTCATATTGATTTAATCATTTAGTTTGTCTAATTATAGTTTAAAACTGAATTTTTCGTCGATTTCGACAATCATTGATCATCACTATAATTTTTTTAAATAATGGTTGCTTGGAAAATTTATTGCCCTTTTGAATGCGAGGACTTCGCTAATTACAGCGTTAATTAACCAAATTAATCGCCAAAAATTCAGATAACGCATGCCATTTCGAGAGGAAAAAATGAGTGTTTATTTTAAACGCCGCATAAACTATAACAACGCGGCTCAAGTCTCGATCGCCATTTTATGGAGTGTGTCGTAAATGCAATTTTTTAATTGCTCTCTTGATTCGTAACGCTGTGCTTTCCACGTGTGTCGTGTTATACGGCCTTCGCTTGGGTGGTTCTTAAAAACCGAAAGAGGAAGAGAGAGAAAGATAAAGGGAGGAGGCGGCCGCGAAGTTAGAAACGGAGAGAGAGAGGGGGAGAAAGTGGGAAAGGGAGAGAGAGTGAAAGGGAGACAGAGGGAAAAGGTGAGAGGGGGAAAGGAAGATAGAGGGAAAGGATGAGGGTGGGAAAGGATGAGAGGGTAATGAAGAGAGAGGGAAAGGGAGAGATAGGGGGAAAAGGTGAGAGGGGGAAAATGAGAGAGAAGGGGAAAAGGAAATAAAGGAAGAGAGGAATATGGAGAGAGAGAGAGGGAGGAAGATAGAGAAGAGTGAGAAGATGGAGGAGGCTTTGAATGGAGTTGAGGAGAATTTAGGAAATGTGAGAGGCATGGAGAGTGATTTTAGGAATAGGAGGAGAAAGAGGGAGGAGAGAAGACGGGGAGGACAAAGGAGTGGAAAAGGAGAGAGGTAGATAGTTACAGAGAGGTAGGTAGGAAGGAAGGCACATGGGGCAGGTTTTCCTCCTTCCACCTCATAACGTATTCCTCTGTCCCGCGGAGGGAGAAACACGGCGGGTGGGCGTATCGGAGGAGTGGTGGGGAGAGCGAGGGAGGCGGAGGAGGACGAGAGGGGAGGGCGTTTATGATATAGAGCCGAGCTGTGTTGGTGTATGATATAGCTTATGGCTCCGCGCAAAGGGACGCGGGTGTTTTCCTTTTAGGTGGGAGTGAGGGAGGGCTGGGAGAAGGTTAGGGAGAAGGTTAGGGAAAAGGTGGTCGGAACCGAGATTACCAAAGACGTCACCCGCTCGCGAGCATAATTCCCGTATGGGGAAAGAGTTGTAACCCTTTTTTTCTTTCTTTCTCATATCGGATTGAGGCCTTATTCTAACAGAACAAATGCCTATCGCTGCACTGCAGGAGGACTCCCATCGCTATATAGTCCAGACCAAAATGGCATTGAATAATAAAAAAGGAGAGGGAACGCGTCCTATTTCGGTCCGCGTAAGGTTAAAGTCTAATAATGGGTAATTTGTTTTTTTAGTAGTTGCTGGTCTTTTTGGCTTCTTTTTCTTTTTTGACGGTGGATACGTAATGGGATTCCTTTGAACTATTGGACTGGCGGTCGGTTTTGGTCCCCAGTGGGTCCTTTATTCGTTGAGGGGGGTGTATAGGTTTGGAGATATTACGGATAGCGTATGACATCCCAAGGGATTCTATAGATGGGTTGGATTCGTTTATTTCGATGAGCAATTTATTACTCGAGTCTGCGATCAAGCACCTCGAAAAAGGAGTTTTTTATAAATAATGTCTTCCTGGGAGAGAAAGTCGTAAGACATCAATTGTTCAATATTATCGCTACTCTTGTTTGATTTGAACCATCTGAATTCATTCAGGAGTTCATATTTGAGGTTTAAATCAAATTTACACTTTGACTTCGTAACGTGGTAGTTTCAATTCTATACATAGACCCTGTTTTTTATTAGTGAATGGTAAAGTTTCTTATCAGGAAAACAGGAAAATTCTTTCCGTGCCCAATCCATATCTGAACTCAGAAGCATAATTAATTCAATGCATGCCTGTGCACGTTTTGAACTTCTTGATAAAAGAAGATACAACATAGTTTGAATGGAATGTATTGGTTTTATGGTAACTTCTTCCTGTCATTCCTTCCTGCACGTAAAATTCTGTCCATAAATTAATTAGTCCCAAGAGTTATTTAATAAAGTAAGCGATGGAGGTACATTAAAAAAAGTAACAACCTACTATTTATGAAATAGTAAATTTCTTTTAGGAAAAAATAACGGGATGTGATTTGGGGAAATCCAAAAAGAGACATTATCTTTTATTCTTTCCATTTAAGGGAAAGTCAATTAAAAATATATTTTTGACACAACAGTTAATTTTATTTTTTATTTTTCTTTATTCGAGGTAATTTCCCCTTTTAAAAATATATCTCTTCCTTCTCGTTATGCCTCCTAAATTAAATTATGCAGACAGTTCCATGAAGACGTTAAGGTAGCCGAAGGTTTTCCATCTTCTTCAACTAAAATCTGGTAATTAAAAACTTTTATAGCTCTTTTTAAAGTCAAGATAAATTCTTCCACCAAACTACAGGAATTGGTCTCTAGATTCTGTTTTACATCTTAATAGCAAGATATAACTTGAGCTTGATAATTGTGCTTTAAATCGGTGACTTTATCTATGATTCCATTTTAAATATTTTTGGTGTAATGCTGGTGCTGACAAAAGCCCTTCCTCTTGCGTTCTAATTGTTTCAGTTCAAACTTTTTATTAATGCATGACGGAAACTGTTGTCGCGTATAATTTTTATATTTATCTTCATAAAATGTAAGACGTCGATTTTCAAAGCAGTAATATAGTTTAAAGAGGGACGCGACCAAGTCTGAAACCGCTTGAACATGTTAATCGGGTCTATCTTCTTAAAATTAAAAAAAAACAATCGTCATCGACGGCCAAATTTTTCATCCACGCATTCCGATCACGACACTTGCTTACACTCGGGTATAAAAGAGCGATTCGAATATCGAAATCCATTCAAACCTCAGAAAAAAAATGACGAAACGCATTTTGAATTTAAACGGACATGTGCCAGTAATCTTGCTGTAACTCTTCCCTAAGGAAAGCTATTAGCCAGGTCTTTTGTTTAATTTACAATTCTCTCCGACGGTTCACGTATACCTGCCATAGCTGCGCGTTCACGAGACACGGGAACTCCATAGAAGAAAAGTGCATTTCCAATAATGAATGGATGCTCCCTCGTGATTTACTCCTGCGTTTGCCTCACGTGTGTGCGTCTGTATGTGTGTGTGTGTGTGCGCGGTGGGTGCCACACACGCAGACCGAAGCCCCTCTTCAACTCCCCCGAGGGGATTAGAGTAAAAAAAGGGAACCCGATGGGAGGCGGAGGTTTTAAAGACGTTGGGATTTTTCGGAGGTCTGGCGCAGGAAGTCATACGAGCGGACTTGTGGGCGTGTATGGGAAAAAAGTGGAAGGAATACGGGAAGATTGGGAGGGGTTTTTTTCCTCGATTCTATTTCTCTTCTCCGCCGAAACAAAAGGATTTAAAGGAGGCAAGGACACTGAGAGAGAGAGAGAGAGGGAGGAGGCGAGAGAGTGGAGAAAAAAAGAAAAGAGAGGGAGAGAATCAACGGGAACACTCTTGAATGATGACCATTCAAGATGGGCATTTGTGTCCGTCTTGGCCATAAGCTTGGAACGGGAAGATATGGGTGGTGTGTTGTGTGTACGCGTATCTTCCTGAACGTATGGAATGGAAAGCGTGCGCGTAAAAATATCCGAATCTGCGTTTTATGGCGCTCGAATCTCTCATTAAATGGGAAGGAAGGGAGAATTTATCCCAAAAAGTCTTATGCTGTTTATTCAGTTCGTTTGAGTGAACATTTCCTCGCGACCCTTTTTACTAAATATAATCGTATAGATGTTTATTCTCTCATTCCTAGGAAATATGTAGTCTATAAAATTTCTTAAGCGGCGGAGTGTGTAATATTTTCATAAATTTTTATTTTATCCTAAACTAGATTTTCTTTCGGAAAAATTAACTATTCGTCCCATGCGTATCGATAAACAATATGTGCCCATTAATCCCGAAACACGTAGAAGTTTTTTGAAATATTTTTTTCCGCTGAATAATAGTTAACTTATAAAAGCTATGCAAATGAACCATAAATATTTTTTTATAATTTATGACCGTAGTGAAATTGATGCTTAAACATAGGAAATGTTTTATGACAGAGATATGTTTGACACTTTTGTTTGATTACGTAATTATCAGCAGGGTCGTTAACGCTATGTTTATCGCTTAATGAATGGACTCGCGGCCATCTTTAAATAAATGTTGCAGGTTGTTCACATCTCAGTAAAACTGTTTAGTTGAATTTGTGCGCGATTTAAATACAAAGTAGCCGTCAATCGTTGAATCGGTAAAATCACGCGTTTGTTTAAAGACTCAACCAAACTTTAAAATATATTATTGATGTGGTGTTTAGTATTGTACTAAAATATTTTATTATACTTTGCAACTACGTTAAATTAATAATATTGTTGCAGTTTTCAGCTAAGGATCACCAATTCACAATTCTTGTTAATAGAAGGCAAAATAACGTATCAACATTAGTATATTTTTCAAGGAAAACGTATCTTTCTGATATAGAAGCTTTTCCCACTCTTACACTTACATTAAAACCTGATGTACCTGCTGATTGAAAAAATTCTCCTTTGAGAGAGCTTTGCTCTGTTTTTCATGACTTCTTGCTCATTCCGAGCAACCTTATAATATGGTTATTACGGCAAACGACGTTTTCAGGATTTCCTCTTTTTTCTTCGATCGAAACCATTGCTTTTTAGGGTTTTTTGTTTATAGTGACCGCAGCGGGAGCTCTCCTCATCTGACCGAAACTTAAAATTCAGGCGACGCGATCCGAGTCGGAAGATCAGCTTCTGATGCTCAGCTATGTGATTCGAATGAACGTCAATTCATCGGATCTGAGAACGCAGCTGGGCGAAAACAAATGCCAGTGGTAGTGGGGGGAAGGAAAGGGGGGGGGGTTCACCTAATGGAGAATCAATGGTAGAACTTTTTCTCGTCAGATATAGATTGAACGCAGCAGCCGATATTAGGGATATATGTAACGTGTTCGTGTTTTCTCGTTGGTTTTGCGACTTATTGCCGATGTTTTGCGGAAAAATTGTTGAATGTCTTATGCCTATAAAGATATAAAATGTAATCGCTGAAGATAAGTCAAATATTTTTTCGTTAAATTTAACAAAATGCAGTTTTTTTAGCATGCATTATCAAGTATTTCTCATCATTTACAAAATTTTCGTTGAAAAAATTCTTTCAAGCTTCTAAAAACCAAATCTCTTACGAACGAGCGGGAGTGCTAAAATTCGATTGTTTTTTATTTAACTAGCTACTTACTCGGGCATTGCCTCGGGTTCACAGTTTTGAATTTTTCATGCCCTTATCATTCGCTAATATTTTCATTCAAACTCAACTTACTCAAGAGATAAGTGACCTTGAGCTTTCAATTAAGAGCTTACACACCTCCGTAGGTTCTTTCGTTCGCTTTCACTTTTAGGTATCGAAAAACCATGCGCTGGCCACATGAAAACACAAAACTTATATGATTTCCGACGCCAGAGCGACTTAGGCTTTCAAATGAGCCGTTATATACCTCAGTAGGTTCTTCCGTTCACTCTCAATTTTAGCTTTCGGAAAGTCATGTGCTGATAATAGGAAATACCGATATTGTTTCAATGTTCTACAGTTCATCCATTCAGTGTATTATTGTTAGTCTAAATCCAAAATTTGGTTGGATATGAAGCTAAAATGGCGGAGTTAAAGCATTTCAAAGAGCCTTACATACGTACAGACAGGTAAACTTGGGGAGTTGAAATTTCATCCCCAAAACCAGACTACGCTCTTCCTTTTGATTATATTAGACAGCATGCTACGTTTGGTGGGTCTAGGATCAAGCGTGTGGATTTGCATAGACGGACAAATAGACAAACACCTTGAATCATGTGTGTTATAGATTTTTGGCCATCCCTTGAGTGTCAACTTTTAGATGATCGATCGTCGTTTAGAAAATTTTAACTTTATCTATTATATTTTGTCGTAATATTATCGACAATAAATCAGAAGAATGATGTATCATTAACGGAATACCGATAGGTAAAATTATTTTTTGACCACCAAGAAGCTTGCAATATTTCCATTGGCCTCTTCCATCACGTCTCGTCGCCGGATGGCGCATCATTAAAAAGGACGTGCGCTTATTTTATTGCGAGTGGAAGAGCTTCGAGGCGCGCAGCCTGTGGTCCTCCTAAATAAAACAATCGAACAATGAACGTCCTCGAACAGATTCTTGCCCCCACCGTCCCTCCCCCTCCCGTCCTCCCTCCATTCAAGTCATGAAGAACGAAAACAATATATACACCGTCTCCTCCGGACATTTTTTATTTCCGATCCAGACTTTGTTTTTGCTCCGAGATTTACGACCGTTCGTTTCCGGCACATGTTCCTCCGTGTCGAGCGAAGTTGACGTCTGAAAAAAAAGAAAGATGGGCCAAGGGGTCGTTTTTTTCGGGATATCATTCTCGGTTTCCGGCTGGGTAGGAAACCAGCGCCATCACCTTACGGCTAATCCCGCGGAAGAACGATAAAACATCATGACGGAGTAAACCGAAAGGAAAGGAGGTTTCGAAATATATATTTTTTAAAAACGGACGATGAAAAGTTTAAGAATGGGAAAGAGTTTAATGAAGGGAGGTTCATTTTTGTTTTTTGGTGCCTCGAATTCTTCCTCCGCGCGCTTCCATTCTTTCACTCGCTCATCTTTTTTTCGTCCGTCGCACGCGCGCGTGGTTATTCTTTTGTCTCTTTTTTTCAACCACTGATTTCCTCCGAGCGAATCATTCCGTCGGAAGTGCGGCCGGAATGTGGAGCAGGTAGCAGCAGGAAGGTCAGGTGGATTTTTTGCGTAATTCTTTCGGCTTTTCTTTTATTAAAACCAATTTCCTTTCAATAGCTTCGCGAATTTTATGCGAGTTTTTGTTTTTCTGTTACGTTTTTGTGTTCGTCTGAAGGCAATAGAAATGATTAAGGATGAATGGCTTTTAAAACAACTTTTTCTGTTTGAGCTAACTTGTTTCTTGCCTTCGAGCTAGGGTCTCAATCTCAAAATATCGCATTGGACAAAAAATGATTTCGAAGTATGTGGCGGACAACATACCGCGATAATGAGACTAGATAGATGTCTTGCTGAAATATAAAAACATCATTATGAACGGCATATATTTTACTACAGATCATTAACTTCCCTACGATTCATGAATTTTAGTGCTTAGCCTTCCTAAGTCTCATCATGTTTGTTTCTTCCACGCCGTCTTCCACCGATTTGCAGTCAAATCAAAGCAATGAGAGATGCGCGTATCTTTAGCTAGTGAGCAGTATGTTTAAAAACTCGGCTTTAGATTGAGGGAACAAACACGCGTTCCCATGGTTAAACATACGCATATATTATGATGCAAAATTTTAGGATTTTTTCATCGAATAACAAAGCGATTCGCAGGTTCGCGTTGTGAATCGGTATTTTGTTAGAAGAAAATTCTCTGCTCACAAAATACATCTCTCAATAGTCCCGTCGGTATTTTTCCGGAGTATTTGTCAACATAGTTCCGCACGATTTCTTTTTAAAAAAATAAAACGAAAACGCTTTTGTCCACGTTCCCTCACCGTAGTCTCTCGTTTTTTTTGTTTTGTGGTTTGTAAATGGTACCGATGTTTACGGCCGAGCTAGAAAACGGCTCGTAGAGAGAGGCATGTGGTTAACAGATAGAGAGAGAGAGAGTGGTGTGTGGATAAAAGAGCGAGAGAAAAAGAGTGAGAAAGGGGAGGGAAAGAGGATGGAGAGTGGGAGAGAGGGAAGAGGTAAAGAAGAGTTTGGTTATGTTTTCGGCGGTGGCAATAGATAGCACACCAAGCGGCACTCGTTGGAATGCTCCTCGTGGGCGGTGGCTGGTTTTCGGGGATATCTGGGTCTCTCGTACATACATACATAAAATATAAAATTAAATGCCTATCTTTCTCTATTCTCTCTCTTTCTCTCTCTCTCTTTCTCTCTCTCTTTCTCTCTCTCTTTCTCTATTCTCTCTCTTTCTCTATTCTCTCTCTTTCTCTTGCTCCCGCCCTCTTTCTCTTGCTCCAAACAAATTTTAAGGGTACAATGACTAACACATACCTCAGATAAAGAGTTTTTTTTAGCAGTTGCCACCACTGTCCCAATATGCCCGTTTGAGACTGATGGATGTGTTTTTTTTCCTGGCCCTCTTCTGACAGAAAGAAAAGTGAAGTTTTTACAACTCCATTCTTGCTCCGTGGTAAAGAAGAAAGTGCAAGAAGTGGTCATTTGTTTCCTCCACGTCTAATAAGATTCCCATAAATCCCAGACTGGCAAAAATAAATAGCATTTGAATAATTTCCATTGCTTTCGTTTAATGCTGCGTGCCTTTGAGCCTTACTTTGTTCGTAATCGGAATTTAAAAGCAGAGAAGTCGTATGATTACCAATACCCAAGTTTAATCGCCTCAACATTTTTTCTTCCACTCTCCAAAATTAAGATTTCTTTTACGCTACATTTAATATTAAATATTAAAAGCTCCTCTAATTTTGCGCTACTTTCAGCGTTAATTTTGAATGTTTTTCTGATCTAAGAGTTTAAATTAATTTTCTAAATAAAAACCTTTGTTTTATACTATATACTAACTTTGAACTTTTATAAATTCGATTAACTTTTTATCGGGCGATATAGCAGTCTCTTTAAGGTACAGATGTTCGACTTGAGCTGTCCCATCCATCCGAGCGAGAAACGCCCCGTCAGGAAGGAAACGGAACTGGTATTCGATACGGCGCGGCACTCCGAGCCTTCTTCAGGTATTTACGATCGGAGGATTGGCCTCAGTCAGTTCGCGAATTTGGCACTTGGTCTTTGGAGAGGGATAGAGGGGGGGAGAGAGAGAAGGAGATAGGAAGGGAGGGAGAGAGATACTCTTAAGAGCCAAGTGACCCGTTGCGTTCGGCATCTTTCGCAAGACTATGGTTTAATGGCACGGTAACGGGTTTCGCCGTCTCTTAACCTGCCCACTCCCTCCTTACTGCTTGCCCCCCTCCTCCTCGCCCCCGCCATTCTTCTCCTTCCCACCCCGTCTTCTCATCTCCTCCATTCCCACGGTGGAAAGTCTCGTGGACGCTTCTCCCTCCTCATCTCCTTCTCCACCCCCTTCTCGTGGCTCCTTATCCGTTCCTTGCGCTTGCCCGTTAAACAAACCGAAATTCGTTTGCATACCGCATAACTCCCACTATCTCCCTCTTTCTCTCTCCTTTGCCACTCCCAGTGTTCCGAAAAACCCACATGATATTCTTCGTCTCATTTTCTTTCTTTTCCTTAATAATTTGCTCCTCGTCACTAACTTTTTCTCCTTCCTCGTTTCGGCTTGTCTGTTTTTCTTTCCCATGGCTTGCAAGCCGATTAAAATATCTCAATTTTCCGACTGTTTTCGGTGAGATTTCGCTTTATTTAGCAGGTTAAAAGGCGTAATCTGGCAAGTTTTTTCATGCGCCTGCACGCAAGCTGTCCCGCAATTGTTCACAAATTTATTTAAAAAATGGAAAACAGGTGTTAAAGGTTCGCCGAGGTTAACTTCTGTTCTTTTTCAGATCAATGCATTTAAATATGTATCCTACGTTATATTACGATTCCAATCTGACAGAACGTCTCGGGATTTCTGACACTTATGGATGGATTTACACTAGTCTGTGTTAATGCATATTACTTGGTATGATACTAGGTTAATTCAAGAATTTTAAAACTGTAATTCATTTGCTGACAAAATTGCAAATCTTCTTATGTAACTTACTTTCAATTTGTCCCCCATGCTGCGATAAAGATCTTGTTTTTAACTGAAAGAAGGAATTGCACAATGATTCTATTAAAAGCATTGCATGCATTAAGAAATGCAACTAAAATATTTAAGCTGCACTTCACATTTCTTTCAGAATGCGTTGGGTTGGAGAATGATCACTATTCCTGTTTATCATATCCAAAATTAATCAATTATAATGTTATAACTTCCCTATCATCTGTCTATTACAACGTTAACGGGAGTCGTCGGAAGGCAACGGGAGCTATTTTTCTAATAAAAACATTTAAAACTTAACTTTCATATTGTGAAAGTAAGACATATACCACCGTTCGACTTCAAAGTCAATACAATCATGAATAGTAATAATTTTTAATATAGATTATTAACTCCTAAATAAATGAAATTATAATATCTCAGAAGTTCCCTACCGTATTCCACTCGTGGATGTTACATAATTTAAGGTAAGATTAATCTTACCGCCAAACACGCTCGAATATTTCAAACATTGAAACCTGAAACCACAAAACGCCAGCTTGAAATTTTTGCCTTATCTATTATTTTTGGAGAAAACAAATGGGTTGGCTATCTACTGAGTAGCCGACAAAATAACCTCTCTTTCCGATACTTTATGCTCGTTCGTTTTGTTTATGACTTCCATTTTCGAACACGCCGTAAATCTATACCCAAGACCACTGCAGTAACTTCAACCGCACCCCTCTCCCTACAGGTATTTATCATCGCTCGAACTCAATAAGGCATGTGCCTTGAAGACTAACGAATCAACGCTGAAGTAGAGGCGAAGGAGCTTTAACTCTTTTTTTTACGAGCTGACCATTTTCTCAATTGCTTCATTTTATACACGAAGATTGTTAAAAACTAAAAAAAGAAATTTCCCTCTCCCGACGAACCCTCTCTCATATCCGTGCCTTCATTTTATTTACACCACGGTAATAAAATACCTCCGAAGGAATGGCGTTTTTCGTCTATCAATTAAGACTGCGCTTCTAAATATTTAGCTGGAACGAGGGTTCCGCGGCAAGATGGTCGTCTCGTTGATTCTCCTATTTCACTTGCGTAACATTTTCCCACCCCCTCCATTCCTTCCCCATCTTCTTTTCATCTTTCCCTTCCCCTCCCCCTTTTCATAGCGCATCTTTCCGCTATCCTTTTTCTTTTTTGGGTCATGAAACTTCGCGACCTCTCCGTCGCGCATCATGCTTGAAATATGTATTTTTTTCGCTTTTAGTGAGAAACATCCCGGCTCTGAGCGAGAGTACAATGGCACCAGCATCTTGTCTCTGGTTATATTTAGCGTTAGGGATCGATAGATCGATTTGGTTGCTCCGATTGGCCCAGTTCTGGCGGCGGAGAAAAACATCGTCTAAGATGGTGATTAGGGGCTATTACGGCTCCTCCGTCAACAATCACCTTCGCTCGCGACCATTGGCGACGACTAGTCGCATTGTTGTGAGGAGTATGCGTCATTCATTGGTTCGGATTATGGATGCAGCGATAGTCACGTGATCCGCCATTGGTTCGTCCTCTTCGATGCAACATGAATGATACTCTTTAATCTGCATTAATTAATCTCTCAGTGCCGTGATGTACGCCAAAAGGGACATCATGACTTTCGCTGAAATTATATTTTGAAAATCTATATTTCTTCAATTATTTTCTGTCGAATTGAATTTAAACTACGTCTAAGAGAATATTCTGTTCGAAAAAAATAAAAATGAACAACTAAAACGACACAAATACGTTTCTCGCTTTTATTTGTAAAACTTCTTTGAATTTATATTTATATGTCGCGGATGAAGTTTGAAACTGGCTAACTAGCCGCGTGAAATCGGGTCAAATTTTTTTGTTAGTGAAACTGCAAAAGAAACTTTCGCTTAAAAACGACTATATTGCAGCTCAAACTTGCTAAAACTACCAAATATCTATAATGTTCTTTTATGGGAATGTCTGCGAAGTAAGAATCGTATTTTTAACGCATTTTTATTTTATTTTATTTTTATTTGTTCAGTAATTCCACATGCAGCTTATACAGCCATTTTACAGTGGGATATGTAAACAGTTACAATAGACGACACATACAACCATGACCAAGGCGGGACTCGAACTCGCGACCCTAGCATTTCGGTATTCCGAATAATGTCGACACAACCCACAATTTGGACGTTAGCCGCGAAATCCATGCATACGCACATTCCGCGGATAGAACCAGCCCTATCTCCTCTGGCTCATCCTATCCAGCGTATTCTTCCTCTGTTGTTGCCACGGTCGTTTGCAGTGACCTTGCGGGAGAGCTGCCCCTTGACCTTGAGATCTCTGGATTCCGATCTTCACTGAAGGGGTGGGCGTTTGTTTTCATCGGTCCATTCATCACCCGACGTCATGCGATCGTTTGAATCAGGATATATACGGCATAAATATAGAGAGAGGAGACACCTTTTAAATGCCGATTGGTTTGCTTTCGTCATGAGCACGTTGTGGTCTCCGTTAGACCAGATTTCGCCGAAGGGCCGCGGTGGTGTGGACCTTCGCATCCTTGACCTTATCGGCCCGAAGGATGCGTGCGAGAAGGCACGCGACTTATTCTTCAACGGCAGAATGAAAGAGCACAAACTGAAAGCAAGGAAAGATTTTTTGGCTAAGTACTCGTATAACGCGCGAAGAGCGAGAATGGATTCATAGTTGCGTCAATACCTAATAGGATTCCAAGTAGCTCCGTCAGAAGTAAATATTTATAGAAAATCAGCCTCTCTCCCGTCATTCTGACAATATGTGCTAGCATAAGCTGATAGTTTGTGGCTATTGTTTGCCAATTGAGATGACTCGTTGTGTCGTAATTTTTATGAGTGATACTAAAGTCGTCCGCTCGATTTCGCTTATGTGTCATATTCTTCCTCTGCTGTGCGTTGCGACGGCGTATGAATCGATCTATTAATTGCGACAACATCCGTAGCCTTTAAACGATAAGGTAAAGCAAAAAAGCATTTTAGCTTCAGAGTAATCTTTGATAATTAACCGATAGTCGATGCTACAGTGTTTTATTTTTAAGAACAGCGTTCGTTGTATTGCCGCTTTGGATGGATATCTGAAACGCATATTTGATTAACTAAACAGTTTTATGGCTACAGGAGTTAGCTGTAAAATGGGCATAAAAAATTCTGCAGTTGAGGCAATAATATTCAGAATTTAAATCTCTCGCAATTTTATTCCGTTATTCGGCCAACCTGAAGAAAATTCTTTATAAAATCGTCTTTGAAATCTATCTTTTTTGCGAAATATGCTTCATTTCATAGGCGTAGCGATGAAAATTGTTTGTTTTACGACACCAATTAACGCTACAGAAATCGATGACATAAACAACACCCCCAACGATCGAACCACTACAGATGATTTAAAAAATTCTCGTACGTATCGATAGATGGAGGAGTTTCACGTTGGTAGATGACAGTCGACCCGCCTATAACGTGGTACTATCTTAGATCTTTCAAGTATATGCGATTTAGAAAGTATGGCCATAGTATCTCTGAACGCGGTCCTGGTTCATGTTTACACAATTTTCAAAGACCGATTTTTAATTATGAATTATTTATACAGTATGCACAGTACGTGAAATGTATGTAATTTATACACTACTATATTAAACCAAGTCTTATTATTATATTTATCCGATTTTATTAAAGAAAATTTGCATTAATTTATTATTAATATATCGAATTATCATTATATTGTGGCGAGTTTTAATACCGAGGTTCAGTCCCCCTATTTTCCGTTGTCTTAAGGCATTCTACAACGCGGTTCCCTACTACACGGTGTTTTCCAAGACGACTATATCTCCCGCGAGAAATCGCGCGCGAGTTCTTCGTGATGAAACAGACAGCGCGAGACTTGCCTACGTTCCAGTCCATTACGTAGAGATTGAGAAGCTTTTCGCAACCACCGCCTCTCCTTCCCGCCCCTCCCTTCCCCCTACCCTTTCTCGCTTCTCCGCCTCCCTCCTCCGCCTCCCTCCTCCGCCTCCCTCCTCCGCCTCCCTCCTCCGCCTCCCTCCTCCGCCTCCCTCCCCGCCCCTTCTCACCCCGCCCCTTCCCTCCCCGCCCCTTCCCACCCCGCCCCTTCCCTCCCCGCCCCTTCCCGCCCCCCTTCCCTCCCCGCCCCTTCCCTCCCCGCCCCTTCCCTCCCCGCCCCTTCCCTCCCCCCCCCTTCCCTCCCCGCCCCTTCCCTCCCCCCCTTCCCTCCCCGCCCCTTCCCCCCCTTCCCTCCTCCTCCGCGAGAGGCGCCCAGAGAGTGGCCCCCGAGGGGATCGCGCGCACTCTCTCTGCGGGAATTTCCTCATGGACAGATTTTTTCGCTCTAGTGTGTGTGGTCTTCCTCTTTCACGCGGAACCCCAGTTGCATTTCTTTTGTATTTTCATCTCGCCGTGCTCATTAGCATAGCGAGAGACGTAAATGTTTAGCGGACGCTACGCGTGGTACGAGAAGGATTTGAACGACGTGCGAAAACAAGCTATATTGCTGTAAAAAAATGATTTCAATTCAAATGACTTAATGATGAGCGCTCATGCGCACGGTACGGTATAAAAATAGCATAAACGTTTGGTTGAAGTTTCTTACTTGGGTTATTTAATCTATTATAAAATTGCCACGCAGTAAACAAAGCCATATTAAAATACATAAAAGGAAAAAGTGTACTAAACATTGGTTATATTAAATGATACGCTTGTAAAATTTTAATTCAAAGAGATTCAGAGCCAAAAATAATATAAAATAGAATAACTTTTCAGCTGCATTACATGATAGTAAAATCTATTTTTGAAGCATTTGATTTTATTTTAAAAACTATTATACGTATGACATTTGTTTAAATTTTATTCAATCAACATTTATTTCAAGTTTTAGGTATAATTTTAATTCGCTTTATGGCTATTTACTTTCTGCCTGCATATTTATTATCCTAGATAATTTATATTATAACCAATAGTATCATTATTCCATTTTTTTGAGCTTACTTCCAATAATTAAATTTTCCTTTTGCGTTACGTAACACAATGTACAAATGCTTTTCAACACAAGATTTTTACAAGAATACACGCGAAAATTTACCCTAAAAATTAAAATTCCATAGATTGTTCGTTTATTTTTCAGTTTGTTTCGAATACTGAAACAATGGTTGGTTTGATCAAGATAATTATTTTTCTTTTCATTTTCAAATATAAGTTTTTGGAATTCTCAGAGATTCTCTTTGGAGGTGATAAGAGTCATCAAATATATTTTTTAATTAATTATTTTAGCTTTGCTAAGTGTCTTGCGTCTTTGGTTTGACCTTTCGCAATTGCAGTTTAAAAATAGCGCTCGCTAAATCACGAGGGATACTCATGGAGAAGAACTACACGAGCAATATTCAAACTCCTGCGCTTTGGAGGAAGTAAGAAGAAAAAATGGCTGAATCAATTTGTTAAGTACACATTCGACCCTCGCGTTTTTGATCCGAATAGTTGTTGTGACATCACAGTTTTTGCGAAAATATTCTCAAACACCACGCAGGCGAAATCATTTTGATTGAACTTTATGGTCGAGGTCGCTTAGCGAAAAAAATGTAAGGAAGGACGCGCGAGATTGTTCGGTAACATGTGTTTCCGTGTCATCTCGTGCTAATTAAGAAATACGCCGCAGACGCTTTCGTGTCCCACGCGCAGAGATACGCTTCTTTTTTTTGGACAGCGCGATGAAACACCATTATCGGAGAGGTGAGAGAGCGAGAGAGAAGGTTTTAGCGAGGTTTAGTATAAGTGGCAGTATCTTATCTCGAAACCACACTTTCGTTATCTTTATGGGCCGATCTCATAGGTATCCCCCTCCACAGACTGCTGCAGTCCCCCCTCTCTCCTCTCCCTCCCTCCCCTCTCTCCTCTCCCTCCCTCCCCTCTCTCCTCTCCCTCCCTCCCCTCTCTCCTCTCCCTCCATCTCCTCTCTCCCCTCTCTCCTCTCTCTCCCTCCCCTCTCTCCTCTCCCTCCCTACCCTCTCTCCTCTCCCTCCTCTCCACCCTCCCCTCTCTCCTCTCCCTCCCTTTCCTCTCTCCTCTCCCTCCCTTTCCTCTCTTCTCTCCCTCCCTCACCTCTCTTCTCTCCCTCCCTCACCTCTCTTCTCTCCCTCCCTCCCTCCCCTCTCTCCTCTCTCTCCCTCCCTCCCCTCTCTCCTCTCTCTCCCTTTCCTCTCTCCTCTCCCTCCCTCACCTCTCTCCTCTCTCCTCTCCCTCCCTCACCTCTCTCCTCTCCCTCCCTCCCCTCTCTCCTCTCTCTCCCTCCCCTCTCTCCTCTCCCTCCCTACCCTCTCTCCTCTCCCTCCTCTCCATCCCTCCCCTCTCTCCTCTCCCTCCCTTTCCTCTCTCCTCTCCCTCCCTCACCTCTCTTCTCTCCCTCCCTCCCCTCTCTCCTCTCTCTCCCTTTCCTCTCTCCTCTCCCTCCCTCACCTCTCTCCTCTCCCTCCCTCCCCTCTCTCCTCTCTCTCCCTCCCCTCTCTCCTCTCCCTCCCTACCCTCTCTCCTCTCCCTCCTCTCCCTCCCTACCCTCTCTCCTCTCCCTCCCTCCCCTCTCTCCTCTCCCTCCCTCCCCTCTCTCCTCTCCCTCCCTCCCCTCTCTCCTCTCCCTCCCTTCCCTCTCTCTTCTCCCTCCCCTCTCTCCTCTCCCTCCCGCCCCTCTCCCTCTACTCTCACTCCCTCCCCTCTCTCCTCTCCCTCCCTCCCTTCTCTCCTCTCCCTCCCTCCCCTCTCTCCTCTCCCTCCCTCCTCTCTCTCCTCTCCCTCCCTCCTCTCCCTCCCTCCTCTCCCTCCCTCCCCTCTCTCCTCTCCCTCCCCTCTCTCCTCTCCCTCCCTCACCTCCCGCCTCTCTCTCCCTCACCTCTCGCCTCTCTCTCCCCTCCTTCCCCTCTCTCCCCTCCCTTATGGTCTAAATTTCGCCCGAATAAAGACGATTATCTATCTATTTACCTTCCCTCTCTCCCCTCCCTCCCTCCCCTCTCCCCTCCCTCCCTCCCCTCCCTCCCTCCCCTCTCCCCTCTCTCCTCTCCCTCCCCTCTCTCCTCTCCCTCCCCTCTCTCCTCTCCCTCCCCTCTCTCCTCTCCCTCCCCTCTCTCCTCTCCCTCCCCTCTCTCCTCTCCCTCCCCTCTCTCCTCTCCCTCCCCTCTCTTCTCTCCCGCCCCTCTCTTCTCTCCCTCCCCTCTCCCTCCCCTCTCTCGACCTCTTCCTCCCGTCCTCGGGTGTTAAAAAGTTTAGACGGCGCCTTTCATGAATGTTTAATGAGCGAAAAAAATATAACACTCGCCAGACGACCCGGAATGTTTCAATTTACATCGGTTAGATTATCGGAGGAGAGATTTTTCGATAGGAATGAATAGAATTGCTGGTTTGGGATGGCTGGAGGAGAGTTGAGACCCTACGGACGATGCGGTACCATATTAGGCGTCCATATATTTCACATAATGGATGGCAGATGGTATTTAATCATGATGCTTAAACATTCGCGGAATGACCTTGTCAACATGGATTGCTAATTTTAAAACGTAGAATTTTAATGTAAAAGCCATTAATTGGGCTTAACAATGTAGCCGAACATATATTATTTAAAATTTCGATAGCCCCGAAAAATATATTTTTTGTGTGGCCATTTAACCGATCGAAGTTCTATAAAACGGATTTTCTACAACTCATTCTTTTTGCGTTCATCTAATGAGATTAGAGCTATTAACGCTATGCCGTAATTTCTGACCCCTCATTTGTAAGCGTTTCTTTCCCACTTCACGACAAAATACATTTAAAAATGGTCTCAAAAATATTTTATATGATCCTCCACGTTGGAATGTCTTATCTGAAAGCAACATGTACGGCATTGAGGTCTTTCGACGCGGATTGGATCTCAGAACACATTCAAGGATATTAAATTATTATTTTTTATGTTTTATGAACAAATTTACATGTATTTATGAAATTAATTATTCCATCCCAAATGAAAGCCATTGTTTTTTCTTTCTTAAGCAAAATATATTTGTGCAATTCCATCTAGATTCTAACATGTTCATGATGTTCACTGATTGTTACATTGACTGTCCACCAAAAAATGAATAATCGATTAGTTTTCTAGTCATAGCGTTTTACATATAAATACAGGTCGCCATGTCCACCTGGCTTCTTACTTTTCATGTGGTTAAACATTTTAATGAATCACCTGGCGAATTCGAATTTCTTCGAATTCCTAATTATCACACAAATAGATGAGAACCAAATAAAAATGAGTAAAATTATTGAAATCATCTTGGTAACTTGAAGAAGATATTCCGCCATGATTTGGTGCAATTTTAATGTTGTATCCTTAGTCTTGCGTTACCCGGATATCGCATTTTGACTACATAAAATCTACATCTACATGTTACCCTGGAATTCACCAAATCGGTGGGTGTAATGGAGCAAAACCAACCTAACAGTTATTTCTCTCGGGTTTGACTTACCTGTTATGATCAAAATGCAAGAGAGTGAGAAAAAATTTAGCGTGGGATCCATTGAAGATTAGTTTCTTACGAAACATTACGATTCACAAGGGAAAGAAGTTCTCCGCGTCTGTTTCTTCTCTTTTCCCGTAGCACCAAACGCCGTGACACTTTCAGCTCGCATCCTACGACATAGAAGAAAGTACTCGAGGAAAAACTCATCCTTTATAGGAAATTAATTTTCCCATCGATCAACAACAGTTCCGAACTTGAGATCTCCTGCTGCGTGGTTAATTAGGAAGATCGATAGTTCTCACATCGCAATGGGTGGAAGGACGAAGACTCTGGTGGGTATCCAAGAGGGAAAAAACGACGGGGATTTAGGTCGGGGAGAATGGTGGGTGAACAGGCGAATAGAAGCAGGGGGAAGACGAATTCGTTGACAAATGAAGGTGCTAGGCGCAAAGATTCTCACGGATATTGGCCATTAAAAAATACTGAGGTTAGTTGTAGCCTAAATTAAGAAATTGATCGATAGCTGGAGGGAATATGTATTACCCAACTCTACATTTTTACGTAAAACGTTAATTAATGTTTTTTATCTTCATCCGCTCAGAAAGGTGTTCTTGTCAGACATGTTGAACGTAGTTTCCTCTCGAAACTGTGGACAATTTATGGCGTAAAATAATTTTTCCTTGCACAGTTTTTGAGTTGACGAATGGATTCATCTCCTTAAATCGAAGAAAGGCTATCCCGTCAAGCTGCGCGAAATTCCTCATTTCGACCGACGATGACATCTGTGCGTGCGTGGCGGTTTCTAGTTTTTGAGAAGGGAACAAGGTCCGCGTAACATTTCGGAGCGATTTCACTCGCCGATTTCGTGTTCCTCGCTTTAGGCTGTTAGATATGACTTATCAAAGGCGGCAGGTGGCTCTCTGTGACGCAAAATAAACAGCCGACTAACCATTTCCAGTTTCAGGTCCTGTTGTTTTTCATTTTGGGCCTGCAAGTACATTAGCTGCGAAGTAGTGGAATATACGTGCATATAAAACGATGGATGTGTCTGCTAGTAAACTCGTGGACGGCTGGTCCAATTTTGGCTAAATTGTCACCGTTTTATTTGCGGTGCTTTGACTCAGTTAATTGATGTAAAATGGCGCATACTTTTTTCGAACCTATGAAAATGTACGACGCATGGGACAAATGGGCATACCTGTGAATATGACAAAAAAACAGTGGGTCCTTTCTGAAAAAACTTCACGCCACGAACGTTCCACATGAGTAAGTCAGTGCGGGCGCCCGGTATGTAATTATATTGATGAACTTATGCATACATTAACTACTCACATTTCTGGTTGTGGTTAGGCTGCTCTTCCGCCTGTATGTAATATCAGGAATATTTATTAAAATCCGATAAATCATTTCTGGTATTTTCAACGCAAGGAAATTAATTATTTGTTTAAATTACGAATCTTTCAAGCAAAAAAACCCTGATGATGAGCGTGTCTACGCACGTAAAGACAGTCAAAGAGTCAAAGAAATTTACTTTATAAGAGTTTGCTGCGTGAGGAAAATGTTCCCGAAAGTTGGGCAGCCGATATGAAGGAGTCGGTATTTCTATTATTATCTGTGTGGATAGAGAAAATTGGAAATGGAGTCGGGTTTTATTTGTGAAACGTATGCTCTAAGTCAATCACTTTTAAAACGAAGGTAAACTAATCGAGCTGGTACCTTCAACGCTCTTATCACAAAAATAAATATTTACGATCTGAATCGCCTTCTATGTTATCATGGAAGTATAAGACGGTTCACAGGTATTTTCTCGGCCATTCGAATAAGGAAAATATTTAACGTAACTCAAAATGCGCTCTCAGACTTTCGACTTCATGGCGTACGAAATCTTTCCCAAAACATGATGCCGTAAATACTGGGTTAAGAATTAAGACTACATATATTTCTACACATAGGAGTTGTATTAATTTTATTTCCATAATAATGAACCTTGGTAGCTTTTCCTTATCATTCGCGTAGTAGATTCTAAAGAGATTACATTTTCATTATTCACTTCATCGCCATCATTTTTATTTCATCTGCATTTAAGCACGTCTGAGACCGTTATCCTCGTTGTTAAAAGTCTGTGCACTAATATCTTTTATCGGGTGGTCCACCATCGCCATTCTATTTCTTCTTTTCTTTGCCTTAACTACCAACCAAATTATGTATTTATAATATCTTCCATTAGAACTTAAATATTTTAATGGCAATTTTTGCTAGTTTGCTTTCTACTCTAACCAGCTGGTCTTTCTAGAAACTTTATTCATCAGCACAGTTACTCAGAACTTTGAATGATACTTCTATATTTTTTACGTATTTGATGCTCTTCCCACTAACCAACGTATAAAACTATCTATTCGACGCACTCTTCTACTATTTTAATTTTAGATAACCGTTGCACTTGTCCCACATTTTCTATATTCAATTACGTTATTATCATGTTGTACTTTTTCAATCGATTGTCATATCTATCTTTCCTTTTGTTTAGGATATCAATGTTTATCAGGTTTTTCTCTACTTTGACGTCTTCTTTGCACGCAAACATTCCCGGTTAAGCCAAATTTTCACTTTCATCGGAAATGTCGCTTGAGATAGTGGATCGGTTTGAAACTCATTGAATATGGATATTACAAAACATTTAATACTTAAAACCGGTAAATATATCATAAATAATTGCTTTGAGAGACTCAGAGGCAGAAGATTACGCAGCTGTGTAGATTAACCTCCATAAAAGCTCACACCAAGAAAGGAAAAAGCTAAATCTATAGATTTTTCCAAGTAACGGGAATATAGTTTGTTATTGATATCTAGTATCGACCTAGAATTTTCTATATAGGAAAACACACAACTCAGTTTAACGATCGTCGAAAAAACATATCTCAAAGTTCAGAGATAAATCGAATAGAAAGTAAACTTAAGATAGATAAAACAGGTAGATCCTTAGGCTCTGCTTTATCTGTTGTAGATATTATACCTGGATGATGCATGTCAAAGAATGACTTACTTTTTTCACTTCATTGGCCAATGATCTATTTCAGTGGGAAATGCCACAGGCAATGCTATTTATGAAGTGGTGTTTTCTGGGTCACTTGAATTGCTATAACAACCTTCTACAGTGCTGCCCTATGCGACTATCCTATCAGATCCCCATTCCTTCCAACTTTCAGCGTTATATTAACGCGCGTTTATTAAAGATATTTTCCGTTTGATTTCATTGAATATAAACAGCAGGGGAATTTGATTATAACAAACACGGTTGTAGCGAGATAACGGATATGACTTCACTGGTAGCTATGACGAACAAATAAATAATTAAGGTCCCAATTCGGTATTTCTGTTATAAAAAAATTCCACGGAAAATATTCAGAGGTAAAACGGAGAGAGAGAGAGGGAGAGAAAGGTAAATGAGGGGAAAAGAGAGAATAGGCAAGAAAGTGGAGGAATGAAAGAGGCGAAGGAAAAGAGGGACGGAGGGAAGAAAGGAGAAAGGCGAGTAGGCAATGAGGAGGAAGAGAGGGAAGAAAGACGGTTAGGTAATGAGAAGGAAGAGAGAGAGAGAGAGGAAAGAAAGGCTGGTAGGGAATGAGAAGGAAGAGAGGGAGAGGGGTGGAGAGTGAAGAGGGTTCACTCAACCCTCGTCGTGTCTCGGATGGAATCCAGTGGGCGCCAACTGGAAACCTGACACAGCCTCTGGGAGATGAAGTCCCCGTAAACGCCCATTTCTATCTCTCCCTCCCTCCGTCCCTCCCTCTCTCTTTCCTTACTCTCTATATCCTACGCTCTCTTGCTCTCCTACATTCAAGCTCTTTCTCTTTATCCTTCAATTCTCTTTATCCTTCCATTCTCTTGATAAATTACATCCTAATTTCTCCATTGGATCCTTTCTCCTCTAGCTTTTGCGGTTTTTCTCTTCATAAACTCCCAGAAGCGTGCGTTTATTATATTCATGTGTTCATAAAAATTTTTCCAACCTCTCAAATTATCCTTCTTAATTTACACTTGGATCTTATCATTTCCCCAACCATTTTCCCGACATTTCCTCTTTCACTTTTGTCCTACATTCCATTCGCATCCTTCATTTTAGATTAAAAAACTCGCAAAACAGAAAAAATCATGCAATGATCTGTGAAAAGAACATAATTAAATAAATCAAGGCTATGTTCCTCCTATTTTATTTTTGCGGGTATTTCCTTGCCTCATTTCATGTTTCTCCATCTATCTGTCTCCGTCTTTTCATATCTCTGAGAGACTTCCTGCAATGACTTTCGCTCCAATCTCCCACATCTCATCGAAACAAACATTACCTTTCATGTATATTCCTTACATCATGTTCTCTCCGACGCGGCCTTTATTTCCTACGCGCTGACCGAGTAACAAGAGAGTCCTAGGCGACCTCCTTGCGGCACCCCGTCCCGCTTCTGCTCGCCAGCTCTTGTGCTTCTCTCATCGCGCACTTACACAACCCTCTTTTGCCGTCTGTCCAGCATCTCTCGGCAAGAGAGTCAAGGCCGCGTCCATTTGTCCTGGGAGTAATAGCTCCCGAGGGTCTGAGTGAAAGACAGAAAGAAAGGGACGGAGATGTGTGAGTTTGCGTGCTCGCGATGTAAGGAGTTGTGCGGAGGAGGAAAGTGACTGTAAGGGATCGCCTCGCGGTTTGTAAAGTAAGAAATACTCGGTATTTTACGATTTGACGAGCGAAAGAAGCGACGGAGCCGGGCGTGTGTGTTTCTCTCATTCTCTCCCTCTCGAGTTTGCCCTCGCTTGAACGCGGTCGCTTTCAGCCTTTTGATACCCAGCTAGTTGCTGGGAGATGTTTTTAACGCACGCGGGTGTCAAGGCGGTATTCTCGGGAGATACATGGTTAAACATTGGGAGAGTGTTTCGCTTGCTCGCTCGCATCTCGTCCCCGCGGTGAATACCTTTCCCGCACTCTCCGTCTGCTTTTAAAAAATGAGTCATATGCAAGTTTCTTTCGAGGTTACGTCGTCGTTCCGCAATACTTTGCCGCGTAGTATCCTCGCAATAAGGAGGATTTGGGATAAAATACAGGAAAACTGTAATTTTGAATATATTTTTGTTTTGTATCAGATAACTTTTGGATGTAATAAAAGAACTGTTGAAATTTCTACTTCGTATATGCATTCCAAATAGAACTAGAAGAGCATATTGCATGTTTTAAAGTTCGAAGGGAATCATCCTCGGTTATAGCGATAGCTTATGATTGACGAACCCTTGTAAAACATCAATTTCTCTAATCATAAAAGAGTATGAGATATCAAGGTGTTTAAAATCGTCATCTTCAAATCGTTTGCGTGATGCCAGAATCTATACGAGGGAGCGAAGTACGACATGAATACAGCCTTTCGGTGTAGTATAGTAAAAACTCTCTAACGTGGCGGTGCGCAGTAGGCACATTTACGGTAGGACGAGTCCATCCTCGAGGCGGGACCGCCTATAGGGGAGGTGGTGTTTAGCTGTGGGCATTTGATGCTCGAACTTGGACTCGTGCGAATCAAAATTGTGTTATTGCGCATAGGCTCTGACGTCGGCTCCCCCTTAAAGTTTTTCCTTCCCTTCCCCTCTTACGCGTCTCCGCTTGCCACCTTAGAGCCCGCGAGCTATACACAATAAGAAAATTCACGATAACCCGGATCATCATCGTTATAAAAAACTTCTGAGCTCTAAAATTTATTACCGTATTCATTTTCTTCTTTTCCGTTCGGGTCTTTAAAAAGAGATAAACGTGTTAGGTGGCTAGTCTGTTCACTTTGGTAATTTTTATATTTCTTTTTACATTCTCATATACGCAGTATATTGAGAAAGTATTGTTATCGTGAAAAAATTCGACTTCGAGATTTTGATGGAAATACACGTTTTAGGTGTCTCTGAGTCCATAAAAGTGGTTTTTGCAATGCCGTCTGTCTGTCTGTCGGTGTGTTCGCCGTTCTAGGGCCCAGACGCGTACATAAAATCGAATGATATCTCGTATTTGTGCAATATATCATCTTTTGCATACTTTTTTATAAAAATTACATTGCACAAAAATAAAGGGTAGTTTATTCGTGGCGATTTTTCAAAAAATTTGATTTACTCAAAAATGGCTCCAGAGAATTTGATTTAAATCAATCCAATTGTAGAGCCTGATGTCACAAATAATACTGCGTATGCCATATATCTCTTGAAATCAATATATGGCGTCCAGTAACATTACAATGTACGCTAAGCTACCTTTCATGTCTTATGAAGTCACGCCTCCGCCACGATCCATTCAAACTCTTATTACAGCCTTACGGTTAAACTAAATCGAATGATATCTCGTATTTATGGATAATATCATTCATAAAAAAAAACATTCTAAAGAGCTAAACGATATTGCGCAACAATTAATGGTACTTTATTCTTGGATATTTTGAAACAAAATTCGATTTACTCAATAATGGCTCTAACGATTTCGATTAAAATCCATCCAAACGTACAGCCCGATGTCACAAATAATACTAAGCCCTATGTCCCAAAAAAGTTACTATATATCCTCCAGTGGCATTATTTCTGTAAAAGATGCTCAGCGCACTCGTGAGAGGGGAGGGGGAACCCGGGGATTCCCTAGTCTAAAATTTCGTTCTTCACTGTTAGCGCCACGCGCTTATTAGTGAGAGGTATTATTATTAACATAATTGGCAGTGAATTGCCAAGCACACGGAGTTACTAGCGAGATGAAACGTATATACGTATATGAGAAAGTTTGTGCAATGTATATTCTCATTCCGGTTCCGAAAGCGACCGATTTTTGTTCCAATCGATGGCTGTATGTCTTCCGTGGTCTCCAACATGTACGAATTATCTCTCCATCAGGAATCATCCAAAGTATGTGGTCCTTTCGTTCCCACAGAGAACGACCCGTATCCGAAAAAAAGTCCCCACGCCGGAGAATCGAGAGAGAGAGATAGGATAGACAGAGAGATAGAGAAATGGGAAAAATGAGGGACGGGGAGAGAGAGAAACAGTTTTTGAAATGGGCGTACAACGAAAAGCTAGCCGAAAGATAGTATGGGACACACCTACGGACAACAATGACCCACGCATCCCCGCGGTTGCACCCAAACCCGTCTCCCCCTTCCCCCCATTATTCCCCCACCTCTCCATTCCCAACCACTTCGCATCCCACCAATCACGTACCGCCTCCTCCTCCCGTACCACCCGTAACCAGCACCTGAAACCGCTCTTATAGCCGGAGAACGTGCGGATGCAACACATTTGAGCCCGTATCACAGCCGTCGCGGGAGAAAAAAATGGAGCAATGACACGGAGAAGGAGGGCGGTTGCGCAACTGGCGTATCAGATGGAGGGAGAAAGGAGGAGGGAAAGGGAGGAAATGGGAGGGAGAGGGTGGACCAGAGAGGATGAGAGAGAGAGAAGCCATACCATGTTATTCCACGGATGAAATTTTCTCGCTTCATTAGGACAGTTCTTATTCCACGGCCTCTTTCATTTTTTTCTCTCCTCTACGTTTCGGTCTGCCCTTTAGATCCCTCTTCCTCCCTTTCTCTTTCTCTCTCTCTCAAACTTTCACCCTCTTTTTACCCCCATCCTTTCCGGAGCCATGTGTCGCACCCTTTGGCTTCCCGTTCTCACGAAAAAAACAAAGACAATTCTTTTTCAACAGAACAAGATTCGAGGGGCGTGATATCTCAATTTTTAGGCGCTCGCCTTACGAATAAACACATTATCTGTCTCGTTTTTTGTTTCTGTATTCCCGTCGAATGGCTTCCTTATCGATCGGTTACTTAATAGAAATAGCGTGTGTCAGTTCTCTTAAATGACCAAATTAGTCAGAAGTTTCATAGCTTTTATAACACATTCAAACTCCTTGAGACGAAGCTCTATTAAAATTTTATATTCCATTTAATTCGATTCATCTTCCAACTACAACTGTCTACGAATTTCTCATAGACTCTTTTAACAAGTCTACGAACCAGTGCGATGCATCAAATGTTGCCTACTTCCCGTCAACAAAAATCATTGTAACTCAGTCAGAGATATTACATCTCTCGTTTATATATAACCCTGAATAGGTTCTCTCTTCTCCGATTTGGATTCGTAGTACATTACCTGCATCATGTAATAAAGATCTCTGTGAAAAATCCGCTTTGAAGCTGCTCAGTTCATTTTCCGAAAGTTATGTTTTATATACGCTTTTATTTTATTCGTTTCCCATTAAAATTCATTGAATTGACTGAATTTTAATTTGTTTAATGGAAACTATTTCTACATATATGTACTGAAAACTTTTATTCGATATTTTAATCTAAAATATTTGAAGACAAAACCAAATGGAATGATAATGTGAAATTATCTTGTACATTAAAAAAAACGAAGCTCGTTTTCTTCATTAGTGTTTGTACAGTGTTTACGATTGAAATTAACTGTCTGTATTGAATTCTCAGAACTTTCCCATGTATCTTGCTAAGCATTTGATTTCGAGCGATTGAAATTAGAATGGAATTTGATTTTTCATTTTGTCAATTAAACTTGATATAAATTAGTTGATATATGTCAGGTATACACGAAAACCTATCTGTATTATCAATGATTTCAGAAATTACTATTTTATGTTAAGGAAACCAAATGGCCTAAAATTTATTTCAAACTGCGAAATACAATGCTACCTGCTTATCCATTTAAATAAGAGATATTACTCTCCGCCGTGGCCAAATAAAGGTACTCGTCACGTATATGTCGATTATAAATTGCATATCAAAATTAAAATTGACATTTATTGATTTCTCCATATTTGAAGTCTCTTGATTAAGTCCTAGGTGGTAATGACTAATTAGGTTTACGTGATTGATTTCAATCAATATTATCTCTTTATGATTAATTGATTATTTATTAAACTCTCGGAATAGTTATGCTAAAATTATTAATCAATTTCCTACAGTAATTAACCTATGTTGATCTAAGCAGCGCACAAACTTGCTTCATCAATGGCAAAGCTGATGGAGTTAATTAGCATTTCCAATAGTTTTCAATATTAAATAGCCGGCTCTCTTCTTTGACCATGGGTTAATCGGAACTAATACGTTTAGATATTACTCGATGAATCTTCTTCCTACTTTGTATTATATTATCTCTCAGGTTACTTACCTCGAGCAGAATATCAAGGCTGTCATTTGAAGAAGAATTCCTTTAATCTCCGTGGGCGGAGGGACTATTTAAAAAAAGGAAAAGTCCTCCTTATCGCCGCGATCTACATCTCCCAAAGGGTTCGAGCGCCTTACATCTCACTATTTGTCATTCTTTTCCAAACTGTTCCAAGGCGAAGGAGTTAAATAACTCCGTTGCGTTCCATTGCCGAGATAAGCGATCTGCATCAAATGCTAAGCCGTCATTTAGGGTCCGACTCCCTGCAGTCTTCGACCCCCCCCCCCCTCCCCTTTCCCTCCTCTCCCGTCCACCCACCTGTTCTATTATTCATTAGCCTAGTCACCTGATAGAATATTCATTAGCCCTCCCGCTAACACCACCCGTCCTCACTCTTCCCGAAGGAACAGCTCCATGGCGTAGCCCTCAACCCTTCCGCTCGCATGGAAATCTTATTCTTTATGGGTGAAGAGGGAGAAAAACTCTCTCTCTTTCAATTGCTCATTATTATACTCGATCGATTATTCATTTATCCGATAATGAAGGGGTTTAATGTTGCACACGAAAATTAATCGTCGACAAATTAATTTATGTAGATTTTTTATTCTGCGTTATTTAAAGAAGACTTGTTTTCATTACATATCTTTATTTTTTAAGGATACATGTTGTTTCAGAAGATGAAATATTTTTTCGGAATTAATCAAAGTAATTTTTTGCTTGTTTTCCTTTTTATGCAGATGTAAAAAAATTAGCAAACCAGCTGGCGATGCAGGCGAAATTTCAAGTGAAATACTTAAATTGATTGAAAAAAATCGAGTGCTATACTCGTTGCTAAACCAACAGTTTCATAAGAAATCAACTATTTGTAAGTTATCGCCGGAGGAAAAATTTCAGTTGGACTGTTATGTTCCCCTTAAATGCGACATTTATTCCATGCGAATGTGCCGAATCGGATAAAAAATGATTAAATAAACCATTACTTCTCTTTAATATGATTTGATATGATAAAATATGATTTGATATGGCATGATATGATTTAATATGATTTGGAAGGTGTGTAATTAAACGTGCAAAAAATATTTTTACAGAAGAACCTAGCAAATTTTAAGAGCTGTGCTCATGTATTTCTCTCAGAAAACGAAAGCGAAGGGGATGTTGGAATAGATAAATTCGCCTTCGAATCCAGTCTGCCAAGTAGACAACCAGCCAGACTCGAAAGCACATTACTGGGGAACACACGTATACGTACGCGAGACATAACATCCCCTACTTCTGTCTACCTCCTTTTCTTCCTCTCGCACCTTCACCTTTCTCTCTCTCCCTTCGTCGTTTTTTATTCCACCTCCTTTTTTATCTTCTTTAGAATCTCATTTAAGACTATCTTCCGTCAATTTATCCCTATCGGCGTAAATTTTCACTTATCGTATTTACCTTGAATGTCACTTGATCAGGGTTTAGAGACGAAATAAAAGAACTCGATTGCCTAAATCAGTGGTACCCAAACATTTGGGCTCAAGGGCTACATAACCCCTTTCTACGCTAATCGTGGACCACATAGCCCACTTCCGCACTCTGCGCGGGCCACACCCAGTCGGAAATGGAGTTGAATAATTTTAGGAAACTAGTTGTTGGTCATTATTACCTGGTTTGTGTTAGGTGTATTTATATATTGTGGGAATGTAAGGGAAAACGACATACATATATTGTTTTTATTATTTTATATTTTCATTTTATGCTACATTGTCTTTTAATTGATAAGCTCATGGGGTGAATGATGAAGAAACTCAGCGGACCGGATGTGGCCTGCGTGCCGTAGTTTTAGGCACAACTTGCCAAAATCATAATATCAAAGAATGCTGTTCAACTTTCTTCTGGATTTTATCTTTTCTAACTTTATCGGACTTTCCTTCTTGTCCTCTTTCATTTTCTTCTCTTTATCTGTTTCCACTTCCTTCCCGCTTATTGCTCCCCTTTTGCTAAAACTCCCGCTGCCCATCTCTTCTACGGCAGTGCTTTCGTATTTTCTATCACTTTTAGGTCACATGGAATAACCTCTCCGCTGAACACCTCGTTCAATCCTCCTCCCCTACAAAGCATCTCTCTCCCTCTTTATTTCAGAACACATTCTCCAGAGGTCCCCCTGCCCCCCTGTTTGTGTAGTTTGAGGAGACTGCGCAAATTCAGCGCTTCGTCCTTCGGAAGGGACGTTAAGCCGTTGGCCCCTTGGTGTTCTTCGTTAAGAGTAGACTAATGCCGGCACGGGGTTTCCCTCCTCCCTTGTGATTGTGCTCGGTGTGGAAGGAGTTACAGCTATAATAATCCAAGAGGTTGATTAGCCAAAAATACACACACACACATTCTCCAGTGTGCTTTTACATGGTAAGGTTTTCCACACTGACCTGTCTTTTTAAGGTCTAATGGTGCTATTCCAGGTTTAAAGTGCGGGTCCCAGTCCTGCCTATATTATGGTTGCAGCGCTCGTCTTCGTTACCGTTGTTGTTTTTATCCGTACAAATTAATTACAATTTTAATGGCTATAAATATAAGAAATGTATTAAATAAATTTGATATAAATAAAATAGTCTGCCCGTTGAAGCGTTGCTTGCAGTATGTATATGACGGCGAAAGAAATTACATTAATTTTACAGGTAATATTTATTATGTAAGAAATAAAATTAAAAGAACATTTTTATATATTAAAATCATCGAGTCATGTTATAAATCGCAATAAAAATGGTTTTCTATTTCTCGTTTCATTACTTCACTGTATAAATGCTATTTTTTATTCTCTATCTATCTCTCTTCCCTCCCATATTCCATTTAGAAACAATACAGAATTTAAAAGCATTAGTACTGGTTTCCATTTTATCAGAATTTCTCATCTTTAAAATCTTCAAATATTCCCGTTTTTTCTTCCTTAATACAAATATTTTACACATAAATTGCTAGAAAATTAAGTATGACAAACCCATTTAATCGATAGAAATAATTCATGCGCGGAGGGGCGTACATAGCATTATTGCAACGCAGTATCGTATCATAAGGAAGTTCTCATCATCGAACGCTTTAGTAAGGTTTTTATTTTAAAATAATGATTCGATGATTTTTAGAATAGAGTCATTGATGGGACATAGGTAGTCTTTACTTTCTTCTCGATAAAATAGAAGCGTTTTTTTAATATTCGGGTCATATATATTTTTAGGACTTTGTTGGCCAAGGTAATCGTACCCATTAAATCTATCGTGAACAGAAAAACCTCTAACTAAGAGCGTATGTGAATTTGCGCAATATGCAAAAACATAAACTCAACCGATAACAGTAGCTCAACTTCATCCTAAAAATAAAAGACAACCGCACCGTTTCTGTAGAACGACCTTCCGCGCTATTTCAATCAATTCGGCAGAATCCGGTTCGAGTTAATTCTCCACGCCACTTTTTCCACAAGAATTAAATTCCTACTGGGAACGAATTCCCCATTTTTTGCCGTTCATTTTAACCCAGTCATCGCAGTACACGCCCGATTGCATAAAATATTTTGGTTTTTAAATCATTCGGATTTCCCTAATCAATGAGGAATTCTCCCATTGTTTGTGGAGTTTTATACACGCTTACGCATCTTGTTCCATTCTCGCCAGTCACCATCGAAACCCAAACATTGTTTTTTTTTTGTACTTTATGACCTCCGGCCTACGGATTCCCACAAAAAACACATAAGAGGACTGTAGGCGGTTTTCTTCTGTATCCTCTCCGCCCGTCCCTCTTTCACCTCCGCCGTATTCTTCCTCATATTCCCTTCCAACCGATCCCTCCTTCCCTCCATCCTCAATGCTATCTCCTCCTGTTTCAGGCATCATTAGGTTAAAGTCCATTTAAGTGACCTCCCCCATGCGCGGATGAATTATTTATGAAGCTCTCCTTTTCTCCGCGTTCATCTCTCCCAGCAATTACGCCATGCACTACTTTTGCAATTTATTTTTCCGTCGCGTATTTTATCGAACGTCCGCTCCGACGGGAAAAAAACTCGATTTAAAAAGATATAAAAATGTCAGGACGTAGAATAAACCGCCGGCGCCCTCTGTATAAAAAAGAAAATATTTTTAAATATGCTGTGAAATCTCGCTACAACGAATGTCCTTATAACGAAAATTTCCGCTCTGGCTGCACATCCTAGAAATAATTTGCAAATCTCCACTTTGATGTGTGCGTGTTATAATGTTGTTAATTCTAAAGTTATATTTCCTTCTTTTAAGGTTGAAATCACGTCAACTTCTCGGATAAATATTACAAAGCTGCACTAAAATGAATAAAAGGAGTTTTTACGTAACATTGAGGACTATTCTTGATGAAGAAGCTTCAATATGACGAAATGATTTACGCATCTTCATAAGTTCGTTATAAGGAGATTTTATTGTATATATGTATGTCACAGATAATACCCGAAATACTGCTAATATCGGCGTTAACCCCGTAGGCCTGGCTAACCCGACCAAATCGACAGCGAATTTCAGATAATATTAGATGTAATGTGCGATGATAACCTTTCTTCCATTGCTTCTCATGCATGCATCCTCACATCATAGCGTGAACATTTTATTGCGTCTTAAGATTTTCACGTTTCGTGTTACATATATATATTCTTCAACGGAATCTTGTACACTTTCTCCCTTCCCTCGTTCGGGCGCACGCCACCTCTTTTCAATTCGGAATGACATCCATTCCTGAGGTATATCCCTGAGGCGATTCCTTCCTCGGACACGTAACAGCACTATCCTTGGTAACGGCGCACTTATATATTCCCCTTCACACACACACACACACACACGCGCGCGCGATCACGCGCTCTTTCTTTCCCTCAGGCCTTTTACTGCCCTCTCGTGAGTGCTTTTCGTACCTTGTGTTTTGCACCTCACCTAATATTTCCGCTTTTCCTACCAATTACCTTCCTCCGTTTTCCATTTCTTCTCTCCCAGTCCACTCTACCGTTACTCTCCTCCCTCCTCTTCCTCCTCTCCATTCCATTCTCCTTTCCATGCCCCCTCTATTGTTTTTCTCTTACATTTCCTTTCCCCCCACTTCATATTCCTCTTTCGACCCTCCGACATACACGTACATTAAGGGTTTGCTCTCCCTCTTGCTTTTTGTTGCCTTAATTTTGGTTTTCAGCCAATTATCGGCAAAACCTCTAATATAGAAGAGGGAGAAAAAACGCCTGATCATAAAACATACGAGAGGCGCTGCGTTTTACGATGGGATAGTTCAAAGGTGCAGTGCACACTGAACGCGTTGATTAGAAGCATCATCGCCTTTAGAATGAGAAAATAGAAGAGCGAGGTGCTTTAGAATCGCTATAATGTCTGTCCAACGCGATGGATTGAAATGGCGAATTAAACAGACTTTTTATGGGGGTTAACCTTAATCGCACGCGCAAATAATTAACTTTTTCGAGCGAACATAAAGATATACTATATATTATTCAAATCTAGCCTTCCATAGAATCTCGTTTTTATGTTTCATACGCATATTTCTTTTAGTAATAGACTTCGAAACCTATGGCGAATGAATTAATGTTTACTTTACTGTTTCAATACAGTGGAAGCAGAACAGCACCTGTAGCGATGTTTCGCGTTTGCTAGGTAGTCTTTATTATAAAAATAAATAATTGGAACTTGAGCTACTACCATGATAAAAGCAATTAAAAATAGATAAAAGGAGAGAAACAGGCTATTGTTTTAAACATAAAAATAAAGGAGGAGTCTCTGTGAATTACATAAATTTGTAACGTATATAACATACATTTGCAAATTAAAGTTTTAGCGGAAAAATATTGTTTTGTTTCCAAAGAAATCACATTTAAACGATCCTGTGATGCATATAATATATGCTAACAATGCGAAAATGAAATTATGTGCTTAAAAATTTTCATTTGTTTTTCTCAATGTCACCATCAGATTTTCACCTCGGTTGTGATTACTTAAAATTGATCTATATAAAATTTTATGTGTCGAAATCTAAAAAAGAAGATGACAACGGTCAGTTATTTGCGCGTTATATGTTATTTTATATTTATCGCAGAGCAAACTGACAAAATTTCACACATTGCCTCAGCGTGTTTTTTCTTATACTCTCTATGCGTGTCTTCTTTTAATTCGGCAATATAGATGCTCTCTCTTTTACCTTTCCTCCCATAAAAATGTTTTCCGAAGACACGAGGCAGTAACATGGAAGACAGGGAATTTGAATGCCTTACCCAGTCAATAAAAGACGGCCTATCGACGTCTTTCTCTCTCTCTCCTCTCTCTGTCATCCATAACATTCAGATTTTCGAATAAAATCTCATGTTTATTCCTTCAAACGTTTCCTTATGTGCGCATCATCCTGCGGTAGTAACCGTTTATATTTACTTTCCTACTACACATTGAAATTGATCGAGTTTGCTTTTTACGGCTATGAAAGAAGAAACCCGATGGTTTTCCGCATTTCTGTTCTTTTCGATCTTTGAGGATTTCTCTGAAATCATCGTGTGTGTGTGTTGAATGGCGAATCAGCCTCATGGGCTATTATCGCCATACCCTTACCGTAATGATTCATTCATTTTTGCGGAATATCAAAGTTCCACACGACACAAATTTTTTTTGGATGAAACAAAATGCAATAAAATAAAACTGAAATCATCGTAAACGTTCTAATGTGATAATTTACATGAATTCCAAATATGTCCCTCAAGAGCTATTGCTGAGGATGCCTATCCTAGTCTAGCATTGAAAATCGTTGAAGTTCACATCTTCTTATAACTCTCTATTTATATTATATATTCATTTTTATATTTTTCTCTCTTTTACGAACACTTCGAGAAGTCCTCAGGATGAATATTTTCATACTTCTCTCCGTCACTTGAAGCCGTTATATTATTCTGCCATTTCATGCACAGATTTACCTAACACGTGCGCTCCAGTCTTCCTTCATTGGTTTATCTCCATGTCTGATGAACTTCCATTGACGGTTATAAGATCTTAACGTTTTATTTATCTTTCTGGTATGAAATAATATTCCTGCTTTTTCAAATATTTTGCTATCTATTAGATACGAAGTTTATATTTCCGAGTAAAATATATTATTCAACGGCTTTAGTTAATGTTTATCACAATACGAATTTATTATTTTTATTTTATCAAATTTTTAATTCAAATCGATTCACTGGTCTAGAGTTGTCAAAAGAATATTTCTTAAATTCGGATGTTATTACTGTCTATAATATTTAGATATAAATAATTACATATGTTTTAAAATTTCTCTTTCGATTGAATCATCCTCTTATGCTTTTATCCTCTTATATTCGATTCATCGTCGCATAACCTATTCATTGCTGACGTATATCTGTCTAAAAACGCACCGGCACACGGACTTGCCACCCTCGTCGTTCAGAATAATCATGTTCCGTCTCTCCTCAAAAGAAAGATACCAAACAGCAAAAAGTAAAAAAAAATATCTTTCATCTTGCGGACCCAGAGGTTTCTCAGGTTATAATATCCATTATAGTTCCCGTTTTTATGCTTATCAACCCTTATTACCATCCAGACCCTAATATCTATTATAAATAGCTTATATATAAATAGGTACACGCTCCTTAAAATGGGATGAAAGTGGCGAAGATGATCGATGAATAATATCATCACACACTTGTCACATTAGCCCTTCTCTACTTCTACCCTACTACTTTTCCCTTTACCTCTTTCTAACATAATCATTCCTCTCCTTTTTCCCTCTCACAGATGATTGAGTGACTGTCCTTTGAAGGCCGTTAAAAACTCCATTTTTACGCTCTTGCCGCGCTCGGCTTGACGCCTTTTCTTCTTCAGGGAGCGAAAAAAATAGGCTCGTTTTGAAAAATCCCCATCCCTCTATCCCTTACTCAGCTTCCAACCGCGCACGCCATCACCGATCTTTTTTTCGTCGCGTCGGTCACTCGCCGAGGCGTGTTTGCGCAGCTCGTTTTGTTGCGTGAAAATGTTTCGAAAGGCACGCCTCCGCGCAAAATAGGTTCCAAATTAAATCGGCCGTTCGAATATTCCAGTGTGTTACTTTGAGAGATGTTTGTTAAAGATTTCGCGAGTTACGAGTCTTGGCTTGCGTCATTGGTGCTTGCGTGAGGATGTGTAGCACTTAGCCGTCTGGTTCGAGTTTTAATTTGAACAGGCTTGGAGTTGAACATCACTAGGAAATGTTGGGAAATGTTTGAAACGAGAAAAAATTCGGCTATGACCGTGAATTGAGCCCAGGTCTTCAACTTGCCGGGCGGATGTTCTTCCAACGACTATCGTAGCAGATCAACATTCACGTCTGCCCGCCGAATACCCGCCCGGCAAGTCGAAGACTCGGGTTGATTCTCGCTCATAGCAGAATTTTTGTTTTTCAAAAATCCCAACTTAACAGCTTATGCCTGTCTGCATAGGATCTTCTGGTCGCTTTATTCCATCAATTTCCTAGGAAATGTGGTAGACATCTCTCAAATTTATGAAACATCCTATACCAACAAAGGTATAATTATTTCATAATTAAAATATATTTTTCATTATACATTAAAAAATTTTCATTCTCACGCTGCTTCGTCCGATGATTATCCTAACTATTAATATTTAACCCTTTATTTACATGAGTTGAGTCTGTTTAATTGATTCCGATCATAAAGCTTTAAAGCTATCATGGACTAAGTATTTATAGGCGATATTATCTAAGTGTTTCTGGTTCCATCCGCCGTGAATATATTTTTCTAGTTACTTTATGTTTTTACTCAATTTTTGGCAAAAGTATTGTTAAAGACTCGCACCTAAAGCCAGTTTTGTTAAACGAGACAGATGGTAAATGACTGCTTAGCCTCTCAGTCACCTGTGTATTACATCTTAATAATTATGGCGTTTTTTCTCCTCCAGAATAAAGAGCTGGGTATACACATTAAGAAATTTGCTATCAAGGGTCGCAGGTTTATGTTGAAAACATATGCAGATATGATTCGGGAATCCAGTGAACGTATTCCTGGATAAAACCGATAATAATCAGTTTCTCCTCTAATAGCGGCTCATTCGTCTGTTGCCTCGCCAACGTTTCTCTCACGGAATCCACAAAAGCCGTCTCTCTTGGCATCTCCTTCGAATGCATACATTTTCTCGGCGTATGTGTGTGCACGCAACATTAACGAAGAGGCAAAACTGGAGAGTGAAACAAAGGAGTCCAAGAGTCACCCATCATCCTTAAGACGCCTCCTTTGGTCCTCTCACTCCCCCCAACCTCTCTTTGTTCCGTCTTTCGGTACCTCCGCCTCACCCTCTCGCCCCCCCATTCCCGTGTCCTTTTTCCCCACCTCCCTCATTCTTGGACGGATAATAAAGCTATTTGTCCGACCCGTCCCTCCCTAAAAGTCTCATGTCCTTCCCATGGCGGACGTGTCTTCTCCTACCCTCACTCACCCTCCACCCCCGCCTCCATCTACCGGTCCTTTCCCAAATCTTTTCTTCTCCTCTCTCTCTCCTCTTCTCTACCTCCTTCTCTCTACCTCCTTCTCTCTACCTCCTTCTCTCTACCTCCTTCTCTCTACCTCCTCTCTACCTCCTTCTCTCTACCTCCTTCTCTCTACCTCCTTCTCTCTACCTCCTTCTCTCTACCTCCTTCTCTCTACCTCCTTCTCTCTACCTCCTTCTCTCTACCTCCTTCTCTCTACCTCCTTCTCTCTACCTCCTTCTCTCTACCTCCTTCTCTCTACCTCCTTCTCTCTACCTCCTTCTCTCTACCTCCTTCTCTCTACATCCTTCTCTTTACCTCCTTCTCTCCCTCCCTCCTCCTCTCTCTCCCTCCTCTCTCTCCCTCCTGTCTCTCTCCTATTTTCTACTTCCTCTTCTCTACTTCCTCTTCTCTACTTCCTCTTCTCTACTTCCTTTTCTCTACTTCCTTTTCTCTACTTCCTTTTCTCTACTTCCTTTTCTCTACTTCCTTTTCTCTACTTCCTCTTCTCTACTTCCTCTTCTCTACTTACTCTTCTCTACTTCCTCTTCTCTACTTCCTCTTCTCTACTTCCTCTTCTCTACTTCATCTTCTCTTCTTCCTCTTCTCTACTTTCTATTCTCTACTTTCTATTCTCTACTTTCTATTCTCTACTTTCTATTCTCTACTTTCTATTCTCTACTTTCTATTCTCTACTTCCTTTTCTCTACTTCCTATTCTCTACTTCCTCTTCTCTACTTCCTCTTCTCTACTTCCTCTTCTCTACTTCCTCTTCTCTACTTCTTCTATCCCTCCTATTCTCTCCCTCCTCTTCTCTCCCTCCTCTTCTCTCCCTCCTCTTCTCTCCCTCCTCTTCTCTCCCTCCTCTTCTTTCCCTCCTCTTCTCTCCCTCCTCTTCTCTCCCTCCTCTTCTCTCCCTCCTCTTCTCTCCCTCCTCTTCTCTCCCTCCTCTTCTCTCCCTCCTCTTCTCTCCCTCCTCTTCTCTCCCTCCTCTTCTCTCCCTCCTCTTCTCTCCCTCCTCTTCTCTCCTTCCTCTCTCCTTTTTCACCCTTTTCTCTGCCTCGTCTATCTCCTTTTTCCATCTTTTCTCCCTCTTCAGTCTCTCTTCTCTCCTTGCTTTCTTTCTCCTCTCGCTCTTCTCTCCCTTTCCTCTCCCTCTTCTTTCTCTCCCTCTTCTTTCTCTCCTCTTCTCTCAGCTCTTTTTCGGCCTCGCACAGGTGTCACACCGCGAGGGTGCCGACTCTGCTCAGTCGATGAATAATTCATCTGTTGAGCACTATGGGACTCTTCTTCTTTCCTTCCCCCTTCCTTACTTTCTACCTCCCTTTCCTTCTCTCACCCCGCCTATCTCCATCTTATACGGAACGAGAAGAGTTTTTTCTTCTCTCCTCTCCGCGTTCCCAATTTCCGATCCGGTTATTCAGCGCAATGCCAGGTACGAGAGCGTCGTGCGTGTGTTTTCGAGTTCCGTGGTTCCTCCGTCCCACCTGACGAGCGGAGTTGAAGACAGAGAAGTGGGAGGGATTTGGTGATGGCATGGCGACGACGTGGGCGAACATAGGTTTCGGGAGCTGCGCGAATTCTGCTCTCTTTCTCTTGAACGCGACTGACCATAATTCACTCTGAATGGTGCCGAGAGACGGCCAGAGCGAGGATATAAATTGCTTACACTTGGTCACTAATTGGGTCCTTAAGACTTCCTTTTTCATAATCATCGAACGGAAAGTAATTTGAAGAATGACGGGAGAGTCCATATATATCGGGAAAGATTTGATCTTCCTTTTATTCAAGGTTAATTTTTTATTCTCGGCGTAAGTATTTTTATAGGAGAAGATTACATCCAACCATATAAAATCGGCTGACAACAACATACAGGCTTTCATTTTGGTAATTAAATTGGGAAAATTTTATATCATAATTAACTATGTAAACAAATGCAAAGTCAAATTCTATTTAACGAATAAAATTTAAATATAATTTGAAATCGTTTGGTTTATTTTCACATTAATTCCATTTTATTTCTCTTTGTAGTTTCCTTTACTGCCTATTTTCCGCCCTCCCTTTCCGTATTTTATTTTTCATTTATTTAATTACTTATTTAGTTAGAGCATTCCAAATTATTACAAACTGTAATAGATTTTAGCAACTTTGATTATAAAAGGCTATGTGCTCTTTATATTATTCCAGTTTAGCTCATCCTCCCGAAAACCTAGCGCATAAATTGATGTAAATTCCAGAAATGATCCTCTGGTACTTTAAGGTCTCTCATACTATTACATTTAGCTTGCTCTTATAAATTTCTATAAAAATTTTCATTTAATTAGAAGAGGCCAATTTTGAAAGAAACATTTCTTCCAATAGTTTTTCTGTTATGGAATCTCTGTTCCTAGCTCTCGTTGCGTCCCCGACTCAAGCAGCGTTCAACTCCTTCTTATCACAGCGGGTCTCCGTGACTTCGAACTCAGTGGCGAGTAATGAGGCGATAAACACAGCCCACCTCCACGAATGCACGAGCAGTCCCTCTCCTTCACGAAAAGGCTTTAACTTGATTTACCTGGATATATTATGCTGCTCTTTCGATAAACCTTATCCTCAGCCACTTTTTAACGTTTCCTACCTTCCAACCTTTCCATCTCTCACAGGACTCGCATGCTTTATATTCAAAGGCTCTTTTTTCGTAGCACTTTTCTTGTTATCTTTCTCTTTTTGTCTCCAAAAAAATTCTAAAGATCACAAATTCAAGCTATCAACAACATCTGAGATGGAATTTATTTCAATCGCTCCTATTGTCATGGATATCTGCCACACCCTTCCTCAAAAAGATTTTAAGCATGTCGGATTTTCACAGAGAAAGGATTCTGGACAATTTAATGGAAGAACATGGCTAGAAGATGAATAAAAGAATAGCGCATGTGAAAAGATAAATGAAAGGATTTTATAATGGATACATCGGTAGAATAATTGACACTAGTTCAGTTTTTCCGTTATATCTTTTGTCGTTAGGAACGGCTCGCGTAATAAAAGGTTTGTAACGATTGCGAGAAAGAAATTCCATTCCTGGGATGAGCTGCTTGACCTGCGGCCAAATCGGTCAAAAGTTTTTCCGTTATAACAATAGACTTTATAAAAGTCACAGTACTTTATAGGTCTTAATTGGATTTTCCTTTATGACGTCGGTTTTGGAGAATTATTTAGTGTTTTATTTTATTCTACAATAGTCGTAAAAACTTGAATGGCAATAAAATAAAACCCTTGAGCTTTTTTATAATAGGCAGCTATCTCTACTGTCTATGCGCGATGGCAATTATTACTGCCAACATATAAGCAGAGATATAAATATTTAGTTGATGCTTTCGGTAAATTGTAACGGTCTAATCCCAACAATTAATTAACCATTAAACATCTTTTCATCTGCTTTGATCAATTTAAACTGTTGCCATAACCAATTTTCCTCTTAAATTCTAGAATAAGGCTATAAAATATTTATTTTCGGCAACATTAAAAATACAGTTTGCACCGATAGCTAAATTTAATAGTCTATAGTTAATTTTCCATGAATAGATTTTCTCCAATAAAATTATGTAAAAATATCGTTGGAAAATTTAATCAGTACCATATTTATGTGTCGTATAATTTTACAGATCATCTACAGAACTTTTATACCAATGAAATGGTTAAATCAGATAAGAATTTCCGCCAAAAAGTGGTTTACCACTAAGGAGGGCTTATTTATTTAAAAAAAACCTTTTTATTAGTATTGTCTAAATAATCTGTTGTTTTCAAGCCGTAATGCATACTCGATAACTAAATTCTAAAAATTGACTGGAAACCAAAAAAGGCTCACTAAAAATTTCAGTTATTTTATATCTTGAAGACTGATGAAACGTAGATCCTATCATAATAGGCTCATAAATTATTTGTAACTTGGACGTCGCTGTAAATCAAACTTCCTTAATCACTTGGAATGCTCATTGGATTTAATTGGAAGAGAAGCAGAGTTCGATTTCTCTTCACTTATTTTTCTTTCTGTTAGATTTTTAACAAAGTATTTTGACGGATTTTATCATCGGGATTGCTTTTAAGAAGCACACTATCACGAAATTTTGTGTGCGGTACAATACAACAACAGCTCGCTCGCGTGCCGGTGTACACGTGCCAATTGAATCCCCTAAATAAAAGAATATTATAGTTCATTAGCTATTCTTGGAGGCTTTAATGGTTAAAAGGACGCGTAACTGCTTTAACTTATTATTGTGAAACCCCGATTTAGCATCACCGTTCGTCCATCACTGACATTGACGCAAAAGCGGGGGTGGCGGTAAATCGAGGCATATGTTTATTCGATGTAGTTATAAGATGGAAGTTCTATTCACAACGCTTCAGAGGCGGCATGCGGAGATGGCACTACATAGGCGGGGGCTAAATCGGGTTCTGACTATTTGCGGAAGTTTTCACCGACTCTAACTCTTGCATTTCAAATGTCAAATTAGCTTTCCTATTGATTCAATTATATCCTTCTCTTTGGATGGCGAACCTTAAAAGTAAAAAAATAAGATCAATATTATTTCGCCTGCCAAGTTGTTTTTTTATTAACGTAATCAATAACAAGCAAGAGCAGAGGGCAATTTCCTTATGCGATTCATACCGCGATAAAATGGTGTCATACATAGGCTAAATTCTGAGCTATTTAGTGTACTCACTGCCGATCTGTTTCTTCATTTAGATTTATGAGATAACCAGATTTCCCGCGAATGCGGCTGAAACATAATTTGAAAAAAATATGAAACTGCATTCTCGGTGGTCGTGTCAATGGCTCGCGACTAAAGACGCGCGTGCCACAGGGTTGCCCCCCCCCCTCACCCCGACCCTGCTGTTTTTAACGCTTTCCAAGCAATACGCTGAATAACGACGTAGTCTTCTTTGGGTTTTTTCCGCGATTGTTTGAGGAGGGATGCGGAATTCGAGCGGAAGAGGGAGACGAAGGAATTCGGAATGTAAAGAACAGGAAACGTTTGAGATAATATTTCCCAACAAGGTAACCATAGAAACGGAAACCAACAAGGTAACCATAGAAACGGAAAAAACGAGCCCTTCGAGCTGGAACTTAATGAGTGATGTAGCAAGGAGACCGACAGGGAATGTATATTGATGAACGTAATTCATTTCACATTTTCGTAGCATATGCATTACTTAAAAGCTCTTTATTTGGTACTTAGAGGGAATATTAGAGCACTTGATTCTTGCTGTAGTGTTTAAATCATTACGTTCAAATTGGACTCGATTTCCCTAGATCTAGGTAGTCAAAATACGAAAAGATCACGTTTTGCTACATGAGATGTTACAAGGATATTGAAACTGTAGTTGGAAAGTACATTTCTTCTAAGAATTTTCAGTTAAACCCACCATCTGGGTTCAAGAATGTCGGGGCTACTTGTTGCCGAAGTAGATGCTTCCGTTTGGATTATTTCCACTGTTAAAATCCTCAGCCAGTATTCTCTTAAGAAGCAATGCGAATTCATAATCCCACTTGTAACATATTTTGTCCAACAAGAAATTATCGAGCTCGTCTTATGGCTGAAAAAATTCAAGAACAAGCATATAAAAAATACTTGTCTCGGGTATCTCCAAAAACCACAACAAGGTTGTAAAAAAACATGCGTATTTCAGCTACAAAGCCACTGATGGCAGGGTTTGTAGCCAAAATGCGCATCTGGTTTTTTATGGTGGCTACTGGAGATAACCGAGAAAAGTATTTTTTAAATGCATGTTCTTTAACATATTTTGTGATTAATTAACCCTTATATTAGTTTCAATAAATAAAGAACGGTTTTTATCCAAACAGCTCGTGAAATACTAAGCTGCTCAACTACATACGCATTCTGCGCTGAAGCAGAAAGAAATAATGACTCAAAAACATTTTTAATAGCACAATAAATTTGACTCATATTGGCGTGAAGTACAACACAGTAGCACTTGTGACCTCTGCGAATTATATTCGTAACAAAGCCTTCCAAAAAAAATATTGTACTATTTCTCACTTACTGTTAACCTTTCGCGACCTCAGTTACCACATTTGGTCTATTTTACCTCGGTTTCTATTGCATGTGCATAGAAGTAGCCATCATCACACGTCAGGTATGTTGCTTGCATAGTTTTTTGCCGCTGAATCACCTGACTCCATCTCTTCCTTCTCTCTATCCTCCCTTTCTCCCTCTGCTTCTCTGTGGAATCTTGCTAAGTCAATCGTAAACTGGAGATTGTTGAACCTGCAGTGTATTTGTGTGAGGATTCTTTCCATCCCCGCCTCCATCTCTCCTTCTCCCTCCCTCTCTCTCTTCTCCACCTCCTTCCCAACTCTTAACCTTCTCCCATCCTAAGCCAACCTTCTCTCGCCTCGGGCCATCATTCCACAGGTAGGCAGACGGACTAGCAAGTGTCTTGAGCAGGTAGCGGCACCCAACGCACTCCACCACCGGCCTTCCACCAACCCACCCACCTATCCACCCTTCCAAATGGGACCTGGTCCTCCCCCCCGGCGGGTGAAGGACGCCCCTACGTGGCCTGGCCTCTCTCTCTCTTTTTCTCCTCCTTCTCTTTCTCGCTCATCCTTAACTCCACCTGCGTTTCAAGTTCGAAAAGTTCCCTTAAAGAGGCAGCGACAATTCATTGCGTCCGCCGCGCGCCGTTTCTTTCTTTTTTTATCGACGGCGAATCTCTCTTGGATTAGCCATCGAGAAACAAAAGCGAGGCGCAGTTCGGGTCTACCCGATATTGCTTTTTTTGCGCGGGCTCCACCCTGTCACCTTCCTCGCGCCACGTTCCAATCTGAGAGTAAAGAGAGAGAGAGAGAGAGAGAGATAAAGAGGTTTGGAGCCCTCCCACGCACAAAACCTTTCTCTCTCTCTCTCTCTCTGTCCTATTCCCTAATACGGCCATCTCACCTCTCGTCCTCTCCCTCGCCGTTCTTCCCCACACACCCTTTCCCGCATTCCTTTCTTACCCCACCCCTTCAACCCTTCCCACTTGAAAAGATCCCCAACTCCCTCATCCCTTCTGCTTCCTTCTCCCCTACTCTCTCTTTTTCTCTCTCTCTCTCCATCTCATCTCTCCCTCTTTCTCTCTGTTCTCTCTCCCATCTTCCATCTTTTTTTGCCAGCCCTCTCCCAGCATACCTCTTTATTGGCTCCTTCTCTAGTATATCGCTCCATTTAAGGATAGGAATGCAGTCCCGTTAACGTTCTTCGTACTCTTTTAGTTTTTTTCTAAGTTTTTTTTTCAAAACGACAATTTTTTTCGATTTTTGCGCGTCGACAAATGACGGTCGAAACTGACGTTACCGATGTTCCGCTTTTCTTTCTCCCCCTCCCTCTCTCTCTTCGCTCTTGTTTATGGGTCCATTCACGATCTCTTTCGTTTCTTGCGTCGGATCTTCGTTGGAGAGACTCTGCCCACGGATGAATAAGTGCAAGGTCATTACCATACAACGCCTTTTAAAAGCGGCCGCTTTCGCCTTTTCGAACATTTGTTGCGGACAAATGAGGGATGATATGTGGATGTCGACGCTAGTATGTTTATGTTACGCTTTGTGAAATAACACGTCCAGTTCCGCGGCGTGTCCGCCAGCAGTCTCTCGGAATGGAAGGGTCGCCGCGCGTGTTTTATTTCCGCCGGTGTAAACTTTATGTGGGGATTTATTGAAATGTAAATTACTTTTGCGGTCATCTTGAAAGTGGCTGGGTGTTTTTTTTTGGACTTGCGGTATTAAATAGTAAATTTCTCTTTACATTTACGTCAATTTTAATAGGCAGTTTTATCAAATACCAAATATCAAATATTGATTACACTGTATCATTTACTTGTTTAATTTTAAATAAGTTTCTTTTAATAAAATAAACTTCGAATAATTAATAATATCTCTCTATGGAGTTACAGGATCCTCTTCAGTTAAATAATATGTGGAAATGCTTATTATAATTTTAGCAAAAGCCTGATAGCCACACACTGAATCATTTTTGATAGTGATGGCAAAATTACGTAGGATTAGAAATTTATCCAATCAAGGTAATTGCACACGCAATTCGAGTCCGTGCAATTCGATAAACATTTGTCTTTCGTCTGCAGTTTTAAAAATGGCTTTTTAACTAAAAAATGAGGTAACAACGCACATACGACTATGATATTAATCTCGTCTTTAGATATAAATGGGGTGAGTGGAGCAATTTTCCTTTCTCGGAAATGAAAGGCTTTTCGTGGCGTAGTTGCTGTTTCTGGGCCGACACTTCCACTCCAACAATTTTTCAATTTTTTTCACCCATTTCACTAATTAATTCGGAACTTTAAATTTATAAACATTTTGCAACAGTTATTTTATTTCGTGGCGACTTGACGGGTGGGCAATATTTTGAAAAATATGAATACGTAAGCTTAGAAAATTCATTTTATTTGTCCAAAGTTGCCATATGCCAAGGTAAAACTTCTGCAACAGATCAACTTTTTATAATTATATAATTGAACCTGATTTATCCATTTATCCAACTAGCAAAGATCTGGTTTTCATCTTATTAATACAGCTCATTTTCAATCAATGTTTTTTAAAATGTTACGCTATACTACAATTACAGTTTTAGTGAATATCTTAAAGTTTGCTATTTTTATATCTCTTAAATTCGCAGTATCGTATAAAAAAAGTAACAGCTCGAAGATTTGTATTATCTTAAATTTTTACCTAAATGGTAATTAGAAAACGTAAGCCTTCTGAAACCTCCGTAAGATATTTCCTGTTGAGTTTTCTTGGAAACACTACCGAGGCCATTTTATACGATTTCCTTGTAAAACTTCACGCCTTTGCTCAGAGAACGATTTTTTAGATATGAAAGCGGGTTTGCTTTTTGATTCATTTTCTGAGTCGGCGACTATTCCGCCTCGAGGCCATAAACCAAACGCTTTTTGTGTGCGATTTTTTGCCGTCATTACAGATACAAGAACAAGCGTGCAATTAGGCATTCATGAAGGTTGTTAGCTAGAAAGAAACTGCTTTGCAAAAATGATACATCTCTTGAAGATCGTGGAACGATTTGGTTTTTATAAGCCTTTCCTGGAGTAACATAAACTTACTGAAATCGGAAGAATTTTGCGTCACTTACACAGAAAATACCAATGAAATTAACCGTAAATGTTCACTTAACCCTAAACATATTTACCAGGCGTATTAGAATTTCTCCTCAGTTGAATTTTATGGAGTTTTGTCGGCATATTCATTTGATAATATGAATCTTTGTAATTCCCCTTAATTAGAATTTTCACTTCCTAAATAATGTTGTCTTTGTTAAAAACTTTCCTTGGGTAATTAAAATGCGAAAGATAAATTATGTGGAAGAAGTGTAGGGAAAATATTTGTTAGACCCAATAAAATATTTAAAAAATATATTTTGTTGATAATCCAAAAGAGATGATGTATCAGGTTTAGATTGTATTATAAAAACCAAGGAACAAAGCAATTTTTAATGCATTTACCTTTATCCTATGGAATAATTATTTTCCTTTTAATCAAGTAAAATACGAGGGACATTTATTTAAGAATAATACCCATTCATAACCTTGTAATGGCTATGGGGGATTACTTATTATCTTAATAGTGTCGATAATTAAGTGCTTATTCTGGAATTTAAAGAGTCATGAGTTAAACTTGATTAACTTTTATCGTACTAAACTCATTTTCTCTCCACATCCCCCTCCATGGCATCATCAGGACATTTTTCAGGATTTTTCGAATTTATTTTTGCTATCTTCTGTATTTATTTCATGACGCTTCTTTGACGTTTATCGCAAATACTCTTAAAATTTATCCAGATACCAAAGAATATTCTGAAATGTTTTTTGCATTTTGCTAGATTCAGCAATCATCTGGTGGACGTTTTCCCGCGCACATACTATTAAAACAATTTATTTTTGGCAGACTTCTCTAACACTCTCACAGCTATCGTTGCCGTTCTGAGCCTTTTTGCTACCGTGTGAGATTCCATCCGGAGCGTCGAAATGATGTTCACTTTTTCCTCGCAAGAGGCGGTAGGAGAGTAATCTCGTCTGCTAATAGAGAAATGGTATGATTGATGATGCATGACGCAACAATTTGTTTGGGTTTATCGATGAGATAAGGAGACACTTGCCGGGGATATTAATCGCAGGAACGTGTCGAAATTCATTTTTCGTTTGTTTCTTATTTTCGACCCGTCTCCCCCCTTTTCTTCTACCCGTCTCCCCCCTCTTTTCTTCTACCCGTCTCCCCCCTCTTTTCTTCTACCCTGACGGAGTCCGTAATGATAGCACGTGATTTAGAAGTTGTTCGTTATCGTAGATTCGCGAGCGTAACGTAATTGGCGTCGGTTTCAGTACGATGAAAGGGAGGTGGCAAAGCGTTCATACTTTTTTGCTAACTTCACCCATAATGGGCGCCGTACTAAAGGGAGCAGTTAATTTCGTTGTTTTTGTCGCTGAAAACGAATTTCTGCAAAACATGTGAATTGGAGAGCCATGCGAGAAAAATTCTCTTGTTTTGTCTTCCGTTACTAATGAAAGTGGCGTTAAATCGCACCGTATAAGAAAATACGTTGAAATAGTCGCCAAAACAGAGAAATACTACGGGTTCTCTTTTCCAGATGCAATTGGCTAATAGAGATGTTCATTAGAAAGTAGACGTGGCACCACGTCACCCCCTGCCATACACTTTAGACGCCTTGCAGGGTGTCAATGTTAATTCAAACTTACTCCGATTGTCTATTTCAATATTTATGCAAATATTACATTGTACCCTAATTATGTGCTTCATTTTCATCAGTTTATCATTAAATTCTCATTAATGAAAAACTAAGACAATAACAACTTATTTTTACAGGACTTGGTGAAATCCACTCAATGCTTCGTCAAGTTGGACGTACTTCGTTGAAATCGCTACCATCAAAATAACGGTGAGTGTTATTATTTAAATAATTTAATCAAAAACGATAATCATAATGTAAACTGGACCTTCATATTCATAATATATTTTGAATTAAATGCGCTATTTTAATAATTTACATTTTGAATTCTTTAGTGCAAGGTGACTTACATGTTATCCATATTTAATGAGCTAGCGAAATTTGTATAAGTCTAGGAAACAGACAACGCGTAAACTATAAAGCACAATATATTTACAGAATCACATTAGAAGGAACATTTTCATGTCACTATTAGAGCGCGTTTGCGTATCAGATTGTAAATAAATAATTTGTGAAATACGCAGGTGATCTTCAGCTTGTTATTCTTTTTTCTATTTTTTAAATGTCGAGATTAGTAACAAATTCTCCTAGGTTCCCTACCTCCCGAACGATCGCTCTCTTTTGACACCGCTCAATTCGCGTGTGACGCACTAATGAAGGCGGCTCATCCTTTTACTGCCCGTCGTAATTTATAAATTCATATCTCGCTTTGTCGAGGGGAGTGAACTATTGCGCGTACTTTTTCTTCGAATGTTTATTCATGTCGTCTGGAATGATGTCATCTGGGAGAACGTCTCACACGTCGGATTTCGTCCTCACCTCTTTCCTTCCCTCTCCTCCCCCCTCTCCTCTCCCCCCCTCTCCTCTCCCCCCCTCTCCTCCCCCCTCTCCTCTCCCCTCTCCTCTCCCCTCTCCTCCCCCTCTCCTCCCTCTCTCCTCCCTCTCTCCTCCCTCTCTCCTCCCTCTCTCCTCCCTCTCTCCTCCCTCTCTCCTCCTTCTATCCTCCCTCCTCCGGCCACTACGTACCCTATTTACATTTCTCCACAACGGAAATCTCCGCCCCACCTCCCTTCCAACTGCCTTCCAATAATGCTCCGACACATTTCCTCCTTCGTTCCATCTTCCAAATTTCCTCTCCGGTTCTTCCATTTTTCACACTCCCTCTTTGGGACATTTGTCCACACAAGCGGCTTCTTCGAGGATACATTTGCATTTCCAAATGTGACTGAGAGAGTGATATTTCGTGAGAATTTTAATCAGAGGTCTCTCGGCGTGAGAACTGTTTGGAAATTTTTCAAGGGGTCCCTTATAATTGGGTGGAAACTACCGCCTCTAGTTTCCGAGAAGTTTTTTCCAAAAAAATCTCCAGGATGTGGTGTTAGATTTAGAATATTTCGAGGTATTTCTAACGTCATGAAGTTCCTTCCGTCTCTAAGCTACCGCGTAGGTTCTGCCAAAACTCCGGTTCACGGTGGCGAAGGCGTGCTTTATGAAGAACGCTATTATCACTTGCATAAAATATTTGCATTTATTGTCATATAAGCATTGCAATTTATTTATTTAGGCAGTGTAAAGTTATTCCATCCATTGGCATGAAAAATCGTATAATTTTCTATTAAGAGAGAAAAAAATTAAAATCTAAGTCTAGGTCTCAGCTTGGGTTACTCTATCGAAAAACGAATTCTAATAAAATCGTAAATGTGTGCAGGTGTTATCAAGATTTTGTGCTGTGATTATGAATGACAAGACAGTTTAATCATTGAGGTACGAAATATTCATCGAAGGATCATCTTAATCACAGAAAATGAAAGGGGAAAGGATCATCTGCTAGAATTAAGTTTGTCAGTATCAAAAATTTTAATTGTAACTCCAAAATTTCGGTATCAGCGGACATGAGTGAAAATTGTGGCTCAACAAAAAATGATAAACCTATTAATTATTATAATATATACGCTTTTATCTCCTTCAATATTAATTAATCTCTCAGAGCTAATGTTCAGAAACATTTTGCCAATAAATTCCACTAGGAAAGATATCCGTTTCTGAGGAATTCCGCGATCAACAACCCACTGATGACTTTTGACTTTCTGCCAATCAGACGCCGATTTGAACAAAAAATTTATTCAACTTCCAGACGACTTCCCTTTTTCGTTTGTTTAATAAGACTTATTAAATGAATTTCCTCATCTGTCACTCTCAACTGCCCGACCTTAACAGGCCATCGCCCGGATTTATTATTCTAATATGCAAATAGAAAATGCGGCATCTTTGTTCAAAATGCTTGCGCCGCTTAAACGTTTGTATCAAAAGAGGTCAAGCGACCTCGCAACAAAAAACCTCGATTTGAAAAATGAGAACGCGTCGAAGTCATGATAAACAGCGCCGTGATGGATTGCAAAGGAAAACAATCGCGCGCAATTATCATTCGATCCTAAGTAAGCCTGTCCCAGGGAAATGTTCTCGCCGCGACGCCATTCAGTTATTCATACGACTGCGCCTTCAAAGAGGAAGAGGTCGTAAATCCTCCGTCCCCGAAGAAAAAAGCAGACCGACGGGAGGTCGGGCATTTAAAAAAAATCCGCGATACATACCGATATTGTTTTTTTTACGTCGGCACCAGTAATTCCCGTGTTTCTCTCTACGCACAAGCCGGTCTGAGCGGTCCGTTTGTGCCTATGAGTTGACCCAAGGTTATCGTGCCCTCGCAAAGCAAAGCAAAAGTGGGGGGGGGGGGAACGCTGTCCCTTCTCAAAAAGGTCATCATCCTAGGTCACGTATGCGACGTGATCCGAGATGTTCCGTCTGGACCCGTCCGAGTGTGAGAACTGCAAAGATACGGTAACACGAGAGACAGAGGAGCTTCCGTTGCAGACGTGTAGATGGGGCTGTGGTCGAGGCGCGGTTTATCAGGAGCATTGGCAGCTGGAAAACCATCCCTCTTTCCATCTCTCTTCCCCTTCTCGCGGTTCTCTCATCGGCAGATCGATTTGCGGCCAACGCCATCTGCGGTCGTGTAACAAGATTCTGTTCGGAGCAAAAATCACAAATCCGCGGAAGATCGTCTAATTACGTCAGCCTCCAGAGGTCACGTGAAGCGTTACGCAACTTCGTAGATGTCTTTTCGTGCGAGATCCATATGTGATTGCTGAAATTGAAATGCTGCTGTTGTTGATCTTGCTATATGTGCGCATTTTAACGTGATAGAACTCTAATAAAATCACCTCTTACGTGAGTGTTCATTTATTTTTTATTACATCATATTATTTATTTATTTTCGTCTTCTTGTTCAAATGTGGATTGAAAATTTATTTTGTAGATGAAAGGTTTGAATTCACTGGAGAATAAGTTGTAAACATAATAAATCCGATAGACACACTTATAAGATTCTACTATTATGTGAAATGCATTGATTATAAAAATGTAACTCCTGTTTCCTTTTGACTATGATATTAAAACCTGTAGGATATACTTTAGAGACTAAAAGTCATTCCAGGAACATTTACGCAAATTAACAGCGTTCCACTAACGCGGGAACAGCTTTTGTCGGAATAGTTGCTATCATCTTGTTAAGTGGGTTGGATGCAAAATAGCGTTGGATGTAAATAGGGGCCTTTTTCCTTTGGACATGCTGGAGATGACCGCTGGTCGGATAGCTGGAGACTTGAAGGGACGGTGTGGGTGGAGATGGAGTGGGCGGGAGGATGGCCTTTTCCTCCTTTGCACGCTCCAATTGCAAGGCAGCTGCATAAGCGCTTCGCCAGTCCTCTGACAGCGCGTCGGACATCTCCCGAGATAAAGCATTCCTTCTCATTTTCTCACTCACCCATTTATATATATATATATATATATATATATATATATATATATATATATATATATATATAACACTCTCGCTCTCGAAACCTTATCTGATTTAACGCTGCCACATTTTGTAAGGGTTACGAGCGATAAAGGGCAACGCTTCTCAAAATAAATGTGTGGAATCGCTGTACGAAAAAAAGGACTAGATGTCATCGAGGTCAACAGATATTTTGGACTAAAATTCTTAAAGTCGCTGTAAGTGAATATGACACTATTTTGAAAATAGTGTATTACATAATACTAAATTGTAGAGAGTCGCAATCATTTAATGCAGCGATAATTCTTATCCCCTAACTTTTCTTCACTACGAAAAGATAAATCCAACAGAACTAAAAGTACGACCTTGCCAGATGAAAATTTATTACGTACATGGGTAGCAGAAGGCATTTTTTCCCTTGTATTTATTCCAACTGAAATCTACATATTTACTCGACTGTTCGTTGGATGAATGCACGCTTGTATGAACGTTTCCGCCTTATAATGTATGCTTAATATAAAACCGTTTATTGCACTAACAGGATCGATTCAACGTTTTTACGAAATATAACTGTCTATTTCTGACATTATGAAATGCGCAAGGCGATAAATTCCAGTGGGAACTCTCACCATCTAAAGTTCACTATATAATACAACGTCATTATAGTAGTATTACTCGTTTATCTAATTTATTTAATTGAAATTTTATTAAATAATAAATATTATCATATTAAATAAAAATGTAATCTAATCTAACCACATGAATGTCTCCATACCTGTAATATTTCTAAAAATTCCAAATAGGTTAAATGATAATAAATATTTTAAGGAACTACGAGAAAAATTCAAAGACAACAAAGAACTGAAATAAACTCAAACCGTAGCCTTCTAATACTGGATATAGCCACAAAGCTCCAACAATGAAGAAAATAAAAAGGAGTGTTACTAAGACGTAACTAAGCGTAAAATGTTTACAATAGTCACCGGTACGTGGTGTGGTCGTGGCAGCTAAAAAATTAGTTTTTAAGATATCTCTTAAAAATACATTATAGGGGAAAATATTTCAAACAATGATTGTAGAAAATTTAATTTTCTACAAGTTTTATTCCAATACTTTTTACATTAATCAAAGATTAAAGCAAATATTAAAAGACTGATGTGACAAGAGTAAACAACCACTTCCGGTTGACCGATTTTTACCAAAAACTAAAACAAAAATGTCAAATGTAAATTTCGCGTTGACCTGGTTAATAGTTTTTGAGTTAGAGCACCCACAAAAAAATGGCACACACACACATACACACAGACATCATCGAGAAAACTGTCAAAACGTGTTCAGGGGACTTCAAAACGTGTATTTCCGTTGAAATCTCGAAATCGATTTTTTTATGAAAACAATACTTTTCGCTATACTACGTTTGGAGAAAGTAATAAATACGTTAAATTATATTGGCTGCATATGGTAATTAATTAATGAATGTCAATACTTTCATAATTCAAAAATCCGAGTATAAAGGTAAATTAATACAAAGAAAATGGAGAACAATAGCAATTAAAGAAAAATTGGTGAGATTGAGACTTTTTCGTTTAGAGAAATCCCTTTTCCCAAGTAAGAATTCTAATGGCCATGCGACGCGTAATAATAGGCCTTAAATGTGAAGCAGACATCATGAGTGCACGATATTAACTGCAAAATCTCAATGGCGCATCGCTCTTTGCTTTCCGTGTACAGACCGTGGTTTTGAGAAAATGACCATTGACACATTGAAGTTCTTTCGGGAAAAACCCTCGTTTGCTTCTTTACACGTCCAGAATTTTTCACGATATGAATAATAGAGAGCGTGGCTTATCCGATTTAGGTCTATAAAGTCGGTCCGCGAAATTCTTAACGGCACAAATATCATCATTCATCATATATTTTATGCAACTCACAACGCAACAACGATATTCGTACGGATAACAGCGTTATCTAGATGAATTGGAGGAGTACTTAATATTACATTAAAAATGGGTTCAGAGAACTGCTCAATATGGAGATTAAATAGTATCGAACGTTACCTGAAAATGCATATTCTACTTAACATTTGGATCCTTCATTTCGAAACATAGAAACACTCGAATATTAATTATTAAAATATTTATTACCAAACTCTTATTATGTCTGACTCCAACTAATAGTCAAAGTTCTTCCACCAATATTTAACTGTTTAAGGATTATTTTCTTATTAAAGTCCCGGAGAATGGATATTTTGTAACTGAAATGATCATCTGATTCACTGTGTTTATTTTTAGGCGTTCTTTACCATCGAAGCTGTAATAGCGGAACGCCTTATGGGCACCTCTGGTCCGTCCGTCCGTCGTAATTTTCATCTTCTAAACCGCTGGACGGATTTTAATTTAATTAGGTATGAGTGATTTTTATAAAATTTTATCGCCAAATTGTGATTTTCAACTGAATCCGTCAATTAGAGCTTCCACTTTACATAATTATTTTAATTAACTTATACTCATATCTCGTTAAATGGCATCCGTCAAGCAACAATGAAATATCAAACTTTTATCTCCCTAGCTCTTATATGATCTGTAAGGTATAGATTAAAAAAATTATTCGGATAGAGAACAACATTTACTACAAGAAAGTCCGCGAGGCCACGTAATTACGAGTTATGGTTTTGGAGATAAAACTTAGAGAAAATACCGAGGAAAACATTGCATATTTTATTTGCATCAATCGCTAAGACGGTTCTCTAAGCAAACAACAATTAAAAATCCATATATTTCTCTCCAATTCTCTTATATAGATTGCGAGGTATAGATTAAAAAATTTATTCGGATCATCATCATGCGGCTGTCCGAAGACAGGTTTTAACTGAATCGCTGCCTCCATTTCTCTCTCTCCCTAGAAGACTCTTTTATACCTCTATAAGTATTACCTCCGGAATATTTTACCCCAGAGAGATCCATAGAGGTATTTGCAGCTTTTCAGCCTATCATGGGAAATATAATGAGGTTGTTTCCCCTTGCTTTCCTCATCGCAGTTTCATAAGAGTGATTGCCCATCTGTAGCTGTTGAGATCCACATGATCACCACCTACAGAGGTACTGTGCAAGCTGCTACCCTTGCACAGGGGGATGTAAAACCCCCAAGACTGCTTCTTTATCTGACCCTTCAGACCTTTCCGGCTTGGATGGTCCTACCAGGAGAATTATCTCCCGCCGGCATAGCTCTTTGGTTCATAAGAGTACACAAACCCTCCTACCTCTGTAAGGTTATGTAGTCCTTATGGAGGGTATTCGGATAGAAAACAACATTTAAAGTACTACAAAATGGTTCAGTGTCCACATAATTACGACTTAAAGTTTTGGAAATAAAAATTCGAGAAAATCCCGAGCAAAAAATCGCATATTTTGTTTACATCGATCGCGAAGACGGTTCTCTCAGCAAACAACAAATAAAAATCAGTATATTATATCCGTATATACTTATAGTATTAGGGATAAAAATTCGAGAAAATTCCGAGAAAAACATCGCATATTTTGTTTACGTCGATCGCTAAGACGGTTCTATCAGCAAACAACAATTAAAAATCGATATATTTCTCTCCCATTCTCTTATATTATCTGTGAGGTATAGATTAAAAAATTTATTTGGATAGAGAACAACATTTGCTGCAAGGTAGTCCCCGAGACTATAGTTTTGGGGAAAAAATTCGAGAATCACCTAATCTTTCGATACCGTTTTATACCTATTTCCTATTAAGAACGCCTTTGAAATCTCTGTGTATTCCATTTATGGTGTATACTTTTCCATATTGTTAAGATAAATGAGGTCACCATCAAGTAGCAATATTACGATGAAAAATCTTTTCCTACAATTTCATCCTTGTAAAAAAAATTTCAAGCTCTCGAGTCGACTTAGTAAATTCTTAACAGTTGTTTAAAGAAAATCCATTCATCCGTTTCTGACCTAGGGTGAATGCTCGGATGATAAAATACAAAGGATCTTTTAATTATGATTGTCGCGATTGTAGGAGCAGCACGTCTTAACTTAGGAAACGCGACATTAAATTTCTCATGAAATATAATTTTAAACTGAATTTATGCGAGAGAGATTATCATTAACGAGTTTCCTTAAATACGGCATTAGGCACGATTTCGACAGCAATGCCTTAATTTTATCGACGCAGATGGGTTCGGAAACAAACGTCCCTTATGGATTAATGAGTCACGCGCGAGTTTCACCCTGGCGCGCACATTTCAGGCTCGTTAGAAAAACTCGAAAATAATAACAGCCTTCTCCACGCTCGTTTCCACCTCTTCTTTATCCCCCGTGTCTGAAGATGGCGAGATCTCGTGATCTCTGAAGCAGCCGCGAATCGTCTTGAAACTGTCTTGCCTTATACGGAGGAGGTGACACCCGGGGTCACCAGACTCAACTATAATCCTCTCTTAGAAGGGGGAAGAGAGGGAGGAAGACTTTGGGGGAGGAGTAAAGAGATAAATAGAAGAGAATGGAGAGAATAAGAGGAAGGAGGAAGAGTGGGAAGCAAAAGGAATGAAGGGAAGGAGGGGCCGAAGAGAAGAAAGAAGATGAAGAAAGAATAGAATCGAAGGAGAGGAAGAGAGGGTTGGAGATAATGCGCGAAGGAACGGAAGGGGATGAAGGGGGAAGGTTGGATGTTAGGCGGGTGAGTAAAGGGAAGGTGAGTGGAAATTTATGGCTTTCGCGTGTCGGATTCGTGGGATCCGCAATGCCCAAAGGGAGCCCACCCAGCCCATTCTGATGGAGGCGTAGGTTGGCATTACCCTCCTCTCTCCCCCTCGTCACACACCCTCTGCGAGCGTCCGCCACGCCCTCTATCTGCACCGAACGTGTTTCCAACACCCACACCTCGCGCCCGGCCACCCCTTCCCTCCTCGCCCATTCATCCTTCACTCCCCTATCGATCGTTCCCCTTTCCCCCATAATCCTCCCCATCTGCCCACCCCGTGATTTCTTTTGCTTATCTGTCGTATAAATCCGACTCTATCTCTGCGCTCCTTCTGCATGAATCTTCCGCCACTCCTTTTTGGCTAGGTAGTGCCACCGCAAAAGCCTCATTCAGTCCTTATTGCTATTCCCTTCGATCACTTACCAATCTTCAATTTCACCCACACTCTCTCTCTCTCTATCTATCTCTCTTTCTCTCTCTATCTCTTTCTCTCTTCCTCACCATTATCAACTTTGTGTCCTTTCTGGAAGTCTATGTTTCTCTCTACCTGCTCTATTTTGCTTTTATTTTCTATTTCAGTTAAATCTAGCTTGAAATTCATATATTTTGATTTCTCTATTTTTCATTATTATAAGCTTTTTATAGAGAAATTTCCCTTCCTTATTTCAAAGTGTCACCAAAAACATGCTAATTGTATCGGTAAATGCGTAAAGAATAATTAATTAGTAGCCAACTATTTATTCTCAAGTATAGAATATTTTAATTGGACATAAATATATATTATAAACATTTAATTGTTTCATGAATTATCCAATGACTAGAGTTTGATTTCATTGGTTTTGTAGTTTTAATTTAGAAATAAATGAAATTCCTGTAATTTTGAATACATTGGTTATCATTGCTATATAATGTTTGTGATATTTCCTGAAAAGGAGCTTAAAAATATTAAATGACTTGCATTTACTATATACACACGAATATAAAATCCTCAATGGAGGTTTTTCAACGGAAAGAGGTTTTGTGTCTCTTTCGTTCATTTATTCTTCTGGAACCCTAACGTTAACGCTAACATTAACGCATATAGGCTAACTCAATTCGCGTAGGTTTTATAAAAATATAACGAACACAAACTACTCTTATTTAAAAATAAAAACAGTTAACCTAAGTTTTACGTGCAAGTCGAATAATAATTTCTCTGAGCCCTGACATCCTTTGTTTAGCCTCTACATAAAGTTTTCAGCGTAAAAGGCTCGATTCTTCTAATAAACGTGCCTCACGATTAGATCACATCGGAAAAGTTTGCAATCGTAAAAGTTAGTAGGAATTGAATGTAATATAAACCTTAACAAAATGATAGAGCTGCCAAAATTCACTGATGGTTGACGAAAGCTACGCTCACGAATGATTTCTTTGACTTCAGTAAAATACTTTTGAAGAAAAAAATCCGAAATACTGACTGGAACCGATTTCTTAGCAGACGCGCCAACAGGGCCCTTCATTGGAGAGCAGGTGTGTCGACACGTCACCTTCGACCACGTGCCTAGAAGGACATTGATGTAAACGTGGACGTTCATCTTTCTTGACTCGTTTTTTATTGGTTTCCGAGAGCCCATCCTCACGTCGTAAACGTCTGACACCCAGAAACCCCCTCCATCCTCCTTCCCGCGGAAAGCAGCCCTCTCGATCACATTTTTCACTTCGTCCTTCTCTATAATCTCCCATCCTTCTCTGTCACTTCCCTGTATCTATGCTTCGACCTTTCCATCCACCGTAGACTCCGACCCTACTAATCTCAAAACCTAAAGCTTTTCTCCTGTACTTGTATTCCACGCGACGTCTTTACCCTGTGGAATCAAACCCTAATGAACACGTCTCTCCCTGCCTTTCACACAAATCACGAGTCACTCCTTTTCCCTTATTCTCATCCTTTAACCCATTTGATGCCTCGAGTCTGACTCATAAATCGGACTCACACGCAAGTCACCTGTGACATAACGCACAATCGATTCCTGAGTTAAAAATTCTAATCGCGTCCCTTCCAAAGAATGTGTAATCGTCGCTCAAATCTCCCTTGATCACCCGGAAGAACATATTTTTCCTTTCTTTCAGATACGACATGTTTCCGAGGTTGCCATTGCATTGAAATGTTTCAAAACACTTAAACACTTGTTCCTCATAACTGTTTGTTTTTGTCCGTCCAATTCGAGAGAGAAGGAATGACTTGACATGAGATGGTGACGTTCCGTGATCAATGCCTCTAACCAAAGGGTGTCTAACCCGCGAAGGGTTTTTTGCGGCCCGCGAAGCTATGATGAAAAACCAATCTAAAAAATTTAACACATAAATTCATACATTATTATGAAAACTGTGATAATAAAAATTTTACTATTGAAATTTTAACTATATTTTGACTGTCTAATCCTGCCCGCCGAAGAATTGACAACTTCCAACGCGGCCCGCTGAAGGATTTGCAACCACCAATACTTCCCCTCCCCCCCACGTAGAAAAGGTTGCAAACCACTGATCTAACCTAACTCCAGCCAATACATAACGCAGAGTCAAAATTAATTTTGTTCTGTTTAAAATTGAACACGTGAAAATACTACTGAAACGGACTATCTGTACAGTTAGTTTTCTGTCATTACTTTGGCAAGACAATTACTAGAGGTTGTAAGAATCAGATATTTTCATCTCAAAACAAATTGCTTTATATTTACTTCAGATTCGCTCGGCGTATTATGGTTCTATTCATTTCATGTGAACAGATACCCTCCTTCCGATAATGCTGAAAAGGTAATTACTCATGAGTAGAGCTATGCTTTCTTGGAATTTCATCGCGTGATCTTGTGTACGAAGCATATGCTGGCTGCGTATGAAGGAAATCTGCAGCGCATCTTGCTTAGTAATGACTCACGGTATACAGGATATACATACTTCTCTCACTATGTTGCACGCGATAGATCGCTCACAATCAGATATCGCAGGAAGAGAGAGACCTTCAATTCATTCTCGTGCGATTCACGGAATATGCTCGGATTCCTCTAAACAAGGGTTTTTCCGAGCAACACGTGCGTTCGCATATCTTCGTAATTAAAATAATGGCTACATGACGGCGCGATTCTCTCTTCCGATTTTCAGGAAAACAATTCGAATTTTATCGCTCGCAGAGGAAAAAAGTACTTAGAAAAATGCCGCGAACTGAATTTTTAAACCACTTCTTTGTCATTTTATGTATAACAATGTATTTTTCTAATTAATCGATTCCGTATCATATAACGAGGGAGAAAAAACAAATTATCGGAAAATGTGTATGCTTTCCCATGGATTGGAACCAAAATTCTGAAATTCTGGCGAAACAATTTTAAATAAAATATTTGCAAATAATAAACGAGAAATAGCAAAAATGACAACTTCCAAAGATTCCCGACATCTTATACATACCTTCCACTCATATCTTCAAGGTTAGAGCATTCCGTGAAGTTGTCATGGGACATGCCATAACGACACTTCCAAGGCTGAAATTTTCTCCCCATGGCGAGCATTATGCAGCCGCAGTCACACATTGACGGAGAAATAAAACGTAAGGTCGCGTATGATTTACTACATTGTCTTGACACCAATTCGGAACCCAAAGGCGATTTTAATTCACTCGAATATCTCAACCTCGAGCTTCAAAACTCACTTTGAGAGATATAATTAAGAGCGCGTGGACGACATACGTATACGATATTAAAAATAGAGCCAATTCATCTTATTCTTTGAATATTTACACACGACTAAGATTTGTAATCTTTCACAAGATAAATTTCAATCATGGTGAGAGTTTTCTGCGGAATTTGCACCTGTTCCGTTTTTTTATGTATATAATAGTTTAATTTGTTTTTACTGGTGTATTTTTTAAAATGCTTCATTTCGCAGATTCTGCATTTCCTACACTTTTACATGTGAAACTTTATATTCATAAATGATTAATTATCTTGTCTTAATATGTTAATGTTCTTACATATATGATGATATATATTTTTAGTTATTATGCGAAGTGTTTTAAGTGATTGAGAAACTATCTATCCTGTGATTTTTAAAAGAGATAGCAAAAGAGGATGTTATTTCACAGCTTAAATTCTAGTAGCAGTTATCGTTATAGCTGTAAAACCGTTAAAGATATGACATAAAAATAAACTGACCAAAGTGGCGAGTAATTAGACAACATCTTAAAAAAAGTATTGAAAAGAAAAATTTTTAGTCACAAATAATTATCTCACTTGTCATAAACTCGTTCTGTAACAAGAAGTTATAAATTGAACGTCATGAAGTTGCAATATAATTTCTGCTGCACATATATGCAAAGCCTCCAGATGTTGCATTTTGTAACAATTTAATTTTGCTAAACTCAACAGAAAAGAAATAGCTACTGGCAATAGTGGTTATTGTCTAATGAATTTGGCATTTTTTTTACTCTAGAACTTTCAAAACAAGATCGTCGTAAGTTCAAAAACAAGAGATTTTATAAGATCGCAGGATCTAACCCATTGGTGGTAAAATCCTTTTTAACTCCAGCAACTCGAAGCATTGCATCCCTTAACGATCCCAGTGCCATTTGAGTTCAAGACCCCATCGCAGTAAACAAACACTACCACAGGTATATAGAATCGAGGATAAGTGCATCATCGGTCATTTCGCGGTTCCCTACCTTCAGTGAGCGAGCCTCGTGTAAAAGCCCGCCATATCTTATTTACTACCTCTCCCCTCCAGTTCACCCCCCCCCCCACCCGCCCAAGCCTCACACTCCTCCACGCAATTCCACCCATAAAAATCTGATGTGGCCACCACATGACTTTCTCCATACCTGTAATATTTATAAAAATTCCGAATAGGTTACATAAAAAGAAATATTTAAGTAACTGCGAGAAAATTTTAGGCTTTACAAAGAACAGAAATAAACTCAAAACATAGCCTTCTGATATTGGATATAACCACAAAGCTACAACAATTAACAAAATAAAAAGGAACGCTACTAAGACGTAACTAAGCGTGAATTGTTAACAATAGTAGTCGGTAGGTGGCGTGGTGGTGACAGCTAAAAATATAAGATATCTCTTAAACAATGCATTATATGGGGGAATGTTTCAAACAAAGATTGTAGAAAATTAAATTTCCTACAACTTTTATTCCAGTATGTTTTTACATTTATCAAATCAAATATTTCAATATAACGGATGTGACAAGAGTAAACACCCACTTCCGGTTGACCGATTTTTACTAAAAACTAATCAGTTCTTCTGACTTTTATAAAAATGTTAAATATTAAATTTCGCGTTGACCTGATTAATAGTTTTTTAATTAGAGCACCCACAAAAAAGCTATCACATACACACACAGACACACAGGCATCATCGAGAAAATGGTCAAAACGTGTATTTCCGTTGAAATTTCGAAGTCGATTTTTTTTCATGAAAACAATACTCTCCCCTATACTACTACGTATATGGAGAAAGTAAAAATGGGGGACACACGAAGACATTTCCGCGCCGTCCCCTCTCCTACGTGGGGATCGTGTTACGCCTTGCAGCGGAACACGGATGCACGCAGAGTAAGTGACGCTTTTGAGATGTGCATGGTAGCGGGTTGCATATATGAACTTGCATTGCGGTTCTTGTTTGCGCCGTAAAGGGAAGGAAATGGGTAGCCGTGGGACGGAGTAGATAAGAAATAGGAGTGGACCGAGGATGGGCTCTTGTGGGACTCGTGGTGTGAGGGAGATGATGATGTCAAAACACGCTAACGCACAACCAGAGGCGTTTCCACGCAGCATGACCGCTGCAATCAGAAGTTAGAGAGAGTATCATATCACCAACTCGGTTTTTCTCCGTAACAATAAGAGATAAGAATAATATGATGTTATGCAAGAGGCATGCTGATACAGAAAATCTTGCCCTGACTTAAACAACGATGTAATATATACGCTATATCACGCGGTAAATTAGAAATTAATTCAAACAGAGAAAAGTATTGGCGGTAATTTCAAATTAAATTCATTTACTTTTCATTTATTCAAACTATAACTTACAGCAAAGTTTTCGAAAGAATCATAGCAACGATTAATTGTTACTATCCTATGAATATGAAAGCGAGCAATCCCTCGGTAAATATATTGCTCTTATGGAATACTGTTTTAACGTTACTAAAGTCATAAATATGACGAGGTTACGAAGATTTAATTTAATGTTTTGTTTAAAATTCTTCGTCGCCTTATATATGCGCATTAATCTTTTTAAACGAATTAATGTATGCAGTTCTGTGCCATTCCTTTTATGACATTTATTCTCAAGTTTTGAAATGCAACTGTTTGGGGTTGTTAAGGCACAAGAAATAATAAAAATATTAGAGGTTAACATAAAAAACAGAAGCGCTAGAGATGAGGGGGAGAAATCCACGAAATGGAAAAAATAGAACTCGAAGAATAGGAGGGGGAAGTAAAGGGGGAGGAAGGAAAGGAAGGGGTGAAGGGGAAGAGGCGATATCTGTAAAAGGGAGCGGACGGGGAAATGAGTAGTTAAAAAAAAGGATAGATAAAAGAGAGAGGGTGTCGGTGAGGCAAAAGAGAGTGGGTCTATAAGTAGTTCGCCTGCAGGAACATTAACTCAGACGAAAGGCACTCATATGGTCGCGTATAAATAGATTTCTGGAGCTATATAAGAGCAGCCATAGAAATCAAATAGATTCCCGCCACACTCGCTCTGTACATTTCAATCCGAGCGAAGCCTCAAAGCAGTACTCGTTAGACTTATGAAAACATATATCTTTTAATTATTGGTATAGGCTTGCCTAAATCTAACTTAGCCGAAAATGAAGCATCAAATAAGTTCCATCTCCTCGCCTGACACTGATAAACGTGGAGTGATAGCTTCATTGACAGACGGGGACAAAAATATTTGATTTCCAGACGAGCTCCCAATTTTCCGTGTTATTTCTTACTACCGAAGATAACACGAAATCAATTTCACAGTCTATTGCGGAGATTTATCTGAAAATGAAAATGGGGAAAACTTGGTTCGGATAATTAAAGCATATAACCTATATTAATTTGATGTGGAAATTTCGATAAGAAATTTTGACAAATTTCGATGCATTAAGGTGAAAAATAATGTAATAATCAAGAATGAAACTGACTGATATGTTTTCATTGCCTTCTCCTCTTTCAATAATAGATTTAAATACCCTTATTACTCTGCCAAATTTAATTCTATTTAATTAAATTTGATTTTTTGAATTTTCTCAATCCAACAAATTCATTATTTTTGACATGGCTTTTTAATTAAAATTTCAATAATAATTTCAATTAGCTTGACGAAAATTTTTGCCAAATATTATAACCCAAATCTACATCTACATTTTACCCGGCAATTCACCTAATTGGTGTGTGGCAGGGGGTGCAATGCACCAAAACCTACCTAAAGATTGTCTCTATACCGTAATAGAACCAAAATATATCTTTTGTAGTCCTAAGACATCAGTAACGACAAAAATTAAGCGTTTTTAGATATTCGCTCCACTTTAAAACTAAATTTCTTTTCTATTTCATCCTATTGGTGACAATGTTTTTAGTCTTTTTTTCATCCTCCGGTAGTAAAAATCCTGCTGCATGCGACTCTCCTCCGTATAGAGCTCGTCTAGCAGCTACCCGATTGTAAAGTCATTAAAGAGGAAGCTGTTTGTCACCCATTTTGTCTTTATATCTTCCTTCCTTCCATCGCGTACCTGCGATACTATCAATGCCATCCATTCATTGAGTTTTTCCCACCAAGATGATGAGAAAGACTGCTCCTTGTCTCCCATCCTCCCCCTTTATATTCGAATTCTCTCCCCCCACCCTTTCTCACGAGGACCTTAAAATCAAGGGTAAAAATGAAAAAAAAGAGGTTATCTCCCACAGACTTTCATATGCTCTCTTAACTTCTCTTACCTTATTTACCTTGTGGTCCCCATTTCGTCTCCTATCTCTTCCTTCCTCCTCTTCATCTATCCCGCCCCATCCCACCCTGTCCTGTCATCCTCACCTCCCTCTTCCCTTCTCTCCTTCCCACTCTCCCCCCTCATTGCCACTCTTCTCTCCTTGGTTCTCTCACTCACCCTTTCATTTCCTACCTCCTTAACTCACTCCTTCCCTCATTCTCTAAATTCCTCTTTTTCTCTTTGCCGCTCTCCCCGTCTCCCTCCCTCTCTCTCCATCTATTCCCTCTCTCACTCCATCTCTCTCTCTCACTCCATCTCTCTCTCTCTCCCTCCCTCTCTCTCCCTCCCTCCCTCTCTCTCTCTCTCTCTCTCTCCATCCCTCCCCCCTCTCTCTCTCTCCCTCCCTCCCTCTCTCTCCCTCTTTCTCCCTCTCTCTCTCTCCCCCCTCTCTCTCTCTCTCTCTCCCCCCCTCTCTCTCTCTCTCCCTCTCTCTCTCTCTCCTCTCTTTCCCTCCCCCTCTCCCTCCCTATCTCTCCCTCCCTATCTCTCCCTCCCTCTCTCTCCCTCCCTCCCTCCCCCCCCCTCTCTCTCCCTCTCCCTCCCTTTCACTCCCTCCCTCTCTCTCCCTCCTTTCACTCCCTCCCTCTCTCTCCCTCCCTTTCACTCCCTCCCTCTCTCTCCTCCCTTTCACTCCCTCCCTCTCTCTCCCCCTCTCTCTCCCCCCTCTCTCTCCCCCTCTCTCTCCCCCTCTCTCCCCCTCTCTCCCCCCCCTCTCTCCCCCCCTCTCCCCCCCCCTCTCTCTCCCCCCTCCCCCCCCCCTCTCCCCCCCTCTCCCCCCCTCTCTCCCCCCCTCTCTCTCCCCCCCTCTCTCTCCCCCCCCTCTCTCCCCCTCTCTCTCCCCCCTCTCTCTCCCCCCCTTTCTCTCCCCCCTCTCTCTCCCCCCCTCTCTCTCCCCCCTCTCTCTCCCCCCTCTCTCTCCCCCCCTCTCTCTCCCCCCCTCTCTCTCCCCCCTCTCTCTCTCCCCCTCTCTCTCCCCCCCCCTCTCTCTCTCTCCCCCCTCTCTCTCCCCCTCTCTCTCTCTCTCTCTCCCCCTCTCTCTCTCCCCCCCTCTCTCTCTCCCCCCCTCTCTCTCCCTCCCCTCTCTCTCCCTCCCCCTCTCTCTCTCTCCCCCCCTCTCTCTCCCTCCCCTCTCTCTCCCTCTCTCTCCCCCCCCTCTCTCTCCCCCTCTCTCTTTCCCCCCTCTCTCTCCCCCCTCTCTCTCCCCCCCTCTCTCTCCCCCTCTCTCTCCCCCCTCTATCTCTCTCCCTGCCTCTCTCTCTCTCTCTCTCTCCCTCCCTCTCTCTCTCTCTCCCTCCCTCTCTCTCTCCCTCCCTCCCTCTCTCTCTCCCTCCCTCTCTCTCTCCTCTCTCTCTCCCCCTCTCTCTTCATTTCTGTCTTCCTCTCGTTCTCCATCTCTCTACCTCTTTCTCCATCCCTCTCTCCTCACTCTTCTCTCTCTCTTCTCTCTACCTCTCTCTCTTCTCTCTACCTCTCTCTCCCTCTTTACCTACCTCTCTCTTCCTTCCCTTCTCTCACTACCTCTCTCTCCACTCTTCTTCTTTCCCCCCCCTCTCTCTCTCTCTCTCTAACGCTCTCTCTCTCCCTCCCATCTCATTTTCCTTCTCTCTCACCTCTCTAATCTCTCTCTCTTAATCTCCCTCCCATATCTCTCCTCTTTCATTTTTCCTATCATTTCTCTCTGCCCCTCTCTCCCTCCCATCTCTCTCTCCCTCCCATCTCAATCTCCCTCTTTCTTTCAATGCATATCGATCTTCCTCTTTCCCTCCCTCTAAACCTCCTTCTACTCACATCTTTCTCCAACCCTCCCTTCTCCTCCCACACTCCTCCCCCTTCCCAATTCCTTACACCCTTTCTCGCCTTCTTCAGACGCCTGAGGTTGATGAATCTGGCATTTGGCGCCGGGCCAAGGAACTTATACGCGTCTCTCTATCCGCCGAATAAATCTAACCCGGTTCACGCCTTTAGCCTCCTCCTCGTCCTCTTTCCTTCCTTCCCACCCTCTCCCTTCTTTCCTTTCGCCCACCCACTACCCGCTCCTCAATCTTGTCAACTTTTCCGTCCTTATCAAGAGATAGTCACGCCGCGTCGCCTCACTCGAGCCAGCTCGCCGGGTTTTTCATGTGGTCTTTTTCCTAGACTGCGTCTCTCGAAACTTTCTTGATCACTTTCACAAAATTTCTATCTAAATATGGTGTGCTGACTGAAGTAAATTAATTTCTAACGGTGGATATTGTGAGGATACAGTTAGTGATATGCTCAACTAAATTTCGTTACATTTTGTTGTCATTAAGTACATGAGGCAAAAGGAAATGTAATTAGCATCAAGTATCAGCAACACAATTCATACTTTAGATGGAATTAGAACATAAATGGATACAGTCACTTTTCGATTATTTATCAGAACATCTTTAAATAATTAAAATTAATTACTGAATTTTATTTTATTTTTCTAATCATTTCTTGCTGATGAAATGAATGCCTAGATTCATCAGTAGAATTTGAATAATTAATATTTTCCTATTTATATTATTGCTCTCTAAGATGTGGTAAAAACGCATACAAAAGCAGACGCGACCTGTAATGTGTTAAAACGAATTTTTCTCAGAATAACCAGATGTAGTTGGGAGTGCAATTGACATTCTATAGTATAACTTCGGTAACTATAAAACTGTTGTGAAAACCAATTAGTATATCCTTTAGGATTTTGTATTCGAGATGTTCACCTGGTTTTTCCAACCATTTTATGCCTAATGGAGTTACCGTGATTGTCAATTAGATTCTGCCCATGAGGTGAAGTCGATGATTCATTTTTTACTTTCTCCATACGTAGTATAGGGGAAAGTATTTTCATGAAAAACTCGATTTCGAGATTTCAACGGAACTACACGTTTTGAGATCCCCTGAACACGTTTTGACCATTTTCTCGATGATGTCTGCGTGACATTTTTTGTGGGTACTCGAACTGAAAAACCATTAATCAGGTCAACGCGAAATTTTATATTTAACATTTTGATGAAAGTCAAAAAAACATTAGTTTTTGGTAAAAATCGGTCACCCGTGTGTGTTTACTCTTGTCACATCCGTTATTTTGAAATATTTGCTTTAATATTTATATATGTAAAAACGCACTAGAATAAAAGTTATAGGAAATTTACATTTCTATAACCTTTGTTTGAAACATTTCCCATATAATGCATTGTTTAAGAGATATCTTATATTTTAAACTGCCACCGCCACGCCACCTATCGACGACTGTTGTTAACAATTGACGCTTAGGTACGTGTTAGTAACGCTCATTTTTATTTCCAATATCAGAAGGCTATGGTTTGAGTTTATTTCTGTCTGTAAAGTCTAAAATTTTCTCGTAGTTTCGTAAAATATTTATTTTTATGTAACCTATTTGAAACTTTCAGAAATATTACAGGTATGGAGAAAGTCATGTGGTGGTCACATCAGATTTTTAAACTATGACAGAATGGACCAACAATGGACCGCGAGCATAAATAGTTCAGCCCGTGAAATATGAAAACAGAAATTTTATCATTGTGGTATAAATAAAAATTCCCTAGCAGGATTATAATGATGAAATGAATGTGCAGAAGATACTTTCTTTCACACCTTAGCATAGAATCTTTAAATGGCCCTGTGTAAGTTAAATAAGTTAGTACTGAAAACATTTCATGTAGCAAGACTCGTAATATATTTGTCCTTACCTGCCGCGCAATCGCTCTCAATTGCACATTTTTGTCTTTCTCCATATACGAAGTATAGAGATTGTTTTAAAGAAAGAAATCGAATTCGAGATTTTAACGGAAATTCATGTTTTAAGGTCCCCTGAACACGTTTTGACTTTCTCGATGTCTGTCTGTCGGTCTGTATGTGATAGGGTTTTGTGGGTGCTCTAACTCCAAAACTCCAAAAATCAATACCAAATTTTATATTTAGAAAGAGTACTATATAATAAAGAGCCGATTAGGCTTTGGCAGCAATCGCTTGAACGGTAGTGAATATTTACTCTAGTCATGTTTTGGTTTTTGGCAAATAACTCTTTTAAATCTTCATAAATGTAAATGTTGTTTATTATAAACTTCATAGATAATATTATTCTCTATAACTTTTGTTTGAAATATTTTCTCGTAGAAGGAGATATTCCATTTATTTATAATATTTCCTTTAATATTTGATGAATGTAAAAAAGTACTGGAATAAAAGTTGTAGAAAATTTAATTTTGTACGACCTTTTTTGAAACATTTCTCCACATAATGCATTGTTTAAGAGATATTTTTAAAACTAATTTTTTAGCTGCCACCACCAAACAAACTACCGGCGGCTATTGTAAACACTTCGCTTGCGTGGATATATCCGATATCAGATGGCTACGGTTTGAGATTATTTCTGTTCTTTGTGAAGTCTTTAAAATTTTCTCACAGTTCCTAAAATATTTATTATCATTTAACCTATTGGGAATTTTTAGAAATATTACAGAAAGTATGGAGAAAGTCATGTGGTGGCCACATCAGATTTTTTTGTATATGCATGTGTAGCTCGATTCGAGAGCACTTCTTTAGAAGAGTATTTTCGACATTAAGAAAGATTAAACTGTGTCACAACCAGTTCTGTAGTCGTAAAAAGCAGAGGGTAGACCTTAGAGGGAAGTAAAAATTTGAGGGGGAGAGGGTCGTATCCAGTTTTTTAAGAGCAAAGTACATGACTATAATGTTACGATGGCAGGAGAAAACGTATGAGTTTAATTTTAATTTCCTTTAAAATTTTATTCCAATTATATTTTAGCGATGTATATAAAAATTTCAAAAATAATAAGTAAAGGATTTATTTTAAATCTGATCAAAACAAAAGTCGTATTAGAATATTGTCATTAAATCTCTTCACGGGCCACAGATTTTCAAGAATTGCAGATGCAGCTTCAATATTTGGGCCCACGAAAAAAGGAGAAATTATCTGTTTTTTTCAATCAGCCTGTATAATTTCTCATAAGGCCAGGGTATACGCTATTCATTCGAAAAAACAGAGGGTATACCCTATTCATTCGAAAAAAGCAATGGATATACGGCGTATACCACCGTATACCCTCCACTACAGCACTGGTCACAACCTCTTTCATAACTGTCACTGCTTGCTCTTTACGTCGGTTCTTCATTCGCTACATTTTAATTCCTCTGCGCGGAATGCTGTTTGCCGTCTTGAGTCATCACTTCGAACGAATGCATAGTAAAAGCTTGCTTTCTTTGTCTCTTAATGACTTTCTGGGTTACTGGAGAGTTATTTAATGATCTCACAGCTGGGATTTTAGTGCTGGTTTCCATTCAAAAACATTCTTGTTAGCTACAACCGTAGGCGGTATCCACCGTGTCACCGCGTGTTCTGTGAGATAATTAGGGAAATGCTCGGACCAGGATTGGGTCGTAATTCTCAAGAGGATTCTCCAAAAAAAGCTCACCATTTTTTCCAAATAATGGCCTATACCTCTAATCCGAGAATTCTAAACATCTGTTCGAATTGGACTTCGTCTTTTTCTAACAATCTATTCAGTTAATTATCGCCATCAGTAAAAACCTTCCTAAATTTTCATATATCTTTAGTCATCCCAGGCTTAAATGAAATTTATTACACCAACTAAAAAGAATCGAAGGTGTGTTTTACAGTCTCATAAAAAATTCACTGCGTGAAATTTAAATGTAAAAGATAAAAATATAATTATAATATATCTTCTATCTTCTGTATATATTCCTAGGTTTCTGGTTCCTGATTCCTGTTTTCTGGGTTCCTGATTCCTGGAATATACTTAAAACTCGCATAACTCGATCACATCTGCAGAAATAAATTTGAAATTTGGCAGAGATAATCCACTCCGATATAAAAATGCTATGACGAAGGAAAATTTACGAAAAACGGCCAGGGTTTGACTCCATGGGATGATTTGCATTCTCCATAAGATAACACGCAAAAATCGAATTTTTGACGTGCAGGCTTTTCTTCGTTTTAAGATTGAAATTAGAAAAAATAAACTCACGACCTTTAGATCTAAACCATTTTAAAGAAAAAGTACAAGGTTTCTTATTCTGTTCATTGTTTTTCGCCTACAGTTCTAAAAAAATTCATGTTAAACGTTTATTTCACATATTTTGGGGAAATCTTGCCATTATAACGGTATATTTCCTCGCCTACCAATTACATTGTTAAACCTCGAAATCATATTGTTATTCCATCCTTATGGGTTTGAGCGTGCTTTGAAGGCTTTTAATACGGGAAGGAAAGGGAAATGATTTTCATTGTTCGTTGCGTTATTTACGAGAAGGAATACCTAAAGAGTTGGTCTGAGTATAAAGTTATTAAAAAGCGAATAAATCGATCAAGGATGTAGATAGAAAATTTAAATTTGGAAGAAATTTATATAATGAGCTAATCAGAATTTTTTACATAGAGTTGACGTGGTAATTAAAGAAATAAATATCCGTTATTTTATGTGGACTGAAAATTAAAAAATATGTAATTTACATTATAGTATGTTCCAGAGAGTTGAATTCTATTCTTGGCCTCATATCCATCTATATACATTTATATTAAAATACATTTATATTAAAATAAATCAGTGTTACCAATATAGGTCATTTAAATGTTATAATCCAAATTCCATCTCGGCATTATCATACGGATTTTCATGACATTGGCGATTAGAATGTCCTATGATATATACTTATAGGAATGTTTATATCCGTCAATTTTTTGTTTGAAAAAACATTTCACATGTAAACGCAATAAAAAATAATATTTATAATCACAAATGATTATTTAACAAATGTTGAACAACAACATTCGTAAATAGGAACGTATTATTTAACGTTCCGGGATCTACAAATATATACAGGAATAACTTAACAATTATTTCCTCTGCTTCTTCCTTTCATAAATATATATTTTTTAAATTTATTTGTTTGCGCAGAAAAAAGTCCTAATTACCGATTGGATACCCAAGTTTGCAAGATTTTAAATTTTGATTTCAGGTAGACTTCTTTCGTTTCCGAAATCCTATATCTAGATAAAAATTCATAATTTTGGTTTAAATTTTCTATTTTTAATACTCTACGTAACTTTTATAGATTTATTTTAAGAAAATAATTTTCGATGAAATTAAACAAATGTTTTAAAACAAGCGTAATGCCAAAATGAACACGTTGTTCTTTCTCAGGTCCCGTTAGATTAAAATATAAAAGAATAGCCACGGCAAGTGCAGTAAAGTCTTCTGAACAAAGACAAATTCGACTTCGATCACAACGACTTAGACAAAGGCAGTCTTTTAAAGTTGCAGGTGTCGAATTGTCAAACGTCTGTTTTTCTCATGGACGTCTATAGAAGGGCGTGGGAAAAATTTATTTATTTGGAAAAAATATGGGAAGACAAAAAATATTGTATACAAACAAGCATTGCAATAAAAATTAACTTGCTTTAAATACTTAATTTATCCTCATATCTTCTTAAAACTATTTTTTCTTTATTTAAAAACACGAGAAACGCCGGGCATATTTGCTAGTATAAAATATAAAAACAGTTACCCGCTTATTTTTCATTCAATATCACTCAGTATTCTAAAAAAGCGATATATTTTTGGGAGAGTATGGAACAATCTTCTGCCACAAGTACTTTCCATAGCATTTAACATTTTGGAGTTTATTTGTATTCATCGTTTTTTATGATTTCGATTAAAATCACGCAAAACAAGAAAAGTCGCTTGAATTTTATCTAAACCGTATCTTGTCAAGCGTTTTAAGTAGTTATAGATCATATAAATCTTCAACCACGGCACATTTATTCTAGTATTCTCGATTTTGAACCCTGTTATTTTTAAGTCGTCCTAGCATCGATATAATAACTCCCCGCGCTATATATCAGTCAAGAGGAAGAGGTAAAAAACCTCCTTTCTCTCGACGCCGTCGATTTCGACATCCTTCCCATGCATCCCGCACTCCGCCCGTTTCGTTCGAGAGAGCCTAATTTATACCCTTTGCGAGTTATTTATCCTCGATGTATTTCATTCGTGGCCTTCGCTGCGATCCTAATAATCCGTGAAAAAGCTTCCGCACTAATGGAGCAAAACCTTCTTTATAGGAAGGAGATCCAGACAGACGACACGGAAATGCATAGACAAATGAAAAACGCGTCAGTATCAGGTGTCGTAGGCTAGAGAGAGAGAGAACTTTTCCAGCCTGTGAGAAGGTGGAATGGGAGGAAAGCGAGGGAGGGAGGTTAGGGGGAAGGGGGTTGTGTTGCCGTTCATCCGGAGCTCGGTGGCAAAAGAAGTAGCGTCTCTCTATAATCGCCTCTTGGCAAACAAAAGCGACGTTGCAGTGCGTGAGCTTCGCTTCCATGAGCTATCTGCTCTCCTCCTGGCGTGAACAACAGGCCGCTGCACGGAAAGATCTCGCTCCTATCTTTCTACTAACTCCTTGCCTTAACTCCTACTTCCCTTTTCTCTCTTTCTCCATCTCTCTATTTCTCCCTCTCTCTCTCTTCTCCCTTCTATTTGTGTGAATTGGGGAGATCGCGCAAAGTCAGCACTCCGTCCTTCGGAAGGGACGTTAAGGAGTTGGCCCTCTTGGTGCTCTTCGTTAATAGTTGGTTTACGCGGTGCCAGTGCACTGGGGCCAGTGGGCTTGTTGCCAGTGAACTGGTATGCCAGTAAGTGTTTTCACGGTTGTTGTACTGTCTTCACTCTAGTAGGAATAAAAATGTCGTAAGTTGTTCGCGCGGGTGAGGATGTGGTATCTGAAATGCTTATTGAAGAACTGAAAATCAATCACCGGAAGCAAAAACGTTGCGTTCGTAGAATGTGGGTGCGTGACTGGATTCGAAGACGCGAAACATTAGGGGCTTCTGCTCTTTTTTTAACAGAAGTCGCAGGAGATGATCCTTATACTAATAAAAACCATTTGCGGTTGACTTGTGCTTAATTGCACTTTTTTTTTATAATCCGAGTGACTAAGGTTCCACCGACACATCCTTCATATAGTAACTCGACAAATTTCAATGTCTCTTTCTCCATCCACTTAGAAGCCGTCATTTTTTACTGCCTTACTGGCACGGTGCTAGTTGACTTGCCTATTCACTGGCGCAAACTGTTTACACAGGGCCAGTAACGCGCTAGTGCTGCGCGCTCAACCATTTTACTTGACTGGCACCAGTGCACTGGCACCGTGTAAACCAACCTTAAGAGAAGGCTAATGCTATCACCGGGTTTCCCTCCTCCCTTGTGATTGTGTTCGGTGTGGAAGGAATTATGGCTATAATAATCTAAAAGGTTGATTAGCCAGAAATTCCATACAAACAAAGATCTCTTTCTTCTGTCTCCCTCTTTCTCCCTCTCTCTTTCTCCCTCTCTTTCTCCCTCTCTTTCTCCCTCTCTTTCTCCCCCTCTCTCTTTCTCCCTCTCTCTCTTTCTCCCTCTCTCTCTTTCTCCCTCTCTCTCTTTCTCCCTCTCTCTCTTTCTCCCTCTCTCTCTTTCTCCCTCTCTCTCTTTCTCCCTCTCTCTCTTTCTCCCTCTCTCTCTTTCTCCCTCTCTCTCTTTCTCCCTCTCTCTCTTTCTCCCTCTCTCTCTTTCTCCCTCTCTCTCTTTCTCCCTCTCTCTCTTTCTCCCTCTCTCTCTTTCTCCCTCTCTCTCTTTCTCCCTCTCTCTCTTTCTCCCTCTCTCTCTTTCTCCCTCTCTTTCTCTCTCTCTCTTTCTCCCTCTCTCTCTTTCTCCCTCTCTCTCTTTCTCCCTCTCTCTCTTTCTCCCACTCTCTCTTTCTCCCACTCTCTTTCTCCCTCTCTCTCTTTCTCCCTCTCTCTCTTTCTCCCTCTCTCTCTTTCTCCCTCTCTCTTTCTCCCTCTCTCTTTTTCTCCCTCTCTTTTTCTCTCCCCCTCTCTCTCTCAGTATATCTATTTGCGAGTGAATGGGAGGGGCGGTATTCCGTACCTCCTTTCTCTCCCGGATTAAAAGTACACTGGGATTAATTTTTTCTCTATTTTTCTGACCTTATGCGCACGAAGGGTGGCATTTGTTTTCTCATGAAGTGATTTCGGACTCATGGAGTGACCGTCTGGCCTTTCCTTCTTTGGGAATGCCGGATCCAGCGTCAGCGCTGAAGATATTACATCCCAAACTAATAGATTTAGTTCTTCTTTTGAATCCAATCACTGTTAAAGTGGCGAAGCATTATTTTTGAGCCTTTTTCTGTATAGTGGAATATTAACATCATTGTACTAATTAAAAACTATGGTTCTGGTATAAACCGAAAACTTCCTTGTTCTTAGCGTCAATTCCTTAAAATTGTCATTGTCAATTCCTTAAAATTGTCATTTTATATATTTTCGTATTATTTATATTTCTACTATCAGCATTCCTCACGCCACAGGGGCGTGACAAGGGGATGGTCGGCGTGGGCTCTAGGCCCCCTGTATAAGCCGGTCTCTTCTTCTGAATATTATATTTAAAAGTTATTATTAAAATATATATATAAAGTATAGCATGTTTTTGTTCTAGATACCGAATTAACTTTTGTTTGTATGACTAATGCAAGAAAACATAGTTTTCACATTATTAATTTTATTGAATATTTTAAATTATGGTGTGTACTTCAAGTATATTAGGCAATAATATTTCCTCCCCCCACAGTTGGGAGACTATTTAGTTACGTCCCTGTCCCGCCAACAGCTAATTAAATTTCCTTACATGATTTTCATCTATTTATGTAATTTAATTAACATTGCGAAAAATTGTATCGAATTCGACCAAATTTGTGGTAAAGGCATCTTTAATAGTCATACAATCCTCTCATATTTTTATAACTGATGTAGTTATTAAGAGTTCTTATGAGTTGTTTGTTTCAACTGTATGGTACCTTTAATAAATTTAATTAAATACGATTTATAATATTAGTTTTCCGAATGAATACACAAGTATAATGGACTGCTGCCCAAAAATATTTGCTTAGGCAGCGGACAGGTAGAAGTTTTTATCACTTCGTGGTTCTAATGATAATAACCCAAAACCGACAAATTTTCCACCATTTTTACGTCTCGATAATTCGTCGTGAAAGCTGTAATGGAGCTTTATTTAAAACTCAAATCAGTTCTCCGCCTCCCGTGCGCAACAAAGACGACTCAAACAACAGAACGCTTTCTCGTAGGAAAAAAGCTCCAGCCTCCTTACACGCGATGAATTGGCCTTTTATAAAGAGCTTCGCGAGATTTTCAACATTTCCTCCGCCGCCTTTACAAATTAAGCCGTTGAGACATCGCCTTCGAGAGCGAGGCCTTGAATAGCGCCACACCGTATCTTCATACAAGCCTTTTCTCCGATCCTACACCTCACCACAATCAAGGTCTACCTGACATGTGTGATACGTCCTATTTTTTTGTGCGCCTCCACAAAAGCCACTATGGGATTGGTTAATGAACACGTCACGTGACAAAGCACTTCCATTGTCGTCACGAATCAAACCCCTTTTTTCTGCTGGATGTGGAGAGATCTTCGGTGGGGGAAGAGGAGGTGGGAGGGCGATATTATTTTTATAACTCTGTCCCGAGCAAGACGCCATTGACGGGAATTTTTTTATTGAAGAAATAGGCGAGGTCTCTCTCCGAACTATTTGTGTGTGTGTGTGTATATATATATATATATATATATATATATATATATATATATATATATAGATTGTGAGAGAGGGACAGGAGGATCTCGTTCAGATCATCGAGAACGTTGGGAGAGGAGGATGGTGCGTGGAGAATATAAACCTCTTTTGGGTTTAGCCGCGGAGCTGTCCTCTTTCTTCGTCGTCGCTATGGCATCAGCCCCGGTTGATTGAGAGGAAATATCAAGAAGGACCAGAAAGGCTACGCCCATCCGAATAAAAAAAACACGAGTTGGGAGGTTATTTTTTGAAGACTATTCGACCGAAGCGTCCATTCCAAAGGACGGGATGTAACATATATGCGACGAGGTGACGAATCCCACGCCATTCTTTTCGCCCCCGCGTGGAAATGCCGGAGGTATTTTTTTTTTGAATTACCGGTGGTCAAGGTACTGACGTAAGTCGAAAGGACCTCTTTGTTGAGAATGTTGGATTCGTCGTCCGTTTCTGTTACCAGTTTCGCGCTAAACGTCATAAAGTGCGCGAAATGTTCAGTTATCTAATCGTTATCATTTAAACGTGCCGATCAAGCTCTATTGGAATCGAGCGGGATTCAGAAGTTAGCGATTAGAAAATGCAGTTCTTTTATTATTTCGCAATAATAATAATTCCCTCGGCGCAAAAGAATTTGCGTACGACTCCAAAATTCGGTCCAGCATATTTGCGTGATGTGGATGTCGTCCAAAAAAGTAATACAACAACAATATATGACTCAGAGTTAATAGAACGGATTTTGTAAAACTTTTACCAGACGCAATTCTTTAAAAGTTTGCACCAGAGTGTGAGACAACTTCAGCGATTGTAAGTCCTGCTGATCTTCTCTGTGTTGCTCATTCAGTTTTTATGTCTACACAGATAAGACAACCATTATCGCATCCATCCATAGAATATTTAATCTTTCCCAAAATCTCATATAATTTAAGGTTTGAGCAAAGATAATACATATTTATTTAGTTCAAATTTCCAAATGCTTTTCAAAGTAGTTCTGGTGAATATTAGTTGGTTATTAGGCAAAAATATTTGGTGTTCTCCGCTTCCCATGCCACAGCATATTTCTAACTAGTAGGCGAGTATATTCGTAGCTCTGTGCTTCCTAAGTGTTAATTTTATTATTTCTCATTCGAAAGATATTCTCATCCGATGGCAGAGTTAATGGCTGCAGAAATTCCGCAGACCAGGAAATGAGGAGAACTAACTGAATAATCAAATTTTTCCTATCAAAAGCGACTTCGCCCCCAAAATTTGATGAACGTCATGCGCCGAGAATGAAAACAGGCGTTGTTATGCGAGTGAAAATGTTAGTCATCGCAGTACATATCTGTATGTAACGCCAAAAATATTTGCTATTTATCGCGGCGTGGCGTGAGTCATCGTCCGATCATTTAATTAACAATAACGATGTTTGTGAACATGAAAAGAGTTCATTGTGATAAATTAATATTCGCGCATCACTTTTGCGACTTTCGTTTTTGCTAAACGTCATCTGATATGGATGCTCCGTGACAGTATGACTGTAAATGAGTAATGGCTCGTGATGTCATGACGGAAAACTTTGAGCGCTCGGTCACGTCGACGGAGCCTCTATCAGTCCCGGAAGCCAAGTATACTCTGATTATACCAATGATTGGATGAGATCGGTCGAGAAATAGTTTAAATCGTTTCCTAGTTTGAAGAAAAAACTAAATTAATATAAAATTGGATTGCTTGTACAATCCAGATACGGTTGCTGTGACTTTGAAAGTTTGAAATTACGTTAATTTCAACCACTTATCGCCCAGATGTATAATGTGCGTACATCACTTATTACTCGAAGAGCGAGGCGAAATTACTCACTTCGCTTTACGATAAGTTAAAATGTCGAAAAATACGCCCTCAGCCGCGCAAAAGTATAAAAATTGCGAAGCATTTACATCGCGTGACCATAACGTCGCCACAGAAACCGCCTAGTCTCCATGATGTCGCAGCCGCAAACGCTGTCCGTAATTGCTTATTCTTTCGTGCACACGGGATGCGACGGCCAAAGTAGTCGACGTTGACCTCACAAGATGACGACAGCGGAATGCGGAGTTTCCTCTCGGCGTCGTCACGTGGCGCTGCCTGGTGACCTTCTTCCACCTCTGGACAGCACGCCCACGCTAATCTGAACTCACCTCCGTCCCTCTCCCTCCATACATTTCTCCTCTCCTCCTCCTTCCCTCACTCTACTTCCATATGGTCGAGACAGGACCGCCCTCCCATCTCGCAGTAAAACTAAACCACTTAAATTCCTCGTCGCAGAATTGATAAACGGCAACAACTTTGCCTGTTTTCAGGAGTGGAGTGGGCGGCAAATCTTGAAAGCTAATCCTTTTGCGCTCTATAATGTGGGCCTCCTACCGTTCGTATGACAGCCTAGACAGGAGAAGGTAGTATAGCTGTTTTCTCGTTGGGTATCCGTAGCCAAAAAGTGCGGTGGGATACGTCGCATGCGATGTTCTGCATCGTATCCCTGTGATTAATATTTATTTCGTCACCCCATTGTTTTCAAACATCTTAATATTAATGTAAACATAGATGAGAGACGTCTCGAGCGATTAATTTACTTAAACTGATGGCATATGGGCATTGCAGCTTTAATTGTTTTTATGTAGGATAGTAATTTGAAAATGATCAGATTCGTTCACTTCAGAACCATCAAGTACGCGATGTTTCAAAATGGTAGAGCATGTTCGTAGAATTTAATTGGTGCCAATTTAATGTAAATTTTACTGTAATCTCATATATCTACCACAGGAAAATATGAATTAATGGGAACCTTAAGGCGTACAAAGGGTACAATAACATGATTACCCATAGCATTGAAATGCTTAGTTTTGCTGAGGATTCTCTTTAACTGCAGTCGTTCATCTGACAACCTGACTTTCTTTTTGTATAATTTTCTATTAACTTTAAGGATAAGGACCTTGCCCTTCCCTTCATCACTACCTCACCACGCTTTATCAATTTTATCTTTTTATATAAACATTTCGTATCCTTTATCTTATGCAACCGCATCAGCATAATTCAAACTGTATCGGACAACCGCGCACGGACTAATAGCGAATGAATTCGATCTTCTGGAATCGGAACTCGAACCAATCCACCGATCGATGAAAGGCGCCTTCGTCTCAAAAGACCCCACCTCGCGTTTCACTTCTCCTCCTCCCACGCACTCTGAACTCTCCCGACTTCTCTCCGATGCTCTTTTTTCCCTCAGCTCCTCCTTTTTGAAGAAGAGGGAATAAATACGAACACGGCGTCCAATCTCCCGGCCCACGCCTCTTTTCTCTTCCACCAGAGTGAGCTCCTACGCGTGGGAATGGGATCTTCCCATCTCTCTCTCACTATCTCTCACACAGTCTCTCCTTCTCTCTCAGGTGTGTTTTTGTATCGCCACGCTCCTTTATATGGAGCCACGACACCTCGAGCGATATTTTTCGGCTCAGGTGCGCTCAATCGTATCCTTGGCCCCCGAGATTCCACGAGAAAAACGATATGAGCGTGGAATTAAGAGGCGAGAAGCGTGCGACCACTTTTCAAGGTGAAAGACGCCAAACGTGAGGTACCAAATTTTCCAAGAACAGGCGTCGAAAAAGTGTTCCAATATTCTTTTATATTTTCGAGGCTTCTTCTTTGCCTTTCTTATGGTCTTCCACTTCGAGCAATGTTTTTCATATTATTCCGGTGGCGACACACTAAGCCAAAGTCAAAATTATCGCGACATCCACCCTTCCACCACTTTTTCTATTTTGTACATGTGTAAGTACATACCATCTATGTTCAGAAGCATTAAAATATGTTAAATTTATGTACTAGAACAGATCGATAGGGTATGTAATGCTAAAAGGGATAGTGAGTTTGTGATCACTAACTGATAAAATTGCCGCGGGTTGCCGACCTCTGCGTTTACGCGTTATAATATAAAGCACATATTATAACCAAACACTTTAGTTTATATTCTTTTTGGGGTTGTAATTATTTGAGATTTTTTATTTAGTTTCAGTGCTACTCAAAGTCATCGATCTTTATATATTTTTAAAAGCAGTTTTGCTTTGTTTGTACCGAAAGAATTATACTTTAAATATAAATTTTCTTGTAAATATTTTGATTACATCATGCGATACAAGTCGTTACACGTATCGACACATTAATGTGTTACCGCACACAGTTTGGAAATCACTGTCTTAGAGCTTAGAAGTATCCGTTTAACAGCTGAAATAGAGAGAGAGAGATAGATTGATAGATAGAGAGGGAAAGAGGAGGAAGAGAGGAAGAAAGAGAGAGAGATATAGGTTTTTTTTAGGGAGCTAGGGAGGGATATAAAGAGAGAGAGAGAGGTGTGAGTGGTACAAATGGAAAAGAAGGCGTAACAAATCACGCGTGGGCGTCACTTTTCTCGTTTTCTCAGTTTTTTTATCTTTCTAAAAGGGAGCGTGTTTTTTTTTTTAGACCGTAGCACGCGCGCCACTTCCCCTGTATAGTTAAATTGCCGCGAGGGGAAGTGTTCTTTTTTAAAACGCTTTAGCGCCTCCCCACCTCGTGGAGTTAAGGCACAGCCCCCTGCACGCTTTGGAGAAACCTCGATGACAAGGTGGTCGGATGGTCGTTTATTATTTTTTCCTCCTTCGGGGGCGGCGGTGTTAGTTCCTCCGGTGCTCTCGGAGGCTCCCGGGGCAACGCTTAAATTCGTCTCGTCACGGTTTGATTTTCTTTATTTTTCGAAGGAATGTCCTCCTGAAAAACAGAGAGAGAGAGAGAGAGAGAGGCAGTTCTGCTCGTCGCGGAATAGGAATGCAGAGGTCGGTTCAAAGGAGCTTTTAAAAAGTATTGCGGCGAATCCATCCGAGGATCGCTTTGTTTTTCCTCCGAAAGACTCGATCCTTTTCCCCTGTCGCCGCTCACTCCATTCTCCCGTATTTCGCTTCCTTCCCGAAGCACTTCTTCCTCCTTCCCTGTTATTTCTCCTTTCTTTTCCCCCGCTCCCATTCGCTGCTCCCGCTCTTCCGCCCCGTCGACTGCAGATGGATTGAGACGCCGTGTCTGAAAGAGGGGAGGAGAAGGAAGGTGGGGCGATTTGTCAAATTCGTCGAGGAGCGGTGGCTTCCCAAATGGAACAGATGGGGGAATTTGTAGTCAGACGCAGGCAACCTGCGCTCATGACGGCTATTTTTCAGGATAAAAATCTCTCTCTCTGTTTCTACCTCCCTGAACTCTCGCTCTATTGTTCTTGCCTCCGGGATCGGGTTCTTCTCCTCTTTCCCACTTATCTCTCCTCCCTTGATGTCGAGACGTAGAAAAAAATGACGGTTTGATGGAAAATGGCTGTTTAAAGAGCTCGATCTGGTCATTTTACGATATTAATCGCTGTTTGAGCCGTTAATTGAACCGGTATACTTAATATAATTAACAGATACTTTCGGGGACTTTTTATGCTTACTAGTAAGTACCTTCATCTGAAAAAGATATTCGTGATTTGTGAAAATCTTAAATTTTAGTCGCTATTGGTAACGATAGGAATAATGCATACAAGTAATTTTTATTTCATGCACAATTATTAACAACAAAAAAGAATATCCAAAAATCATACGGTAACTTCGTTGTACTAACGACAGTTGTTAATCGCAATGCGTTTCTAAGTGTCGCAATGTCATTCTGGCATTTTTTTTAGAAAAACAACCCGAAGAAACTTTTTGGCCACCTCTCCAATTTATGTTGCCTTTTAGGCAATGGATTCGTTCCGAATTATCCCCGAACGGCAATCAGTCGACGAAAAAAAATCCTATTTATGGACGGTGAACATTACTCCGCGTGGTGTGAAAACCCGACCGCCGAAAAATTACCTCCGAATAGGACACCAAGGCCGTGCGGTCAACCGACCAATGACCGCATCGTTTAAAGTTAGTTCGACGCTGACACTGAGAACAACAGAGCAACGCCATGATTGGAAGCATATGAATTTTACGAAACCTTGGATACGCTAGTGATAAGTCTATGTATTAAAGACGTATCCCATGAAAAAGTGATTCCCTATATTTTGGTAGGCGCTGAACCCTGATACGCATATTTTCTTGTCATCATCACCTTGAAACATGGTTGTATACGCATAAAATGAGTATCGTAACGTTTGGATGCGTTCATTTGGTGGTATGCATCATCGCCAACTTATACTTATTACCGTATGAATTGTTGCCTCAATGGCCTATAAACATATCCAAATACTTGATTTATATATTTAAGTACACTTAAGCACACAGTTTTGGAACCAATGACATATAATACACATACAACCGTGTTTGTAAATATTATGCCCAAGTCGAGGAAAATGCTTAAATATTACAGGATTTTGCATTATTGTACAGTAAAACAATAAAACCGAGATTTCCATGAGTCAAAATTCGATCAATCACGATTATCGTTTTTAATCTCTCCATACGTCTTATAGGGGAGAGTATTGTTTTCATGAAAAAAATCGATTTCGAGATTTCAACGGAAATACATATTTTGAGGTCCCCTGAGCACGTTTTGACAATTTTCTTGATAATTTGCCTTGTGTGTATGTGACAGCTTATTGTGGGTGCTCTAACTCAAAATCTATTGATCAGGTCTTTGCAAAATTTTATATTTAACATTTTTATGAAAGTTACAAGAACTGATTAGTTTTTAGTAAAAATCGGTTAAACGGAAGTGGGTGTTTACTCTTGTCACATCCGTTATTTTGAAATATTTGCTTTAATATTTGATATATGTAAAACATACTGGAATAAAGGTTGTAGGAAATTTAATTTTCTACAATCTTTGTTTGAAATGTTTCCCCATATAATGCATTGTTTAAGAGATCTTATATTTTAGCTGCCACCGCCACGCCACCTACCGATGACTATTGTTAACAATTGACGCTTAGTTACATCTTACAACGATCCTTTTTCTTTTCTTAATTGTTGGGGCTTTGTGGATATATCTAATAACAGAAAGCAATGATTTGAGTTTATTTCTGTTCTTTTTAAAGTCTAAAATTTTCTCGCAGTTTCTTAAAATATTTATTATTATGTAACCTATTTGGAATTTTTAGAAAAATTACAGGTATGGAGAAGTCATGTGGTGGCCACATCAGATTTTTCTGATTTATGGACAAAAATGGAAGTTAAACCGAAAAATAAAACGAAGGCATTTAAGATGGTAAAACGAGCAAAAAACGCAAAGCTAGTGTTTGCAATCGGCAAAAATGTCGTTAAATTAGCATTCAAAACATTTTGACGGTGATTGAAAAAATTCTTATTGATTTATACCAACGTAGAATACGATTCACGTCAAATTAACAATAAAACAAAATATTGACTTTTTTATGTGTAGTTGGTAATTTTGGAAAGGAACAGGTGATATTTGGAAGCTTAAGCATTTCATATATGACTGATTTTGGCTATAACGTTCCAATCCAATCCAAGTAAAAATATTTTTAGCATTATTTCGTTAAATTGAAACTTTTATCGGAAGTTTTCAATTACAATATGTCGAAATGTCATCGCTTAAAGATAATTAGCCTTTAATTTCCAATGCCTGCTGCTGAAGCCGTCTTACTTTTATCCAAATTCTTGAGTGTTTCTTCTAAGATCGTTAAACCGATATTTTATTGTTCATAATGATCCACTGAGGAAGAAATTGCATAAGTAAATTTTGTTTTAGAGTTAAAGTATATTATTTTTACATAATTATTCATCAAATATTACTTTTGTAACCTTACTTTCGAATTAATTATATTTATCGCCCATCCCTTTGAGCAAGTTAATAACTGCTGACGAATATAAATCTCTAAACAAATCACACATTTCTTTACAGATACTTATTGGAATGCCGGAAGATTGAAATAACACCAAAAAATAATCGCAGCGCCATCTCTTTTCCTGCAAAATGACGGTAATACATTATAATGTTATCTACTCTTGAATATATAGCGGAGAACTAAAAACAAATGAACGTTGTCCTCGATTTATACTCCACTTCGCAACGAAGGGAAGCGTTAATTTTCTCGGCTCGTTTCCCAACTGATGCTAGAACTCATGGCCTATTTATTCCACTTATCCCTTTGAAAGATCTTTTTCGAGCTTACCTTTTAATCTCCAAGGCTATAAAATAACTGCTTTCTCAGTGATCTGAGTCTTGTCGCGTATTTCAGATGTTTCCACATTTAATAAGCGTTTTCACGGTTATCATCGTTTTACCGTCTTCATCATTTGCGCCGAGTGTGCGAAGACTCGTTCTATTTGTACATATTCGTCCGCTTTTATTAATTGGTAAATATCCCGAGTCTTGAATCACGGCCATCCCACCGGCGCACCTGCGCTCTAACCTGAATAAATCTTGCCGCACAAGAAAACCCCACGCGCTTGACGACGTAATAACTCAGAAAAGTTGTGAAATTTCGAGACACCTCGAGTTTTTCACCTAAACATCCGAGAATCGGCATAACCTCGGAAGAATCTACCCCCGAATCGTCAAAAAATTAAACCCTATTCCTTGATCCCAAAAGCCGCGAAAACAACTGAATGTCGGTCCGAGGGACGATTGTTTTCTGTCGGTAACACGCATTTAGGCTCCAGATTAATTTCGAAATCGCTGGCTCGATAGCAAAGGTTCCAAGAGTAACCCAGTTGTCTACTATTAGAGGTTTCGTTGTCGCGACTACCCGCAGGCATAAGGGTCGCTGAACCGTGCCCAATCAATGATGCATTGCCACCAATCACCTCGCGTTTTTTCCTCTTCAATCTCAATCGACCGAAGACACATCGGTAACGGGTCGATGTTTTCGGTACTCCAAGACGGATCACATTTTTTTCCCCTCCCCGTCGAACTTAAAAGAAATCGGTCGGGGACGTAACATCCCCTTCTCCTCATCCCCCGTCGCTACGGAGATGGACAGATCCTTCGGGAAAGAACAAAGTGTTTGACGAATGACCTTGACAAGGAGTTCGGGTGAGGAACCGCCGAGCCATTAATCATCTTCCCGGAAAGGCGAACGAAAATAATCCGACGTAAGAAGCAGGAGGGAGAGAAAGAGGAGAGAGAGAAGATAGAGGGATAGAGAAGGAGGGAGCGGTGGTCAAAACCTATCTGCACAAGGGATGTGATCCGCTGAAGGAATGAAGGAACCGAAAGGAAAATCCATCGCGGTAGGAGTGATTGATTTTAAATATACGTAGAGATAAAAGGAGGGCGGCTTCCACTTTTCGTTTGTTTTTTTTACGTTGGAAGGTGCATCCATCCATCCATCCAACCAACCGGGAACCACTTGGCGAGCCGAGAGTGAAGCATCGAGTTATGTTAAGAAAGTGATAAGGGGGCTTGATGAATGGGCGAATTCCATTCGCCCGCGATTGTCAGTCGGGGCGTTTTAAATAACAAAGGAATGGCGTCCTTTCTACGCAAGAGCTTCCTGCCGGTGGTCTTTGTCGTAAGAACGATCGATGGGTCTTTCAAGAAATAAATGATTTTTCATCTACTAGATATTAACTTTAAAATATTTTACTCTTTCCGATTATTCGAGAGATAATTTATTCTGCAAGCCCCGTTGACGTTATAGATCTAATTTATATTACATAGTGTAAATACAACCGTAGTTTTACTCCCAAAAAAATTTCCATTTTTGCAATGGTATTAATTTTTCGTCTTATTGGAACTGACATCAATTGGATACAATAGTGACAACTAATTCGGTTAATATTTTTATTAAAATCGTCAGTGATCCTTCGCTCGTAGTTAAAAATTTTAGAAAATGATACTGAATAAATTAAAATGGTTTCATCACGCCTTTAAACATTATATTATAATTAACAAATAAAAGATCTTCAAATGAGATTTATGGAGTAAATCACAGTTTCAAAAGAAAATTTATTGTTTATTTTGAAACCATTTTAAGCAACAAAGCCAAAACAGGTTATTTTCGTATTTTGCATATCCTTAAGCTCTGTAAAGCGAAAGAACCACTTTTAGGCTGGTTTCCAAAGGACACATAGCCTTATGAAATGGTCCTGTCTCTATGTGTGTGTCCCCTACTAACAACTTTTGCACCAATGGACCAGTTTTCATGAAAATTGGTATGAGGCTCCTGCTGCCAGGGCCCACCTTCGGGCTATATTTCATTTGGCGAAGATTTAAGTCCCGGGTTCGATTCCAGGAACGTTTTTCTCCTATTTGTTTTACATAGGAAATCTCAAATCCATCGTGCGGAGATGTTTTCTTTAATACATTAAAATATCTTAAAATTGTGATATAGGAGCGAGGTTTGTACTGTTGTAAGGGGAAAAGAATATAGATTCTAATTCATATTGCCGAATTTTGATAATGGAGTTTTTGCGTTTTAAATCGCATTTTATCAGATTGTTGCCATGGAGACGATTATTACCGAACTAGGCTTGAGCATACGTAGACGAGTGAACAAATGGATTATTGTGCGTTCTTTGCACGAAGTGAACGCATGTAGGGGAGGTCGTTTCCGTCGGTCCGCTTGTTAAACTCAGGAACCGCTGGACATATTTTGATGAAATTTGGTATTGGTGAGTTTTTCTAAAATTGGTTGACCGATTCCAATTTGGTTCAAATCAGACCAAAATTACGACTGCTTTACATGAAGACCTACAATGTTCCTTTGTTAACTCAGGAACTGCCGGAAGTATTTTGATGAAATTTGGTATTGGGGAGTTCTGCAAAGATTAGTCGACCGATTCCAATTTTGGTTAAAATCGGACAACAATTACGACCACTTTACATGAAGACCTAAATGTTTACAATGTCGTTAAAACTCGGGAACCGCTGGATGTGTTTTGTTGAAATTTAGTATTGGGGAGTTTTACTAAAATTTATCGACCGATTCCAATTTTGATTAAATTCGGACAATAATAACGACAACTTTATATAAGGACATGTATTTTACAACGTACCTCGCTAGCTTCTTGTTAAATACTCATCTGAGCGAAAAATATTGAGAACATTGTGAAATCTCAAAGAACGCATTTAGAAACTCTGTGTACTCCGACATGGAGTACACCTTTCCAAACTTGTTTTCTTTTCCGCTCGAGTACTCTTCACCAGTGGACTGTTGTTCCAGACATATTAGCGTATTAACAGTAACATTTATTAAATTCGTTTATTTAAAAATAACTCATGCAAAATATAATTTCAGAAAGAGATTTTGACATTATTTTTAGTATTTTAAACCTGATAATGTTCTATTAATTTTATTTTCCAATTTTTCTCTGTCATTGATAAGCTATGAACTACAAGTGGTACTTATGGTACGATAATTCCTTGGAATTGCTAACACATACTGAAACATTTCCTGTCAATATACATAAGTAATCAATTCGGGACGTCAACTTTGGGAAACCCCTGCATTAGTCCTGGTTTGGGAGCCGCACAGTGACAACCTATACGAGTTTTTTTTTAGAAATTCGAGTGATTTAAATAAGCATGTTGCCTGACTGATAAAATTTAGGGAGCTTAGCTAACTTCTAAAGAGCCACAAGTTTGTACTCAAGGAGCCATATGCGGCTCCGGAGCCGCAGGTTGCCGACCCCTGTACCTGGACATTGGAATTTTTTACGACGCGGAAAATACTCCTAGTGTCCATTCATTTTTCTTATACATAAAGTAACGTAATTATTAAATCTCACGACAAAATAATGGCAGCATATGATTTCGTTTATACATATTAAGGATTATTTATTAACATTAACGCTTCTAAATAGTATTATAATAGCTAAATTTTATGTTCACTCGTATTCGGAAATTTTAATTGGAATTCACGTCTTCTCACGTTTAATTTAAAAAATATGCATTGATGGAGTTCAATCCATCATCATATTCGCAAAATATGTCTACTGGTAGTAAACATTGTAATAACTCTCTTTTTAGTCTTCCTCAGGGTTTCCTGATAACCTACCATTATGTTTCACTATGACTTCTTATCCCACCATGCACTTCGTCCCGATAACGAACTGCCACAGCAAAAGAGAGAGTTAGGAAAAAGGCGCCTTTTACGGTCTTCTCTCAAAAAAAAGGTTTCGAGTGACGCAAACCACTTCCTTGTGTGCTCCTTGCCTCCTGCTTCCCTTCGCTTGTTCGAAAAAGGTAGAGGAACACTTAGACTCATTGTTATATCTTGCCTAGGATCTGCATCCGGTTAGGCAGGACTTCCGATGCAATGACGCCCTTCTCCTAGAATACTCCCTCGACGAAACTCGATACGACCCGGAGATCAAACTTAAATCGTGAATTGCTAATTTTTGAAAAACGATTTGATCGGAAGAGCGATTTTAATTTGTGGATACTTTGGGACTGTTTCAAAACCGGAGAAGTGTGAAGCGGAACCGAGAAGTACTATGGACGAGTGTGATTAATTATTTTTTCGTTTTAATTTTTAAAGTTATTGTTTTTTAAAAATTGTTTGTAATCATTGGACGAGATCGATAATTGTCTATTGAAACGCATTCAGTTATTTATTTTCATGGCATCGCGAAACTGCTAATACGAAATGTTTCCCTCGGAAAACATTTTTTTCAAGTGATTCTATACAAATTAACTTATTGTCTTATCATAACCAGGTGCGCAAAATTAAATGCATTTGGTTTAACAGATAAAGAGTACAAACATGCTTTAAAATCCTCCTTATGGAAATATCGACAGATTCCGTTGCGCCGCCCTTTCTTTTTAACCCTGTAAAAAATCAAACGAAAACGAGGTTATGTTACGCCACCGCAGTAACTGAAACGACCCCATATTTCATTTAAAGCGTAAAACAAGGTGATAAAAAAGAAATAGATTTAGTTTTTAACGACCGCTCCAGGAACGTGTCGAAAAAAAACGTTAGTGAGGGAGGAATTCCCATTCCTTCCCCCGATGAGAAGACGACAAAATAAAAAAAGATAGCCGAAAAAAAACAGTTGACGAGGGAAACGCGCTTCGTCGCACCCCATCCCCTTTCCGCCGCCCCCGGAATAATCTCGGGAATTCCCCGCTGCTTACTCGCGGCAAACATAAACACGCGCTCGCGGCTCCACGCAGAGAGTGAAGGAAAACGCGAGCTTTCAACCGCCGTGAGTCATATACAGAACTGCATATGTAAAAAAAGGAAAGCCGAGTCCCAATATTTACGCAGTTAAAGTCGAAATAATAAAATAAGGGAAGGAGCCAACCGTCTCGAGAGAGAGAGAGAGAGAGTTAATGGAGTGTAGGAAAGGGGTGTGGGGGTATGTGGAACAAACCCTCGCGGTAAAAGGGCTATAAGAGGAAAGGGACGCTTCTATTCTTGGTTCTCATCTTCCTGGACCACGACTCACACGCGCCTTCCCATCTCTAGCCATCATTTTAACCAAGTGCTCCTCTCTCCCCTTTCTCTACCTCTTCTTCCTTCTCTCTTTTCCTCCCTATCTCTTCTTCACCCTCTCTCTCTCTTCCTCACTCTCTCTTTCTCCCTCTCTCTTCCCTCCCTCTCTCTTCCCTCTCTCTCCCTTCCCTCTCTCTCTTCTTCCCCCTCTCTATCTTTCTTCCCCCTCTCTATCCCTCTTTTTCCCCCTCTCTATCCCTCTTCCCCCTCTCTATCCCTCTTTTTCCCCCTCCCTCCCTCTTCTTCCCCCTCTCTCCCTCTTCCCCCCCTCTCTCTCATCTTCCCTCTCTCTCTCTCTTCTTCCCTCTCTCTCTCATCTTCCTTCCTCTCTCTCTTCTTCCCCCTCTCTCTTCTTCCCCCTCTCTCTTCTTTCCCCTCTCTCCCTCTTCTTTCCTCCCTCTCTCTTCTCCCATTTCTCTCTTTTTACCTTACTCTCTTCTTCCCCCACTCCCTTCCTCCCTTTCTCTCTCTATTCTTCCCTCTCTCTCTATTCTTCCCTCTCTCTCTATTCTTCCCTCTCTCTCTCTCTCTATTATCCCCCCCTCTCTCTATTCTTCCCTCTCTCTATTCTTCCCCCCCCTCTCTCTCTCTCTATTCTTCACTCTCTCTCTCTCTTTTCCTCTCTCACTCTTTTTCTCTCTCTCTCTCTCTCTTTCCCTCTTCAGCCTCTTGGGCATTGACATCAACGCAGTGAACCCGCCGCGACCCATTCCTCCTTTTCTTTCCTTTTTTATTTTATTTGAGTGAACCCGTGCACTCACTCACTTATAACCCGACGGCGTCACCTTTTATTCCTCTTCCGAGACGCTCATTCGCTTCTATTTACTCGTTACTACGCACTCATCCCTCTTTTCATTACCTTCTGTCTCCCCCTCTCTGTCCGTTCGTCTCTCTATTTCCCTCTCCGCTTGTGTCTCTCTCCTGCTTTTACGTCTCTGCTTTCATATCCATATTTCTTTCTCATTCTACCTCCTCATATCTCTCTCATTCTGTCTTCCTATCTAACTCATTTCTTTCTCGTCTCTCTTAATCTTTCATTTCTCCTCCCTTCTCTCTCATTCCTTCATTATTTATCTCATTCTGTCTCGTTTACTTTTCTCTTCTCTCTCACTCTCTTTTGTAATTCTCTCATTCATTCTTTCCTGTCTTCCTCCTTATCTATCCTTATCATGCTTTTTTCTTCTCTCGCTCATTCTATCTCATTTTCTTTCTGTATAATTCATCTTTTCCCCATGCTTTCTCTTCTCTCCCTTATTCTTTCTCCTTTTCTCTACAACGCTCCTTTATGCTCATTATTTCTCGTCAATGTTTTCATTCTCTTTCATTATTCCTCCTCTCTCCTACGTTTCTTTTTTCCTCTCTCTCCTTTCTCCTCTCTCTCTCATGTCTCCTCTCTCCTTTCTCTCCTCTCTTATTTCTCTTCTATCTCCTTTTTCCTCTCTCCTTTCTCCTCTCTCCTTTCTCCTCTCTCCTTTCTCCTCTCTCATTTCTTCTCACCTCAAATACCGTCGCCGTCCTGTTTTATTCCTTCCCTCTATGCCTTCTCATTTTCCATATATGTCCTCAACTCCCTATCCCCTTACTCCCGTTCTATATCCTGTTTCTTCGGATTTTTCTACGCCTTATCTTATTTCTCTTTCAAATTCTCTTTCCTTTCTTCCCCAATCGCTTCACTTCCTCCCCTCTTTATCTCTCCCCTCCGTCCTCTAATTCCCCCACTCCACTTCTCCCTCCATTCCACTCCTATCCCTATTCAACTCCTTCCCTTAACCCCTCACCTCTCCAACTCTTTCTCCGCCCTTCCTCTCATTTCTCTCTTCTCCTCTCTCTACCTTTCATATTTTTTCTTTCTTCGCTCGAATTTTCCTCGAAGGACATGACGTGAGAGAACGTTCGTGGGCAGATACATAAATGCACTCATGTCCATGTGCTCCACGTGTTCCCCAAGAACAGAACAAGGCGGAGGAGACTCGACGTGGGACTGAAGACAGGGGCACCAAACAGAGACTGGAATTCAGATTTTTTAAGCAGAAGCGCATCAACGGAAGGAGATTAAGGAAGCGATGGAATTAGCTCCGAACCGCTCTCGACGTCTGTAATCCTTCGAGAATGAATTAAGGTTTTCGTTATGTATTCCTTAATCTCCGGCGAATAAAATGCCTCCCGCGGCGGCGCCTACGATGAAAAAAACGGCGTGAAAATTATCTTTCGCACTAAAGAGGAAAGCGGATTGATGGAAATAGGAACGGATGTTTATTCGCGATGGAGTTTTATTTGGAACCCCTTTCCCGTTTGTAGCGGCCTCCTATAAATGTCTTGAAAGATGTGTTCGAAAGTAAAGCAAGCTGAATATCTTATGCTGTTCACGTCATAATAACCATTGAGGCAGGCTGGAAGAGTTGAACGCGAAAATAAAAAATAAAAATAACAGACTTAAATTCTTGAGGTGCTTCTGTGTTTATCTTCATTTATATTTCGAGGTAACGCTTGAGAAATCCTTTAATGGATGGAGTGGTTGAATTTCGTCTATTTAAAGAACGCTTTTTTTTAGTCGATCTGGTAATCGACTCTGATGGCTCAAAAGAGAGTTATCGTGCTCGCATCGTGGCTGGAAGGAATCCAGACACACTGTGCAGCTCCGATAGAAGCCGACGTCAGTGGTGATTCACCAATAGTACATTCTAATAAAGAATTTGTGGAACTTGTGTAACATCATTGATGGCATCTGCTTTGCAGCCAGATTGTCCACCTGCTTTTCCCAACCTTTTTGATCGACACAGGATCTACGTAGTTTTAATCAGTTACTGATGAATTACTTTATCTGCCGGCTCTTACGTAAGCTTATTTATACCCAGACGAAACAACCCAAAAAGTAATATTACATCAGTTTAGATTCGCATAAAATAGAAGGTCTTTTACTTTATTCGTGGTCATGGAGGAAAATTATTTGAAAATGTAACACATTAGATGAAATTTAGTCATTATGTAACAAATCCGAATCCTGCCGAGGGCATGACCGTAAGTGTATATGTAAGATCTTATATCGCTCGTGTACTCATTGTATAAAGACGTTCGGCGCCATTGATGAGAAAGTTAAAAATAAATAAACGTTTGAAGTTTATAACTGAAAGGCGAAAGAATCAAGTTACTGCCATATGATATGGTTAATAAAAGAAAAACTAGAAGCATTTAAACTTAATTGAGAAAAGCAACAGTTTTGTATTTATCTAGGTTTGTGGCAAGTTTGACACACTTGTGTGAGAAGCTACATCTGAAAGTTTTCCTAATCGTTCAAGCCAGTGGTGCCCAAACTTTTCTAATGGCGGGCCGCATCCGTGAAAGCGAATCCTTCGCCGGGCCGTATTAGAAGTTGCCAATTCTTCGGGGGGCAGGATTAGAGTTTAAATCGGAAGTTTTCTATATATTCTGAGGTGCCATTTAAGTGAAAATTAAGTCTAACTAAGGTTTTCATGACTAACATTTCAATATTTAAAGTTTTATTATAAAAAATTTCAAAATTTTTGTGTTAAATTTTTCGAATCGCTTTTTCGCCACAGCTTCGCGGGCCGCACAAAAACCCTTCGCAGACCACATTTTTCCCGCGGGCTGTATATTGGGCACCACTGGTTCAAGCGATTGACCGTAGTTCAACTTAAGGTCAATATTGTAATTTTTCATTCTCTCTCCGTTGAAATTAAAACGTATGCGAACTAAGCCAACAATTCCATCTTCCATTTCTGAGCTCAAAATTTACCGTTTTGATAAAATTGTTTCATATTTCCCTTTCATTTATTGCCAATAAAAATTTCCTTAAGTTCAAATCAACCACAAATTTTACGCAAAGAAAATTATGTTAGCGATATTTCTTTATGCAAATTTTATAGCTGACAGAGGGATGGCATCTCATCCAAAAGTTATACCGTTCCTATAATAATATTTTTATGACCTTTGCTGACGTTATTTATGTCTATTACGCAATAGAGAGATATTATTTAGGCAGATAATAAGCCTTAATTAGTTACCCTTTGGACCCAACTCGCTCCAAATTCGAAACGCGTTGTCAAGCGAGACGCGGCGGCGTTGCTGGCAGCAGCATTAGTAAGTAGCTCGAGGGAAGGTGGGGACGAGGGCGACGTCGAGGGATCCATAGTGCGCGTTATAATTAGGGCAACTCACGCCGCATGATAACGAGAATTCCCAGAATGCCACGGGAGCGCATATTCAGCAGCTATATCGGATGCGACACCCGCTACACGCACGTAAGAGAACGGTAAGAAGCGCGCGCGTGGGAGTGTTTTCGAAAATGGAGAGGGTCATGGGAGGGAGTGAGAGGTCGAAAGAAGTGGAGGAGTATGGGTCAAAGTGAAAATGTCCCCCAGGGGGTTAAGGTCACCAACGAGAGGAGGCTAACGAGAGAGGAAGTGAAAGGGGATATAGGGGTAGGGAAGCTTGTATCTATAAGGGAGAAGAGAAAGGAAGATCGGAGAGGGGAAAAGGGTGGGGGGGAGAAGGGAGGGAATTATGAAAAAGGGTTGTCTGAAGGGGATGTTAGGGATGGAGGGTGACAGACAGAAACATACATGGATGGATAAGCGTCTGTACTAGGGCGAGGTTGAGGCTTGTAAGTCCCATCTTACACATAAACCAATTCGTCATATCTTAAACATAACCAGTACAACGAAATACAGTATAAGATGAAAACATACATATAAGGGCTATAGGACAAAACGAAAGCATTGAACGCACAGAGCATGAAGAAAGAATATTTTAAGCAAAATGAGGTTGAAATCTATTGTCCGAAAAAGGAAAGGGGTAAAAAAATAAGGAACTGTGGCAGCTATATGGATAGAGACGATTAAATGGAATCAGTGTTGTGGAGTTGTGATGATAGTCGTTGCACGGCTGCTCGAACTGATGGCCAGAGCTGTTGTACGTACATGAGTGCGCGCGCGCCATTTAATAAGAGGAAATAGGCAGAGCGTGGACGATTCACAAGAACGCCTCGCGTTACAAAAACCTCTCATCAATTATTTCCCTCGCTCTCTCTCTCTCTCTTTGGACTCAACGGCAAATTTCGGAGAGAGAGAGGGAAAGGGAGGAGAGAGAAGAAAAGGGAGGAGAGAGAAGAAGAGAATGATAGAAGGTGAACAACACGCGATAAAATTTATCGATTAAAATCGGTTTCTATGAACAACTTCCTCTCTGAATAAAAATTTCCACCTCACGCATTTGGTAAATTTTGCCGATCTAATCTGTTTTTGGTCGAGTTTTTACTTGTATCATTTCCGGCTGTTGTATCCTCTAATAAAGGGCTCGTAAAATAATACAGCCGGGTCCAAATCAGAATAATCGAGCCCGCCTTTTGGCTGTTATGAAAAAACATAAATGTTATACAATTCCTCCGTTTAATGGATATGGAAGTTACCTATTTACTATTAATGTAATTTAGTGTTCTGTCCCAGAAGAACTTGTATTTCCAGGTACTTCTATGACAACGTCAAATTCTAAACAAAAAACAAAATATAAAAACCGTGAACATAGATGTATGTTCCGACGTTATGATTTCTTGGTACCTGTCTTTTTTTCTCCAAAAAAATTTAAGTTATTGTTTTCTGCCTTTATGACGAGTAAGAAATATCCTGCCAACCGGTCTTTGATAAAAATAACCTCAGGAAAGTGATCTTTTGTTAATAAATTAACCATCACATACACTCTGGTTTATGTATATATATACGCATGCATACATGTATATAACTGGTCCTTTCAAGTAAGAATATGTTGTACATTTTCTTATTTAAACTTACAGTCAGTTAATTAGGCGCTATTTTTAATCCGGTGCTATTTTAATGATAATTGTTTCTAATAATAGAAATGCTTTCCAATGGCAGATAAATGATCGCCCATGCTTATTTTCACGGCGCAACCACCCTCGCCTACGGTGACCTTGTTTTTGCGTTGCATCACATCCAAAGGAACGTTTTCCCCGATCGCATACAAAGGCTCCTTGCAGGAACCTCATGAATAATGGATTCACGATGGATAATTTCGTACCTCAATACGTACTTCAATAAATTTCCTCTTCTACTGAACCTGTTTTTTCTCTTGTCATTGACTCGTGCTCTTTATATCGCGAGACGATCAGTTATGTATATTTTGCAACCGTCGAGAATATATATATATATATATATATATATATATATATATATATATATATATATATATATATACACGCGTATATACATACCTTATTCTAAAATATAATCCATCATGAAGAGTTTTGAGTGGCCATTTATTAAAAGAGAATAATAAATCGTTAATTTTTCGTGGAGGAGATCTTAATTGCAGCTTAAAATTTTCATCTCCAGCCCCAATAATTTTATTTCTGGTCCCACGAACTTTATTATCCGTGTCAGAGAAGAATGAGTTGTCTACAATACATCATGAACTCCACATCGCACCAAGAAATGGATAATTTTGAGCTGAAAAATGTTAGAACAGCGTTTCTCTACCAGTGGAACGCGAAGGTCGTCTAGATGGGACTTTAAGTTTCGAAAATCACTCTCAGAAAAATTATAGCAATGTTTAATACAGGTCCACAAAATTTTGAAATCCGAAAAGCTCTGAAAACAAAGTTTTTTCGTGGAGGAGCGTCACTCGTATGCACGACATGACCCAAAAAGGTGAGAGGCGTCAGTTGCATAGACAAGATACTTATACTGTACTCTATTATAGATGGGCCACTGTAATACAATGTTAAAATAACCCAGACAATACTATATACATAGATGCATAGTTGCGTAATACAGTACACAAGTGTTACCGTAATATATGGTACATGTACCGTACTACCGTTCTGAAATCCGAAAAATTCTGAATTCCGAAACACATCTGGCCCCAAGGGTTTCGGATAAGGGATTGTGCACCTGTATCCTTAAAAATATCTGCATGTGATTAGCATAATACTAAAATGAATTTTACGTAAAAGTCTTATTGGAAAAGGTGGGTTTTGTTACTATCATGGTGGGATCCGGGTTTTTCACAAAATGGTTAGTGGGACGTAAGATGCGAAAGGTTGAGAACCACTGGGTTATATGACGTCATGGGGCCGTTTCACGTTTGAAATTTTTTTATTATCTTCCTTAAATATATGTAATTAAGCTATAGGTGCCTTCTAATCAATCAGGCTGCTAAAGGATGTACCCCGTTTCTTAATATGTGCATTTTGATAGTTCTCTAGTTGTCGAATTATCTCTCTAGATTTGCATTGTCTGACTGTATCATTACTTGGACATTGGAAAGTTTTTATGCAGTAAAGGTATTGAATAAATGTTAAATATATGCATAGCATTTTAACCTTGATAGCCAAGCGGAAAACCTACGTAGAAAGTATCGGTGCTGAAGACATCCCATTTCATATGGAATTTAAGTTGTTATATATTGTTTTATTAAGCGTTATACATATTATTATAAACATATTTTAGCGGTTTTTATTATGAAGCCGCCGATGCGTTCAATTTCTCCGTCTGTCTGTCTGACGTGCAAACTCCTCCTAAACGAAAGTAGTTAGAAACGTCGTTTTTTCGCCAACCGATTAACTATTCTGTTTCGTTGTGTATTTTCTTCTGGAAGTTCGTCTGTCTGTCACACGCGCTAACTCCTCAAGGAAAGCTGCTTGAGACTTTGTTTTTGACAATCGATTCAGTATTCTGTCTCGTTGTGCACGTTTTCTCAGTTTGTCCGTCTGTTGGTCTAAATTTTTTATAATATTACTTCAGATTAATCATATTAGTATACATAAATTTTAGCATTCTATATTAACAGTTTTTTTAAACCGTAATTTACTTTCCGCTTCAGCGGCTTTCTCCTCACTTTTTATTTCTCTATTTGTTTTACCTTGAAATCTATCAGTAAATTTCCGTAAGTTTCACTCAGAAGAGTATTTTCAAAAAGGGCGATGACCTAAGGGGGCTATTAGATTCAGGAGTCATGCGTTTCCCACCTTATCCCGAGTGAGAGGTGTCAATTGTTCGGTACGCAATTGGTCGCTAAAATACGAAACGCGCTTGGTAATTCAGTCTCGCGTCGAGGGACGCGGTGTGCGCCTCGTTTACTTGCGGGCCAAAAGCCACTTTCTCCGCAGAAATTTGGATTTTGGAGGCGTTTTGGGCCACCTCCCTCTTCGATAACATCGTTGTTCGCGGAGTTTGCTTCTCTTTGCCTCTAAAAATCCATCTGATTGACGGAGTTGTTTCGGACGGTGTTTGCAAGAGGCCGAGGATACGCCCACCTTCGTTGAGACGGTATTTGCTGTTTGCTTTCTTTTACGGAACCGAAGGAGCCTTTGAAACGCGCCTGACTACATATTGGATAATTTGAAATAATGGTAACTTTCAACTGTGAAGCAAGAAAAGAGAAGATTCGAGGATAAGGATTGATTGTCGCGAAACGTAACGTAAACGTAACGAACCGGGCCCTCACCTTCACGTCAAAATAATACTCTTTAATTTATTGTTATAGTTTATTTGACATTACAAGTCGTGGAAAGAGACTGCTCGGCGTTTTGGGCGAATATGGGGGTCAAAGTCTGTGACGTTGATGTTAAATATAGCGTAAATCAGCCCTAAACCAATCCATCGCAAATATATGTGTAGAAAAATGTGATTAGCGTACATATCATTAGAAATAAGTTACTGCGTGGCTTAAATCTTTTATAGATCTGCTATGAAATTAGGCTGGACACTCGCATGTCATTTTGATGTCTGCTCTCGGCTTTAATATTGGTTTTTATTCCACAAATTCGAGGAAAGGAATAAAAGAAGATCGTTCCGGATGTCATTTTCCGAATGCCTTTCCCTCCTTATTTCGCCGAAGAGCGATTCGAGGCGGACACGCAGGGCCATGTAGGTCAGCTGCCTAACTCGCTAGAGAGCTACGCCTACGATGTTAATCGGAGCGACCTCGAAATTGAGGATGCAAATTCGATTCCCGCCGAGGTAGTCGCCATGCGCTGTCAATCCGTCGCCCAGTGGGCGGTCGGACCCACCGTGGCGAATCAAACAAAGGGAGAATCAATTTTGCTATCGTGCGCCGCAACTTTTATTTTTGCTCGCGTTTGCGCTCGAGTGCTGCAATCCTCCTCGGAAGGACGGATTCCAAGTGCCGTACATTGTTCCCGAAATTATTATTCTTTCCGGGAAACTCATATTCTTGGGTCTGATTCGTATGTCCGTAAATATTGGTTTGATATGACTGTCTCAGGCGTGACTTCGTGGATTTTTTTGATGATAACTACTATATAAATATGACTTGGTGGTGGTGGTGATGGGTGGGACAGCCTTGGCACTAGAGCGGACTAGCGGCAAGAAATTCAACTATTTGATAGTGGTGGATGGGATAAAATTTTATTTGCCGAAGGCGTCCGGCGTAGCCCGGGCAACGCCGGGTAACTTTTGCTAATCCATGATAAAACACATTCTTTCGCAAGGAAAAATCATTATTAATTAGTGTGCTTTCTTATGAATATTAGTTTAGTGCTTTTTTCACATCTCCCCCAAAATTCAGTGAATTTTTTTGAAAAAATAATCGTGGTTTCGTCAATTATATCTTAAATTCTAACTCTGTGAATGTTTAATTTTTTTGGATGCAGGTACAACAGATACTGCAAAAATTATTGAATGATTTTGCAATTGTATGAAATTTTACAGCCGCCTATGTAATATTTTTGGTAAAAAATTAGAAGACCTGCGGCGATAAATTACTCATCGGATCCTTTCATCGTTCGTCAACCCTAAATATAAAACCTGTAAACAACGTCCGCTCATTCACGCATTTGCTCGCGAGTTATACGAAGCAGGCGTCTTTTTTTATTAAGGGAACGCCCACGAAAATATTGCGCCTTTTTTAACAGGTACTGATCATCTCCCGTATTAACTCAAGGCCAGCCGGCGTTAAAAACCCCTACTTGACGGAAATGCGATATTTCTCTCCTGTTTACGAAAGTCAGGGAGGCGTCGGGAATGGGCGTGAAAGTGGAGATTTTTTCCTCTCTTTTCCTCACTCTCTTTCAGAAAATCGGATTGCGAAAGGGAAACGCGTGCCCCAAAATACTCCCTGGAGCTTACGTAGTTTCAGAGAAACGGGATGACCCCGTGGGACGTGACGTAACCCGACCATTACCCCTCCCTCCCGACCGGTGAAACACCGTACCGCTACGCAGCTCGCCCACGCGCGGCTTTCGAAGAAGTACGGACGCAAGATCCGCGCGCACACTGGCAAGAGGACTCCGGGGTCAGTATTACGCCCTATGAGGGATAAGGGAAGTGGGGAGGCGAGGGTGAGGTGAGTGGTAATGGGTTGACCCCGTTCGGAGCTCACAAACCGCTTCTGTTACGCGCGATTCCACGGGTTTTGGTCGATAAAAATCTCCTCCCTCTCTTCGCTCCAGCGACATGCAAAAAAGAAGCAAGAAGTCCTTGGAACCTCGCCATTTTCCGCGAGAAAGGGCGAGAGTGCTCCAGCGAAGAGGCGGAATGTTTTTATTTCACGGATTGAATGTGCGGCGTTTCGGCCTTCCAGAGTTCGTCGCTGTTTATCGTAGGCAAGGGGTTCCCGCGGTGGCCGCGGAGAGGCGCTGTCGTCTCCGGGGGGCGTAGAGAGATCACGTCAGTCGTCGTTCGTCCACGAGAGGATGCTGTGTGGTTTCCCTCCCGCGGTAGATATGACGTGAGTGCGAGGCCGTTTTTTCGGTGCAGTGCGAAATTACATCCGGAAAAGCTTCATATCTCAGTGAGTTTTTGCGTTGTGGTTACTCAGATTAACATATCATTCGTTGTGCGGACGTTTCCCTCGTCGGAAGGAAAATTCAAGAGCTGGCGTGAAAAGAATTGGAAAAGTGTAGTTTTCGCGCTCCGAAATTTGTTTTTCTTCGTTTTCCTCCGACGGTCCCTGCTCGAGATTTTCGCGGCTTTTTAGGTGGGACATTTATCTTGCATATTTTTGCATACAAATTAGAGGTTCCTTTCTGCTAATTGACTTTCAGCGGCGTTGGAAATTCACAGCCTATTGGAGTCGACAACCTGTAATCCTATATAGAAAAGTATTTGCTAGTGTTTGCTGAAAAAATTTGCTCCCGTGTTATTTGCGCTTAACTCCGACAAATTTCACGGCTTAACAAACTCAAAATAATGTTTTAGTGGTAAGTTGAGAATTTTATTGGTATTCACCTATTTTGAAAGATGTTTTCGCGAATGAGTGATCATTTTCATCTAATGCATCTAAACCTCCGAAGCTAATATATGAAAAATTTGTCGTTTCTTTTAGCCAAAGTCTAACGCACTTAAAATATTTCGCAATTTATTCGGTGATATACTTGGTTAGCCTTGTATAAATGTTTATTTCTTTTGGCAGCGATTCAAGTGGTCAAGCGTTAAAATGCGTGGCACACATCTTTATGGATATAAAATCTTAATGTCATAACTAGGCAATGTGGCGCTACGTCACTCGACGCTAATTTTAGAACTGTGTCGATTATTTTTAGTTTTGGCCTTCTTTTTCTCCTTGGTCAGTTTCTTTTCCAGAAAAACATTATTATTATTATAAAGTAGCTATGGTGTATATATATATATATATATATATATATATATATATATATATATATATATATATATATATATAAATTGACACGACCAATTTTCACTTTAAATCTTTAATGCATATGCGCATGATTTATACGATTAACTCCATTTTTAATAAGCTGTTATGCAGATCGTCTATTTTTAGTACTTCTCTGACGAATAGATATTTAGAGGGACCGAGTAACACTCGTTAGTAACCCTTGTTATTTCACCCCCGCTCTTCTGCAGGAGGAAGATTACCACAGCCGCCTCCCCCTTAGGAAGGAGGAGGAGAGGGCAGGAATGGGGTACAGCGGAAGGGGCGACAGGGGCTCCGAAGCACTCTATCAAAAGCAGAGAAAGGACTCCGGCTGTTGCAGCGTCAACTTTCTCAAATATGTCCTCCATATCTTCAACATCGTCTTCTTCGTAAGTTATAAGCGGTTGCTTTATTTTTCTCTCGAAAAAACGTCGCTTGTTGCTTTTGATGTATTCAGCGCAAAAAGTATTCTGTCATGGGTGGGGAACTTAAAGCCTGCTAGGCACATGCGGCCCCCGAGATCGCTTAATGCGGCTCGCGAAGCTATGATGAACAAGAGACCCGTAAAATTTAGAACAAAAAAACTCATATTTTAATGAAAATTATATTAATGAAACATTTAATGTTGAAAGTTAAACCCTAAAAACTTGTATTGTATAACGGAATCTCTATTGACTTCGGATTTTATCTCTAATCCGGTCCGCTGAAGCATTGGCAACGACCAATGCGGCCCTCCGAAGGGTTAGCAACCACCAATGCGGCCTGTCATTAAGGAACGGTTCCCCATCCACGCTCTATATTATAGAGCAGCGGTTTGCGGCTCGCTTTAACCCCATCCATTACCCAATAAATATTAAATGTGATATCAATTTCAAAATATTGTAAACAGTTATTTTATTCGCGCAAAAATTAATTATTCAATAATATTATAGATACATAAAATACAAAATTAAATAAAAAGATTCCGTCTTCGCAAACCTCTGAAAACCTTTCGCGACCTCTCATTGGATCCCGACTTCCAGTTTGAGAACCATTATAAAAGAGGTTTTACTGTTTTTCTAATATTGAGATTGAATTTTGGGAATTTTCTCAAGCTGAAATTGTTGAAAGGAAATTATACTGAGTGATCCTTAGTTTTATATTCGTCCAATATTCTGAATACCAAACGGATCTCAAAGTGCAAATCGCAGAACCAAAGGCGTATTTTAAAAATTATCTCTTCGAAGTTTCTTTTAAATTGAGTATATTCACTTATGTCGAGGTAGGGTGAAATTTGATGACAAGTAAATGGGGCAGTGGGTATAGGAAAGAAAGTTATTTTAACTTTTATTTGCTTTTGTAAAATAATAGAATATGAGACTTTTTAGTTAACAATTTAAAATGGTTTTTAGTGCAATTAAAAAAATTCTCGTGTTTTAATTTTTTCATTCCTTCCGTTCATGTAAATAATTCAACCCAATTAATGAAGCTATAGCGATCAAAATTTCTTGGTTTGCTTCATTACTCTGTAATAAGGCACAGAAACATTTTGGTCTTCGTCCATAACAGAAAAGATAATTTTTTAAAATGTTTTAATAATTTGCGATAAAATTCTTCCTCTTTTTCTTGTTTTGTGGGCAAAAGGAAAGCATATAAGATTATTATGCAAAAGTTTCAAGGTAAGGGAAGGGTTTGTTTGCGACGCATTGTCTTTGAACCAGATCCAGAAAATTAAATGCCTTTCACTTTTCAGGGTTAAAAATAGAATTTAAAATATTATGCGTTTCGTTAAAAATGTTATATCCAAGAAGTGGGCAGATACTTAAGGGGAGTAAATATATACATTGCGACAGTCTTTGGAGTATTTCCACCTTCAATAGGAAATTAGGTGACGTTGTAGGCTTAATGCCAAAGCTACGCAACATCTTGAAATCGGAGTTTTTGGCGGGAATACTTTGTGTTCACAGGCGATCGAACGCGAAGAAAAGTGCGGCATGTAGAAATTAATTTTTATTTATAGTTTTTCATATTTCTAAGCAAAACTATGAGCACTAATTTTCGTTTTGTTTACTATTTTTAGCCGAAAAAAATATACGAACAGTATTCTTCGAAATTTCTATAATAAATCAAATGATTTAACTGCCTGAAAGCCTCCGAAACAAAAATAAATGTAAATGCATATGATTTTTTTTACCGAAAGTAAATAGTTTTAAAGTTACAATTCCATTATTTTTTGACAGATGACAGACCAAACATTGGTGAATTTTTCGATTATAATTCCGGTCTTGATAATAATAATCTTACACTTTTAGGCAATACCAACTCTATAACAAATAACACAATCGAATTACAACCAAATTACGTATGTATAATATGGTATGTTTTTAATAGTGTATATGGAGTGCATTTAATTTTTTTTGTTCGGGAATTTTTTAAAACTGCCATAAGAACGTTCTATATAATTGTTTTTACTACAGATTCCATTATCTGTTTCAATTTTGATGAAACCGAAAAATATAATTTAGTAATATTTATATTCCAAAGTTTTTAAAAATTTTACTGTATTTGTTATCTTATATTTTTTCTTGTCGGGAAATTTGAACAATTCTAGTAACACTTACGCAATCCTCGAAGGTTGAATGGTTTAATTATCAAATGCGTTCTCTGCCAATCTAAATGAAAACGTTTAAATTATCTTTATGATGTCTCGAGACATTCATAAAGAGAGTAGTTTAATATTAAGTTTAGAGAAAACGCATACATACGGATGCTACATAAATGTCGCGTCATCTTCGACTCACGCGCACGCGGTTTTTTTTGCGCTTTCGAGCATTCGATTTTTTCCCGCAATATCCTCCGCCGCACCGTGCGTCACACTCCATCTCGGTTGTTTTTATTTTTAGACTTGGATGTTATTTCCGAAGCGGACGTGCGGTCGAGGCGAAATCGAATCGAAATTCCCGGCTCCGAGGGTGAAAAATCGTTATTCTATCGCATCACGTCTCGCGAAAAAAAAAACAAAGCACGAACGGCGGCGCGTTCCATCTCCCGCGTTGCCTACACATTCACGCACACGAACAGATAGATACACGCCCGTCGTTTGGACCGCGTCCAAGTGTCGTCGCAATGGCAAGACACAGATGCGTATGTCCTCCAAGTGACATGGCGACCTTCCGTATTGTAACGCCTCGCTCCCTCGCAAAGCAATTTATCTCATCTTTATTACGCTCCGTTAATGTCTCCAAGGACGACACTTAAAAAAACTTCGCTTGGTGTGCGAAATCGGAATAAATTTTCGCCTCACTATCCTCGCCTCCCAAACATTCGCGGAAACGGAGGTGAAAATTAGCGAAAACACGGATAATCCAAAAATAGACGCAAACGCGCATTTGTCAATATTTCATCTTTTGTTATCGACAGATCGAAGGGCAACATGAACGATCATATGTTAAAATAATACACAAATAAAGAAGTGTGTATTTTTTAAATGATCTTTAAAAGGAGCTAGATAAATCCTGGACGAAAATTGCAGCAGATTTTTACCTTCTCATACACGAAGTATATTAAGCGTTGTGATCGCGATAAATATCGAATTATATATGTATTGTATATGCAGGTTTTAGGAGTCCCTTAATCCAAAAAAGTGGTATTTGCGATTTCCTCTGTCTGTTGTTTGTGAGTGGCTCCAGGGACTACATGGTTTTAGTGAGCTTGAAGAAATATCCTATTTATAAAGCTTATCATCTAGGATAGAAACCTTTTTGAAGTGGACTATATAGCGTAAATAAGGTTTCATACAAATTTTCAAATACGTCGATTAACTCAAAAATGATTTATGGACTGTAATTAAAATTCGAAACAGCGATTGTTGTCATGAACAATAAGCCATTAGTCATAAAAACAAGTATAATACGTCTGATGACATTGTAATATGTCGTGTTTTACTCCCAGCTACCATCGAGCTGGCCGCACAATACTGCAGGCGGTGACTAGTCCGTACTAAAAACAAACGGATATGAAAAAGTTTTTTCCAATTGCGCTTCCATGATTTTTCCTGAGGGCATAATTTAAAAATGGAGGTAAAAGTTTATTCAGACAAATTTCACTAAACATTTATAAGCATTCAAAAATTTACGCTTTTTATTCTACCTCAAGGCATTCTCAAGAATATCGTTTTTTTATTATATTGCACTTTTATTGTTCATCTTAACCTTTATTAACGACGGCAAGACTATAAAAATGTCTCTGTAAAATCATTCATTTATACTGGGCGTTCTGGTGGAAATAGAAAAGACTATGATGCCCTTATGTACGTATTTTTCTACGCATAATATCTATAATTTTTGCCAATATATCTCTGCTCTCTCTCTCTCTGTCTCTTCGTGATGTTGTGTAGCTGTCCGGCGTGGCCGTGCTGGGCGTCGGGGCCTGGACAGTGGCTCTCCGACACGACTACGTCAGCCTGCTATCGACCTCGACATACGCGTTGGCAGCATACGTCCTCATCGTGGCTGGAATCCTCGCGATCATAGCTTCGGTGTTGCTGCTAATTGCCCTCCTCAAGGAGAACAGATGCCTCATTCTAGGCGTAAGTATTTCCTCGCTCCGCCCATCGCCCTCCGGTCCAGACCGCATACGGACGAAAGAAGTCGCTAAACAGTCAAACGTTTTTTTCGTTAAGTTACATTAAATAAAGTATTTACCGCTCGCAAACATCGATGGTCGCTAAACGATATTCTTATTATGAAACAGATGCTGGCCCTGTGTTTATTTTTGGGTGTAGTACGGTACGTTTTTTTGGTTAACAGCGGATAAAAAGACGTGTATAACGATAAGAACTCTGGAAAATGTATGTGCACTATCTTCGGGTGTTTAATGCACATAAAGGTATGTGCATAGCGGTGCTCCCAAGAAGTAATGGGTTATTTTCTTTTTTGGCCGCTTCTTAACTGGTGCTGAAAAAGAGGAGAATTACGGAACGCCATGAAAACAATTTTCGTGGGTTTTTTTCAAATTGTGCGAACACTAACGGACAAATGTCGATCAAAAAACTTTTCAAATATGTATGTGTTATGAGATAAAATGAATTTAAGTACTTAATTGTTATCCACTAAAAGGCGAAATGTATATAACATTAGCATTTTCTTTCTCATTATTAATTTTATATGCCGAAACATAGCAACTCCTTTCTATTTCTATGCAAATAATTACAATAATAACGTGAAAATAAATTTATAACCATCCAGCCATCATATTTACAAGAAAATCATCCAATGAAATTTATATTCGAGTCCAATCAAATTCACATTGTGTTCATTTGAGCTGATTCAAACGTCATCGGCTCGTTCGCATAGAAATAATTTATTTATCGTTTTAGTTATTTTTCGTCTTTCCATTTTGAATACCATCGTTCCATCGCTTCCAAAAAAAAATTAATAAGATGTTGTCTCCCCATAAATTTTCCATTTTAAAATATACTAATTTTTTAATCGAAAGGGTTCAATCGACGTAATCCTTTGGGGGTCCCTCTTCACCCCATTCTCAATTAACTTCCCGCAGTTGGGCAGTCACAACATCGAAAGAAATAAAAGGACACATTGGGAAGGGAAACGCGATCGCCTCGTGCAAGCGATAAGTAGAGTAATAAAGTATTATAAGGGAATGGACGTGGTTTCAGAGGCGATTGACCCCGAAATGTCCACTACGGATTGATGTATGCGGGCGGACCAAGGACACGATGGTTTTTGAGGTCAAACAGGAAGAACCGATAACTTCAAAAGGGGATACTATAGGACGTGGCATTATAAGGGTCGACCTCTCTCTCTCTCTTTCTATCTTTTCCTCTTTCGAAAGAGATCCCACGGCATCCAGCTTCCGCGATACCAGATCGGGAGCGCCGCAAACGATCCCGTTTTCAGCAATTATCCACCCACCCTCCCATTCATCCCTTACCCCTCCGCCTCTCTCTCTCTCCCTCCCTCTATACTCTTCTTCCGCAATCGATCAATCGTTAGGTTTCTCAGGATCGATCACATAAAAAGCGTGACTGTTGATTTCCCCTCCGAGAAAACCGCGCTCCATCGCCGCCTGGTGTTGAACAGTTTGTCTCAAAGGAAATTGTTTAATTTTGCTTTATGTTGGTTGGTTTGACGTATAAAGGTGTGTCGATAGTTGTGTCATTGTCATCCTCCAGAGGTGAAAATTGGTTTGCTATTCACACTTCAGCAATGTTCGCATTAGCATACTAAACGGTAACAATTTTATGTATATATCATAATCATAGTTGTTATAGTAATGCTTATAGGAATTAATGAGAACTTGTCAAATAACTCGAATGGGAAATTTTAACTTTCTAGAATAATTTCTCCGCGAATCAGGACTTTTTTTCGATACATCTGTATTTTTTCTCATTATTTGGTTTGTACGTAGCTGCAGAAGGAAGAAAATTAAGTAGGAGTGCATACTTAATGTTTTTTCGTATTTTATATTTTCTGTCTTTTATATTCAATGTTTATTTTTGGAGATTTGGCTTAGAGTCGGTCAAAGGCTGATACCATATTTTAAAATTAGTAGTTAAACAGAAATATAACTCAGAAAATGCGGTCAAATGCAAATTTGCCTCTGTTTAAAATTTAAATGAAATTGCAGTATTTGGTCTCTCCTTTATTTCTCAGCTATTACATTATTACGAAACAAAGTCAATTTTCACCCATGACTGTCTAATCCGAATCTAAATATTCGGTACCTTAAACGCAAGCGCTTAATGAAACTAGGCTCAAATTTGTGAAATTTCTCCATCTCGGTTGTGGAAAGGAATTTTGTTTCCTTTCCACATCCGAAAAGGCAGGAGCTTAAATGTTGATGGCCAACTCGCGCATTCTCAAACTTTTTCCCATGCCTTCGATAATTTACGGACGCAATGTCGCGCGTATTATTATCGGACTGCGACCAGGGAACGCACTCTCAGCTCTCGGATGTAAATAAGTTTAATCGGAACGCTCTAGCGAGTGTTTGTGGAACTGCGACCCTGCACGTCGACTTATCCCACGAAACCCTTCGTGAACCCTCTTTCCTCCCCTCTGCATATCTCTCCCTCCCTAGTCCGTATCAACTCCCTCCAGGCCAAACGAACGTAAATAGCGCAGCTAATGAACCCTTTCGAAGTGTTCGCAGAAGAGCCTTCTCTTTGTGGGAAACCCAACCGCAGCCTCCCCTCCCTCCGTCCTCTACTCCTCCTCTTCCTGTCGTAACCAAGGGAACTTCCCCTACCCCTCCCCTTTTGTCCCTCAGTCGGGAAGATATCGCACGCGGGCGCGTGTATGCGTGCGTACTTTTAAAAAGAACTCACTCTCTGCCCTCAGAGCGCGATTCCATCCCAGATGCCTCTTTCTTGGATCACTCTTTTAGTGTGAGGAGGTTCGTGTGTGGAGTTTTAGAGAGGTTCGGAGGGGGAGAGAAGCTATGCACCGACCGAGAGGCGATGCAGAGGTCGAGCCGCGAAGGGAAGGGAGAGAAATTCGATGCGAAGTCATTCCACTCGGTCGACGGGAGACTCACCACACGCCGAATGACGTTTATTGAAGAAGCAGAAGCCTATGCCATGTGAATCGTAGGCTCTGTGCATGAAATGCAATGAAACAGATGCAGCAGATGCGCACGGGTCGTCCCGGGATGACTTTTTCTGATTAATTTTACTCCGCTTTAAAAGCATTTTAAAAATTCATTTCGTGCTAATAATTATAAGTTTTCGACCAAAGAAAAAAATGAAAACTTTAAGAAAAATCATTCGTATTTAAGTCAGGTTAAGGTGCATTGGACCCCCTGCCATCCACCAAAAAGGTGCCTTGCAGGGTATCGTGTAGATGAAGATGTTTGAAACCTATCTTAACCAAACGTTGATAAACTAAGTGGCTCCGACAGCCATAAAAAGGTTGGGAAAACATGCGTACTTCAGCTACAAAGCAGCCTTCATCAGTGGTGATTAATCGATTGTAGACCCTAAAAAGGGCGCATCTGTTTTCCAATCCTAGCCATGAAGGACTGTTAGAACTACTTGACTTAATCAGTTGGATTCCAGCCATAAGTCGAGCACGATAATTCTCTTGTGATATAACTAAGTACATTTTAAAGAGTCTTACGCAATTTATGCATAAATTATATCATAGAAAAAGACACCGGGAATAGAAATTATTCAGTGGATCGACTTTTCCTTCGTTATTTACCAGTCTTTGGAGCTCTATCCAGCATTTGTTATTCCTTTAGGTCGTGAGAAAAATATTCTATTTCAACTTCATCGGGAATAATATGCCTTATATAGGCATTCACCGTTTTTATCTAGGGTAAAGTCTCAACGAGATACTATATTCCTTCCTTGTCTCAGTGTATGTAGTTAATTTTCCTTTTTCTTCCTTTTGTACTTCTCCATCTGGATTTCCGGTCGTGATTCCTTGGAAAAAACGAGTTAACTGCTCTCCGCGATCCTAACAGTCGATATCCTCGATCACATCGTGACCAAAACCGATCCTCTTTTTTTTACTTTTTCCTTTTTCGTTGCGTTTCTTGCACTGAAGTCACACGCCGCCATCTCCACGCGATTCCTTTTCTTCTTCTTCCTCCTCGTGAAGTGGTTCAGACTCTTCCGAGAAATCTCAGGATTTATTCATGAATAGCAGCGGGAAGCGGATCTGATGATCTGCCACGGGATGATTTTGCATCTTATGCGCCTCTTTAGAAATCGAGATCAAAACTATTGCTGATCTTTCTGGCGAGATATCGCGTTCATTAGGACGTTCTCAGTTCTCTCGATGAGGCTGCACCGCGCTCTCTTTTGTTTGCATCACAATGAAAGGAAGGCGTGACCTACGGTCTTCCTTTCTTATTTCAGCGAGTCGGACGTGAAACCGATTGCTGTACCATTTCTATTTCACAACGGTTGAAATCTCTGTCTTTAGCTCTTCTATTATTTATTTCCACGTAGAATATAACTTGATCTTATGAAATCGGTAATAATTCCAATACGCAATGGGACATGAGAAAAAATTCTGATGAACAGTTAGTATTTGAACCTTAACAAACTTTGTTCCTTCATAATAAATACTTTAAAGTCTAACCTCAGCGACCACTTCAAATCTGCATTCCATTCATTCATTATAACAATGAATATTGAATTTATTCGAATACCACTAATAATCTTTTCAAAGTTTTTCTTGCAAATATCAGGGTGCATGTCTTGTGTAAGAATTTCTATTGCAGGAAGACAATTGCTAAACTTCTATAAAGCAACGGCAAACATGAAACGTAGAATACTCAGAAGATTATTCAATGCAACAACATTCTTAGTCGAGTCAAGTCTATAATATTTTAGCTCATTTAATTGAAAATTTCATGTTTTGTTTTTTATTCATTATGCTTCCCACAAAAAGGATTGCGCGTCTTATTTGGGGGTGAGTGGCACTCGAATACACGCGTTATGAAATGTTATCGGACGAGTGATAAGTTAGCTATGTTTATTTCAGCGTAGGTAAATAATTATTTTATTATCTAACGCTTTCCAGATAATCCATTGTCTTAAAGTAACAATCAATATAAATTAATCATCATGAAATTTCCTGGTAATTGTTATTTTTTATCGATATATCAAACATCGCAGTAGTTGGACTTTACCCGTTTCCTTGATTTTCCAATTCCTGTATCAACCACCTTTTTGCTTATTCTTATACCGTTTATAATTCTTCCTCCTTCGCTCGATATTCAACAAAGCTTCATTTGTCTTCCATAAATGAGTGATTATTTATCGGCCTTCCTCACGCTAGATGCTTCCAGCGTGACCTATGAGTCCGTGCCTTTGGTTTATCGATCACTACACTTCATGTTTAATTTTTCCTCATATCTCAAAACCTTGAATTTGATAGATCAGCGCTCCAAGAATTCTCTCCTCATAAACCTTTCATACCTGAATCCATAGAAATTACCTAAACGCCTAAAATATTCCTTACTTCCTCGCAATCTTATTGTTAACGCTACTTCTGTAATTCTCGAAAAGAAGAATTCGATTTTATTTCATATTTCTTTTATACTCATGTTTTTAACGGTTCGAGTTCGAAGCCTGTCGCGTTTTGGGTAATAGCAGTTGCTAATGAATCATGTTTCTTTAGTTTTATATTTGAAAATATGCCATATTTGTGATAAAAGTCAATCTAAAGTGACTATTTTTAACTAACAATAAGCCTTTTTCTAATTTCATTGTCTAAGAATCTCTTTTGAAGTGAAATTGGTTGATATTGTTAATTATACAGGACTCGGTTTATAAAAAGTTGTCATGTTCTTTTCATTATAATTTGTTTAACGATAGGTTGTAGAACTGACGTGCGGAAAGAAAAAAAATCATCATTTGAATAATTTGGTTTACTTTTCGTAACGAAACGAGCAATTTTTTTAAATTTTATATTCTTGAATTACAATTTAGTTTCGCTTGTTCTAAACTCATTGGCCTTTCACTGAAACCAGTTAAACCAATATTGTCGAATTATTCGTCATACCGGATGAAATACAACAAAAACTAATTTATAAATTGGTATTATGTTCACAGAAAGAAAAAATATGTTTTGTCATATAAAATTAAATGTATTTCCTAATATGAAGTTCAACAAGCGATGGCCTCTTTAGTGTATTTTAAAGTTCGTCGATTTTCGAACGGGAACAAAAAATAAGACAATCGGGGTGGGTGAGAGAATCTGGCGAGGATTCCTCCGGAAAACGCATCTTGAACGGATAAACGCGGCGTTCGTAAGCAAAGTTCAAGTGCGGGTATTTTAGAACGCTCGCGAGAAAAGGGTCGAGGCAGAGAGAGGAGATTAGTACGGCCTCTGTGTCGGTTCGAGCAGATTAAACGGGAGAACAGAGAAAGAGGGAGAGAAAGAGCGTAGTAAGAAGGGTAGCCTGGCTTCCAGGAAAATGGGGCGTGCTGCGGGGGTGGGAGCGGGTGGGGTGAAACTCTCTTTCTCCCCATTCCTCCCGTTCCGCTCTCCACTCCACTCCCTCTTCTCATGGTCCACGGAGTGCCCTCACTCACTCACGACAACCCCCTCCTCCCTTCCCTCCCCCTCCTCCTGTCCATCGCCCATCCTAGATGATTCTCGTAATTGACGAGGGCCTCGAAAATAGCTTCGCCAAAGGGATCTTGGAGGGTAGGAGGAAATTTCCCATGTTATATTGAAGGACAATGCGTCCGCGGCACAATTTCCGCCGTGTTAACCCGTAACGACCAATCTTAATATTGCTTTCGTCCACCCTTTAATCTTCTGATGCTTTAGTCTTCTGGAAAGGATAAGAAGGAAGTGTTTGCGTCGCCCTTATATGGTGTATCGGCCTTCCAAAGTGGCTTCGGATCTCATAAATGCAATTTCTTGCGTGATAGTAAACTGAGTTCTGATCGAACAAGAACAACGAGAGGTGATTAATACGAGTTCAATATAATTCGGCATTTTTTGCATACATGGCTGAAAAAACACGCGATTATTCTTTGCCATGCTCTGTACATGTTTCTTTTACGACCTGCTGATTCCCTCTGGCCTACGCGCAATGGGCATCTGAGAGGTAGTGCAATGAATAGCTGGTCAGTTTAAAAATTTTAGGAAGAAATATAACTTCCCGATATGTTGATTTTCGAAGAATACATTATTATTAATATTTAGAACTAGCCGTTTCCAGTCGAGAATTCGTCTACCGAAAAAGTCATTTTTGTGTCAGAAAATATTCTCGCTACGCGGTCTTAGTGTAGGAGTCAAGGAAAAAAATTTACTGGACAAAAAAGTTTAAACACGTATCTACAAAAATAATTTAAGATGATTCTCGCCACAATATTTTGGTGTAGGCGGCATCTATCAATTTTCACTGATCTTGGCGACTTGTCTGCATTATTTTTATCTTAAATCCGTCTGAGTACCTTCCTCGTGACATAGCTGTACAGATGTCCGTGATCGAAACGTGTTTCGGGCGAAAATAATTGGACATTGTCCAGCGGCTGTCGTAGCGCCTTGTTACTGGTGATGGCGGCGTAAAAAATATCCTTACGGGATTAGTATATGGGATTAATACACCACAACTGATATTCACCTTATGCATATTTGAACCACAATGTTACTTGTATTGTTTAAAGTTCCTAGTTTTGTTTTAAATTTTAATTAACTAGAATTTAAGTTTCAATGACTCACAAGCTTACAATTTATGATATTTACTACTACTCAATAATCGTTTATCAAATTTAAATTTATAAATATTATTATTTCATTTTAACTTTTCGGTGAACCTTGTACCAATATATCCCATAATTCGTGATTTTCAACCGTAATTTCCGTTGAAAAAATTATATTTATCTGTTAACCATTGAATAAACAATAGTTAATTTTTCCTATTTTATAATTTATTTAATTTTTAAACCAACTCAAAAATTCCAGGCATTTCTCATTTTTGTTATCATTTCCAGGTTATTAAGTACGTCATCATAATTTCCTCGGACATTTTTACTACTTATGTACTAGAGCACATCATCGTTAGTTCTGTGATGGACTTCTTAGATAGCCAGGACTTGCTCAGTAAATATCAGCACGGTTTTAGGAAGGCAAGATCTTGTGAAACACAGCTCGCTCTGTTTGCACATGATATACTACGATCCGGTGATCGAAAGACCCAGCTAGACGCGGTTTTTCTTGACTTCAAGAAGGCATTCGATAAAGTCCCTCATATTAAGTTATTGAAAAAATTACAAGCCTGTGGAATAAATCGAAAGATAATCGAGTGGATCAGGGACTTTCTCAATGATCGGGAACAAATGGTAGTCATAAATGGATTTAAATCAGATTCGGTCAGCGTGTCCTCCGGCGTTCCACAGGGAAGTGTCATCGGTCCCCTATTATTCCTTATATACATAAATGACTTAGATAATGTTATTACAAGTAAAATCAAGTTATTCGCGGATGATACGGTAGTTTACAGAGAGATTAACAGTCCTGCTGATCAAGCATTACTTTCTAACGACCTACACGCAATTCTCGAGTGGTGTAAAGAGTGGCAATTAGAGCTGAACTTAGGTAAGTGTTCCATCATGAGATTCTGGAGAAACAAAGAAATTGAGGCGATGAATTACAGTATAGAAGGCGTACATCTAAAATTATCCGAATCCGTCAAATACTTAGGTGTCATTTTAACAAGTAACCTCTCGTGGGACACACACATACGAAATATATCCGGGAAAGCTAAGCAAAAACTAGGATTCATCAAACGGATAGTAGGTAAAAGCGAAGAAAAAGTCAAAGAGACATGTTACTTTTCTTTAGTTAGACCGCTGCTAGAGTATGCGTCGAGCATATGGGATCCGTACGAGAAAGGTTTAATCACCGAGTTAGAGAAAGTGCAGCGAAAAGCTGCTAGATTCGTCAAAAATTGTTATGATAGAAATATAAGCGTTACAGGCTTGATACAGGACTTAGGATGGGAATCATTAGCTGAGCGTCGATCACGTGCTAGGTTAAAACTTCTTGAAAGATTTAGAACGAGTACTTTCTCCAGCGACGTCAAAGAAATAATAAGAACTCCCACCTATATCGGTAGAATGGACCATCCTCGTAAAATAAGAGAGATAGCCTGTAGGACAGAGAGATACAAAGGCTCATTTTTCCCTAGAACGATAGCTGAGCAGAATAAAACTTGCGATCAAAAGTAACCTCGCGTAGGGGCGTAAACCAAGGCCTAATTTTGGAGTTTTCCCCTTGGTGTTAATACACCCCCTGCCACACACCCTTGCGGTGGCTTGCAGGGTAAACTGTAGATGTAGATGTAGATGTACGTTAGATATCTTATTATTTGGAAATTTTGTTAATCGATTTTCAGAATAACCGTTGATTTAGGCCATGGATAACTAGTACAAATGACAAAAACTCAGCTGATGATATATACGGTGACGTCTAAACATTACCGATGCGTCCCATTTCTGTTTCATAACTCAATCTACGCGCGCACTCTGCCTCCCTAATCCCTACGTGTGCCAGCAAGTTCGATTATTCTTAATAATCCGACAAAAGTGGATTCGTTGTGTACATGAGTCGCGTCCTCCGCTTACAACCGAAGCACAACGATATCCATTTTTCCGTCGTCCCATTCCTTTTAATCCACCAATTTTTCCTCGTTTTCCCTTCTTCCCCCCCTCCCCTACATGCCTCCCGTTTCCTCTTCGCCCACATCCACTCCCTTTATCTCCCCTTCCCCTCCCATCCCTCCTCCTCCTCCTCTCTTACTCCTCCCCTCCGTTTTCCTCCCTCTTTCCATTCCATCTCATGCACCTCCTTGTTTCTCCCGCCGCGTCTCTCATTGTCTCATTCACCTCTCCTCCTCTTTACTGTCTTCTCTTTCTCTCCGTCTCTATCCATCTGAATGTAAGAAGGGAATTGATAGTCTCAGTAGTTCGCGGTTAGATTCTTTCCTTTCTTCTCTCTGTTTTTTTGTTTTCAGAGCTTATTGCTGCGGACCTAACTCAATGGAACTTATCCATGATAAAGCATAAAACAAAACGACATTTATATACCTCACTATAAAATTTTTCTTAGATTAACATTTAAGAAACAAAGCGTGGTGTATGAATTAACTCCGCATGCATTGATGCGTTTTTTATTTAGGCTCAACGTCGCTATCAGTCTGCGTTTCCAAGGGAATTAATAATATTGTAAAGACTCATAAGATAAACTGATGTAAGCAGTTTCTTTATTTTGTGGGTTCAAGGATAGATGTTTATAGCAGTGATTTTAATACGTTTGTCAGTAAGTAGGAATATTTAGCATGTTTATTTTCACAGCTGCATTCTATTAAATTAAATACGGCAATTAAATTCCGCTGTAAAGGAATTCGACCTTTTTTGTTCTTTCTCTGTATTTTCTTGTGCTTTATTTCCCTCTATTTTTAAAATCTTCGTCTCAGCCTCCTTAATAAAGATATGTATCCGTATGTTAATCTGTCCATCCATTCCTTCCATCAATTTCCCAACTTATTCTCTCTTCTCACATCCCCCATCCTTCCATTCTCCCTCTCTTTTCCTCTCTCCTAATCCTCCCTCCCTCCCTTCATCTCTCGCCCTCTTTCCCCGTTTCTTTTAGACGTGGGAGCTTTCGCGATCTGTCTACAAAAGGCTCAGCGGAGGGAGAGGGAAAGAATTGAATGGAAGAAGTCTCGAAGAGTAGTAGCTCTCTGACTTTGACAGAACGCCTCGAGGCGACCGCTAATCCCTCTTTTACCAATCCGATCCACTCCTTCGAAGCTTTAACGCACTCCCCTTTGAAGCTCTTTCTCTCCCTCTCATGTGTGCGAGGGACCTCCATGCGAGGAAATCTTCATTACAAATGACCCCTCGCATTGCTGTGACTCACGCAGGCAGCGGGGCTGAATAAAAGGCTTGGAAGGGTGCTGGGGGAAATGGTGGTGCTTTGCCCCATCCGCCCCATTGCCGTTGACCGCACTTGAGGATTCTGGGGTGGAATACGCTCTACCGAGGGTATTTTTCAGAGCGCTTGGTGCGCCGTATCTATTCTTCTTCATCCTCCCAGATGATTCGTGTTTTCTCTCTGACATTCATCTGGCCCTGAGTGGAGAGGGAGAGAATAGGGAGGGAGAGAGGAATGGAGGGAATCCTCCATTCTTTCCCGGGAAGCGAAGTTCGGTCAGCTCGTTTCCTGTTCCGTCCCAGAATTCTCATGGATGACGTTTCAATTTTTGTATTTCTGAGGCCATGATACGTAGTAAACGCGAAGGCACGATAAGCGATCCAATTTGCGGAGGATGTGAACACGCGAGTTGCAGAAGCGGTCGACTAAATCAGAAGCCGGCAACCAATGCGGCCCGCGAGACGAAAAACGACTAATAATACTTGGCCAAGAATATATCATATTTCCCAATTAAAATTATGCTCCTGAAGTCTTGTATACTCAAATTTTATCGCTAAATATTGTTAGACTTAATTTTTTACTTATGATATCATGATATGGTACCGCAGAATCTCTGGATAACTTTCGATGTTAACTATTATGTGTTCCACCAAAGAAGAACTTCAAATTGTGACCACCATGTTAGAACCTTGGACTAAGAAATTCGTTAAGGAAATTCTTTTCCCTTATACATCTCGTCTAGAATTTTAGATATAAAATGGAAAAGTTACATCTTCAAAAATTATTTTCTTAGAGTTCGACTTTACGTGATGATGTATATGACAATAAAGTAAATATTAAAGGTGTAGTAGTAACAGTTGATGGTATTTGTATGGACTTGTTTGGTCTACGTATAGATGAAAATGGCTTTGCAGAATTATGAGTAAGACCTAATGGCCAGGCCGAATTAAGAAAATCGGGGGCCCTGGCGCACATTTTTTGTAGACCACCCCCGAGGGGCCCCTCTACTCACGGGGCCCTGGTGCAACTGTGCCACCACCCCGGTTAATCCGGCATCTCCTAATGGATTTTCGCAGTTGAGGGTTGGACTGGGAAGCAATTTCGTGCCGGGAAATCGAGATCAGCAACCTCATCCCCCCTCCTCCAATCTCCTGTCCTCCCCCTTTCACCCCGGATTTTTGCGTTGTATTGGCCATAACATTTTCGTAATAAATAAGAAATTTATAAAAGGGAACGAAACTACATATGTTTATTCAATCAAGTATAACTTACAGGTAGATAATATGAAATTCACATTCTGTAAACATTTAGGTATTCGTAACATCAAAAAATTTAATTATTTTTATAATATAAAAATAAGTAATTATTTTTACAAGACATTTGAAAGAAATAAATAAAATTTACACTGTCTTGAAAATTTTAAATATTTAAGTAACTTTTAAGTTGCACAATATTAAGTGAAAATAGAAATATTAAGTATTATATTAAATTTTCAATTTGTCGTCAAATTCTTTACTATTTTCGCATAATTTTTTATTATTTGATCATTTTCTAGTTTGACCAGAATATCTCTGTTCGCCGACATAGTGTTAAAAGAATCAAAATTTTGATCTCCTAGTCTATTTCGTAATTTATTTTTAATACAACTTAAAATGTTGAAACTTCTCTCACAATAAACTTGTGTAATAGATAATTAAGTATAATTATATGTTTTGTAAATATTGTTATATGCAGAATTGTATAAGTTATATTCATTTAATACTTACTTTGAAACAAATAAACATATTTTACAAGATTTACATTCTGTCATTTTATCATCATTTAGAAACTCAAAAATGTCATCAAAATTATCTTCAAGTACATTTTTTTCATGAACTTTTGAAGTGACATAAATATCACGGACTTTTTTTAAAGATCCATTTTTTCACAAAATCGTTGTACCCTGCGACTAAATCAGATACTTGAAAAAATATTCATTAATTTTTCAAGATTAAAAAAAAATGATTTTCTTAGCATCATTCTTGAAAAACTTCGGATTAAAAGAATGTAAATTCCTTCACCGAATCATTATTATTTAAAAAGCGTTTATGAAAGTCTGAAATTACTTTTGAAAACGTTTTCTTCGAAATTTTTAAGATTTTCCGATTTCATCAATACTTTTATATTTGTTTTTGTTTCGAGTTACCTGAAAATTTTGTTGAACTTGAAGGCATGAAGAACTTTCAGAATCGCTTCTAGTTCTTCATTTATAAATATGACGAATTTATCACTAAATATTTTTATTTCTGTAAATAGATAGATAACTTTGAGAATACTTAGTTAAAAACGGACATAAAATCCGTTCCTCCATATTTCTGTATTCACGGATAAAAAATAATTAAATTACGGTTTTAACAGCCAATCGGCCCGGCCCCACCGGCCCATTTTTGCTCTGGCCCACCGGGAAATGTCCCGGTGTCCTGTCTGTCCAGTCCAACCCTCGGATTAGCTCCAAACAAGATATGTAATAAATTGTCATTTTGACCTTAAGGAACAAATATTATGCAGTGCAACTGCATGTCCCTGCATTTCCATTCCTGGCTCACACTGATGCAGATGGATCCAAATGTCCACTCAGAGATTACAGCTGTGCGCTTTAAATTATTCATATATGCAGAAAAAAGGACAAAATTCCCTCTGTTGATAATAAAAATCTCGATTTAAAAATTTTTATCAAATATTAGTATGACTGCTTAGGTATATGTGTTTTGTATTTTATTGTATTATTTTAATATTTTATTACAACACATGTAATTGGTATATTCCTGTTTGTGTTTAATAAATAATAGTAATAAAAATCTCGATTTAAAAATTTTTATCAAATATTTCATTAAAAGCTGGAACAATTTTCATTTCATATATAAATGCTGTGATCTTTGTTTCTGAAAAAATTGTGTATATTGAATTTTGTGGACAACTTGACCAAAATAACTATGAAATTTTGCCAAATAAAATTCAAATAATAAGTCCTGTCTCAAAATAAAAATGCTCTTTTAGAGAATGAATTTCAGTATTTAACTTAAGGATGTCACTTTTATCTAAATATACATTGTGTATGTTTGTGTAAAAGTCTGTTTTCTATGGTTGTTGCATAGCCTTCTGAAAACAGTGTGCAAAATTGCTTTGCTGCCATTCGAAAAATCTTTATGTTAATCCTTACTTTTTTCTTCACAGTTAACTTTTCTCCTGCTGCTCATATTCCTCCTGGAGGCAATGGTTGGCATGCTGTCATATATATATGAGGAACAAGTGGAAAGTGAACTCTCCCTCAGTTTGAATGACACATTCCTGCAGAACTACAAGATTGATCCAGTCAAAACAGATGCAATAGACCAAATCCAGAGGGAGGTAAGTTAGCCTTGCCAAAACAGAAATTCTTTCTGTTGACTATTATTAAATATTTTTCAGCTATGAAAAAATTGTGATTCACTTCCTAACCATTAATTATAATTATTTTCAGCAATTATATCCTTTTAATATCAGTCATAGAAGTTAAATATTGGCACTTATTTCATATTTTCATCATCCTTTGCATTAAGAAATGTATTCTGCAAACTTATTATAATATATACCTTAACTTACTGACAATTTTTGTATTTATTTATCTGTAATGGATACAATTATGGTAAGATTAGTTTGCCTCATCACAGTTTTGTTGCATTTGCAGTACACGTGCTGTGGAGCAATCAGATTTGAGGACTGGGATTACAGTCCTTGGCATCAGCAACTGAAGAAGGAGCAAGAGTCTAGCACAGACCCCAAAAAGGAGTTTAACAAAGTTCCAGATTCATGCTGTATATCTGAGTCATTATTATGTGGCAAGAGTAATCACCCGAGCAATATTTATGGCAGTGTAAGTTCAGCATTGCTTTATCTTTCATAATTTATTCCTGATTTAATCATAAAAACATCTTAATTTGCATCCTATATACGTATTTTAATAATAAAATGAGTATTTCAAATTATATATTTTTTTTGTTTCATTTATCTAAAATAAATTTAAAAATCCAAATTTGTTTCAATGAATTCATACCTACACATCCATTCTTTGTAGTGCTTTTTAATGAAATTTTATTAATGATAAAAATATCCTAAACTAACTAAGTTAGAATCAATACGAATAAATAAACACCTTTTTTTTAAATGTCATCTTACCAGGGGCAGCCCAAGGAATTTTGGCACCCCGGGCGAGATAGCACTCTAGCGCCCCCCTCCGTTAATGTTTGTTGAGATATTTACATAGTACATGTTAATTTATTCATCTCTCTGTGAAAAATATTGATAATGAAAAGCTAAAAGGAATGCCATCAATATTCCAACTTATTCCTCGGTATAAATTAGTATCAAATATTTATTCACTTGCAAGTAATGCCTAGATAAATGAGTGGAATAGCGCCCCCAAAACTTTGGTGCCCCGGGCAGTCGCCCAGCTCGCCCGTAGCTTGGGCCAGCCCTGCATCTTACCAATGGAAATATTACGTTCATGAATGTTATCAACAACTGGAATCAATAATTTAGATTTAATGTTTACACCAAGTGCCCATTGAAAGAATAATGTTCAATATAATGATTAAATGAGTAGCTCGTAGTTCATCTATCTACATTGCTAAACTTAATATTTATTTCATCTAATAAGGTTTTTCTCTATCCTACAGGGTTGCTTATATCGACTTGCTAAAGAGTTGAAAGCACAACTTATAATACTTGGAGCAGTTGGATTGGGGATTTGTGTGGTGCAAGTGTTTGGGATGATCTTCTCATGCTGTCTTTATATCAAACTTAGAGAGTTTAAATCCAATGATGATGCACGTTGACAATAACAAGTCAGCTTGTTTGTCTCTAGTGCCTGAAAATCACTTTATAAGCTTTAAAAAAACCACAAATCAAAACAAAAGTGTAATTTTGCTTATTTTTTAGCAAGAATGTCAAATATTAGTCTGTATGTGCTTCCAGAAATATTGTCAGTCTGCAGCTGATGAAGTGGACATAGTTTTAGAAGATGAAGATCTGATAGTGCTAGTATTTGTGAAAAAGAAAGAATTTTTACGAAGAAGTTATTTATTGACAATCATTGTAAAATTTTTTATTTTATGAAACACTCTTTCAGCAATGACTGTGAAAATGTGGAAAATGTTCAGTAATGAAATGCAATCAAGTAAGTGACACAAGACTCGGAGAATAGTAAATCAAGTGCTTTTTTAATGCATTGTTGTGATCCCATTCTTGTGGAGCTCCCAGCCAAATGTTTGCAATGAGTTTTATTTTTATTTTATATATATTTTCATAAGTAATTTATATGTATAAAGTAGTAATAGTTCATGTATTAATTTCCTGCAATTACCATATTGTCCCGAATGTAACGCAGTGTTTTTTTCCAAAAAATGAAATTTTAAAAGTAGCCCTCGCGTTATATTTGAGTACTAGTGATTTTAAAGATCATAAAATCGTGTTTTGAAAAATCACCATACATACCGCATGTCTGTTTACGAGATACAAAATAATTATTACATTGTAGGATTCTAGACACATTAGGCATACGTTACATTGTACTTGAAAAGCATCCGAGGTGAGAATAGATCGAGGTCAATCGGCATCTGAACCCCTCAATATTCATTGAATTCAAGCTTTAAGTGCGTAGGCATATTCTTTGTAACTATCATAGTGAATTTTTATCCATCCATTATTTTAACAACGGGTGACAAAAAGGGTGTTGATCATGTTGAGAAAATAGGTTCTTCCAAATCCCAGGTTAACAGAGGAATCCGACGAAGTAATCACATGAATTTTAAAATAGTCGTAGCTAAATCGGTATTATTAAAATCCACCGGAAATGAGAAATCAAGGATAAAGTTATGCTTGCAGTTACGGCCGATGGGCAAAAACCGACTCCCTACATAATTTAAATCGTAAAAGAATGCCAAAGGAAAAGTTACCATGCAGGAGAAGGGGTGGATGAACGAGGAACTTGTGTTAGATTGGCTGAAGGTTGTTTGGGGTCATGTTATATTCAAGGTTTAGTTTTTTCTTGAAAACTTTCCAAAAATCTTAGGGTCGCGTTATATTCGAGGTTGTGTTATATTCGGGAAAATATGGTAATAGGATTTTTTATGCAGTATCTTAATACTGCAAACTATAGACAATTGAGTATTTTCAAAATCTAAGTCTAAGATTCAGTTAAACTGAACTTCTATAAAGAGTGCTACTGTTACTTGTGCAATCCTTTACTCCATAATTTGTCATTATAGGGTGCTTAAGACATAATTAAATTTATTTCTATCTGTTTTGAAAGATTTGCCATCAGGAGTGTTCAGAGTTTCTCATTTGTATAAAACAACAGATTTTTTCATGGTTTATTTGCACACTGCTGACAAATCGAGTAAAAATCTAGATATTTGTCATTTAATATCAGTCAAACAATGTTTTTGTGAATAGTTGATTATTAATTGACACTGTATTGTATTCCTTCTGTGTTGATCAGGAGTTATGAAAAAGGAATCGAATATGTTGCCTAATCACTCCAGAAGTTCCATCCAATGAGAAGCAATTTAAGCTAATGTACTACATTTACAGAGACGTTATGTGAGGATAAAGATTCAAATGTACAAGGTAATTTAGGCCCTAGAAAATCTTTTCAATTCTACCTTAATAACACAAATTACAAAAAATCCGTACACAATGTCTCACCAAATAAACTGTATTTTGTGAAATTTCTATAGGATAATTCATTGTTTGAATATGCACATATTCAAATCAAAATCAATAATACTAGTTGTAGTATTATACAGATCTGTGATAGCAGTTTGTTAGTAGTTAGTTAAAATATTAGGTTAATCCAGAATTAACCTGATATATTGGCACATTTAAACTCGGTAACAAATTCCAAAATGATAACTTACAGCAGAAACTGATTGTAGTAAGTTGTTTTTTAAAATTATGTGAAGACAAGAAATGCTAAAAAAATATCCAGTCCATAGCTGTATATATTTTCTTTTGTTTTGTTTTGTGAGCTCTTGATTCAACTTCTGATGTGTATTCTTCCATTTAATTATATATAATTAATTGTTCACGCTAACCCTTATGGATACTTAATTATAACTGCACATTTCCAACTAAAAATTGTTTTCTCCTTGTCATGTCACATTAGTGCAACTGAATAAGAAATGTTATTTGTTGTTGTTAATACATTCTCTATGCACAAAGTGCATTTTATGGTGTATGAATGGTAATATAGCCATTATCTTTATTTTGTCTCTTTTCAGAAGTAGAAAGTGTGTTGTTGTTGTATTTTATAAAAAATAATCGCTGTACAAAAACATGATTTTTTTATTTTCCAAGTACATAATACATTGAGAAAAATGACATATTATGATTAAATAATATCAATCCAAATTTTTATTGCTAATAAGTTATAATTTTTATAAAATTCATGGAATGCTTCAACCAAAGTTGCATGTAATTTTTGTTTCGGTTTTATTTTTCACTTTAAGGTTCAACTAGAAGAAAGTTTCAAACCCTTAAAAATTTTCCACCATGAAAGCATCATTCCTATAGCTAAAAAATAACCATAGAAACTTAACAAGATGGAATGTTGGGAAATGTAGCGCATATGGCTTAATCACAAATGCAAACTTTGAGAAAGAGAAAAATTCTAAACTTGACTAGGAATTGAACCCAGGTCTCACACTTGTCAGGTAAATGCTTTGGTTCGCTTCCTGGTCAAGTTCAGAATTTTTCATCTCAAAGTTCACATTCATGAAAACTTACCTCCAGCATGTTAAATCATAATATATAGGCATTAATTAAAATTTCAAATATCCAGAAATGACTTTTATCTTCTTAAAAGAATTTCTGATTTTGCTTGTTTTTATCCTGTTAATTATTAAATGTATTTAAGGTAATAAGGTGGCTGAAAAATAGAAATGCAAAATTATCAGATGCCATAGCCGAAGAATAAGTGCCATGGAGTAAGTAGATAATTATGATGAGGGAAAAGTATTTAAATGAAATGATAGAAAGCTTTATAAGACATAGAATAAGAATGATTAGAAAAAACATGCACATTGCCAAGTAAAAAATTTCCTCAAACACAAAAAGGTTATTTATCAAACAGATTACAATCACTCTCCTAAAATCTTTGACTATGTCTATGCAATTGATGGAATAAAGCGATCTGAAGATCCTATGCAGACAGGCCTAAACTGTAATGTTGGGAATAATTTTGAAACGAGAAAAAACTCTGCTATGACCGAAAATCGAACCTGGACCTTCAACTTGCCGGGCGGATATTCTACCACTGAACTATCTTAGCAGATCAATTTTCTCATTCCCAAACACTGAAAATTGATCTCCTATGGTAGTTCAGTGGTAGAATATCTGTCTGGCAAGTGAAAGACCAGGGTTCAATTCCCGGTCATAGCAGACTTTTTTCTCATTTCAAAATTGTCTATGCATTTTGCAAATCTAAGAGACTGCAATATTTTACTAATTTGTGGAAACCTATTTCCATTTTATTAGAAATTTAGATGTTTTTGTTGATTTCACAGAAATTAGATACCTTTAAAGGTAATATGGGTTCTTTCTGAGATATATAAATATGCTTGTTTATGGAAAGACAGGATACTGATATACTCATACTAGTAATAATTACATTTATGAATTACAGAAAAACAGAGAGTGATGCTGTGACTTTAACAATGTATGAATAAAGGCCATTACTTTGTTAATTTTTATTATTTTATTGTATAAAGGAAAGATAAAAAACTAATGAGAGGTTATCTTCTTGGAGTATTTCAAAAGATATTGATTATAATAAACATATCCTCATAATCTAGTTTGGATCAGTGCCCAAATTGGAAAATTTTTGCCATTGAAATTGTAATTGAAAGATCAATCTTAGTTTTTAACAGTGCGAACAGTATTCATTTTGTACCAAGAGGAATGGCATTCTCGTGCATTCCTGCCCAATTCAAGCTCTTGTTTTGCTATGATACACTCAGGGGTGTAGTCCTAAGAAGAAAAGTACCAGGTATACTAATTTATGACCCGTCAAAATGACGCAATAAAACTTAGCCATTGTTATACGATATATTACTACTTTATAATCACCTAATCTTGAATAACTGATTTATAACAATCTATCTATTATATAAGTAATTATTTATAAACAATATTAAATAACAAATATTGCAAGAAAATGTTTATTTCGTTTTACTTACGTTGATTTTTTAAAAATCTCAATTTTTTAAAGAGGAAATATATTATAAATACACTGAGCTTACGTTCACATGTCTTCTTAACTTAGTTTCTCTTTTGATTAAAAAAGTACATCTTTCCTTGAATCTTGCTCTTAAACTTGAGCGAAGGTTCGCTGACTTTAACGGCCAATAACCACTAATATTTACCGAACTCTGATAGGCTTGATAGTCAGCCAATAAAAACACCTTTGAGCGTGACGTAGGTTCGGGAAATTATTACAAGTAAAATATGAATCATTGAATAATAAAAAAATTATAGCTTTATTATCTTAAATGATTGTATTGAAAAATCCTAAAATAATTTCCAAAGTTATTTTTTCTGTATTAGAAGTGTCATCATTTATTACGTGTCACGACTTCTTGTCTTCAGCGGAACGATGGTGCACCAACCATGATTTTACGTATGGAACTGCATTCCACGATACAAGTGGAGGTCCATTTATTTTAATGAACATGAGCGATGATACGTTTGTCAGCAAAAGTTTCGATGGAAGTTTGGATATGAAGAGGTTCATCGCACTAAACCCTCTTTCGCATTCGCTGGAACTACATGGTATCGTTTTCATTGCATTTGTCGGTGGAGCGAAATGTTGTGGAATATTTCGCCCCCCTCCGTCGAAAAATCCCGAAAACTGCTCAATATTGAACGACTGTTCTCGAGGCGGAAGCGCGAGCAAATATTTTTAATTCTTTCCTCTCCATATCGAACGTCCTTTTCCGTTTCACAATCTATATTTTCCGGCCATGTTTCTGGATTCAGAGCCTCAAAATCTTTTATCATCTCTTTGTATTTTTCTACTTCAATGCCATAATCTCCTGACTTTAGATGCGATGCAGTTGCAACAAAGCAACGCGATTCCAGGTTAACTACAATGCTTGTTAAAAACTGCAATTGATGTATACTGACGATTCGTTTGTTGTGTGTTAAGCCGATTCCTTGGTAACTCATATTCTCAGACGCAACTATACTTTCTCTTTCCTTCTCCCCAGTTTTGTCCTTTAAAGTTGCAATAATCCGAATCGATCGCCATATCAGCTTATCAGCTCTGGTTATTGTGCAGAACCGCCCTTGCAGTTGCAACGATAGATTTGCCAATTCTTCCAGAACATCATATATTAGGCTTAGGTCCTTCAGGAATTCGACAGACTCCATGCGCTGGAACAGACCCGTAAACCTCTTTCGTTCGTTACTTGTTCTTCCGGTATCATTAAAAGCAGCTTTAAAATGACGAAATAATGCGGGATATCCAGTCCAAACTGATTTAACAGTTCGAAAGCTGCTTGAAATCCACCAAACATCCAAGACTCGTTCAATTTTTGTCAACTGGAGACTTAAGCAGGAAGCTATTGTATTCGGTTCGTTCGAATTTTTTGGAGATTGATCGTAAAGGGCATATATATTGTACCAATGAAACTTTTAAAATGATTAATAGCTTTCATGTTTTCAATGCTATCACGAACAGCTAATTCTAACCAGTGATTCAAACAATGCCAGATTATTATGCCCGATTGTTTCAATTTATCCTGTAGTTGCTTAACCACACCTGATTTTTTGCCCAGCATTACACTTGCGCCATCGGATGCAAAGCAGAAAAAGTTCTTCTGTAAATATGCTTCAGTCATACCAGAGGAGTCGAGACATTTCAAGAGTGCGTTTGTAATTGTGTCTGCGCATTGGTTGTTCAAAGAAATTAAATCAAGAAATATCAACTCTTCACTCTCATCAAAGACAACTTTTATGTACACAATTAGAACCAACATATTGCCTAGTGTTGTTGAATCATCAATTATTACTGAAATTTTCCTTTCTTTGGCAATTAATTTCGATGTAAATTTCTTTTTAACTTCTGACGCAATATGCCTTATTATTTCAATAACACTGTAACGGGAATTGAGACTTATTCCTACATCGAGCTCATTCTTTATTTGTAACTGAGTCAAATCTTCGTAGTCAGAGAAAGGTCTGACATTTTTACTTCCTCCATATACGTAGTATAGGGGAAAGTATTGTATTCATGAAAAAAATCGACTTCGAGATTTCAACGAAAATACACGTTTTGAGGTCCCCTGAACACGTTTTGACCATTTTCTCCATGATGTCTGTCTCTGTGTGTGTGTGTGTGTGTTAGTGTCTGTGATAGCTTTTTGTGGGTGCTCTAACTCAAAAACTATTAATCAGATCAACGGGAAAATTTATATTTATCATTTTTATGAAAGTCACAAGAATTGGTTAGTTTTTGGTAAAAATCAGTCAACCCGAAGTGGGTGTTTACTTTTGTCACATCCGTTATTTTGAAATATAGCTTTAATATTTGATAAATTTAAAAATATACTGGAATAAAAGTTGTAGGGAATTTTATTTTCTACAACCTTTGTTTGAAATATTTTTCCATATAAGAGATATCTTATATTTTTAGCTGCCACCACCGACGACTATTGTTAACAATTGACGCTTAGTTACGTCTTAGTAACGCTCCTTTTCTTTTCGTAATTGTTGGAGTTTTGTGGCTATCATTATATATCGACGTTTCTTACAGAGGAGGATATATATAACGTATAGGAGGATACTAATGTCAAGCCCAAACTACAAGAGCTAGAGAGCTGAAAGTTTTAGCTTTTGTAGATATGATGGAAAAACCTTCAGATAAAATGAGACTTCTTACTTAAGTGACATGAGTTCGACTCCAGAAATTCCGAAAGTTGCGTTTTCCCCATAAGAAAAGCATTGCGCCATATTTGTAAATTAATTATGGGCACTTGCCGGCAAGCTAGAAAGATGAAATTTTCAGTATTGCTAGACGGCCGCAATATCTATTAGGAATTATTGTCACTTTTGCTTACAGTGTCTTGGATTCGACTCCAGAGACCCCGGAATATCTCCCATAAGTTAGCATGGGAAAACGCAATCCAGTGTGTAGACCAATCTAATAAGTTTAGGAAGCTGAAATTTTGCAAGATTATAGAAATTTTCTCATAACCAACTATAAAAATCGAAAATTTTAAAATTGTAAATTTAAGGGTTGTTTTAACCCCATTTGAACATTAAAGTTTAATAATTTTTTAGGTACTACGGGATGAGCTAGGAAGCTGAAATTTTCAAGTTATTTACAGAGTAGTGCATTTGCACAAATAAACATTTGAATCTCTCCATAAACATATTGCGGCGGCCGTTAAAAATGTTTATAATTTAAACAATTGGAAAAATATTATTTCACTTCTAGAAGTACTACAACTTTAAAATTTGGCAGAAATGTGTAGCATTAGTAACCCATAATGAAGAAAGTATAAAATTCTTAAAATTGCAAAGTTTTGGGATAGTTTTAGTCTATTATTTTTTACATAAGGGAAAAAAGAAAATCGCTCCGGAGGTGAAATATTTAAAATTAAAAAAATATTTGTAATGATGAAATATGAAAAATGAATCTTTTTTATGTTGAGATGATATGCTTGCAGAATGCAAGCACCAACTACTAGTATCCAATATTAGAAGGCTATGGTTTGAGTTTATTTCTGTTCTTTGTAAATTCTAAAATTTTCTCGCGGTTTCTTAAAATATTTATTATTATGTAACCTATTTGGAAATTTTAGAAAAAGTCATGTGGAGGCCACATTAGATATTTTGCTATATAATAAGCTGTGTTAAATAGTTATACGGCTGTATTCAAATGTCTTTTAAAATAATGTTTTCCACACTTTTTTCTTGTTCCTTAACTACTATTAAATTTGCATTCTGGTGAGCTTTTAATGATTGATGGGCGGAGAATTTGGTATGTAAAGATTTTAGTTGTTGATTATTGTCAAACCCGTTAAAATTCAAGGTACAATTTACCCACTCGACACTTAAATGTAAGCCTTGAATTTTATGAGGGCCTAATGTGTTCACTGATGAGCATTCTCTGCACCCTAAGTATCCATTTTTAGCGATTAACCACTTATGCGTTTCTCTTCGTTCTAACCATTGCTGTTCAGACCAAATTACAGGATAAGCAACACTAGCAACGGCATTTTCAGTTTTATCAACGATATTTTTGACAACATCCCCCTTGAAGCTACTACTACTACCTTCCAATTCATTTTCCCTTGAAACGCCTCAAAATTTCCGACCTCGACTTGGGTTTTCGCCGCTCTTCCCACTGCTTTTCTGTCATCCCGTGCTTTTCTCCCAGATACTCTCATTTTCCTCCCCTCGGGATCTTATAGAACGCGACGGTAAGGACCTGTTTCATGTTTCTTGCCGCCGCCCTCTGTGAGTTAACACCTCATGGGTTGCAGCTCGGGTAGGATGCACCCTTTGCTGCTTGGGTCAGGGCGACCCAGTAGGGAGTCACGAGTGAGGCTGTAAATTCGACATTGGCGGACAGTAGTGGCGAACCGGACACCCCTGCAACCTCGCGCGGCGGGCAGGTGGAGGGGAGGGGGGCAAAAGGAGGTCAATTTTGTGTTGTGAGGACTTTAAATTTTTTCCGAGACTTCAAATTTGTTTCGGCGGGGGCCTATACACTTTCCGGTACGCCACTGACGTACAGTAATGGTGAAAGGAAAATGGAAGATTAAGGGCCGACCCATATTTTTGGCTGTTAAGTTTATGTAGCCATGACTATGCTCGCATTTTCCCGTATTTTCGATGCTAGCGGGGACAAAAGTTGGATCGTTATATGTATGCGGTCACCACTGTAAAGAGGTAGGGCGCGCCCTGGTTGCTTAAAAAAGTACCGGGGCGACGCCCTGGTGCGCCCTGGCTCGACTACACCCCTGGATACACTACAGAACAATAGCAGGCTGGGTTAAACTATTTTATCAAAAATTTATACTGAAACTGATAAGGAGAGAAAAGAAAGAATGATTTTTCTAAACTAATATTTAAACTATGATTATTTAGAGTTCATTTAAAACTCTGCATATTTTTTATCAACATTTTGCTGAAAATTTCAAACAGTAAGATATCTTGGATTAAAATCAGATTTAATGTGTATTTAGCAGTATTTTCAAATATTGACAACCTGCTTATGCTAAATATAGTTAAATTTTTACTACAACTACTTAGCTCAAAACTGAATTGGCTAGTACATCATATAAATTATTAAGGCTATATTAATGTCGGTTTCCTCAAATATTAATAAGAAAATGCTTAACCTTTTAAATAGATTTCAGGCCGTATATTTCATTAATGGTGAAAATTTTATTAAGATATACAGTAATACCTTATGCAACGTGAATTCTGAGGACGCATTTTCATTATTACGCTTTAATACGTGTCCGCTCACAGTGATTACAATTTCGACGCGTTGGCGATATTTTAGTTCCTAATGGGCCCGTTAAATAGCACGATTAATGCCGTGGAACTGTAGAATTCGTGTAGATGCCATAAATATTTTATGCGTATCTAAGATAAATAATGTTTCGTGTATTGAGATCGCAATGGCTACAAATTGCTATTAGTTATAAGCTTCATGCGATTCGATACGCCAAAACGTACGGAAATCAAGTAGCAGCACGCCATTTTGGTCAACCTTCCACAGAAAAAATGATCCGTGAATGGAGAAAACGAGGAAAAACTGAAGCTCATGGGATAAGAGAAACAGAGTCCTCATAAGGTTGGTCTTAAATGGCAACAACTAGAGGAGGAAGTGATGGATAGTAGAACAGGAAATTTGGTCATCATCATCATAGGTAGTCTGTCCGTAGACAGGTCCGTGATTATTCTTGGTTAAACCTGGTTCTCCATATACTCCTATTTTCCGCTGTCCTCTTCATATCTTGATAACTCTCTTTCCCTTTCAAATCGTCTATCAGCTGAAACCTTTTCCTACCTCTTTCCCTTTTCCCATCTAGTTTTCCTTCTAACCAGTGGCGGCTCGTAGCTAAAATTAATGGGGGTGCTGCTCCAGAAAATTTTTAGCCTTTGTTTTAAAATTGTGTAAAAGGAAAAAAACATGTATAAAAAGAAAATTTATTCAGGAACTTGATAAAATCTTAACAAAAAAAAACATAGATTTTTTACTTACTTTAACTTAAATTGTTACAGTTCAAGCTTGATCTATTCATTTAAAAATTAAATCCATTCTTCTTGTTTTAATTTGCGCAAAAAGTTCAATAATTTTCTCCTTGATCTCTGGATGACAATTGAGGAAATTTTTCTCCATTGAAAGTACTGCAAGCGCATTTAGTCTTTCCGAATTCATAGTGCTTCTTAAAAAAGTTTTTATTCTTTTCAATGTTGAAAAGCAGCGCTCTGCCTCTGATGTAGTCATGGGAATTGTCAAGAGGATTTTTATCAGTTTCGTAATTTCACTAAAAACATCATCTAGATTATTTTCCAAGATAAATTTCAGCAGCTCAATTAATTTGCAATATTCATGAATATCAGTCCTACAATAGAATACTTTTAGTTCAGTTTCAAGCTTTTCTTTGTCAATCATGGGATAAGCTTCAGTGGTCAGTACTATCTCTTTTGTGGGATGTTCATTCTTAAATCTAGTGAAGCATTTCTTGTTGAACAATTTAGCAGCTACTAAGTGTTTAGTGGAAGAATATCTGTCCATTATATCAACACATATATAGTCACACACTTCCTTAGCTTCTGCCATGAGTGTCTTTGAAGGATTCTCACAGTACTTTGAGTTTCTCAATTCTAAAATAGCAGTTTTGAAATTTGTTATATATTCATTAACTTTAAACACACTAATTTCTCAAGATTGCATTTGGTTGTAAATTATTTCAACATGAGGCATAATCTGATGAAAAAGCTCTAACCAAAACTTGAAATTATCATCATTCAGGTATTTTAAAATTCCTGTTGCTTCTGCAATGGTTTGATCTGCATTTGATGTTGACTGAATTTCAGTAAGGCAGTTTTTTAAAGGTTGCAAATTTTCATGAACTCTGTTTATGGTCCGTATGTTGAAATTCCACCTTGTAGAGGATGGACGTGGAATGCTGACGTCCATATGTTTCTTGAGAATGGACACACGTTGTGGTGATGTTGAGAAGAATGTTGGAATAGCCAGAATGTTAGAGAAAAATATTCTTGCGTTTCGTGTAATACTTGCTGCATTTCTCATTATTAAATTAAGTTGATGTGCATAACAGTGAATGAAATGTGCATTACTATAAACTGCTTTTATTTTTGCTTGAACTCCTGCTTTTTTGCCTTTCATGACATTTGCACCATCAAATGTCTGAGCTATCAGTTTTTGTCCATTTCCTTGAAGGATTATGTCCAATTGTTCTAAAATACGTTTTGATATGCCATCTGCAGTTTGATTTTCTGGAATAAAGAATCCCCAAAAACGCTCAAATATTTCTTCATTCAATACGTACCGTAGAACAAGAACCATTTGAGTGTGTTCCGAAACATCTGTTGTGTCATCAGCCATGACAGCTATCTCCTCATGGTATATTTGTAGCAGGCAGTCAAGTATCTCATTCTGAATGGTCTTAGAAACACCTTTGAAGACTGCACTGGTTTCTAAGTGATTCTTCAAATCTGAATCTAATTTAGATGCAAAATTTACTAATCCTCTAAATACCCCTGGATTTACTGAATCGTCTTTTTCATCATGTCCACGTAAGGGAGTTTCAAAGTTTCCACAAAAGTAAATGCAGTCTATTATTTTGGACAAAATTTCACGGTTCTTTTTAACTTTTATATTATGCTCATTGATTGAAAGTCTGTATGCCTCACTAAGTTTCTCCTTAATACTTACGGTTCCTAAAAGTGACAGTGAAACAACGTTATCAACGTGCTTCTTTGACTTCTCAGGCTTTTCAGTTTTTTCTTTCATTTTGTTTATATTTCTAAAACCATCTTTTGTCCACGGTACATCACCTCCAAACAGCAAACACGGGAAGCAAAACAGTGCATTTTTTACTTCACAGCCGCAAAGCCAACTTTTCCGTTGGTACCATTCAGAATTAAAGCTACGAATATATTTCTTGTTGTTGCTTTTGCCTGGCTGAGATATTAGAATATCAGGTGTTGAACGACCTCTTTTCTTAACTGTAACTTTCTCATGGAGAGATAGCTGTGAAAACTTAAGCTGTTGAAGTTCACTTACAGTCACAGAACTTATTTCTTGGGGCTGCAAGGCCATGGTTAAAGTTTTCTGTCAAATAAAAGAACCGAAAAAAATGAATCAAATAGAATAGCTGGAAGCAGAATAATAATCTAATTCTACACTCTTCTACACTTTATCACATTCAAAAATATGGTACACGGTTTTTAAGCACAACACACGCTGAGTAAAAAAAAACTTCCTTCCACCATCACGCCAGAGCCGGCACTGCGAGAGCAACAGTGACAGTGCTCTCTCTACCTGGCAGTCCCGCCTTCCTCCCCACCCCACCCCCCTCCTATGTGCGCATGCGCACAACAGTCAAACACCACGTCGCTGGCACTGTGAAGCGCACAGTTCCATACAAAGATTTTTGTATCTTTTTCATAAACTGGGGGATGGCTACTGAAGTACTGACATTAAGCTTAAGGAATATATATTGTACTACAAAAATAAAGAAAGAATTAAAGAAAAAAGGACTCATTATATTAAATGTTATCGATAATATCAAGTGGAAATAGGGGGTGCTGCAGTTCCGCAGTGCCTATACACGAGCCGCCACTGCTTCTAACACATCTTTAATCATACTCTCTCTCCTCAGGTAATGTCCAACCCAATCCTCTTTCTGATAGTCTGTATAATCATTCACTTCTCTCCTATTCTTCGTAGCACTTCATCGTTTTTCACCCTATCTGTCCATTTTATCTTCAACATTCTCCTCCAAGTCCACATTTCAAAGCTTTCCAAGTATTTGATGTCATTTTTCCTTAGCGTCCATGTTTCTGCCCCATACAATGCTATACTCCATACAGAGCATTTTATCAACTTCTTGCGGATATCTTCCCTTATATTCCTTGTAAGTAGTTGTTTTTCCTATACTAGTTCTGATCTCATCCGTACATTTTGCTTCTCGTGTTATGATGCTTCCGAGGTATTTATATTCTGAAACTTGTTCTAAAGGCTTTCCCACAATACTTATGTTCAGATTCTCTTCATTGCCCGATATTCGAATGACCTTCGATTTTTCTGTTTTTATTTCCATACCGTATTTTCTTCCTGTTATCACTAGTCTATTTATCATTTTTTGTAGCTCCTCTTCCTTTCTTGCTAGAAGTACTTCATCATCTGCGTATTTTACTGTTCTTATAATCCTTCCTCCAATTTTGAAATCTCCTGTGCCTTCTAAAGCTTCTTGCATTAGACTTTCTCCATATATATTGAATAGGGTTGACGATAGGCAGCAGCCTTGTCTTACTCCTCTACCGATATTTATTCCGCAGGTGTCCACATTCTCAAACTTGACCTTTACAACTTGATTCACATATAGATTCCTAATCAGTCTCCTGTCTTTCCAGTCTACACCTATATCCTTTAATATCTTCATCAACTTTACCCAATTTACTCTATCAAAGGCCTTCTGCCAGTCTACGAAACATGCGCAGATATCTTGACTGTACTCTATTGCCCTTTCTGATATGATGCTAACTACTCCTATAGCATCTCTAGTTCCTCGTCCTTTTCTGAAACCGAATTGATTTTCCCCTATTATTTCTTCTGCCTTTTTCTCCAGCCTTTTATTAAGAATCCTCGTGATGATCTTCGATGTGTGTGACAGAAGGCTTATCGTTCTGTAATGTTTACACTGCATTGCCTTTGGCTTCTTCTTTAGAGGGATCATTGTTACTTCTAGGAAATCCAGAGGCCACTCTCCCCTGTCGTAAATCTTATTAATTAATTTCGTGATCGCTTTTAGTCCTTCTGATCCTATGACTTTAAGTATCTCAGCCGGTATTCCATCGCTGCCCGTGGCTTTCCCCTTCTTTAGTTCCACTATCGCTTTTTCTACTTCGCTCTCCATAATACTTGGTCCTAAGTTGTCTTCTTCAATGTTTTCCTCATCTTCCAGTTCAATTTTTGCCGCTCCTGCCTGTTTGCTGTATAATTCCTTAATGTATTCTTCCCATACCTGTGCTACATCCTTTGTTTCTGAGACTATCTTCCCATCTGTATTCATAATTCCCATACCATTAATTCCATTAGATTTCTTATCTTCTAACTCGAATTCTCTAGTGTACATCATATCGTACCGTCCTAACTTCTCCATTTGTTCTATTTCATCACATTTTCCTTTTATCCAATTTTCTCTAGCTTTATCTGTTACCCTTCTCAACTCATTGTTTATACGCCTACAGTTGGCTCTGCCTTCTTCACTGTTAACGTTTTTCCATTTTGGTCTCTCATTCATTTTCTCAAGCATTTCCTTCGTGATTCATGGTTTTTTGATTTTCTTCTCTTGTTTTCCAATCTCTTTATCCAAGGTGTCCTTGATACTGGTTTTAATTTCATCCCATTCTATATCAACGGTCTTCGGTTTGTTTTCCAACTTTCTTAGTTTATCTTCCAACTTCATGCTGACTACATCCTGCCTTTCTTTCAGTTTTCTAGGTTCCAGGTCTGTCTTTCTCTTCTCGTTTTTCTTATTTGTTTGAGCTTTGTACTCACGTCAAGTATTAGAAGGCTGTGATCTGAATCAATGTCCGCTCCTTGAAATGCCTTGGCGTTCTTTATGCTGTTCCTGAATCTTTGTTTTACAAGGATGTAATCTATTTGGCATCTCATTCTATCTCCTGGGCTTCTCCATGTGTATAACCTTCGTTTATGGTTTTTGAACCATGTATTAGTCACTACAAGGTCATTATTGATGCAGAATTCTACAAGTTTCTCCCTTCATCGATTTCTCTTCCCAAGTCCGTATTGTCCGACAACATTTTCTTCCTGTCCTTCTCCGACTATGCTGTTCCAATCTCCCATTATTATGCAGTTTACCTTTCCTCTTCCGTCTTCTTCGTAAATTTCATTAATTTGCTCATAGATCTCATCTATTTCTTCATCTTCATGAGCTGACGCTGGCATATATACCTGGATTATCAGCATGCCCACTGGGACTGCTTTTAGCTTTATTGCCATCAGTCTATCGTTCGTTGCTATTATCTTTGTCACGCTTTTCATCATATCTTTCCTAAGTACCAGAGCTACTCCCCTTTCCCCACATTGCGCCTGTGATAAGCATGGGCCTGATCAAGGGGTAAATGTAAAAGTGACTGGGAAGAAATACGAACAAGTTGAACAGTTCTCTTATTTGGCCGTGTTCTTATCTGGGAATGTGGAAGCACCAAAAAAATAGATATATCAGAACAAGAGTAATATGAAACAGATCAATTTACTTTTGTGAATTACATGCCAAGAATGGAAGTATGTTTTTGTTTTGTATGTTGAATACTTAAATATATAATTGTTGTCATAATTAAAAAATTGCACGAATAGAGGACATTATTTTTAAAGAGGACAGATTCTTCTAAAAGAGAACATCTGGTCACCTTACTCATACCTGCAGTTTTATTCTAATTTAATTTATGTATTCAATAGTTTATATATGACCTTTAATACTTGATGTAACTATTATTATAAAGAATATTTGAAAAACTTTTCACCCACTAGGAGCACATTTTCTCATTATGTATTTATTTATAAGGGAATTGCATATCATTTGATAGGATAATTCTGTTTCACTCACACTTACATTCTTATAACAAATATATATCTGTTATTAGATACAATTAGATAGTTTATTTAGACATATTATAGACCTCTTATGAGTTTTTCTAAATTTTACGTATTCTTTTAAAACCATCAGAATAATTTCTTTAGATAAGCTGAAAATAAATCTATCACCATCAAATTTTTTAAAATAGTTAAATAAGGGGAAAATTGTGCATTATTCAAAATTTTATATTTATCATAGCAAAATATTTTTTCAGAAAATTTTCTCTTTTATTCCTTCATGCAAAAACGTTTTATTCATGGTAATAAGGACTACAAATGGTATAATATTATTTTACTCTTATCATACAAAACTTCTCACCTGTAGATAGATTAAAATATCTTTAAAAATAATTAACTTGCAAAAAACAAAGTATTCTCATTGTTGCATAAATATAAAAGCATAGAGTAAATGAGAAATTAATTGATTATCCATTTTTGAGTATTCTTCTTAAATAACTTGCAACAAATGTTTTTAAATTTTCTTTTAAAGAATCCCATTTTTATTTGATCTAACATATGAACTTTAATTGCCTGTTAATTTTCACCAATTTTTCTATAAGTACAACACCTATATTTATTGGACTGTTAATTTTAATCTTATGTATTACTTGAGTGCAATAAGTCAACATTTCAAATACAACTGTGAACAGTTAAGATATTTCATGGATCTAATTCCTCAACAACTGTCATGGTATCCGAGTCTGAACTGCTGTCAGTATCTTCTTCAGTCAGAATTTCCTTTTTAACCTTTCCTTTCTTTGCAGCAATAGTCTTTGCCTTCCGTTTTATGATTGGCGGTGGAATTGGCAGCTTCCATTCCTCCTTCTCCGATGACTTTGTTTTCTCACTCTCCTCCACAGTTTCTTTCAAAGCGCTATATACGGGATTCTCTAGAGTCACGCTGGTACCTGCGCCCGTCTTCTTCTTTCTACTCCGTCCAATTCCAGAAGCCATCAATGACTTGGGTCCCTTCATGCTATCACTCTGTAAGATTTTATACATTTATGTATTTTATCAATTTGTTTTTAACTTAGCAGAACAAATAATTTGTAATATATTTTGATGGCTCCTGCAAATTTTGGCCAGTATATTATAGTTAGAAATAGTCCCTGTAGTCAGCTAATCATTTATAAGATATGGTGATGTGCCAGTTTAACATTTAACATGCTATTCCTAACCAAATCCTATGATAGTCTAGAGTCCATCTGTCTCTCACACTTTTTTGGACATTATCATGCAGATATTAAAGCTGAAACAGTGTGTACACTTATATTATTGTAAATTATGACCAGAGTCAGAGCAGGAAGATTCTATGCCTTTGGAAGAGTTTCATTAGATACCTTTAAATATTTTAAAGATGATTATTTTTCCTTTGATTTAATTAAGAAAAAATTTAATAATATTTAACATAATTATAATGTATGAGCACCAAGAAAATATTTATTTTAACAAAAAGGTATTTTTTCAAATCTTTTATGAGGAGCAGGTACGGCAAATACCACCTTTGCCACACCCTAGATACAGTGCTGGTTATGACACAATTTTTTTTTAATCTTAGAATTTATATGCCGGCTCAATCCCAGGAAAGTTTCATTTGTCTGTTTCATTATCATGGGAAAGGGCATTGGATTTATTAAGGTTTTCTTTTTAAGATAGATATAATTGGCAGACAAATGATAGTCTGCAGAGATAAAAAAATGCTTATTTTTCTTGGTAATGGGATTTAAATTTATTCCAAATTAGCTTGTAAATAGTATAACTAAAATACTAATTTTCAGCCATTCAGCAATGAAATGTTATTTCTCTGACAACTTTTTAAAATTTTTTCAATGATCATTTATTTGTAATACATAAGAACCAGCAAATACTGAGCATATATGTGAGGATAAAGACATTGATGTTATTATTATTTAAATTTGATATATATATATATATATATACAAAATGGTTAGCAATATATGTCACAATAGTCATGCTACAATTAAAAAATTGTAACTTTTCATTTAAAGTCCAGCTTGGTTTCTATCCAATTTCATTATGGAGTTTTTTATTCATTATTAACTTGATAATAAACAGCACTTACAGCAATGCACTTGGCAGGATTCAAACCTGCAACCCTAGCACCAGAAGCCAGACTTGCTAACCATCTGTATGCCAATTATTATTACAGAATAAGCACAATAATTTATAAGCTTAGAGAAAAATTGTTTAGGATATGCTGAAATACATCTCTTATCAATAGATTTTATAAATAGTTGTTATTTTAAAGGTTTGAATTGGCTCAAATCAATTAAAACCCACAGGAATAGAATAAAAATAAACTTACCACTCCAGGCTTGTCATACATTGGATTGTCAAAAGCTTGAGGCATGGAGGATGGCAACACTGGCTCCATTGTAATATCACCGGACCCATCCTTCTGTCCAGTTTTATCCTCCTGTGCCTCTTCTCCCACTTCATCTCCCCAAACACGGATCACGGGGCCTTCACCCACTCCTGACAGATTCTCAAATCGAGAAAAAACAAAAAATGGGGCTTCGCCTGTAACATATCTAAGGAGAATGATACAGCAATAAAAATGGTGATATTTTTTCATAAATACTAATATTTATGCACAATTTATTCATATTAAAAAAGCTCCACCACCGAATTAATGTATTATAAGAATATAAGTCAGATTGTAGAATGCAGGTCAGTTTCAATTCTTTGTTAAATATTCAGGGATTGCCAAGATCAGGAGTCTCAAACTTACATCGGTGCACGGGCCATATGAAGAACCTACATTGAACCCACGGGCCAAATTAAGGCGCCGTGTCAAGTCTGCGGGCTGCAAACTTTCCCAGATCTCAGAATATTCTTTGGACATTCATTCTCCCATTCCACAAGGAAGAAATTGCCCCAACTCTATTTTATGCCCTTAAACCCATTCGTTACAAAAATGCTAGTTTCACCATTGAGGATTAGTTTCTTTTGACAAGCAAAACACACACTGGCAGCAGGAAGAACATACTTAGTATCCCGCCTGTGCAGAATTTTCATAAATCTGAATGTACAATAAACTGTATATTTTAAAAGTGCTGATTTAACATTCTTCTTAAATTTCTTAGACTAACACGAAATATTTCCTATGAAATACATTTGAGTTTTGGCTGTCTAGGGTAAACTACTTTACTTCGCTGGCCGCAGAAATGTACCATGAGGGCTACGTGTTTGAGACCCCTGGCCAAGATGTAAGCATGTTAAGGATTCAACCTGCATGAATTGTAATTATTCTTCCATTTCAGTCGCTTAAGGAAAATATGTCACTTTTATAAAGGTGATCCTAGCAAAATATTTAGAAATTGTAACTCACATGTGTCAATGCCATTTATCATATTTGCAATCAAGAAAGTATGGATATGCCCAATTGTATTTAGCAAAGGATAAATATTAACATTGATTACAATAATCTAAATTTATCAGTTAATCATCATGATCAATTGCTAGAAGAAGGATTTTAAGGAAATCCATTTTTTATGTTACATCAGTCGTAGATCTCACCTTTGATCCTTAAAGGCCAAAAACAACAGCATTGCAATGGCCAACAAAGCAAAACCACCAAAGATAAAACCAAAAATTTTCCCAGGGGATTTGGCAATACTTAATTCTGACAAATCAATAGCTTCTCCTGATGCAGAAAACTTTATATTACTCAATCCAAGAGGCATGTCTGTAATTGAAACAAATTATTTTTAGTTTAATGTTCAAAAGATATTTTCATATTAGTTTTCATATGATCCATAGTATCAAATCAATTGAGAAAACCATAACTTTGCGGAATTACATTATTTAGAAAATAATGCTTCCCAAAGGGGTATGATAACTAAGTACTTTGGTGATCCATAGCATGTACTGAGGCGATCTAATAAGACTACTTTCCATTTTTTGGAAAAGAGGCTAAAAATCACTTAAGTTTTATATTGTTTTTTAACTTAAGCGATAAAACTTCCAAATTAATAGAAATACACTTTCAAGGGGTTACAAAAAATTAAACAATATGTATGGCAAAATCTCATTACAACGAATTTCTCGGGGACCATGAATCATTTCGTTATACTGAAATTTTATTTTAACGAATATTCGTCAAAATTTCATCACAAGGTCCATTACTTGTTCAGATAAGTTCTACTGCACTTTTATAGCCTACTGGAGTGGTAATTTAATTTGTTGCAAACTTTAATTAATTAATAAAATGTCAAAATACTTAGTTACAAAAATAAATAAATATGCTTGAGATTTTGATTTTGACTTTACATTTTATTTGCAGGAATGAAATTTGAAATAAATCACAAATAATAGATCTGTAGCAAGTTAATCGTTACTCGCTGATTAGTACAATAATTGAAAGGAAGTGAAAGAACAGTCTTGAAGCAGGGAGGTTTGGTTAATTTTCCAATTACTAATGGCTTTATCTCTTCATTCCTAATGAATTTCAATGAAAATGTCTGGTCAATAATTACTTGGATTCCCTACCTCCTCTACAGCGATCACACTTAACGGAAAGTGTATGATTCGGCAATAAGTGATAAAACATTACTGTCCCATTGCCATAAAAATATCATCTGAACTGTACTTATTAATCATCAGCTTTTTAATTTCTCCTGTACGCCGTTCGTTCGCCTTATCTATCAGAACATCATTTACTTCTGTGCAGATTAATTTTGCTGCAGTTCCATACCATTAACAAAATTTGTTGAGCCAACCAAAGCATGCCATATTCAAGCAGGTTTGCTAATTCAAACACTTTTTGCCAAATGAGTGGACCAATTACGGGAATGTTTCTAAAGTGAACATTTTGTAACCATTGAAAATTCTGTTCGCTTTAAAGCAAATTCCCTAATATTCGTAGATGACCTTCCCTTGATGAGGAAAGAATGAAAAAGAAATGGAAAGGTTATTAAGACTATTAGAAAATCATTTATTCGTAAACAAATGCATTTTACACTTATGTTGAATTTTAAAATAATTCGTTGTACTGGATTTTTCATAATAAGTAATTACGTTATAACGAGATTTAAAAAACACTATTACTAAGGGAAGTTGGCTGCGACTTGGAAATATTTTTGTTATAGTGATGTTTTTTTATAATGGTATTTGTTGTAATGAGATTTTGCTGTATATATAAAAAACTTTTAAATTATTGTAATATTGATTATATTCAAATTGTAAAAACTATTACAATAAACTGATGTGGGCAACACATGACTTTCTCCATATTTATACGGCAAATTACATGTTGTTAGCTCTGGTATCGTTGTCAATATTTACTTCCGGTTGACAATTAAGAAAAGAAAAAGGAGCGTTACTAAGACATGACTAAGCATCAATTTTTAACAATAATCTTCGGTAGGTGGCGTGGTGGTGGCAGCTAAAAATATAAGATATCTCTTGAACAATGCATTATATGGGAAAATGTTTCAAACAAAGCTTCTAAAAAATAAAATTTTCTACAACTTTTATTCTGATACTTTTTTACATTTATCAAATATTAAAGCAAATATTTCAAAATAACGGATAAGTGACAAGAGTAAACACCCACTCGATCGATTTTTACCAAAAACTAATCAGATCTTTCAACTTTTATAAAAATGTTAAATATAAAATTTCGCATTGACCTGATAAATAGTTTTTGAGTTAGAGCGCCCACAAAAATCTATCACATACAGACAGACAGTAATCATCGAGAAAATAGTCAAAACGTGTTCAGGGGACCTTAAAACATGTATTTCCGTTGAAATCTCGAATTCGATTTTTTTCATGAAAACAATACTTTCTCTATACTTTGTATATGGAGAAAGTAAAAATAGAATCATTAGAAATATAAATAAAGCAAGAAGTTTGCATAATCAAATTTCATAAAGAAACAAGCCAATTAATCTCGCATTTGCTAATAATAAATTCATAATAATGCCATTTCTTTAATTTGGCAACCAAACATTCTTTCATAAAAACAAGATGGAAAAGTATACTCCATAAATAGGATACACAGAGATTTCAAAGGCATATCGAAAGGTTGGGCAATTTTCGAATTTTTCTCCCTGAAACTATGTCATAATTATATGGCCTCGGAAACTATCTTATAATTAATGTTGTTCTCTATCCAAATAAATTTTTTAATCTGTACCTCACAGGTCATATAAGAGAATGGGAGAGAAATATATGGATTTTTAATTGTTGTTAACTGAGAGAACCGTCTTTACGATCATTGCAAACAAAATATATGATGTTTTGCTTGGGATTTTCTCAAATTTCAATCTTCGAAGCCATAAGTCGTAATTATGTGGTCTCGGGGACTATCTTGTAGTAAATGTTGTCCTCTGTCCAATTAACTTTTTGAAACTATACCTCACAGATCATACAAGCGCGTGGGATAGAAAAACATGGATTTTAATTGTTGTCTGTTGAGAGAACTATCTTAGAGATCGATGTAAACAAAATATGCAATGTTTTGCGAGGGATTTTCTAGATTTCTATCTCCGAAACTATAACCCGTAAGTATATGGCCTCGCAGACTTTCTTGTTGTAAATGTTGTTCTCTATCCGAATAAATATTTTAATCTATACCTTACAGATCATATAAGAGCTAGGGAGAAAAAAGTTTGGCATTTTATTGTTGCTTGATGGATGCCATTTAACGAGATATGAGTATAAGTTTATTAAAATAATTTTGTAAAGTGGAAGTTATAATTAACATATTCAGTTGATAATCGCAATTGGGCGATAAATTTTAATAAGGATCACTATTACTTAATTTAATTGAAATTCGTCCAGCGGTTTAGGAGATGAAAGTTATCACTGACTGACGGACGGACCAGACGTGGCCATAAGGCGTTCCGCTATTACCACTTCGCTGGTAAAGAACACCTAAAAATGTAACCTAATTGAATTTTGTCTAACATTTTGCAACATTTCACTATAAGAATATCTTCTAACATATCATCTTTCATTTTTGTCCTCAATGTGGGCAAGATAAATTGCAAAATGAAAAGCCTTTCAACTATAATCTGAGTAGCAGGAACAGAGAGAGCTATAGTTTCTAATTTTCAAAGTTCTGATTGATTGCATTTTTGAATTTTCCATTATTGTAGAATACAGTGTTGCCTGCCAATTCTAGGAACATTTCGAAATAAAATCAGCAAAGATTCTGCACGACATTTTTCTTGAGATCCAATTAATATCGAAGTACTTTCTGTCTCTTAGGTCCTCAGTGAATTTTTCAGCAGTTGAATCAACTCCAATGTGAGCAGGAAATTATTTGCATTTTAAGTATGAAAATTTCTCAAACCAAAGAATTTTTTTTGAAAAGATTCATTAAAAATTGATATTTGGTATGCAGTTTGGTTTGGTTCAAGCCCCTGCATTTTTCAATGGAAATCCAAGTAATTTATAGAGATGAAATGGTGTTGGAGTTCTTCCATGAAAAGAAACGTTCCAAACCTTTTGTTATGCATCCTAAATGAGACTCACATATGTTCTATTTAATATTATGAAGTATTTGTTAAAGATATGCGAATCTGAATTAGTGTCTCATATCCATGTAGTGTAGTTATGAAATTTGTATGATTGAAAGTCAAATGGTATACGTGAGAAGAAAATTCAAAAATATACTAAATATTTTAACTTTTGTCTTTTTCTTGCCACATGATTTGTTCCTTTTATTTATAAGAAAAATATGGCAGAAAGTGAAGGACAATGAATAGTTACACTTTAAAAATGATGAGAAGATATCAATGATAGGTATTTAGCTGATATTATGAAATTTTGTTTATAGCCAAGAATTTGTACCCACTCTGGGTAGGTGAGAAAATTTATGCAACATTTGAAATATGCAATTACATATTTTTATCACATATGAAATCATATGGCAATGTTCTTATTTGATAACTATCAATAAGTATATTATTATTCAAAGTACATTTCAATTCTTGAGCCATCTGATTTTTACTTTCTCCATACGTAGTATAGGTAGGGGAAAGTATTGTTTTCATGAAAAAAATCGACTTGGAGATTTCAACAGAAATACACATTTTGAGGTCCCCTGAACACCTTTTGACCATTTTCTTGATGATATCTGTCGGTCTGTATGTGATAGATTTTTTCTGGGTGCTCTAACTCAAACTATTAATCAGGTCAATGCGAAATTTTATATTTAAAATTTTTATGAAAGTTACAAGAACTGATTATTTTTTGGTAAAAATTGGTCAAACGCAAGTGGGTGTTTACTCTTGACACATCCATTATTTTGAGATATTTGCTGTAATATTTGATAAATATAAAAATATATTGGAATAAAAGTTGTAGGAAATTTATTTTCTACAACCTTTGTTTGAAACATTTCCCCATATAATGCATTGGTTAAAAGATATCTTATATTTTTAGCTGCCACCACCAGGTCACCTACCAATGGCTATTGTTAACAATTGTCGCTTAGTTACGTCTTAGTAACTCTCCTTTTTCTTTTCTTAATTGTTGGAGCTTTGTGGCGATATCCAATATTGGAAGGCTATGGTTTGAGTTTATTTCTGTTCTTTGTCAATTCTAACATTTTCTCGCAGTTTCTTAAAATATTTATTATTATGCAACCTATTTGGAATTTTTAGAAAAATTACAGGTATGGAGAAAGTCATGTGGTGGCCACATCAGATTTTTTTCATTTGTTACCAAATATCTCTAGAGAATCATTCCCAAATACAGAAAGTATATCCTGTATATTATTTTATCATTTGATGATTACCTCATACAAACAACGATCTAAAATTATAGAGATATACAGTAAACAGTACACTGCTTACAATAAATGCTTACCATTTTTAATAACCTTCAACAGCCTAACAGCAGCCTCTACACTTTTTCCATCATATTCGCCAGCATCTACATACACAACCTGTATAAGATTTTCTAATGGACTAACTTTTCCAACATGTCCCAGGACAGAGGATGAAGTGAATCTGTTCACATGACTTTCTAGTGATTTAAATATGAAGTTACTGGGCTCATATTCAACCAGGATACTTGCACCTGAATAGCAAAATATAAATTATATTTACAGCACACGATAACAGTTTTTGATCGGAAAATTACCTATATTTCAATTTTGATATCCTTTTTTAATTTTTAATTATCCCTCATTTTGAGCAAATAATTGTTTTAATTCGCAAGTGTCCCTTTCAATATGTAATACCTACTCAGAAAAGTAGTGTCTACTTTTAAGTTATCAAATATTATCCTGAAAACAAAATGCCTTAATCCTAAAAAGGCATTACAATAAATTGATAGGAATTTATGTGAGATCTGTAATCTTGGCTATTTGTAAGCGGTTTCTGAAATAAATGAATTGCTATTTTCATGATTATCATAGTACACACTTGCAAGGAAGATTATACTATAGAGATTAGAAATTTTATTTTGGAATATGGCAATTGGCATCATTACCATAAAAACCAACCTTTAATTAATCAGTTCAGTAAAATTTTAACATTCATGCAAACCTGCATTCTCTGGCATGAGTCTTTATCTAAAACGAGTCATATTTTATGTATATTTGTTTTGTACTCATATGACTACATAACATAGAATCATCTACATAACGAATAGAGGTACCGAAATACTCCAAACAAGAAAGGTTAAAATTTTGAACGTGGCCTCAAAATTTAACATTATGTCATGAACTGGAAATAACTTGCACATGGACTGAGGAATTATTCAGATTATTCATGCCAACAAAGTTTTACCACAGATGTCGCAGCAATGCCCTATTGGGTGGATAGGCTTTAGGCAAAGTGCAATGCCACAGCGGCTTCCTCCAGCATGGCTGCATATTGCTTCCATTGTTTTCGGCCCATAGGTTCCGCAGTAGCAGCCAACTGGGCTTCTGCATCCACGGTCAGTACCATCACTACTTATCACAGTTATGGTTCTTGGGTCACCAATGAACTGCTGTCTGCCGACCTCCGATACTGCTAATTCTCTCCAAGAATCTGTGGTGAGAGACTGATAAGAAATGATTTTTAGTCAAGTTTGAATGACACTCAATATTTAAGAGTTAAATTATTATAATTTGTTTGCATTTTCAAACTTGTAAGAGGCACAGATCAAGATAATGATTAGAGTTGTAATGGCTGCCTAGGCTTCCTAAGTACAACAGAAGTTCTAGGACAATCATTTACCTATGGTTACTTGCATTCTTGTCATCCATTTCAATTGTGTCCATATGAAGAAAGATATTCTTTTTCAAGCACTTTCTTGCTAATTTTTTATGCCAAACAAAATATAGCCACAGAATGAAATAATAATTTTACGATCTTGAAAAGAAAAACTCTTTTGCATCTTACCTGTCCTTCAATGCTAAGTGATCCGATGGCAACATTTACTTCTGGTAGAAGGAGACGGAAGCTGCTTCTCGATGGAAAGAACACTTTGTCGTGCATACAGGGGATTTGTTCTGCATGAGGAAATGCTGATGTGCTGATGTCTTTCGAATCATAATCTTTTGTGGCCCAACTATTTGGATCCAGCCATGAATTTAACTTCTTCCCGACAAATGTGACATCTTTGTTAATAAAATAAGGGAAGATAGATTATAAATGTAATTATTTTATAGAGATATTTCATCCAAGTAATTTTTGTGATAATTAAATTCTTCTATTAGCATACATATTATAATATTTTCAACATAGCAAAATAATTAGAACATTTTAACTCATACAGCTTGAATCAGACCTTCTGAAATGGAAAATTATCATCTATATTGGTTAAAAAAATAATTACTGTTAGTAAAACAATTTGGAGACCATTTTTATATTGACTCTCATAATGATAGAAATCAATCCTTTCATTTATTAGCTTGGAGAAACTTTTCTAGGCGAGGCAGAATGGCAATTGCAATTCCCCGTGGCCTCACAGCCCCTACATACACCATTCAACTTCAGTAATGTATCTTATTTTATTTATCATTATTTTAAAATATTGTGAATGATATACATATATTGTAAAACATTCCAAGGTGAGGCAACTTCCCCGCCTTGCCTTCCCTGCAGACATCCATGTTTATAAGTTAAGATGCTGATTTAAAATTTCTCAGATTAAGAAATAAATGTCAAAGTAAATAAAATTTTCCCGATTTAATTATAACCAATATGCTAAAAATGGAGTAAGATTTTCTTAGCATCATATATATATATACTGAAAATTAACCTTCTTTTTTGCAATTTCTGCTTCTTGATGGCACTGACTCCAAAATCAAAGCACCAGTGCTGGGAAAAATGATTTCTCCATTGGAAGGTAGAACCATCTCCCTTATGGTAGTGGAAACAGGTGACATCATTACCACCAACTTCTGGTTTGAAGCAGGGAATATGACGCGACTAGCAGAACACGGAATGTGTGCAGGACTCCAGTTAATAGGGTTGTGAAAATTCGTGTTCCCTCTCCATTCTTTCACAAGGTCGAAACTGGTGACCAAAACAATCATTCCTATTGTTTAAGGAAATAAAATCCATTTAGGTTTATTTTCAGAAATATTTCAGATGGTATCATGCAGTAATTATTGTAGCATGCATCATCTTGATTCATTGAGTCAGTTGAAACTCACTATGGCTATTTAGGCCATCTTGAGTTGACCAAAGTTCTCTGCTTTCAATTAAATACAGCAACTTGCAATTATTGTTTCTTGTCAGAAAAAACGGATCTTTAATTGTTTTGTGTGTTATCCTATTATAATCCCATCTTTTACTGAATTAGCAAGTTTGATTATCGATTTTAATAGGAAATATTCTTTCAGAGAGTATTCTCAGTTCCACAGCATGCCCATACCTAAATACCTTAATGCAAATGATAATTAATAAGCTCGACTTATGGCTGGAATCATGCTAATTAGGGTATTAAGCGATTCTATTCACAGTTTCCAAAAAAGTAGAATAATCTTGACTTTAGAAAAATACTGAACCTCTTTGTTTAATTACTATAATGAACAGAAACTAATTTTTTAATGTGATCAATCTAAAAAATAGTTCATTTTTCTCTCATTCTCTCAAAAAGAGTTATTCAACAATCCATTCAACTTTTAAGGGCATCATTGGTCACATCCCGCTTGCAATCACTTACATGAAATAATTTTCTGCCATATTTCCTACTTATCGAGTAAATGCATGCTCCTTATCAGTAGTAATGTTTAGAGGTACCATTTTATTCGCTTTCTAAATGAACACAAAAAATTTCTGTCCATTCCAACAATAAAATTAATGTTTCTCTATGGTTGGCCGTTATAAGGAGATTTCAAATACTGAAATAACAAAATTGCGTAATGAAATTTGTGACGCCAAAAAAAACGGAAAGGCAGGCGACGGACATTCGATGAGTGAGCACGGACAAAAATATCTTACGGACATACATATTTTATTATTACTTCGAACCAAAAATATTCCATTGCATTGCTATTTAACGGAAACTATAAGCTAGTGAGCACGGGCTTTCAGCGGATAAAAACACGTAACCAAAATAACATTCGACCGATATTCCTCCAACTATTTGGAATGGTTGCTGGATATAATGACAAAAACAACATATTAAAAGTGCATCTGCATCCGCGAGTAATTAATTGGGCACAAATATCATTATATATAGACGTTCCTTACAGAGGAGGAGGAGGATATAACATACTAGTAGAAGGTGCTTGCATACTGCAAGCATTTCATCTCAACTTGAAAAAACATTAACTTTTTAAAAGAGATAATTCATCATGGGTAATATTTCTTTAATTCAAAAGATTTCTCCTCGGGACCGATTTTCGTTTTTTCCTTATGGAACAATAATGGAGTAAAAACATCACTAATACTTGCAATTTTAGGAATATTATAATTTTTCCACATTGGGTTAAAATTTGGCAGAAATGTGTAGCATTAGTACCCCATAATGGAGAAAGCATAAAATTCTTAATATTGCAAAGTTTGGGTATTGTTTAAACTATTATTTTTACGTAAGGGAAAAACGAAAATCTCTGCGGAGGTGAAATTTTTAGAATTAAATAATATTTGTAATGATGAAATATCTGTTTGAAAAATGAATGTTTTTTCAAGATGAGATAAAATGCTTGCAGTATGCCAGCACATTCTACTAGTACAATCTGTAAACGATTAGATCTTGCAGTCGCTTGAGTATCGCATTTGTTATTTAATTAGTTTTCATAAATGTTTGCATAGCGTTAAAAGTCATGCATTTCTTACCTAATAAATAAATTACTCTGAAAATGGGATGCATGTTGAGGAATGGCCGCGACTTGCCAATAGACCGCTCCAGGGGGCGTCTTCCGTGTGACTGTCTCTCCCTGACGTCGTTAATCTGTTCCGTTGGTAACGCGATGCGCTTCGAAGAGGCGTGTTATCTCGCGTGTTACGTGTCCAACTTTGAAAACGCTTCAAGTATCCATCCCTTTAACAAAATTTATCGGATTAACATGTTTGCATCCAAAAGTGTATCTATAATTAAAATGGGCACCATAATTTTAATGTGGTGCGAGCGAAATCACGATAAAATATAGCAAGATGTTCAGGTTCAAGAGGCCGCATAAGTTCGACTCGCACTGGTGTCGGGAGAAATTCTGTCCAGCACTCAGAGTAATATCAATATTTATCCGTTAATTCGTGTTCACCGTAAACATAGCTGGAGTAAAATAAGTCAACGTGAGTTTATATAGCCTGATTAAATACAATTCTATCAGTCTAAGTCCGCAGCAACTGTCATTGCGTTCGAATATGAATTTCTACCAGTATCTTCTTCACTCAGAATTTCCTTTTTAACCTTTCATTTCTTTGCAGCCATTACCTTTGACGTCCTTTGTATGACTATTGGTGGAAAAGGCAGCTTCCATTCCTCCATCTCTGATAGCTTTGTTTTTTCACCCTCCTCCCCAGTTTCTTTTAAAGCGCTGTGTAGAGGATTTTCTAGTCACGCCTGTCTCTTCGTTTTACTCCGTGCAATTCCAGAAGCCATCAATGAATGGGGTCCCTTCATGCTATCACCCTGCAAGATATTATGCATTTATATATTACGGCAGATTGTTTTTAAATTCGACTTTTATTATTGGACAACAATCGTAATATAGCTACTCATTGTCAGTTTCTGAATGAGAAACATATTCCTTCAACGGAGAATAACAATATTATGCTAATTAATAATAAAATATCGTCATTTAAAAAGAATCTTCTGCTGCTTAAACCGGAATATGAAAATGGATATATTACTGTTTCCAAATATAAATAAATTCTTAAATGACAATGATTTGAAATATTATGTTGTTAAAAATGTAATTAATGATCATCTTCAAAACATTATTAAATTATTTAACAATTATTTTAAAGCCGTGAAAACCCAAGATTATGAATGAATAAAAAAAACATTTAATGATACCCAGATAAAATCTGATATTCAGCACTTCTCCATACACAGTAGTGACATCATTGCAATGGTACTTACAATAATTATCGGCAGTTACCAATGCCGGATTAACCGGGGTGCAGTGGCGCAGTTGCACCAGGGCCCCGTGAGTAGAGGGGCTCCACGGAGGCCCCAAACAGTTGTTCTACTAAAAATTGTGCGCCAGGGCCGCCGATTTTCTTAATTCGGCCTTGGAAATTATACTGGTAAATAATTTTTAAACAAATTTCTCGCGGCGAAAAATACTTGGAATTACTTTTCACATTAATAAACAATAAGTAAACAAAATTGTTATTTGTAGCTATAAAATTTGTTTACAAACTATGATGTTAGATGATAATGGATTAATTTTGATCGCAATTAAAATTACCCGTGGCAGCGTAGGAATAGCTATCAACAATTATAAAATTTTATCATAGCAACGGAAGCAAAGGTTCACTTAGCGTGATACTTGTAAAATTCAGACAAGTAATCTAAATCTTTAAAAAAATTCCTTTATGAAAAAACGTTTCCTACAAAACTTATAGAAAACTATATTTTCTACATCTTTAATAATAACAAATATTTTTACAAATTAAGTCCCAAAGGAATTTATTGGAAAAACCACCAATTTCAACCAAAACCTTTTCAGACTTTGAATTACTAATATTAACCTTACAGTTTAATTATTTGCGCCGATCTGACAGTTGGTTTTTGAGATGCAGCGCTCTCAGAATTCTTATCAAAAAAACATCATCGAGAAATAGTGAAAAATACTCGGGGCCCCTTAAAAAGTCCATCTCCGTTGAAATCTCGAATTCGATTTTTTCACAAAAACATTTTTTATGCTACGTATAAAGTAAAAATTCGGACGTTTGAATTGAGAAGTTTGGAGCTAAAAATTAAACGTAGTTCTCTTAAGAATTTTTTGTCAACGGCTAAATAATAATAAACATAATTAGCCAACTCACAAGTGAAATAGATTTCGTCACATTTACATAATACAGTAGGTGTATAATGTTAAAATTACTTACAATTTATTCCCAAGTAGTATAAAGGCCCGTCCATATGACGGGGAGGAATATATATTTTTTATCATTTAGCTTAAAATCTCGCACTTAATATTCTTAGAAATAATTTATTCTTATCTATAAAATATCAAAATATTATTACAAATTTTACCGTAATGGATGTATAACCTTAACTTTAATGCTTTGGCATAGAAAACCGTTGAAAATTAATTAAGATCGACTGCCGCATGAGGGATTCGCAGGCGGAGCCGGCGTGATTATTTGTGGGGCCTGGAAAAAATTGTAACTTTTTAATAAAAAATTGTTACTGTTAAAATTAATTTCAGTATAAACTTTATTGTTTAAACATCTGGTGGTATTAATGTTTATTAATGGAACGAAACAATACCATAATGGAATAATAGATATCAAATGCGTAATTTAGAAATTAATATATTTGGTGCGAGGGGAGCGTCTTCGAGTGGGCCAGTGGGGTGGGCGGGGGCGTCGGTGGGGAGGAGGAAAGCCGCTTCACATCGGTGGGGCAGCGTGTGATGGGAGGGGGGGGCGGTAAACGATCCATGGAGGCAGTTGGAGGAGGAGGCCGTGGAGGAAGGCAAGGGGGATGGGTTGAGGGGGTGGAGGAGGGGCGTGTCAGGGGAAGAGGCCGCGCTCGAGGGGAAAGGGAAAGGGGGACGGTGAGGAAGAGATGGAACAGGTGGAAGGGGAGGAAGATGAGTAGGTGGAGAGGGTGCGGAGGAGGCGTTGGGAGTGGGCCTCGCGGAGCAGGGAGTGGAAGGCTGGAGAGACTCCGGCGTAGCTTTGCGCCGCGCAGACTTGGCAAAACTGGGCGCCGCATCGGTGGGACAGTTCTTGACCGGCGTCCACGCCAAGCTCCCTGAGGAAGAAAATGCGACCGATTAGGACATTTGGATGATAAATAATATCGAAGAAAGTAAACATTCGTATAAGGCAGTGGTGTGTCCAACCCCATTGCTAATCGTGGCGAATCAGCCATTGATATGTGGCAAATTGATGATCACAATCTACTGTCTACTATTTTTTTATTAGTTTATCAAATCACATAGAAAATAAACTGATGTGGACAACACATGACTTTCTCCATATTTAAATGGCAAATTACATGTTGTTAGCTCTGGGATCGTTGTCAATATTTACTTCCGGTTGACAAGAAAAGAAAAAGGAGCGTTACTAAGACGTAACTAAGCGTCAATTGTTAACAATAGTCTTCGGTAGGTGGCGTGGTGGTGGCAGCAAAAATATAAGACATCTCTTAAACAATATGTAAAAATGTATCAAACAAAGGTTGTAGAAAATAAAATTTCCTACAACTTTTATTCCATACATTTTTACATTTATCAAATATTAAAGCAAATATTTCAAAATGACGAATAAGTGACAAGAGTAAACACCCACTTTCAGTCGACCAATTTTTACCAAAACCTAATCAGATCTTCTAACTTTTATAAAAATGTTAAATATAAAATTCTGCATTGACCTGTTTAATAGTTTTTGAGTTAGAGCGCCCACAAAAATCTATGACATACAGACAGGCACACAGACATCTTCGAGAAAATAGTCAAAACGTGTTCAGGGGACCTTAAAATATGTACTTCCGTTGAAATCTCGAATTCGATTTTTTTTCATGAAACAATGCATTCTCTATACTTCGTATATGGAGAAAGTAAATATACAGTTAAAGGAATTTCTTATCTCATTAATCATAGTACTAATTTTTACTTTCTCATACTCTAAGGAATTTTATTAAAATCAATCCATCTGTAGAGGCTGGTGTAACAAATAATACTACGTATGCCATATGTCTCAAAAAATCACTATATGTCGTCCAGTGACATTAGAATGTACGCTAAGCTACCTTACCTAAGCCTTATGACGCCACGCCTCCGCCGTGATCCACTCAAAATCTTACTGCGATCTAGACGGTTAAACTAAATCGAATGATATTTCATATTTGTGGAAAATATCATTCATAATAGACACTCTGAAGAGATGAACGATATTGCACAACAATTAAGGACACTTAATTCTTGGATATTTTTAAATAATTCTATTTACTCAAAAATGGCTATACTTAAGGATTTTGATTAAAATCCATCCGTACAGCCTGATGTCACAAATAATACTGACTAAGCATATGTCAAAAAATTACTATATATCGTCCAGTAGCGTTGAAATATACGCTAAACTACGGCAGTAGGAAAAACTGCTACAAGAATGTTTAAGACAAATCCTGATCAAAAAGTGATGATCAAGCCATGGCAAAGAGTGTTGTGAAACCAAACGTATATACGTATATGAGAAAGTTTTGACTATGTATAGTGCGACGTTTATTTGTTAATTATGATGAAAGCGTAAAATTGTGAACCGATTTCATGGTGATATAATCCTTTGATTCTATTACTCGTTTGAGATAAACGCAAAGTATCCTAATCATTCACCGTATTTGATTTCTCTAAATTTTCGGAACCGTCTCTGCTTCCACGGTTAAAGCGATGCATTTACAAAATCGTGCCTAAAGATTCGCCAAAAATATCTTACGTTTTACTTCAAAACCAAACTGGAAGAATAAAATCGAAATATAAACACTTACCTTAGAGCCTGGCGAAGAAGTTTCCGGAAATTCGCTCTCGCGCCAAAAAACCGACGGAGCGCATTATACGTGCAAGTACGTGACCAAGTTTCAATTAAAACTGAACTGATTTCACAATGTTCTCAATATTTTACGCTCAGATGAGCATTTGACGAGAAGCTAGCGAGGTACGTTGTAAAATACATGTAGGTCTTAATGTAAATTAGTCGTAATTAATGTCTGATTTTAACCAAAATTGGAATCGGTCAATTAATTTAACAAAAATCCCCAATACCAAATTTCATCATAATACATCAAGCGGTTCCCGAGTTTAAACAAATGAACATTGTCAACTACTTGTAGGTCTTCATTTAAAGTGCTCGTAATTGTTGCCCGATTTTAACCACGATTGGAATCGGTAGATCAATTTTAGTAAAACTTCTCAATACGAAATTTTATTAAAATACGTCAAGCGGTTCCCGAGTTGAAACAAAGGAGCATTGTAAACTATATGTAGGTCTTAATGTAAAGTGGTTGCTATTGTTGTCCGATTGTAACCACAATTGCAATCGGTCAACTAATTTTAGTTAAACTTCCCAATACGAAATTTTATTAAAATACGTCAAGCGGCTCCTGATTTGAAACAAAGTAACATTGTTAACTACATGTAGGTCATGTAATGTAGTCGTAATTGTTGTCCGATTTTAACCAAAATTGGAATGGGTCAATTAATTTTAGTTAAACTTCCCAATACCAAATTTCATCAAAATACGTCCAGCGGTTCTCGAGTTGAAACAAAGGAACATTGCAGGTCTTCATGTAAAGTGGTCATCATTTTTGTCCGATTTTAACCAAAATTGGAATCTGTTGACCAATTTTAGCAAAACTCTCTAATACCAAACTTCATCAAAATAAATTAAGCGGTTCCCGAGTTGAAACAAAGGGACATTGTAAACTACATGTAGGTCTTCATGTAAAGTGGTCGTAATTGTTGTCCGATTTTAATCAAAATTGGAATCTATTGACCATATTTAGCAAAACTCCCTAATACCAAATTTCATCAAAATACATTAAGCGATTTCCTAATTGAAACAGGAACATTGTAAACTGCATGTAGGTCTTCATGTAAAGTAGTCGTCATTGTTGCCCGATTTTAACCAAAATTTAAATCGCTCCTCAAATTTTAGCAAAACTCCCCAATACCAAATTTCAACATAACATACGAGCGGACGGACGGAATCGACCTCCCCTATGTGCGTTCACTTCGCGCTAAGAACGCATAAAAAGTATACATGTGTATGTGTAATATGACGCAATTACATGACAAGCATAATTAATAATATTCTTTCAGAATTTTGTGTGATTGTGTGTGAATATTAGGCTTTTTTTCAATATCTGGTATTGATTATACTGATGGCCTGAGGCATACTTATACTCGTAAGAATGTATTTGGGTGAGATTTGTATGCATGGTGCTTTTAAGCAATAATCATTAGGATATATGAGATGCTGTGCATTGATACGTATTTAAAAGTTTTAAATATTTTGAAATGTTTGTGAAAGTTCTTGTACTACATGGTACAGCTACTGTCCGCGTCAAAAAGACGTGCATCTCAACCTTGACGCGCGATCATTTGCGCTACGTTTATTGGAAAGAATATACAAAAATACCATTGGAAAGCTTATTTTATGCTTAATAAGGTTTGATTTTTTAATATTTTTTGACAGAAAATGTAAAATTTTACGGCGAGTTAAACACAGAAACTACCCGTAAAAACCAGCTACGCAGCCAACTTTCGCGAAAGTAGTCATATATAATAATTCATAAACGAATAACTACTGAACAAAATCTTTTGAAAATTAAAACAGTGATGAACTAAGATAAAATAGAGGCAATGCAATAATTTTCTAAGCTCTATGTTAATTACAATGGTTTTAATTGGGTAGATATATTTTCTGAGATCTTTATAGTAACAATTGGCATGATGCTTAATATCCAGCATAAAGATCCGCACCTGATACTTCTCATTGCTTTACTCTCTTTTCGTCTTGTATTTTCTCTTTCGTATGGTTACACTGCCATTTAAAACCATCGCTCAGGTATTTGTGCCTTGTGAAATTCATTGGTTTTTTCACATTTCGTGCATGCCATCAAAGATTTGATCAGTTTCATATCATGTAAAAAGTTTACGCTGATTTCCTTATTGGCAAATATGTCTAAAATAAATGCCCGAGACATTTCTTCTTTTTTCCCCATTTTTCCCGATGATGTTTGTGGAATTGTCATTTTTTCAATTAATGTCGGTTTATGTTTTTCTATAATTTCGTCCATAATTATAGTAACACTGTTTTATTGAAAATATTACATATATAGTAACGGTAAATACTTAGCAACGTTTATTTAAAAACTTTGGCGAGTACGATGGTGAACCTGTTCCGGATAATATGTTTTATCGAATAAATGTGACATTAATTAAGTATTGTATATTGCATAGAAATACGTAAAAAATGATAAATGTTACGCTTGTTATTTAATAATTTGTTGCTGAAAATTCGATTAATTGAATAGATGTGATGATATAATTCAAAATTATTTGCCGCTTTTAAATAGGATATTTTAGCAAAGTTAAGTAATATGATATTAGGTGCTTCTTAAATTTATTTAATTATATAGGTAATTGACTAGTGAAATTAAGATTTAAAATCATGATCTTTTCTGAACGAAATTTCTTTCATCGTCTTTAGTAGCTTTAAATTTTTGAATTAATTCCTTTGCATTGGTGTCCCTTCAAACATATAAATATAGCACAGTTATTTACTATATCGACATTTTTATGCTCATATTTTTATCAAGAAATCCCGCCATACCTTGAAAATTGTTTAGTGCGTGTAGTTTTTCCTTAATTTGACAAGTAAAGATCAAAATAGTGCGATTAAAAGTGATATAGTGCTAAACATAGAACTTAGATATTAGAGTTGATAGCTGATAAGTAAGGTCAGTTCTTTCGTAAATGGTTTATTTAATACAAAATTCCACCATTTTTTAAAGTTTGTACATGAAATGGAGAATCTGCAGGAACGAGCTAATGAACAACGAAGACGAATGACGAGAGAAAGAACTCGAGAGTATCGTGAAGGGAGATAGAAATACAGCAAGAGAGGGCGAAAATAGGAGGGAGAATGGGAGGGAGGAAGAGAGAAAGGGAGAATGAATGGGAAACACCTTAATTTTAATACTTAATCCGCACATACCCATCATGTTTGACGGGTAACTACACTAGTTTAATAATATCATGAATATTAACGACGACGCATTGATTTTTATTGAGAAAATTGTTGTTCTGTAAAAATTAAATCCTTCATAAGTACTCCGCACTTCAATGGTGGTCACCGTATGGATCGTAGAACATTTAATACGAAATTTCACATTGATCTCGCACCATAAGTATCAAGTAGTCATCGCCATTCAGTATTTGAACCTACCGCGCGAAGCTCTTAGAAGTTATCATAACTCCTGTAAGATGGTAGCAGGAGCGAGAACTCTCATATAATACGGCGCATGCGCTCGACGCGAGTTTCTCTCGTTTCCGGGGTATTCACCTGTTACGCTCTGTCCTCTCAGTACCAGCGCTATTCTGGCGGCTCGTGTCGTGAGGTGAGTCTGGGCGTACGTCTGTCAGAGCTGCGTGAAACTCGCGTGTTTTAGCAACGGGAGAGAGTTTGACAACGTCCTGCGGGCATGAAAAGTCGACCTCGCTTCGCTCTGTCATCTCTTTGAACGTTATTTTAGCAGCCTTTAGCTTCGGGATTATTTAAGAGGGATGATGATGCGGGAGAGAGAGTGCTTGGCCTTTTCGTGCGGTGACAGTTGGTGATGCGAACGAGAGTGTTGAGCGCCTGTGTTGTGTGTCGTGCAAGGTAGTTGTTTCTCCTTGATCCACGGATATGGTTTGGAGCGAGGCGTTTCTGCGGACGTTGGGATACCTTCCCGTGCGGCTTTCGTCAACTTTCATCATCGCACTCCTGTTGAACGTGAGTTTTTTTGTCCCGCTTCCATGTTTTCCCACCCGCATGCCTCCACCACGTACGCAGGCTCGGAGGGCTTTTGTTTGGATCGCGGATATTTCTCCGTCTCTCGCGTTGGCACACAAGCCGTGAACGGCACGGCACTGTAGTCCGTTATTTGAACCTGGAAAAAAGTGCCGCCCTCCTATTGCGTCTGCGTGCTGTCGTAAGGTAGTAAACAGTTCGCGCAACAACTGTCTCGTTGGACGAGAGTTTCTCTCTCGGTCTGGATTCGGTATGTGGGTATTTATAGTCGTTTTCGGCGACGTTCGCATTCTTGGTGTTGTTCATTTTATTTCAGCGGCAGAGTTATGGAGGCTTCGCCGAATCAATTGACATAAATCGCGGAAATTTTCGCCGGCGCGTGCGGTTTGTGTATGTGTCGTCTTATTGATGTCGGTTACTGGTCGAGAAATCGTAACGTAAATTTTCTTGTCGCGATGTGAAATGATTGGCGAATTCGTAATGTTTCGCGCCGGCTTATTGTTCCCGAATAATTACAAGGATGTGGCATGAATTTTTCTTGGAACCATAGTCTGTGTTTATGTTTTTGACTAAGGAGATTCCCGTTGAAATTCAACAGGAAAGGTTTTTGTCAAATAAAAAATGAACAAATATGCCTTGACTTTCTTTGGATGGCATGAAAACAAACTTTCGTTCTTTTAGGCGTTTGCTGTTTCAAGTTTCGAACTTCTACGATGGTTCTAAGTACCTAATTTTAATATGCGAATGATTAATGTTCTACATTCAAATGTATTCCTTCTCGTAAATAACGCAAGGAGTGTTGTTTACATTGGTTGCTATGAAAAGAATTTCTCTCTCTCTCGTACTAATCGTAAGAGTATTCAAAACACGCTTTCGCCCATAAGGATTGAAATACCTATAGGATTTCGAGGTTTAACAATGTAATTGGTTGGCAAGGCAACATCCCAATTAAATGTCAAGATTTCTCCAAAATATTCGAATTAAATGTTTAACATGAAAAATTTCGAACTGTAGGCGGGAAAAGATGAACAGAATAAGAAACGTCATAGTTTTTTCTTTAAAATGGGCTAGATCCGAAGATAATAGATTATTTCTTTCTAATTTAGATCTCAAAAAGAATAAAAGTCTACAAGTCAAATAGTCGATTTTTACGTGTTAACATATGGGGAATAGAAATGCCTACCTTGGAGCCGAACCTAGGACTTTTTTCGAGATTTATTTTCGTCATCATCTTACAATATGTGAATCAATCATTCCTGCGAAATATCAAAAATGAACTTCGTTCCATTATTGAGTTATTCGCATTTTTAAAGCGTGACCGAGGGAGCATTTTTAAAGCCACAATGGGACAGAAGTAGCCTTTTATTATTATTGGATTTTTAGAAGATAGAAGATTGTTAAACGTAATTTAATAAGATCATTTTGTCGGACTGGAGTATCAAATCAGGTTTGCCGCAAAGGCATTTGTTATTTGTCGTCCAATACATCTCTAAATTTGCTTCCCGTTTATAAAATTTGTATTGTGGCTAAAGGATGAAGTACGTGGCTCTCGCCCGTTTTCCTTTTAAAAATAGTGAAATGTCTTAGTCCTTAAAGAATGTTTTGTTCCCCTCGGCATCCTCACCGCCCTACCACATCGCTGGCTGCAATCATTCTTCGGCCTCCTTGCTGTTATTGTGCGCTTGGCGAGCAGGAGGAATGCAATTCGGGAATGCATTAGTTTTCTCCTCGAATTGGGTTGACTCGCCCCACCCTGTTTTCGTTCCGTTTCGCGATTCCGATCGAAAGAACTATTAGCCACAGATGTCTCTTAATTTATTAATATTAATATTCAATGTTTTATAATGTGAAATTTTGCGTAAATATTTCAATATTTAATAGGTATAATTTTGAAATTACCCATAATTTTTAATGGTGATATAAAACCGGTTCTCGCAACTCACTGCATTAATATTTACTTAATATATGTGTCCTATCTTTATGAACAAATCTGTATTTTTCGGTATAATTGTAATTTCACTGGCTTTCGGGGCGATTTTTTCCTGGTTGCAAAATTATCCTCAAAACTTTCTGCACAATCCAACATTCCTCCGATTACGCTACAAAATAAAATTTCTTAAAGTTTCACCTTAGCAACAGGTTTTCATGGAGTACGTCGCTAGGTAGTACAATTATCGTTCGGCAAAAACATTCGCTCTATTGTATATGGATCTTTGGGACACATTTGCATGCTCAGTATTCATTGATAATATCATTAACAGCGGAAACGAAATATCGATGTTTTAAATAACGTTTCACACGATTACTCGCAGAAGAAATTTTAACGCTTCGAGACTTCCTGCTCTCAACTCAGATACCACTGGAGATATATCACCGTTAATATTTTTCTTGCAAATTAAACATCGCTTAATAACTTTTTGCTTCACAGAAACAAATTCTGAGGGGAATATTGGATTTTTTGTTTCAGTAATTTTTAAATTCCTGTCCTTCGATTCGTCAGTTTTTTTTTCAAATTGCATTGGTCGGTGCTTTATTCCGCCACTCCTGTCCAGTTACGAATGCGGCAAAGCGAAGTGGAAAGTTCCGTAATCAAAAGTAATATTTTTTTATGGTTTATACGCGACATCTGGCTCATTTATGAACCTTTGCGATGCTTGTGGAGCTCTTAAAAATCTTTGAATTGTTCATTTTCTGGATGCATTTGAACCCCTTCTGGAGAATATTGTTTAGGGGCGAGGCTCAAACAACTTCTATTGAAACTATGACGTAGGCTGGCTGCGTATCTTGTTTTTAACTTTCTCCTGCGCCCCCTAGTTTCCGCATTAACCGATTGACCTGCATTTGCGCACTAACTGCTTTTTTGTCAAAGGCCGGTTACAGCAGGTCCTTTCCTGGACAACTGAGTGGATTGTAACTTAAAACAAAAGTAGCTCCGTTTTTTTTTTTTTTAATCGATAATAGCTCTATTCTTGCTCCCCTCATTTAACGGGAAGGATTCTGGCGCATAAAACCCGCATGCTGCGCGAATTGTTTTTTTTTCTTCAGATCCGCTAGTGGCCACTCCATAAGAAAAGCCCTTTTCATCCACTTTCTACTTCGTTTTAGGGCAAACTTGAGTCAAAATTACTCTTAACTGCGTCCACTCCACTTAAGATTCTAGGGCAGCTCTTTACGTTTAATGCGCAATTTTTTCTGTTGTCGCAAATGTGGTTATAACGAGCTTGGCCAGGCTATTGTTCCGTAATTGTGGCGTCGATTGAAACGAAGGCAATTGAGGATGTTTGGGATCATTAGCATTCATATTTAATAAAGCGTCGGCCTTGAGATTTGATTCGTAGGAGGAAGTTACGCTCGTTTGCATTCACGCTTGAATGTTTGAAATATTTATGACAGCCATGATTCGTTTTTTGTCTCATATCGCCTCTTGTCAGTGATGGATTGGTCTGCGCTTTTGGAATTTTCAAGTACTTCTTGGTGACGTTTTATTACGAATATTGACGAGATGACAAAACGTTCTCGTCTCTAGATAATCCCTTCAATCTTTTACACACCAACGCCATCGAACTCATTTTGAAAGTAGTAACCCGTCATTCGGCGATTGGTTCGAATTTAGGGCAGGGATAACAAATCCTAGGAATTTATCGGGGCTATCTTGTCCGACCCAATCTGACGATGAATCGGGTGTCCTGGTTAATTCATTGCAGGACAATTATTTCGATAGTTCGTTTTGAGGGACCTCGGCCAGATTTCGGGTATCAGTATTAACTTATCACAAACCAACTGTGCGATTCATCTTTTAATTCGAGGAGTTCAGTGAGTGTTACCGCGCGTCTATTCGCGACTAGACGTTATACTTGGAATAAGCACATTTGTATTGTAACTAGGGAGATGCCCGTTGAAATTCAAAGGGAAAGTTTTTTGTGAGGCAAAAAATGAACAAATAAATATAATACCTTGACTTTCTTTGGGTGGCAAGAACTTTCGTTCTTTTAGACGTTTGTTGATTCAAGTCTCGAACTCCTACGATGATTCCAAGTACCTAATTTTAATATGCGAATGATTAACGATCTACATTCAAATGTATTCCTTCTCATAAATAACGTAACGAATGTTGTTTACATTGGTTGCTATGAAAAGAATTTCTCTCTCTCGTACTAATTGTAAGAACATTCAAAGCACGCTTTCACCCATAAGGATTTAAATAACAATAGTATTTCGAGGTTTAACAATGTAATTGGTTGGCAAGGCAACATCCCAATTAAATGCCAATTAAATGATTTCAACTTGAGGACGCGCTCATAAAATTAATCGCTGCAGAAATTTTATCAATTAATTCCGTTGCTTTTGTTCATCTTGTTTAGGGGTTTGGAGGAGTGGTGCAAAATGTTATCTCTTCCCTTCAGTGCTTGTGGATTTGTACTTTTATACAATTACTGACGAGTAGCATTATTTTAATTTTATCCGCTTGATAATTTCAAGATTTATTGATAAAACAATCACCCAATGGTCTTATGTCTTCTCGCTGTTAATTCCGCGGATCAGTCTCTTATATTTGGGTTCGTTACTTTTTACTAACCAGCTGAATTCCGTAGCTGTGCAATTGACGAACAGATGGAACGATTAATGAATAGCTACGAGAGCTAAAATGCAAATGCAGTTCAAAAGTGTCTTGCCGTCGTCAAAGACTCGGAAGGTCGTTTGGAGTCGTCTGCACTGAGGACAGTGACACACAGATACATCAGCTTTCCCATTTAAATAAGGATTATGAAGATGGATGTCGGGGAAGCCATAAATCTACTTGTCGGGTTTCTCCCAGCGGAATTCGTTGATGGGACTTCGAGAGGCGTAACAGCCATGTTTGTGTTTCAGGCCTTTTGGACCCCTTAATAGGCTAATTCCCTTCGAAGGACTGCCTTTTTTGTCATTCGGGCGCTCCATTCTCGCCAGGCGTTAATTTCGCGTGAGTTGGTTCGGCGTGTTATTTGGAAAATATTCCATCGCGTTTTATTTCGTAGACATGAATTCGTTCTGTGTCTTCGCCTTAAGAAGCGCATTAGCACGTGCCGGTCGGTAATCCCTTAGGTTGTATTCTATTTGGGGTGTGAATATTTCGAAGGTCACTTAGCGAAGGAATAATTGATGAAATGTTTCGAAGGAGGTCATTTATGCAGTTTATCCAGCCAATATCTTAACAAAAAGCTTCAATCTCGGAAAATCCGGGTCGTCATAAAATACAATGCTGATTTGTATAAAACTGTACTTAATTGGCCTCAGATAGGTTTTTAATTCATCTTGAGCACGTCCTGCATTCCCGTTGCCATTTTCGTTTGGAATGTTTTGTTCCGTATTTTTAAAATCGTGCGTTTAGCATGTTCGTCACATTTTAATTGCAGCCATCTCTATGCTCAATTCTTTTCGAACATTTGCGTCGATTCCCTTCCCGTTTTTGATATTCTCTTTATCGTAGTTTTTTAACGCGCTGGAAGAAAATCCCGATTCCAACACGATTTCGCTCTGCTCTAATATGGATTTTCAATAATGTTTTTTAAGGCATGGCGTGTAGGTTTTAACCCCTCAGAGAAGATGCGTTTTAGAATTAAATTGTTTGCATTCCAGACATTTTGCTTCTGTACCGCACACTTTTTTCCGATTCTTCGATGATTCTTTCGAGTGGAGAGCGGTCTCCAAATCTCACCCCGCCCTTCTTGTCACCCTTCCCGCTCTCACTCTTCGCCTTCTCTCTCACGCCATAAACTTCCTCTCTCTCTCTTCTTTTTTCCCTCAGCTTTTCTATATTTAGTGCCGTCTTATGCTCACCCATTACGTTTCTCTTCGATATCGCCGTTCGCCGCAATCTTCTCTCTTCCACTCACGCACGCATCGATGTGAGCCGCGCGTCATCCCATTCAGTTCGTTTCGCCGCGGATGTTTACGCGGATTTTGTGTTTATCTGTTAGTATAAACCTGCGTTTATCAAATTGTAGTGCTCGGTAACTGTTATGGATCACTTATTTTTTCCTCTTCCAACCATTAGCTTGGAAGTAAAGAAAAATAAATGTATACATTGCACGTAGTAATTGTACATATGATATAAATAAAGGTATATTTAGGAATGGAAGGGAAATTGGTGGATACGCAAAGTAGGTCGGCTCTGGGAGAAAAGGGGAGGCAGTGCCTGAGTGAAAATAGTTTGAGAGACATTGGTATAAATGAAAGTCCGCGTTAAAATTCAAATGTCCGATGTATTTTAGCGGAGCACGTAGGACCTCCTAACAATTCTGGCGGCTGCCTTATTAACGTCAGTGTTAAGCAAAGTGTCAGATGCGAATCCCGTGTGTTTCCCGTGCTTTGCTGCAAGCGGAGTAAACGATCCGACTTATTTTCCATGTGATTCAGTTCTTATATTTTGCTCGTATAGAAATCCGAATCCTTGTTCATAAGTTTTGTTAAACAGGAAATGATGCTCGAACAGACTGTTTCCTTTAGCGTGAAACCACCGCTTGCTTCATAAAAAGGTCGTCGATGGCAGGGGAGTGGTGCCTTAAAAAATGATCCGGTGACTCTCTTCCATGTTTGCGCTAAAGCTGTCCAAATGGAAAAGGCTCTGGAAAGGACTTCTTTAGTGTCTAATTACCTGTTTGTGCTGGAAAACTATTTGGCCACTCCTTAATGTTTTCTCAATATCGAGCACTTTCTTAAGTGATTCATTTAACGACGCATAATAATCTTGGGGACAAAAGAAGTAACATCTACATGATACCCTGCAAGTCACCTTTTTGGTGGATGGCAGGGGGTGCAGTACACCAAGGGTCCATAGTTTTCCTACGTTATCTTTTCCTATTATGTTCTCTTATCGTCCTAGGGAAAAATGATCCCCTATATCGCTACGTTCTACAGTCGATCTCGCGAATCTTATCCTCACTGTCCTGCCTTCCGAGATACGTCGGGCTTCTGATATGTCCTACTACCTCATTCGCTAGTCCCTACGACATAAATTTTTCCAGTAGTTTAAATACATGCATAAAGTTGTGACATTATATTTTAGCCTAGCTCTTTTATTTTGAATAAAATATTGAATTGAGACAGAAATTTTCTTCGACATTCTCAAGTATCGAAGAATTTTTGTCGTTGATTCGTGGAAATGTTTACCCATTTTCACCCCGTATTTTGTGAATTGTCGACGAAATCCGGAAACCCACCCATGTAGAATTAATTTCTTAACACCTTAAAAATTTCTAACTTAAAGTAAGATTTTGAAGAATTTCATCAAGATAGTTGTGGGAGAAATCTGAGATTAACGAAAATTCGGAAGGCGAAGTTTCTTTTCGGTAACATCGGCCAACTCCTAGAACACCTTCCTGTCTAGAACCCTTCAGGTAACAAAACAACCCCTCCAGTCCACCTGCGGCAGCTGCATCTTTTAAGGAACTCGCTACAAAGCTCTTTTTTCACAGCGACAAACACCTTCGCCCTAAGCCACTCCGCTGCCTTCTTGCTATGTCCCTATCTCATTTCATTGTGAGCGAAGCTTGCGCTCGTTATAAAAGAAGTGTATTGCTTGGAATTTGTCATTTGCCCTTATTTTTTCGCGATAACTGGTACCAGAGTTGTCGATCGAAATATGAAAGCAGGATTTAAAAGGAAGCATAATCCTCAGAACGATAATGAAGCTCCAACCCCAATTGTAATATCTCGAAGCTAAGAAACCTTTAGTAGCTCTTTCACGTGCTGAAGAGTCCAATTTCTCTTTACATCGGCCAGGTGAACGAGGTTTTTCTAAAGCCTCCAACCAAAATGTAGGATAAGATTAAAATATTTTGCGTGTTGGAATTGGCGTCTTCGCCCAGTGGTGTAATCCATAAGAAACTCTATCTTTATTGGGACAGATTTATGTGATAATAATGTGTGGGAGGTGGTTGTATCAAATGACTCCAAATCCTGCGCGATGAAGTGATTGCGCAGCCAAGTGTCAGTCGTGCACCGTCATTGTGATGTATTGTCATTGGTGTCGTCTTACCCGAGGACATTTTCATCTAATTTCCCTCTCTCAAACTCCTTTTCTTTGTCTACAATCTTTCATTAGTCAGGATTTAACTTTTTAGGTTACTTCAACAGGGAACAATTGAGCTCGCCTTATGGCTGAAAAAAATTCAAGAACGAGCAATCTAAAAAATTTACTTTCCTAAGGTATCTCCAATAGCTACAACAAGGCTAGAAAACCATATGCGCATTTCGGCTAGAAAATTTTAGAATCTATTTTCGGTGAATTACCACTGAAGATGGCTGCTTTGTAACCGAAATGCGCGTATGGTTTTTTAACCTCGTTGTGGATATTGGAGATACCTAAGGAAAGTAAATTTTTTAAATTGCCTGTTTTTGAATTTTAGGTCACGTTATTCAAAATTATCCATGATGTGGTTTATACCGCTGAATCCGAGATTTTGAGTAATTAATGTTATCTTGTTAACTTGGAAACAGTCGTGTGATTATCTTGGTGATTTATAAACCTTACACATGCTTCTAGAAGCGTATGAAAATCGAGAGAATTTCGCGAACGCACCAGAAGCTTCTAAAAGTCCCGGGATGAAATTTGCAGACATTTCTGAACCTATTAGGAACTCCTCGGAAACTCGTAAAAATACCAAATTGATTGAAAACGTCAAGAAATTTTAAACGAATGTACAAATATAAACTGCTCCAAACTACGAAAAACGTACGGAATTTTCAAAAGTAAGACGGTAGCAATATTTAAAGGAAATTATTAAAATATTTTACCGATGAGAAAATAATTGTACTTTTAGGAAAGGTGTTTTTTACTTTCTCATATACGTTAAGAAAGTATTGTTATCGTGAAAAAATTCGACTTCGAGATTTTGATAGAAATACACGTTTTAGGTGTCCCTGAGTCCATAAAAGTGGTTTTCGCCATGCCGTCTGTCTGTCTGTATATCTCTTGAACACTCTATATGCTATCCAGTGACATTACAATGCACGCTAAGCTACCTTACCTACGCCTTCTGACGTCACGCCTCCGCCGCGATCCATTCAAACTCTTACTACAGCCTTACGGATAAAGTAAATCGAATGATATCTCACATTTATGGATAATATCATTCATAAAAGACATTCTGATGAGATAAACGATATTGCGCAATAATTAAGGGTACTTTATTCTTGGATATTTTGAAACAAGATTCGATTTACTCAAAAATGGCTCTAAGGATTTCGTTTAAAATCCATCCAACCGTATAGCCTGATATAAAAAATAATACTAACTTAGTCATATGTCCCAAAAAGTTACTATATATCGTCCAGTGGCATTATTTCTGTACAAGACGCTCAGCGCACCCGTCAGAGGTGAGAGTTAATTTCGGGGCAAAAAGTTTAGTGAGATCAAACCTATATACGTATATGAGAAAGTTTGTGCAATGTATATTGCGCCGTTTATTTAATTTTCCAATAAATACCATGTCACATATTTGCGCAGCTGTTTTCAGTTTTTCTCGGCTCTATCTAACTTTTTTAGGAAATCTAAAAAAATTCATTGTTTTTATTTCGGTCAGGTCAACATGTGTAAGTTGTACCAGTCAAAAAAAAATTGTCCTATTCGTTTGATGTCCTCCATAAATCCCAAAAAACTTGGTTCGAATACTTTTTAGTTGACATTTAAGCCGTAGCAGGTTCCGCTTTCGTTTATTTGATTCGCAGAACGAGTTTTTTTTCCCCGGTCGCGAAACAAAAATCTGACCTTCGTTTCGCGAACCGACCTTCCGCTTCGATTTTCCGTTTTAAAATCCCTCAGTTTTTTTTATTTGCCACCGCTTCCATCGCTGTTTCCTCGCAGTTTTCGCACTTGAACTTGCATATATTTCTTCTCTTAGGCCTTTGAGCTGTGGACCCGCTTTTAAATAACTTTTATATGTAATTTAGTATATTTATAAATTATTATTATTATTCTTAAAAATGCGACCGTAATTTATTTAGAAAAACTTTTGCCAACTTTGGGTTATGATCACAGGAACTTAGGTTTTTGAACCAGCCGCCTTACACCCTACGCCAACTCGCTTTCTAACAACACGCGCATTTACATATGTAGGTGATTATTATTTTTGCAGAGCGGAAATTTTGCTTGCAAGATTTTTCAGTTGGATTTTAAAAGAGAATAGGGTTGATCTGTCGACGCTAGATTTGTACTATTCTACGGATAAAGAGTTGAATTTTTACATAACTTACGTTATTTATAGAAACTTCGTTTCACCCAAACCTCGTAACGTTTCTTCCTCTAAACCATCTCTGCATTTCACCCTTACTTTTCCCTTCCCATAATTCCTTCGCTCGCTCCCGACCATCCCATTTTCCCGTTCCCTCCCCATTTCCATCGTTCTGACCCTCCCTCTACCACGCCTTACCTGCTTCTTCTCGGCTCTTCCATCTTTTTCTCACCTCCCTTGCCCATCTCCTTCAAAATCTTCCTCACCTCAACTCAACGCTCCTCAGTCCTCTCTCGAAATCCACTCGTCGGTCCCATCGGCCATATAACCCGACTCCGTTGCAATTTTTTTTTTCTTTTAAGCGATCGGGCAAGTTGGAACGTTTTTTAGCTTTTACACGTGCGGCCGTTTTAGGAAATCTCTCTGCGACTATTAAGGTCATAAAGTGGGAGTGGCCCACATTCGTTTAAACGCGTGACGTCAAACGTCGCTCGTAGTCGAAGACTACCGTAAAGAAGTGGTTGCCATGTTCCATCCGAGTTATTTTCGCCGTAAATGTCTCGTTGGCCGTAAACGCTTGCGGCCAATAAAATTGGTTATTAAAATTTGGACCCGTTTTCGTCTTCTGTTCGGTGATTGCACCGTTACAATCTAGGTTTCGTTGCGAATTAATTTATGACATGACAAACTTGGAGAGATAATATCTAGTCATTAGCAGTGAATCAACTTTATTCTCATTCGCCAGATGCCTGAATATTATCTTGATTTAGTCATCGAGTGGAGTAATAACTATGGATGTTAATACTCCGTTTCGAACTAGTGCGTTAGCGGCGTTATTGAAAACTATTATCCGAAAATTAATACAGATTTTCTTTATCACAAACACATATACATGATTGTTTAGCAGTTAACTCTTGCGAATCTTATCTGAATAAATTGTAACTTCGGTGGTATTTTGGCCTAAGTATTTGGGTTCCACAACCTTTTCGTTGCGATGAGCAGTAGCTTATTTTCTAGAATGTCAAGTGAGCAACATATATTCTAGTAAGAATAGAGATAATCGTACATAAATAATCTTTGAAACTATTACTGACGTTCTCCGATGCGTTTAAAAAGAAAACAACAGAACATTAAATTATTGATGGCAGGAAAAGTTATTTTAAGCATCGTGAAAAATCACAGCCAGACTCTCCACCACGTTGGGAACATTTGCCTCATATCACAACCTAGGTACGTATCGTTGTATCTCTTTACTAAAACACCTCTTCGGTGTAGTTTCTCACCGCAGACATGATTCCGCCGCATTTTAAACGCGGCGACGAAGTCATTTCACGCGAATCAAAACTTCACTTTTGGTTATTCGCATCTTTCGCTTGGTTGAAGCTGTCCATTTTTTTACGGCGATCGGAATTTGTACGATTCCTTTGACTTCTTTCGTCTTCTCCGATTCTTCCGAAGAGTTCTCCCGTGACTCACCCCCTTCCTTCCTACGCGTCCTCGCGCCTTCTCTCGGACACTTTATTTACACGGAATGTGTCGTTGGTACATACATCGAGAGGGATGAATCAGATGGGATAAGTTATTTCCTCTTATGATTTCAACACGGATTATCAGATTGTGGCTTTCTTTCTTTCTTTTCTAAAAAAAAGGAACGACTTCTTTTGCAGCATACCGCCGTAGAAGAAACATACGTGCTGCGCAGTCGTCGTTCGATGTCGCGCCGATGCAGGGTAGTTTTCCATGTTGTGGAAGTTTATTAAGTAGATAAACATGACGTTTTTAATGCATCTTTTGCCCTCTTACAGATCGAATACGCATATATGCCTGCAGGCATACATTGTACTTAATATATACCTACCGTTTGTCCGATTATAGGGCGATCTCGAACTATAAGGCGACCCCTTTATTTCAGAAACCACGCAAAAGAAAAAAATATTTTCGGGTTATTGCTGCTAATTTTTTATTTAAAAGCACCTGAACGGATGCATTTAATTTCTAGTGTAAATATAATTGTACGATAAGTTTCACGAATAATTATGATAAAAGATGTACATTTATTAGCTTTCGGGCATATACATTAAATTATTAGTTTTACTTCTTAAAAAGTTTAATACGGGATGAAGATATAAGCGCTGGCTCTGATGCAGGAGATTTATGGCTACTGCGCGTGCCATAAGCGGAATACTGAGTTCTAAGGAATAGACTATAGAACATAGAGGATTGAATTTTAGTGGGGCGAGAAGGAGAGGAATAGAAGATATCTTTGGTCACTTATAAGGCAAATATGGATTTGTCGGCTTACATTTTGAAAATAATCTCACTTTATAATCGGGCAACTACGGTAACTTCTATAAACAGTGTCTCACAAGTAATTTTGCATTTCTTCGTCCCATATGTTCCGTTGCTTGCGGTACAAATCCTTTTGATCTCCTTGACACCGTCCTCGTGTCGGGACGGAACAACTTGCGTTTCGCCGCGCACCTTGAAATCGCAATAATTGTGAGCGACGGTTCCCACAATTCCCGTCCGACGACTTGATCCGCGAAATCCTTCTCTTCTTTGTACTAAGGATGAATGATAACGGGCGTTGCAAGACTTGGAAAATCACCCATTCCGTCCTTAGCCCTTGACTCTTGTCATACTCTTTGGCCTTGCGCGTGACAGGTCAACGCCTCCCCTTAACATTTCAAATCGGAATTCTCTCCAGCTTTCGACGCGCCTTGCTGCAGTCAACTTTTTTTGTCTTGCCGCTGGCTTTCTCTCCTGTTTGGCGCGTTAGATTCTGCGGCGATATCGCTTTTGGAATTTATTCATTTAAATAAATTCTTCCGCTGAATACGTTGCTACCGCAATCTCGGGCGATCCTTGCTGTGCTTATTTTGAATACCTACATATAGTTATATATTTTTTACTTGTCTTTAACCTTTTCGTTAGCGGATCTTTCTTACTAAACGACGTGGCCAGAGCACGTTAGCAAATGTGAAGCAAATCTGCGTAAAATAAAAGAATTCTTTGTTCTATCGTTACGCCGCTGTGACGAGGATAAATAATTCCTAGTGTTACGAAAACTTATATTCAAGGGCGTGCTCTCGAAAGGATTTTTAATTTTTCAGGAGTTCTCTTAAAAGAATTAATATACAAAGCGATTGTCGAGTTTGAGAGAATTTGTAAATGATCTGAAAAAGTGCTAAGAAAAAGTCTTAAATGCAATTGTGCATTTTAGTATTGCTGCATTAAAAATGTGTCCGCAACAATTGACACGTCACAATTTTTTAATTTAAAGTTTCATCCGTGTTGTGCATTTATATCTACAATCCCAATATATATAATTTTGAATGTAAATTCGTACTTACGTAAACTCGACTGAACTAGGGGCCCCGACCCTGGCCTGGGGGGGAGGGGGCACGCTCTCTAGCGCTAGCTTACCATGTTGAATGGCGTTTTTAACGCGAGAATTTGATGCATTCTTGGTGGTTCGTAATGTTGCCGGTTTCGTGTAATTGGGTACCATTGACTTGGATAATATCGTAGCTTCGCTTCGCATCTATTCATGAAATTTCTTAAAAGAACTTTCCCGTTGAATTTCAACGGGCATCTCCCTAGTTGTAATATAGTCGGTAATTCTACTCGTTACTCAGACATGGCAAGGCGCGCAGTAATTCCTGTGCTTCGGATATTCCAACGTCACTGGGATACCGCGATCCGTTTTTTTCGGATAATCCCAGCTCGAAGTTCTTTTCGTGGAATCGTGTGCTCAGGGACGCATTAACGACTCTCTTCCCCTCGTCGTTTATCCTGGAGACTATTCCTGCGTCGGCTTCGCTCATATCCTGTCACTTTAACTCCAGACCCTTAAAGGATAAAAAAGTTTCCACTCCTGAATAACGACTTGGGTTCTGGGATATAAGTTCCCATCATCTGCTGCCTTTAGCCGACCGCCCTTATCTCCCATCTCTCCCTGGCGCTTCCAAGTGGGTCACGAAACACCTTCCATCCTCCTCCTCTCGCTCCCTCCCTCTCGCTCCCTCCCTCTCGCTCCCTCCCTCTCGCTCCCTCCCTTTTTTCCACCTCCCTTCACTTCGTGGTTGTTTTCCTGCATGGGTTTTTACTAGGTTGGCCAAGCCAGGTCCTTCCTAGGTTTAGGTTTTTCCCACAAATACCTTGTCTTTCTTTGAAGTTTTCCTGAATATGTACCCATTTATCTCTCACTGCCTGTATAAGTATTTTTTCATCTTAATCGTTTCTGATGTAATTTAAGGTATTTTAATGTAATGTAACATATCACTGACGAAGGGATAAATGTAAGAGTGGACCTTACGGTCTTAATTTTGCCCGAATGAAGATATATATCTATCCTCTCCTTCCTTACTCCCTCCTCCTATCACTCTCTCACTCCCTCCTCCTTTTCCTCACTCCCTCCCCCTCCCTCAATCCCTTTCCCTCCCTCAATCCCTTTCCCCCTCCCTCACTTCCTCCTACCATCCCTCTCTCACTCCTTCCTCCCCTCCCTCTCTCACTCCTTCCTCCCCTCCCTCTCTCACTCCTTCCTCCCCCCTCTCTCTCTCTCACCCGTCTTTCCTCTTTTCCTTCCTTATTCTCTCCCTTTCCTTCATCTTTTAATCGCTTCTCGTCTCATTACTATCCCAGTGGCGGATTTGCGCCTCCTGGGGCCCTTGTCGCTAAACAATTGGGGGTCATACAATCTAAATATAGCTATAGTGAAACCTCTTCTAAAAACTACCCTCCTATGTGACCCTTCTAAACGATCTTTTTTCTATGGAATCGTAGGTGAGGTTCCACTGATTTTCAAATCGAGATATTTAGTGTACCTACCTGAGATTATATATACAAGCATTTTTTCGGAGCCCCTTATATCACGGGGACCCTGACGCGCGCCAAGTGCGACCTCCCTTAAATCCGCCGCTGGTCTCTCTCAATTTTTCATCTCGTATTTCTTTCTCTATACTGTATTGCACTTAAATTCCTCCTTCCCTCTTTCTGTCTCTTTGCCTGCTTTCATTTCCCACTCTCCTCCTCTGCTTCTTCCCTCTCACCATCCTATCTCTTCCCCATTTCTGTATCACCATCCGTTTGCCTTCTTCCCTCTTTCTCATTCTCTCTCTCTCTCTCCCAAACCCCGCCTCCTGCCTCGTCCACTCTCCTCTTCCATTTATCCCGTCACTCTTCGCTGGACCTCTTCTTCCGGCTCCTCCCATTTCCCTTCCTCCCATTTCCCTACCTCCCCTCACCTCTCCTCCTATCTCCCGTTGCCCTATATTCCACCCGTTTCTACTCCCTGTCGACTGGAATAGACAACACCTCCCCTTTCTACCACCCTCTCTCCTCTCTACCATCCTCTCCCCTCTCTACCACCCTCTCCCCTTTCTACCACCCTCTCACCTCTCTACCACCCTCTCACCTCTCTACCACCCCCACCCCCATTTCTACCGCCACTTATCCCTCTGCTTTACAGCCTGTGGTAATTTTATTTATTTTTTATTGTCGGAAGGCCCTTTTACAGCCTCACTGACATTTTATTTCACAGATTGCGAGAGGTTTTTTTTTACAATATCTCCCAATTTGTTTTTAACTCATTTATTTAATTATTCCATAGGATGAGACACATGATTGGATTAATTATGTAATCTTGTCTACGTTATTTGTGTTGTTTGACTTTCTTTCTCGTATATGATAGTTGTGTGAATAATGTTAAGGCGATAATAGTCCAAGAGGCTGATTCGCCACCTAACACACTCCCTTCTCTGCCACCCCACCACCCTCTATGCCACCACACTCCCCTCTCTGCCAGTGTTACCACCGACAAAAAATTAATCTGCTAGTTCTTTGTGAAAAATCCTCCAGATTTAGACTAAAATAAGCTAAAGCGCTGCTGAAAAAAGCAACGAAATAAATACTTTAGAATTGGAATTTATTATTGAATTAAAAACTTTATTTTTAAAGACATGAAAGAAACTCTTTAGAGTAAAAATTCTTAAAAGTGAATAGAGAAGAAGAAAGAAAAAATGAACGGATTTTGAAAGAGAATATTAAAATAATTGAAACTAACCTCTTAGATATATGTAAATGCAACGCCGATTCTAAATTTGGTACGTTTTCAATTTCAATAGAGTAATTAATACCTGTTTTCTTAAATGGAAATACAGAGAAATCAATATACAGGGTACAAGGGGTTTAAAATTTCTTAATAATACATTTCCTAGAAAAGCTAGCTGTCCCGTCCATCTGGAGACTATTAGGGTTCCAGGGTCATTTTGCTTTACCCGCTGCGAAAAGAGACGACAAAGACCCTGACGCATCCCATTTTTCCATTCGGTGTGGTGTGTCTTCTGGTCACCATTTCGTTGGGAAATGGGACGAGAGAATGAGGTACAGAAGGACAAAAGAGGAATAGTGAAAGAAACGAGCTTCAGTAATTCGTAGAGGGAAATGAAGGAACGAAAAATTAAACCATCCGCCAATACGTATTTTTTTGTCTCAATCAAAGTACCCTAGTTTGGGAAACCTTGCTTTAGAAATTTCAATTTTCGTTAAATTAATTAAATAATCCAGAAAACCCGCTATCCGCTATTTAACATAGCTAGATCTAGCGGAAAATACCCCAAATTGGAAACACTGCTCTCTGCTATCACATTTCCCTCTCTACCACCACACTCCAATCTCTACCACCCCGTCCTTTCTCTAACACCCCCTCCCTCTCTGCCATCCCCTCCCTCTCTGCCACCCCCTCCCATCTCTACCACCCCCCTCCCATCTCTACCACCCCCCTCCCATCTCTACCACACCTCTGTCCTCTCTACCACCCCCTCCGCCCCTCTCCCCTCCTCTTCTTTGGCCCAATGCAGCCGCCACAGGCCGAGGAGATGGAAGAGAATAGTCAAGATAAGTGAAACTGGATGCATGAGAGAGTTTTCACTTGAGTCCGACTGCCGAAGGGACTTAAGAGATATACGCCGCGGATAACTGCTTTCGCCTCGCGCCATTTCTAACCTTTTAAAGCGTTCGCTTTGGGCTCAGTTGCTTCTTCCGATCGAATCATCCGAGCAGGACCCATAGGTCGGTACCATATACGGTCGTTTTTTTCATCGCAAATTCTCGTCGACATATTTACCCCGTAAGAGAGATTTTTTCGACGAATGATCTTAGTTTACTTTATTATTAAAATAATTTTTTTAAATAAATAATACGTGTTATATCAAACCCCAGCGCCGTTTGCCCATCATTGACATTGGCGCTCAAGCGGGAATGGCGGCAAATCGAGGTACATATCGTATATGCTTTCTCTTTGTATTCATAGAATGGACGTTTTGTTCACAACGATTAATGGGCAGTGGGCGGGGGTGGCGCTATATAGGAGGGCGCTAAATCGGGCTCTGTTTAAAAGAAATTTTTAGTGCTTTTCGTCATTGCTGTAAAGTACTATTATCTTCGTTATGTCCGCCTGCATATGTCAGGGAAGAATTGGCGGAACCGATTTCAACAAAATTTTGTACATAGAATTTGCACATGAATTAATGACAAAAATGACATATTTGGACCGGATGGGCTCAGCAGGGATGCCACAATTGCAAAATAAAACCTTTTGGTAATTATGAATTTGGAACCGATTTCAACCAAATTTTGTATAAAGGAGGCGTGCTGCAATAAAAAATGACAAAATCAAGATTTTTTCTATAGATATATAAAGCAGGGCTGCCACAATATGAGGAAAAATAATTTTCTGATTTCAAAGCAAATACATTATTATACGCTTATACTACCGCGAATTGACGAAAAGCGCATCTGTACTACGGGAAACCCGTGTACACCCCTACTTGTTTTATTTTAAATATCCATTTTCCCACAGTTTTGTTTACTGCAGATGGCAGCTAGTAAGACGTCCCCAAGGATTTTAGCCGACATTTTTATTGAGACGCGAATTTCTTTCTTCCGGCGCAATAAATGCAATAATGCACTTACTGCAGAACAATATTGTCTTTAAATTCCATGAATCATTTAACAACGGCCGTGAAGAGAATTTTCTTCATAACGCCGTCGTGTCGAATTAATGAAGTGAATTCAGATGTTACCGGTATATAATAACAAAATATTCGTTAAAAACATAATTCTTATGTTTATTGGTATTCCCTTAGGTTAAATTGACAGCGGTAGAGGGTTTTCGATAAGCTGTTTCTACACGATTGAAAGCGAAGGTATTTCATTTCTCTGCACGCGGATATATTGATTTCTAGCTACTCTTAGGGCAACTTATAGTCGCAAACTCTTTTGTCGCATATTCCTTAGTCTCTTTGTATAGAATAGCGGACAGCGACGCATATGTTATACTTTCAACCCGAATATATGTTTTTGGAATACCACCAAAGCCACCTGTTGAGCATCTCGGGACATTTCCCGTCCTATTCTGTTAGCTGGAGTTAATACGTGCGCGCTCTGGGAGAAGGCCTCGCGCTCTTCGTTTCTTCTCTTGCGCTGCGGGCATGGGCGCGCCTGCCCAGAGAGACAGAGAGAGAGAGAGAGTTGTGTGGAATGAACCCAAAAAGGGCGGAGAGGGCGAGTGAGGTTGGCTGGCTGTCCCGTTCTTTCTTCGAAGTGAAACGGGCAAGAGGAGCTGCTTCCTGTCAATCGTGGTGGCCCTCACTTCCCCTATCTCTCCCTCTCTCTCTCTTCCTTTCTCTCTCTTTCTCTCCCTCTTCCTCCCTCTCTTCCTCTCCCTCCATCTCTTCCTCCCGTCCTCCTTCCCTCCCTCTCTCCCTTGTCTCTCTCTCCCCCTCCCTCCTTCCCTCCCTCTCTCTCTCTCCCCCTCCCTCCTTCCCTCCCTCTCTCTCTCCCCCCCTCTCTCTTCCTCTCCCTCCCTCTCTCTCTCTCCCTCTCTCTCTCTCCCTCTCTCTCGCCCTCCCTCTCTCTCGCCCTCCCTCCCTCCCTCTCGCCCTCCCTCTCGCCCTCCCTCTCGCCCTCCCTCTCGCCCTCCCTCTCTCCCTCCCTCTCTCCCTCTCGCCCTCCCTCTCTCCCCTCTCGCCCTCCCTCTCTCCCCTCTCGCCCTCTCTCTCATGGTTAGGTGGAAGAGAGGGCTACTTAGCCTCAACCTCGCCAATAAAGACATTTTTCTTTCTTTCTCTCCCTCCCTCTCTCCCCTCTCGCCCTCCCTCTCTCCCCTCTCGCCCTCCCTCTCTCCCGCCCTTTCTCCCTCCCTCTCCACCTCCCTCTCCCCTCCCTCTCCAACTCCCTCTCCCCTCCCTCTCCCCTCCCTCTCCCTCTCCCCTCCCCCTCCCCTCCCTACCCTTCCTTCTCCCCCTCCCTCTCCCCCTCCCCTCCCTCCCCCTCCCTCTCCCTCCCCTCCCTCTTCCTTTCCCTCCCTCTTCCTCTCCCTCCCTCTTCCTCTCCCTCCCTCTCCCTTTCTCTCTCTCTCTCTCTCTCTCCGTTTGCTCTTCTCCGAATAAGGAAACAAGGCCGAAGGGTTCCCCCACAACACTTTCTTCTTCCCCTTAAAAGAGGGATTGTGTAGTTAAAGACAGCGTCTCTCTTTCATCCTCCTCCGATATCGTAGGTGTGCGTGTGCTTCCCTCCTCTGCTCGAGAATAAAAGCTCTTTCGAGGAGTGTTGGAGATGTTTTATGTTTTGCTCCCTTTATCCCCATTTTCTGTCCTTGAACGTCGTCTTTCTGTATATTTTGACGCCTGATGTGTTTATTCTCATAAGCGTGTTATCTTACGGGAAGCTAAGCGGCAAGTTTCGATTGAGATAACGTCTGGTGAAGTCACAATGTTAGTCGGTGTATCATTTTTTAACTTTCTAGGTCTCGAGAAGGGTTTCGATGATTGATGCTGGACAATATTTAGTTTTTTATTTTTGTATCGTGTATCGCGCTTATTTTTTTACTGTAACTTGGTTTGTTTGAATCAAGTATGATCACGGAGGTAGGAACTAACGTTAACTTAAAATCTCAATTAAGTTTTTTATTTATTTTAAGGCAGATGTTATCGCGTGTTTGTAACGCTGCAACGATGGTTCGATCATTAAAATTCGGTATATTCATTGCTATATCTTATTGGTCTCTTCCTGTTTGATAGTAGAATACATTTATAGAGCTGCTGGGCAATGAACAAATCCGTTTGAACGCCAAGGATATATATTTTGGAGAATTTTATGAACAGCGAAGCGTTCGATCACATTCATTATCTCGCGAAACGCAAGAGCGAATCTATAACGGAGGCAAAAGCGCATTTTTCGGGTTCGTCGAATCCATTAAAAGTCGGTCGATTCTCAAGAGAAAGCCGCCTTAATCTTTCTATTTTTAAGTACCTCCGGTGTTTGGTCCGATACGCTTTCTTTGGATTGAATTTCCATCGTTTGACTTAATAAACTACTCGAAATGTTAGGAATTCTTGTCCTCTAGCTTCGCGTAGCTCTCGGACTTCGGATACTTTTCTTTCTGGGAATTTATTTTTAAGCACGTGAGGTATGTATCCGTTACTTAAACTAGTGGCTTGCCCGTTGCTACGCAATTAAAAAAAGTAGTACACTTTGCTTTTATAATTAATATATTTTAGGATAACATAAAAGGTATGAATTTAAATTTATTTAAAATTTAATTAAATAAAAGATGACTCGATGACCATATTCAAATCAAAATCATCAATCAAATTAAATAAAGAAATGAAATATAAAATTGAATAAAAAACGTGACCCAATCGAGATAGAACCCAGGACTTCATATTCGCGAGTCGACGCCTTACACTGTCACCCGGACCCCTCCTCGTTTATGTTGATTCAAATTGCTATTCAAATTGAGTGTCATTCAAATGACCTTGCCTCAGATGGAAATTCGACAAATTATATATAGATGCGCACACGAGTTTCATCAATTTATTTCATTTTTTTTTCTGGGTCATTTCTTTCTTAATGTATGTACGAGTTCATTAACCTTTCCGGTTGCGACGAAGTCGGTCGGTTTGTATGTGATCTTGCGATGCAGGGACATTCGTCCGCTTCACCCGCAGAAGCGGAACGGAGATTCGTTAAATTTTGCACGCGCTCCGTTATTAAAAAACGTGGAGTACGGCTCGCCTCTCAGGAACGGATGTTTTTCATACTAATGGGACACCGCATGGGGAGGCTAATGTTGAAACTTCTGGTTTTTTTTAGATCAAGCTCAAAGGCTGCCTAAAACTTCAAACGATATGTTGCTTTTTTATTATTCTTGGGGCATTAACATTTCCGCCTGATTTTATTCTGTAACAACTACGAAGGAAACTTCTAGAATTCATATTCAAATTGCACTAGCTATCCTTTGGATGCCATGGCGCTATGATATGACATATTCTATTCATCATCATCATCATGCTTCTGTCCGAAGACAGGTTTTAACTGAATCGCTGCCTCCATTTCTCTCTCTCCCTAGAAGCCTCTTTTATACCTCTATAAGTATTATATCCCTGCTTTATATTATCTAATATTCCTATTCTTTTTCTCCCTCTTCCTCTTCTTCCACTAATTTTTCCTTCTAAGATCGTCCTTTGTAAACACTGTCTTCTCAATATGTGCCCTATCCAATTTGCTTTTCTTTTCCTGATTGTTTTTATTAGCGTCCTTTCTTCTCCCACCATTTCTAATACTTCTTCGTTTCTCTTCCTCTCTGTCCATTTCACTTTCATCATTCTTCTCCATACCCACATCTCAAAACTTTCTAAATATTTTTCCTCCTTTCTCTTTACCGTCCACGTCTCTGCACCATAAAGAGCTATGCTCCATATGTAGCATTTTGCTAATTTCTTCCTTGTTTCTAAATTTATTTTCTTGCTTGTGAGAAGCTCCTTCTTCTCGTTAAATGCTGCTTTTGCCATTGCAATCCTACTTCTTAACATATGTTAATTTGAGAATGATTTTTCTGCACTTTTATCTTTTTATGAACCTGAACAGTTTTTTTTCGAGTTAGGGCATGACGGTAATTGCAGTCTCAATTTTGCTTTCTTATTATTTTTAAAACGCACATTATTTCCTAAAAATGCGATCAAGCCTCTTTTATTTTGCGAAATTGATTGAAACTACACGGCTCTTGGAGCCATCGTATTCGAAAGGCACGAGTGTTTATGACGTGTTCCCATGAGTAGATATTTGAGCCGCGAATTAATTGAAGAAATTTCTTTTATGAAATATGATATGCAAATTTAAACTATTTTTGAAGTAAAATAGTCTGTTTTTTTTTTAAATTGCGTTAAAGATTTTCAAAAGGTTAAGTTTTCTTTATTTAACGCGATTCGACAGTTTTGTTCGAACTTTTCCACGAACAAGGTTTTCTTTAATCGTAGAAAAAAATTTTCGGTTGCCTCATTCTTCTCGAATACAATACGAAGTACACCTTCGGTTAATTTTTTTAAAAGTAGAAAATGGGAAACGTGCCATCTTCTCTCGTCTCGACGGCGGTGTAGTCCATGCCTTATCTCAATGTTCAAACAGCAGCGAAATAGTTATGGGCGATTCGTTGCAAACGACCCGTTAAGGAGTCTGCGTGGATCCAATCTGATAACGCCGGGGGCTATCTTTGGGAGCGCCACGGCCTCCTCATATGTTTGTACTTCCCCGTTAAATGCGGTGGAAATGGGCGTATTTCTCGGGTTTTCTTGCGAAACTATCATCAAGAGATCAGATGTTTGGGGGAAGATAGGTTTTTCTTTTCGCGGTCGCGAATCTAACGCACCTTTGCTCCTTAAGGTTTTTAATCGCTCCATAGGACTCTTTCCATCTGACCCCTTCCGCTTTGTTCCAGGGACGCGAACGTTTTCCGCTCTTTCATCGCGTTTGTTCGTGTTTATTCGTGCGTTTTCGTTTCGTGTCATTTACTGCAGAGAACGCATCGCTCATTGACGGAGCCCTTATAATTCCCGGAGCTTAAAAAAGTGGTGGGCGGAAGTGAGGAAGGCGTTTCCGGTCTTGGTCCAGCCTTGGCATTTCGACCTCGCCGAAAAATGTCGCAACTCGGACGGGTTGTAAAGAACTGACGCTTAATTGGCTTTTCGGAATGCGTGCTTGGTTCTGTGGCGTTGTTTATTTTTGTCGCCCGTCACGTGACCGATCATTTCGACCTCAGGCTAAATTGCTCGGAGCGTGCTTAGAATTCGCGATAAATTTTGTAAAATTGCCGACTAATAAAATTGCATGAAAACTTTGCCATCGTAACGGTTTTTAATGAGGCTTATTTTCATGCGTAGTGTGAGGAACGATTAAACCGTTTCAATTGTTTATTGCAATGTGTGTACGGGCGGTTGTGAAAAATCGGGCTGAATTGCCTAAAAATTCGGCGAAAAGAGATCGTAGTCCTCTTTGAGTACCTTTCATTCAAGTTTCTTATTTGGTCGTATTGCAGCATTGTGTCACCGAGGGCAGACCAAACTTGTAAATTACTAGTACCTTAACCGCAGCGAAATTTTCATTTTGGTCGGTCGATATTTGAGAGTGCGTATATCGCGACCTCTGAAGAATATGAATGACCTCGGGAGAATTGCTTAGTTAGCAAAGAAAGGGGTTCTCGGCTCTTGCGTCTCTGGCGGTGGCTGAGTCAGGGTAAAGACGCTTGCTTTCAAACGTCATCAAAGGGGAGCTAGCTTATCTCCTTTTCCTTCCCATTGTAATTGCAGCCGGAGAAATGGACCGCGATAGTCTCAATCGCACCAACAGACGGAAGTTGGACGATAAAAAGAAAACCGACCGCGCATATCCTCAGGTTTTTCTATTTAGATGCGCGATCGAAGGTTAGGACAATAAACCCAGATATCGATGGCTTACCTAATATAATATTGGAATTTATTATAAAGTTGAAACAAAAAATTCGCGATATTTATTCCCGCGATTTCTTTTTCTGGGTGTTCTTCCACGAAAAGCTCATAAGTGTCACTGGAGAAGGCGAAAAAACGTTGCTGGGTCATTCTGACGACGATCATCTCTAATTAATGGTCTGGCACAACTCTGCGCCCCATTAAACGATATATATATATATATATATATATATATATATATATATATATATATATATATATATAACTAAAGGAAAAGAAAAGGTAGTGATGAGGGTGGCAACAAGGTGTTGAGGGAAGCCCAGCGGACACTTACCAAGTTGAGGAGGACCAAGCTGGCAGGCTGCTGGGGGCGTCGAAGAGACACGTGAAACACGAACACAAAAAGACTATATATATATATATATATATATATATATATATATATATATATATATATATATATATATATATATATATATATGGGCTCCGCCCATGGCGCCTAAGGCCGCCGACCCTTTCTATTCGCTCTGCTCGGGTAACTTGTCCCTTTGATGTCTCATGTTTTTTTACATGAAGGACGGTTTAGGTGTCACGACTTCCGCAGAGGAGACGCGAAAAATAGCATATATGCATTTTTGTAGGGAGGAGTTGTCTATTCGTTATAGCTGAAATTCTTTCTAAGCAACATCTTTGAATTTATTTTTTTGCCAAAATAATCGCGGTGAAACCTCTGTTCGGCGATCTCTGACGGCTTCGAAGAAAAGCGTTCGTTTAAGAATGGCGCTCGTTGAAAAGGGGAGGAAATTAATTGTGTCGGCCCAATGGAGTTGTCGGGAGCGTGGTCGTTAAATACTTGGCGTCGTTGAATTTTTCAATTAGTCGAGAGATACTAAAATGGTTTTAGCCATAAAAAAATATTTCTTTCGGTTCGCCCATCCAAGCAACGCTCACTTTTTGACATACATCTCCAGCCATAAAATTGTTCCATGATCTCTGACCTTGAGCCTGTATAAAATCGTTGTAGTATAGCAACAGTAGTTTACCTAGGTCATCTATGGAAATCAATCCATTAGGCGAGCTCGATAGCTCTTTTCAATTTTTCTTTTTCCATATTCTCAGGACTCCATCTATCTGGCGCTAAATTTGGATGAGGGGGACATTATTTTCACTCGTTAAAAGTAATTGAGATTAAAACTGGTGTATTTTGATATAATATTATCGGTCTAAAAATGAGATATTATAACATTTTTCGTCGAAAGACTAACGTCTTTCACCATTACAAGCGTTAGTTCGGATATTAAGCGGAAAATGGCTCGTGCCCCTACGGATAAATGGTACACTCCCGAATACGTAGGCGGAACTAGGTCGCGACCCATATGATGCACCTAACGCAGTCCTAGTTCCTGCTGCGAGCGCAGAAATTCAGCTCCTGCTCCATTTCCGCGGGAATAAGGCACTAAAATCTAGGTCAAAAGCAATCCTACCGCCGCCACTCCGCTACGACCGTAATTGCATAAACTTTAAATGAGAAATTGCCTCTCTCTACTTCTTTCCGGAAGGCTCGCCATGTTTTATTGTCTTCTCTCTTGTAGCTTTACGTCGTATCGATTTTTTGTATCCCCTCTCTCTCTCTCTCTCACTCACTCGCGCCTTTGTTTTGGGGAGCACGGGGGGCGGGGTGGTAATTTGATTCGAACGTAGTCGCGCTCGATGACGATACGCGGAAATGCTTAACTCTGTGTGTGAGGGAGGGCATTTCCGCCAAAGCTTTATACTTGGGCCCCGGCTCAATACGTAGCACAATTATTGATCCCGGCGTAAATCGGTTGAGTAGAGCCGTAGATAGGTCAAGGACGGATGTGAGTGAGAGATATAGAAGAGGTACTTTGAGAATGTCGAGAGCAGATAAAGCGGAATAGGTGAGGTGAGGAAATTACGAAGGTGTATGCATGGCGCGGGAGATAAGATTTTGCGACTCGCTAGTTTGGAATGTGAAATATTCACTCCATGCAGCGTTTTTTAAAACTATTCATAGTTCGAGTGTGGGTAAATTGGGATTTATGCGAAAATGACGCCTTCGATGTGTTTTTTGTTTCTTAGGCGTGTTGTTTTTTTTACCGATAAAGTTTGTAAATTTTCCCTTTTTTGCAAACTCAAAAATATTTTTCCCCGTTTAGATCTTTGTTAATTTTCTCCTCCCCGCTTATTTTAATGGGAAGACATTTTCACGAATTTCAGGTGCGCTTATTTTTTTGTCAAGCGTTTGATTGTCTCCTGCTCTTAATTCGAATCGACTGCTTCCTAATACTTTTCAATAAATTTTCAGGTAAATTCATTTTTTTGTTCCTTTGAAACTTGATTATTTCTATGACATCAGAATGGCGTCCGACTTGTTAGTTTATTATATGATTATTATCTCTCATCCATGATGCGAGTGCTTCAGTTGCTCCGACTTATTTGGGACCTCCAAATTTTAGTGCAACTATTCCGTATTATAATTATTCTTTTGATTAAAATTCCAATCCTTGGGAGAATTTTTCTCCTTTTCTCGAGGCAGCAATATTTAGTCAAGTTTGTTCACCTGGTTCGATTGTGTCTACTGATATCGGTGAAAGCGCGATGCCAAGAGGACATTGATACCGATAAACGTGAAAAGAGCACCGAAGAAATAATAAAAAGGGCGCAGGGTCCGGCAGAACGACTTGGTTCGAAGAGCTTTGTCATCCCTACGAAGGGCGTTGCCGTGGGAGACGGAGAAGGGAAGTATTTTATTTCGGATGCTCCTTCTCTTTGAATCGCTTCTCGGAAATGTATTTTTCCTTAATCGGAACAAATAGGCGTTTCCCACGCGTCTTCTGCGCAAGTCACATTTGGCGAGAAATGGCGTCTCGCAATTTAGGTCGGACTATTTCTATGAATTAGACTCGAGGTGAAAATTTTAAGTTTCTTTGATTTTTAACCAGAAAAATATTTCCGATATTTACGTGCCCCTACTTCCGTAATAAGTTCTTTAACATAAACAGGTTTCCCCAATTACGTGTGTTATAATGGATTTATGACAAACACATCTATGCCCTCGGCAAGATTCGAACCCGCGGCCTCTGCATTTGGAGCTATACACGCTAACCTCCTCTACCAAGGCCGACGTATACCCCATTTTGAATTCTTTCGTGATGTCCTCTCGAAGTAAAAGTTAAAAAAATTGGAACCCTGCCTAATTTATATTTGCGATGCCTCGAACGAGATAGAAAGCGATCATCACGAGGTATCGTGACGAAAACGCACGAGCGTCGCGTTACTTTGGAATCCGTGATGGACGAGTCGTAAGTCGAGACCGTCTTGGCATCGGCGGCATTTTCCTCTTGGCGTGGCAATGGCATAGGTGTAATATTCGAAGCCATTCATCCAGAACGTCGCGACTCCGACATAACATTTCTTCTCCATCCCAGATACGTACTTCGCCGCTACAAAATTTCTGCACCGGGAGGAGTTTTTCCTAGGAAAATATACCTTTTTAAGGTGTTGGATTTCGTTCTAAATATGCGCTCTACGACTGTCGCAGAGTTCCACTCTTCTCCAAATCCTCGGTATCTCCTTGCGGGAGAAGAGATTTATCGTCGAATAGGATGTGGAGCAGGCCTCTTCTAAAATGCATTCGTGTCTTTTTTTTTACGAGATGGATGTTCCGGTACGCGCAACCCGGCAAGGACTATATATCATTCCGGACAGTCTATGCTGGATGAAAAATGACTACTGTTGGAAATGTCTTTCGAATGCATCGGGAGTCACGAGACTCCTCTAATAACGAATGTCGGGGAGTTTTTTTCGTGTTACCCAACATATCAGCTATTTTTTCCGAGGTCGATTTTGAATCTCATTTAACTCTTTCGCTATCGTTCGAGGATCTACGTTGCACGTCACTCGTTTGAATAAGATGCCTCGACAAACATTTTTCATTACTCGGCTCTTTCGGGTTTTTTTCGTGTCAATATAATTCTATTTAAATTTAGAATGAAAGCGACCGTGACGATCGGAGATTATCCAATCTTTTTACGCCACATCGACTTGATTTATTTGTCGAGTTATACTTTTTCCGCCGCAGTTCATTCATCCATTCTTAGATTTACCGTGACGACGCTTTCCATACTCGTTCACATGTCTACCGCCTCCCACGATTCATCTCACGTAATAGTTAATTGGTTCGCCTTACCCGCTTGAGTGAACGATGGTCTTCCGTCTGGGATGTTCCATCCGTCGCCCGTTTCGCGTCAAACCGTTCTCGTCGCGCGTTCCATCCCCCGCAATGCAATAAGCGCGTTTGACGTTTCTCCCGGGAACTCGCGTGTTTCCCTGCTGGTGTCTTTGCGACCGGAACAGATGCACTCGCGTGGCGAGCGTTCAAGGGTCGGTTTCCTGTCTCTGCGGTTTCCGCGAGAATGTCCTCGAGTCGCCTGCTCCCCCACCCCCTCCCCACGCCGCCCCTTATCTCTCTCGTGTCGCTGTTTCATCAAGCAAAGGGCGGTGCCTTCTTAGATCTCCTTCCTTTTGAGCTTGCGGCTGCATAAATATAATTACGTTCTATCCTAGCGTTTGCATTTCCTCAGGCCGATGGGTAATTATCTCCGGCAGTATTTATTCAGAGCCTTTCATTTCCACTCTTATTTATATCTTTTAATTTATTTTTGCTTGTTTTAATTTCGTTGATTAGACCATTCTTCCTACCCATTACTGCCAAATATATACATTTTTAAATCCATCGAGATTACAATGAGCTTATTGGTTGCCTAATAAACGATATTGTTGCTTACCCGTTGCGTTATCAGTGCAATTCAGAAACGTCAACTTAGGTAAGAAGAAAAATCCTGAACTTGACCAAGAATCGAACCCGGGTCTTCCGCTGTGGGAAACCCGGGTTCGATTCTCTATCAAGTTCGGAATTTTTCTCCTCCTCTAAGTTACCATTTGTGTTAAGCATTATGTGTTCGTTAATAAAAACTCTATTTGCCTGCATTCCATCTTGTCCGGTGCTATTCATTTTTCCTCTTTCCTGTTTATCTTCGTATCGTGCCTCTGTATACGTATGCCCGTACATGTACGCATTTGACCGCGAAAAACCAGCGCAAACATTTAAAGAGTACAAAATCGCCGCTACTTGACTGTAAGTTTCTCCTCTTCAAACTACATGGCGGTCGTTGCTCCCGAAGAAGATTAAAACGAGGTCCGGCTCTATTTATCGGACCAGCATCCGGAATTCTACGAATTCTAACCCTCCCCCCACTCACGCACAGCAATCGAGACTCTATGGCTAAGTTAACCTAAAAGGTCAGCGGTTAATGGGAGGAAGTTTGGAATAGCTTCCATTATCGTAGGCGTGAAGGTATGCTGTCTGGAGGACACATATTTCTTGTCGCGTGGCTGTTGGATTATTCGGGCAATTAAGCGCGTAACCAATCGTTTCGACGGATCCACTTTATATCCGCGTGCGCGTGAGTGCGTGCGCGCCCCCACCTCTATTCCCTCCTCCCTCACCCCTATCTTCCCCTCCCTCACCCCTATCTTCCCCTCCCTCACCCCTATCTTCCCCTCCCTCACCCCTATCTTCCCCTCCCTCACCCCTATCTTCCCCCCTCCTCTACCCCTATCTCCACCCCAGTCTATCCGTGCGTGCGTTACTAGGGAACTGGAATGAACTGCATTCCGTAGAGACGGTCGTTTCCGATCGGAACTCGGTTTCCCAGCAACATGCGTCCGCTGTTCTACATTCCCCATGAATGCCGGTCTCCCTCTTTCTTTCTCTCTCTCCGTGTCTCCATCTCTCTTTCTTCATACTTCACTACACTGCTTAGGATAAGTCCCACCTCGAATTCCATCTTTTTTATTAATCGGGTTTATTTCATAACCGATTCCCGAAGACTTGAATCTCCCGAGAATAACATATTCTCCGGCAATGATAGAAAATCTTATCGTAATATGCAGCAATATGGTCTCGCATCGTTTCGGAATATTCCTAAACATTAGTATTAACATTAACTCTCTCGATACTGATCTAAAAAAACTAAGGCGAAACACGGGGCATTTGATTTTCAGCTTTAGTCTAGTATTTATAAATTACTTGAATCGCCATAGCAGCCAATATGGCACCAAAGTATCAAAACGCTTTTGTTTTGGCGCTAAAACGGTAATGTGGCTCACAAAAGACGAGAATAAATCGATTGCATAGACACCCGTAACCTATAAATCCCAGCAGACCTTTTAGGTGTATTTGTGTGTGTGTCTCAATAAGAGTTAAATATATTCACTGACAGTCCTTGTCATTGGCCGATTAGATAGTCACGTTTGATTGGGATATTTATTAGGAATGACGGAAGCGCGGAAAATGAAGGCAGAAGCCCGTATGCAGAACCCTGATTACGCACTTAACCCGGTCAGATTGATAGGTGGCAGATGTGAATTGCATCGATTGCTCTTCAGCGAGATAGAGATAGATTGAGATGAAATGCGTGCAGTCTTTAGTTCCCTTCGCTTGATAGCCGTCTGTCATTCGATTATTAGTGGAGCTTATCCATTACTACGGGCAACCGCGTTCGGTTTTGACGTCTGTTAGCCCTTCAGCCAGAGATTTCAATTCTGCGCTCTTTTATGGGGTGCATTTGAAAGAAAAAATAGCTCGCGAAGGTTATTGTGTTTTTTATTCACGGCGAAATTTCATTTTCTTTCAAACTCGCCATCACCGCCCGTTGTCCCGTCTTTGCTCTCTTCTTTGCCAGAAGTTAATTACGCTGTGCCTAATTTCTTTCAGGAATTTATTGACGGCTAACAGCTTTAACGAAATTAAAATATCGGCTAATTTTTGAGTGATTATACTTTGCTCTTTTCGAATGTGACATATTTCATTTCGCGTAAAAAATGTGCCTATGTTATCTTTTTTTTATTTTTCTCATTCTGTCTATTCTTTAAGTAGAGGGTTTTGCGTGTCTAAATATATTATTCCAAAAATTATTTTGTGATAGATATTTTACATTATTAGTATCCACATATCAAAATTTTTTGCCTAATATTTTTTCGCTAAAGGCGCCGATTGAATTAATTAATTTATTACAAGCTTTGAAGTGGTTGACTGACGAAACAATTTATGCTAGTAGATTGGACTAGTTTTCAAGAAATAAGTAAATGCTAGTAGGAATCAAAAATTAAGTTCGAGAAGAGAACTTGTTTTACCTCGAAAGTTCTTTTGGTGACGCACAGACCCAATGTTGTAATTTTATATATTCTGGATTATTCCTGATATTTATTGTCTATGTGCAGCGCATTCTTGTTTTGTTTAACATTTCCAGACATTTTTGAAGTATGTACCATTTAAGTTCTGCCTCTACATTTTCAAATAGCCTTCAGAAATCGCTGCCCGGCGTTGAGTTATTTATACTCATTAGTAATTGAATTAACTTCTCCCCTAAAAGGACACAATTATTAAAGCGTTACATTAAAAATTCTTTTTGGTGCAATTAAACTTTTCTTCCGCAACCGAGCATTTAGGTTATAAATATAATTAAGATTTCTAATACAACAAAAATGAGAGCGTTTTAAATTGCCTTAAGTGTGAAAATCTCCTTATTTATGGTCGTTGCCGACTTTTCCATTGTTATTTTAACAATACTGTGAGAAACCTATATAATAAAACTTTCCATCTACCGGATGCTTTATGCCCTCATCGTACCGTGACCTCTTTAAAAAAGACGAAATTTTTCTTCTCCTCTGTGAGGCGTGCAGCGCTGTAATCACAAGAGCACGATTAATAGTTGAACTCCTTATGCTTAAAACAGCGATTCTTGCATAGAATGTCACAATGTAGAGCAGCACACGTCAAATTCTTATTATCATTTTGTCGCGCTGTCGTCGTCAAGGGCAACCGTATTGTTGCTATCTTCACGAGATTATGTATACCAAATTGGATTTAGATGCGGCACAGCATTTCGTGTTAGCCTAAATAAATAATTTGTGGTGTATAATGTTGTTTCTTAAGATGTGCAGATTAAAGTTAAGTCGTAGTGAGTGCGTTTCTGTATTGTTTAGACGCGAGCGCATAGTATAGTTCTAAGCGTAAGTTGTAACAAAGGAAATAATTGTTTCGGAATTAAAAAGAAATATTTTCAGACTGTCACTTGCGAATTTTTTATTTAATCTCTTAACAAATTTAGTGTATTGCTTGTATTGGAAATATACATCGGAATTCTGTTTTCGATTACTGTACGCAATATAGTCTTTGCGTTGTATACATGGTATCACATAAGTTGTTAATTTTATTTTCAACCTTATTTTTTTGTTGCGTTATCCAAAGGACGCTGCCAGGAAAATTATTTAATTAACTTTAATCAACTTTTATCAGTGTTTAAAATCATGAATGTGTGATGATAATGATATTACTAACACTAATTTTGTCAGATTCATTGAACTTTGACAGTGAGTCATGGAGTCATTAATTTCCGTTGCTATTTTGAATTAGTGTTTAGCTGAGGAATGCATGTTGAAATGTTATAAGTTTAATACTTCATCCACACTTGCCCGGCAATTTTGATGGGCAATTACATCTATGGAGCTCTCACAGACTGTCCGAAATCTTTTGGAAGACCATGTGATGGCAAGCTAGGGCCAGTCGGAAGTAAATCTATAGAAAGAAAAATCATCGTAGAAAAACTTTTTTATTCTGTGCTTCACGTCACTCTGCCGAATACAATATATGACTCTTTCTGTATCAAAAGCACGATGGTGGCGTAGTATGTTTTTAAATTTCTTCTTCCTTCCAAAAAATACCCTTCATCCCAATCCTTTTAAGCTTCCAACATCCATGTTACATTCCCTCCTCTCTTTGTCCTTCTGCTAGAATTCTTCCTTCGCTGACCTTCAACCTTCTCCTCCACTCTTTAAAAAATGTCCTAAGCCTCTCTTCTCTCTGCTTTCCATCACCTTGATTAAATTTCTCTCATCTCCAGACGCCTAAAGTATTTATCTTCATCTGCTTCGGACGTATCCTCTGTAGTTAGCGCGACGTCCGTATCTCTCAAAAAAATATAAAAGAGAAATTCTAATATGCATGCATCATTCTTCGTCACAAAACCAGTATCGGAGCCGTAAGGACTGCGTCCCATATAAAAGTTTTATGGACACCATAGAAATGGCTCGTAAAAAAGGCCGTGAGTTTCCGTGGTGGAAATGATGGAGAAGACCAGACTAGGAGGGATAAATACTATATTGTGAAGGGATACGCATTGTTGGTCGCTAAGGGAGGAGGAGAGTGGTAGAGACAGGTTTTCATGGGAGAGAGAGAGAGGGGGGGGGGTTGCATTCAATGGAGAAAGATACGTGGGAGAGTCGAGATACATATTGGAAGGTCGGAGGTTATCAAGTAGGAGTATGGCTCCATCGGACCGTACGATAGGACTATATGAGTAATCATAAGTGATAAGTCGTTGAGATCCGCCGAACATTACCGCCCAGGAATATTTCCCGCAGTGGTTCCTCTTTTTTTGGCTGGTTTCCAAAGGAAACAGCCTTAGGAAATGGCCCTGTCTGTGTGTGTGTTCCCTGCTAACAACTTTTGCATCAATGGACCGATTTTCATGAAACTTGGTGTGAGGCTCGTGCTGCCAGGGCTCACCTCCGGGCTATATTTTATTTGGCGAAGATTTAAGTCCCAGATTCGATTCCAGAAAAGTTATTTCCCTATTTGTTTTACATAGGAAGTCACAAATCCATCGTGCAGAGATGTTTTCTTTAATGCTTAAAAATATCTTAAAATTTTGATATCGGAGAGAGGTTCGTACTATTCTTAGGGGAAAAGAATGTAGATTCTAATTCTTATCACAGAATTTTGATAATTGATAGCATTTTCTTGAATTTCTACTACAACATAGCGTTTTAAATCGCATTTTATCGGATTGTTGCCATGGAGACTCGATTACCCTTCAGCAATGGACAGTTGATTCAGACATATTAGCGTATAAACAGTAACATTTATTAAATTCGTTTATTTAAAAAAATACATGCAAAATGTCAGAAAGATATTTTGACAATGTTTTTAGTATTTTAAACCTAATAATGCTCTATTAATTTATTTTCCAATTTTTCTCTATCAATGATCAACTATGAACTACAAGTGGTATTTATGGTATGAGAATTCCTTGGAATGATTAACACATACTGAAACTTTTCCCGTCAATATAAGTAATCAATTCGGGACGTCAACTTTGGGAAACCAGCCTGCATTAGTCCAGTTTTGGACTTCTTGTTTTTGTAGTACCATTATAGCCTGCTAAATGGACGAATAAACGCATTATGGACAATGTTTTATGGCGTTCTGAAATCTAATTTCTACGCTCTTTGGTATGGCTGGAGCTTGTCTACAAAATGTGCCTATTATGACTGCGTAATGCTTAATCTTTCCCGCTCCGCTTTCTATTCTAGTCGCTATCGATGCTCTTCACGCTCCGCCACCTCATAAAGGCTTGCAGTGCTTGTGGTGCAACTTTACAACGCTACCGGCACGACGGATATCGAACGTTTTCGATGTTGAGCTTCTCCCTACCCGTTAAGTGAAGTTAAATATTGTTGGATTACTCGGAGATAAACTAAATATATATACTCGAGGGAATACGTTCTTTCTCTGATCGACGAATATTGCGTGATTCACACAGTGAAACGCGTCAGCTGTTCCGATACTCGATTGTTTATGAAGCTTTGGGACACCTGTCCTGGTTTAGAGACCCTGAAGTAAATGTTTGTTGATTATTTTGGGTCGTTTGGAATCGTCGTCGAAGCTGAGCAAGTGCGCATTGTGTCCTTGGGAATTACTAAATCATTGCGTTGATATTAGGTGGCATTGGATGCAAATTTCAAGTTCCTAAAAGTACAGAAATCTTCAGGCATCACCGGGTATCTAACGTCGATCTTCTTACATTCAGAGAGTTATGTAAGTTCAAAGCTCTCGGATATTGTCTGTCTTTAAGTAACTTATTTTCATGGGAGGTCCTCATCCAGTTACTGATCTTGATGGTATCATATCGGCTGGGCTCGTGTAATCATTTACCATAATTGCGAAACATGAGCCCAATCGAAATTTAGTTCAAATTTTGTCTCGCCCCAATGGAGATTAGGTTTTAGAGACGAGGCATCTGCGATAGGTGCGGGATAATAAATTCTTCTATTTTATCGATTCTCCGCGCGGCTGAAACGACGACGCCGCAAAAAAGCGGCGAATTCGAGTGTTAAAAAAGATAACCTCGCGGGTACTCAAGTTGAATATTTCGCGCTCAAATGAAGCGAAATAGCGACGTTACCCAACGCGCTTTGATGTTCCTGCCTTTTTTTTAAAGGTTTAATGGCCCTTTCACCAGACACCGTCGCGGCGGTAGGGATGTAGCAACCGCGAGAAGAGACGTGCGTGAAAAACGCTCCGTTCTTTTTGTTTTGCTGCTTCCCCGCGGTTACGCAATGGTGTCGCCTCCGTCGACTTTTCTCGATCTCAGCGCTGCCTACGTATTTCCGTCTATTCCCTCCCTTTTTATTCCCTCTCCTGTCGTGACTCGTTAATTCGTGAGGCTTTTCGGCGTGCATCGGCACGTAAACTCATTCGTGACCGGAACTCGTGTGGGCGATTGGTCTGATCTCTCGAAGACCTCTTACCACTTTCCAAATCGACCCTCGTCGGCAGCCCCTCCGGACCATAAAGCTAGAAACTGCCCGCGAGGAAAAAACGTTCTTTTTCACTGTTTCGTAAAATTATCTCTATCCGCGAGAGGTACACGCATTTTCAATCGAGCAATCCTCGAATTTCTGACCGTTATCGTTGTTTTTCGTTTTTTCCCTATCTGTCAGAACGGAGGTTCATTGGATATTATTTTACTTTTGCTATCCAACGGGGAAATTATTTTCGATAATATTTTCGTATTCTTTCGGCCGAGGATTTTTTTTCCCCGATTTGCGTAACCTGCGTTTTGCGCTCCGCCGGATGAGCAACTATCTTCCACGCGAAAGTCATCGGTTCGAAGCATCAAAATGGCCCGTTATAATTCTATCGGTGTATATAATACCGTTGTCTACTTGATGGGTTAGATATGTCAGTTGACTGCGTGTTGATGCATTTTGTTTACGTTGTGGTTGGTCCAGATTCCATTTTTTCGCTTATCTCCATTTAAATCCAATAAACTCCTTGGAACGGTTGTTAGCTCCGAAAACCCGAACATTTTATCAGAAGATGCGGCAGTTCCTCTTTCTCCGCTTTATTATAATTTTGTTTACATTTCTGTCTTAACTTCCGTAACATTTTAATTTATTTTTTGTTTACGACGTTTGCTTACGCATTAAAGTGTGTGTTTGCATGATAAATAAATATATTACCATCGTAACCCGATGGGGTCGTTATCCTCTCGGCTGGGAAAAATCAGCCCCTTAAGGCTGCAAGGAGAATGATGCCATACACTCCCTCGACGCACTCGGCAACCACTCCAAGGGAAGAGAGGAAAGAAAGCCTTTTTTGTCGGCATTTTGTCCCGCTCTTAAGATAGCATGCGCCTTCTGGGCTCATAAGAGACCATTCTGACAGACATAGATCTCACTCACTCACGCCAGAGAGATTGCCCGCGGTGTCTCCAACTCACACACTCTGCACCGAAATCCTTAGCGTTCTTTCTAATCTCCGCCTTCATTATTTTTTCGAGTTTCATTTCTGGGTTTCTTTCACTTCTCCACTATATTGTTTTGCGTGATTTTTTCTGGTCTTTGTCTTAGTACTTAATTTATATAAACGAGGAAGGATTAAAAATGAATAATTTAGCATTTTAATTTTTTTGCCCAGCTACTCCCGATCAGTTCTTTTGTTTTCAGTCAAGCTTTCACTTGTTATTATAAGTATGGTTTTATATATTCTGATATTTATGCTGCCCCCAAAATATTGTTCCTTTTATTTATGTAATTCACACTTTTTTTACACGCTCACTTTATTTACTTTCACATTCGCTCCTTTGTTTCATTTTCGTATTTTATTTACATGTTTATTTGTTTGCACTTATCTCTTACCAACGATACCACATTTAATCTTATTCATATTTGTATGTTCAGTATTATATCCTATCGGTAAATAGAACTCTGCTCCGAATGTCTATTCCTTCATGGTTTGAAACGTTTGTGCAACTTTTCTTAATATTCTGCCGTCTTAAGCCCTCGTCGCGATTGAAAGCAGTTCTTTTTTATAAAAAACCAAAAAAATTCTCCGTCTCCTGGCCGGAGGTAGAGGGCAGCGATCTCGCCCTGCGATTTGTACTTTTGCCAAAAACTGCTCCAACAGGAAGAGGGGTGCGTGCCGCCGCCACTCCTCTTTCGGATTTTTCCTGATTTAATTTTCCTTACGCATAAGTCGTCCTTGAATTGCCGTAACTTCCATCGCTCAGTTGCTTTTATTGACTCCAGAGCCACATGATTTCACCGAGCGCCACGAATGCAGTGCATTGTTCGGAGATAATCATGTTTTGGGGTCGTCTAAATATTTTGACCCGCTGCAAAAAAAAACCTTCGCCGCTTCCTGCTTTTGCTTCGAAGTCCTACAAATGACGCCCGTCGAACGAGGGCGAGGTTTATGCAAGTCCTCGACAGATGTTCCTAGCCATTCCATTTTTTATTACAAGCAAATTAAATAAGGCTCGGTTACGACCTTCTGGCTCTCTTTCGAATATATTTCGTTAACAATACTAAAGGATAATAATCGTAATGATTTATTTAACACAAACGGGTTTCTCCAGTTACATTTGTCATGATAGATTTATGACAAGCGCGTGCGACCGTGCCCTCGGCAGGATTCGAACCCGCGATTCTTGCGCTGTGTAAGTCTCAACAAGTATTGTTGAAAAAGAGGGACTCTAATTGCTGTAAAAAATTATCGATATTATCGACTTTTTTACAACACGTATTGTTAAAAGATATCACTTAGAAAGTCACGTCAAGTGACTATCTCTTACAGTTAACACAGCGAGTATGTATTGTAAGTTCATTTGTATAAAAAATTACGGGTCATTTGTATAAAGTTTTCATCGAAATGAGATCAAGCTTTTTTTTCGACAAGGTCGGCGTTTCCGTCTGCCAAAATCCGGCACTTTTTCCCTGTCTTTCTTCTGTTTGACCTAGACCTTAATGTCTTTATTTTTCATTAAGACTGTTTTCATTATACGTGTTCTGTCATGGAGAATGAGGGAGTGAGCGGGAATTCGATGTTTACACAAAAAGTCGAGGTTTTCGGCACATGCGCGGTTTTTCTTGGTCTCTTGCCTCCGCCATTCCGTGGTGATGTCATACAATCACCGCTGACATCATCCGATTTTTAGGAGGCCCACGAATTTTTAAATTAAGATTCGAGTATGAATGTTAGAAATTGGTTCTATATTAATTTCATATACCCAATTTATAATAGTAATGTGGACAATGGAAAAATAATGTCTTCGAGTTTTTTTTAAGGAAAGCTTGTTATAATTTAAAAAAACAATTTTTGCTAGTAATAAACTAATTCTGAGAAAGGAGAAAGCGAGCTACACTGGCTGTTGTAAAATTCTAAGCGAAGGAAAACCTCCAAAGGAAGTCAATTTAGAAAAACCCTGATAAAAACGGAGTAAAAAGCCGGATAAAAAACCGGATAAAAGTCTATACGTATTTCGGTTACCAAGTAACCATCATCAAGGCTAAAGGACTTGAGAGTGGGCAACTGGTGGAAAGAATAGTCCAGAGGCACACTTTCGGGCTTTTATCCGGTTTTTTATCCGTCTTTTTACTCTATTTTTATCCGGCTTTTTATCTAAATTGACTGGCTTAGGAGTTGTTCCTTCGCGTACAGTAATAAACTAGTTTCTGTTCCTGTTGATTGCCAGTAGTGTACTTTACCATTATTTTGTAGGTTTTTAATAAGTATGTATTTTCACAGAATTAGGAAAATTGTCAAGTAGAGCAAAGGAGAAGTTTTTAAAACAAATTTGGGGAAGTGTGCTTCATCGTTAAAAAACTGCAGAATATGGAAATGGACATCTTTAACTATATAGCGGAGTCCTGTGAAATAAACAACGACCTGCGTGCCTAGATAGATCCACAGAATCGGACCCCCGGGGGACGTTCGTTCCGCGTGTCCGTTTTTCGGATTTGGACCAGGTGGCGGTTCACGGTCCACGCTGACCTCGCTTAATGCCACGCCTACGTAGTAGAACGAACTCGTCATTGACATATCCCTCACGAATCTCTAAACATATATTCAGAGCATAAACCGCCTGTTAGCCGCTCCGCCTAACACTCTTCTCCCGCCTGATGATGGCTCCTTGGCATTCTGGGCCCCTTCGTGCCAACCTCTGAATGTAAATCCCGCGAGAAAGGGCCCCGACGACGCGCGTGATCCAACCGTCCTATAATGGGTCGAGGTGATGGTTGCTAGGCGACCTCGATCCCTCGCCGTAATTTTTCTAAGTTTTTCCGACGTCGAGGAATCGTTCTCTCTCGATTCTTAACGAGGAGGAATTATCGCCCCGAGGGATCGATCGATCGATAGACTGGCTAATCGATCCGGAGCTCCGACTTTCACATTTCGCCTCGTAAAAAAAACTCGAAAAAATGCCAATACCTTTAATGGGGAATAATTTACAACTGCTATAGTCAGTTTTCTTTCGGTTTCTTCGTCTTTTTTGGCTAAGTTAACAGGAATTTATTTTTTATTCGCGTTAAAAGTTACCGTGACCTCATGTGAGGAATGATTGTTCTTTCCGCAGTGGAGATCCGGGTGGTACGTCAAAAAGGAACTGAAATAATGAACATGTTATCGTCAATTTTTGTGTTTTGTTAAATCCTAGCGTTTATGGTGCGGGGTGGCGAATTTTCTTATCTGTCACATAAACCTCGTTAATATAGTCGATTTGATGTCGATATTCACTAACTCGACCATTATTTGGTAAGAAATTTGGTTATCTCAAATATAGAAGCTCTGTGCTCGATGGTGATGTTAACTTCTTTTTTAGAAGTTTTTGATTTGCTGAGAGTCTAACTTTGAGATTTTATAGAAAAAGTGTATCGAGCTGCCTAAAATCAATCAAATTTATCCAAATCACTTAAGTCAGCGCGAGGCTAATGACTGTTCTTCTTAGGGTTTAATTCGCTCAAGTGTTTCTGTCGACTATTAATGCGCGAAAGGGTCCATATTTTACATTTGCAGGATTAGAAGTCTTAAAATCGAGCAATTATAAAAGAATTAAATGTCGAAAAACTGCAGTTTAACCTTTTGACATTGTAAATTGTTAATTTTTGCATTTTGCACCTAACCTGGAGAAACATTCGAACTAAAATTATATTTTAATAAAGACTTTTTGATAGCGTAGTCATTGAATTTCTGCTTCGTAAATGCGAGTTAATTTTTTCAGCCACGTTGACATTTTTACATAGCCACCGAGCACTCTGTGAAAACGAGATTATTCCAACGTGTTTAATCACTTCACTTTTTATTTTTCTCAGCCGATGTCAACGCATTCCAGCGAGATAATTTTTCCCAGTCTCTCGCAGTTGCCTTTTCTCCGCTATAGAGCATCAGCCCTTCGGTGGCAGAAATGAGTCTTTCCAACCTTCCCTTATCCCTTTTCCTCGCTACTGACTTTCCCGAAGGTCCCCGATGAAAGTCTCTTCCCTCTCCCCCTGTTTTTTGCTTGCCTTTTCACTTTCTCCCCTTCTCACACGTCTTCCATCTTCGCCCCTCCAATCGCCCCCGTTCCCATCGCCCCCGTCCCCCTTTCCCTCCCCCTCCCACCTTTTCCCTCCCCCTCCCACCTTTCCCCTCCCTCCCCTCCCACCTTTTCCCTCCCCCTCCCACCTTTCCCCTCCCACCTTTTTCCTCCCTCCCCTCCCACCTCTTTCCTCCCTCCCTTCTCACCTCTTTCCTCCCTCCCACCTCTTTCCTCCCTCCCTTCCCACCTCTTTCCTCCCTCCCTTCCCACCTCTTTCCTCCCTACCCCTCCCCCTCCACCTCTTTCTTCCCTCCCCCCTCCACCTCTTTCTTCCCTCCCCCTCCACCTCTTTCTTCCCTCCCCCTCCACCTCTTTCTTCCCTCCCCTCCACCTCTTTCTTCCCTCCCCTCCACCTCTTTCTTCCCTCCCTCTCCACCTCTTTCTTCCCTCCCCCTCCACCTCTTTCTTCCCTCCCCCTCTTTCTTCCCTCCCCCTCTTTCTTCCCTCCCTCTTTTCCCCTTCCCCACCGGGTGCTGCTCCCCTTTGGGACTCCACTTTCTTTCCCTCTCTATTTTCTCCGACTCGCGTCATCCGCGTCGTAAACCATGTCGTGGGAATTAATTCGCGTAGCCGCCCCGGGGCGACCTTTTAGTATAAGCGATCGTCTTTTGACCGTCCTCTATAACCGCCCTTTGAGAACGACCTCCTCCTCCTTCCTCTGCCCCAATCATCGTCTCATCGCCGCCTTCGGAAATTGCCCGCCCCCGAAAACGTCGGCGGGGAAGAATTTCTATCGTTCCTCTTTTGTTTCGTTTTTATCGTCGCGCCCAACGGGTTTCTCTCGATCGCTTTTCGTCAAATACGCAGTTCTGCTTCGACGGTGGGAAAGTTTTTTATTGCCCCGTCTAAAAGCTTTGTTTTTTCTTTTTTGTTTCGGCGGATCGTGGCAAAAAAGATCACGAGTGGATTTGGAACGTTTTAAACACGTCGTCGCGAGTGCTGTGCGACGTCTCGGGCGGGAGTTTTCGTTTTTGCGCATCCATTGACGACACCTAGAATTTATGAGGCCATAATCGGATGTTCATTCCTGTCTATTCGTCTACGGATGATTGAGTCCGATTTGAAAGATCGAGGCGATATTGTAATTGCGTTTGCACGAGAAGTGGCGTCGTGGCGTGATTTGATTCTCGTTGTTATCCGTCGCTCGTGTTTATCGATAGGGGAACCCAGGCAATGGTCACGTCGAATCTTATCCCTTTATCCCTCGAAACGTCAGTGGCGAATAAATGTTTACGATATGAAGCCCACCCCTTTCGAACGAGGACTATGATTAGCGTTTGCCTCAGATTAAATATCTTTCCTTTAAAACGGCCTCTTCTAAATAATATCTACATTATAAAATAGTACTTTTAGATTTTAAATAACGGAGAATAAATATAAACGAGACAGTTCTTGCCGTAGAAATTAAAAAGTCCAGCAGCAATGATTAACATGTAATATATTATTTGGAGGTTTTCGGAATGTTTCTTTAGAACGAACGATGAGGAGTTTTATGTTTTATGTTGGCTATTCAGAATATTATAGTATGTGTATAACAATAATTTTCCACAGCTCGTACAACGCTGCATATTCATCGGGGAACCGAGAGAAACAAGTATGTTGGAGTAGGGAAAAGGATCGTAAAGCCTAACAACAATCTGTTGAGGAGCATAATTTATTCATTGCCTTGGAAAATTATTTTTATCTAACATCCGTCAATATATCATTCGAAATTTTTCAATTTTCCAAAAATTTGAGGAAAAATGATCATTCTGAAAAATTTCCTGAATCAAAATAATCCCACGACTATCCGTCACCTTGGGCAGGGGTACCCAATTTGTGGGCCGCGGGCTGGATTAGCCCCACTTAGCAATTCTATGCGGCCCTCCGCCAGTGTTTCGAAATTTTCAAAACTTTTTCATTTTTCTTTTGATGACCTTCCAAACAGTATTTTTTTAAACTAGCAAAATCTGTCAAAATATCTGGCGTTAAAATCCCTTAGTAAATACTTCTCAATTCAAATAAGTACATTTTAATGCTGTTTTTGATCTTTTCTCAAAGGTATTTGTAAGATTGAAATGTTAATCCAAAAGACGTAATTTTTACTGGATTTTTACTCATATGTATAGAAATCTCTAGGTAACTTTCGATTTAACTTTAATCCAGTCCACCAAAGCATTGGCAATTTCCAGTGCTGCCCGCCGAAGGATTCACTGCCACCAATACGGCCCGGCATGCAGATAAGTTTGCCTACCCCTAACCTAGGGAATATTGCGAAAATGTCTGAAAACAAAACAAAATAGACTACATTAGGACTAAATTAGGGCACAGAGAGGGTAATAAGATGAGGCTTTTTTCATAGTAAACGTGGTAATAAATGCTTGCCCGGCGCTCTTTTTTATGCTGCGAAAACTCCTTTCCGGGAGACGAGTGAAATTCCGTTTTCTCCCTCGATTGGGATCTACACTCTACTGGGAATTTCCCTTCGGAGATTCCGCCTCGCTGAAAGAAAGATCCACGGTTGCAGAAATAAAAGGCCATCCTCCCTCTCTCTCCCTAATACATTCACGAGCTCCGTCGGTCGTCACGGAGATGCTGCGTTCTCCTCGGGAGATGCGAGTTAAGAACCGCGCCATCGCGTAGGAAACAGCAGCAGTTCCCCCTTTCTCTTCCCTTCTGTCTGTCTCTTTCCTCCTCCTCTTCCATTCACCATTCGATGTCCTCCTCACGGTACCGAAGGATAGGTATGAGGCTCTGGAGAGAGGTAAAGTGCGACTGAGTTGTTTTTTATTCCGAGTTACTCTATCCGTCATTCGGGCCTCCACAATCGTGATTCACCTAGCGGCGGAGTTACGAACTGTGCACTCTACACCACCCCCACCCACCCTCTCGTTACCCTTAATGGCCCCGGAATAATTGCTGCGTTCCACTTCCCGGGCGACAAGTAACAGTCATCGCATCGTGATTAGAGTCATCCCGCGGTCAAGGTTATTCGCCCGTGAGAGAGAGAGAATACCTTCGACACGTACCAATTTTTTCCGGAATTTTTTAACGTCGTTTTTTATCATTTTTCGACTCCGCAGATTTTAATCGCGGCGCGGTTCATTGTTCCATTGTCTTGCCGTCGGATGCCGATGTCTGGATGTTTAATAAATGAACGTTATTGAGTCCCCCGATTGCTCGTTATCCTTTTCGAGTGTTCCGGATCGTTCGACAATCGCTTTTCGAAAGGGAACTGCGCCCGCATGCTAATCTGAGGATTATTTTTTATGGCCCATAATTTTAAAAAAATGTTTTTTTCGACGTTTCATTGCCGTCGGGCTTATCTTTTAAAATGCTCTAATCCGGCCATTGTTGACGAAAACTGAGGACTGAATCCAATTTTTGAACCACATCTCGTTTGCAAATTCGATAAAAAAAACTTCGAAGTCTGTGGTTTTATGCGCGATAATTGATTGCTCGGGGATTAATAGTCGGAAGGATTTTAATTAATTAACTATAAACCCAATATTGGAATAAACGACGTGGAGAGGGTGAATATAATGATTTTTTAATAGCCTCCCTCCGAGAGTTTCAAGCTTCCGCTATAATTCTTCCTGCAGTACGCAAAATTTCCTTTACTGCCCACCGTTGCTAGGCAACTTTAATAAGAATTTCTAGCCATTTCCCAGCAGTTTCCTTTTATGGCGGGCAATTTTGAAGCGAGTAAACAATAAATTCGCGCGAGAGAAATGCAAGGTCGAGGCGTGTTCTCGCTCCGGACCAAGAATAGAATGCTCGTGCGATGGAACAGTAGGAAGGACATCCGTTCCTAGAGCGTTTCCACAACGGGGAAAACGGCAACGAATCTACGAACTGTGTATTCACCGCTATTTCTATATCAATCCGAGGCTACATTTTTGCGTTCCGTCGCACGGTTTCGAGTGCATTCCGTTCGCTTTAAGGTCGAAATTTAAACCGTCTCTTCTTAACGATCTCCTCCTTTTGGAGTCCTTTGAGAAGAATCTGGAACATTGGGTCGGCCGGAGAGGTGTTTTTTTTCGGCGATTCTCTCGCCCTTTTTTAGTACTTACGATATGCGGAACGTTGTCTCGCGTTTTGTTTTTCAATCCATCGCCGCGGTTTTTCGTCCTGCGCGTCTCCCTCTGGAAATTCGATTGCTCTTTCAACGTCGTCTTATTTTCAACATTCGACCTGTCTTCTGCAACCGTTTCCCTTCTCTCCAAATTTTCCGACCAGTGTTTTCATTTCCTTACCATAAACTTCCTATGCCTTTTCGCACGGCCTACGTCCAGCAGAAGTTCTTAAATATATCTTGTGTTCATTATTTTTAGGCTGATTTCCAAACGAAGCATAGCTATATACAAAATGGTCATGTCTGTGTGTGTCCGTCCTCCACTTAAAACTTTTGCCTCAATTCTGAGGCCGATGTACGGCCGGGCAATCTAGTCGACCGCCTATTATGACGTAAGCTATATTTGGCGAAGACCAATCACAACTGACGGTTATCATTGGAAAACAATTACATATTTCTAAGAGTTCCACTCGAAGACGATGAGCTGCGATCGACATATACCTCAGAACCATACCCAATATAGTGTAAATATGTATACAAATAAATTAATAAGAATTTGGTAACTTAAAATAGTGGGAGGGGGGCGCAGATGAAATCCTTATGCGGAGACCATTTATATAATAGGGGCCTGTGCAGTCCGTGTACACAATATTTATTAATGATATGCCACATAATCACTCTAGCTGCTTTCGTTTAGGAGTTAGATCATCAGACAGACATACGAACAAACTGAATGCACCAGCGGATTTTTTTTTTAACCGCTGAAAAGCGTCGCTCTTAACTAAAAGTTTGTGACTCGTTTCAAAGGAAATTTTGAATCCATCTTGAATATGCCTCGCATAGATAACAATGCATTCATGACGCGAAGAACGAGACGGGCCTTCCAACATGGAATTCAGTTGTAATTTAAAATGGTTAAAATAATTTTTGTATTAGAACCAATAAATCGTGTTTTTGGCGCAGGTACTTCTTTAGATTTAAATGTGTGCCATGATTGATAACCAAATGGAGTTGGAGCAAGTATTTTAATTATTAAATAAATGGGGATCATTGTAAGTAACATGTTCTCTTTTTTAGCACACATATCGCTTATCTAATCTTTATTGTATCTATTCAGTGCATACAGTCGTTATTGGAGCCTGTGTTTTTCTTTTCTGAAGCATGCTACTTTTCTTTAAGTTGTATTATTCTTTTGTAGCCTTCTATTCAACTAGTGGAATCTTTTTCTCTGCTTAACATTAAGTTAAAAAGAATCTGAGTCAAAAGATACGAAAAGGAATCTGTTTCTCCTAACCATGATTATTTTCATTCTTATAGCTTCATTTGTTAAGCCAATGTAATTTTTCTTTTTTACGGAATATAATCGCTTCAATACTTGGAATTGATAATTTAAATGCGGAATTTTTCAAAAAATTGTCATAACCTTTATCGAACGATTGATATCAGAAAAGTTTAGTCGTTTTTCACACGTTCATTTTATCTTCTTCGTATTAATCACTTTCTTACCGCCTTCCCGAGGCGAATATTTAATAAATAGTTCAGGAAACGGTTTCCGTTACTTTCATTTGTTTCTTTTTTCCAAACTACCCTTGGACGGCGTGGCACTTAAAATCGTTTACGATCTTTTCTCGTCGCAACATCGTTCGGATGAATGGGAACGGGGAAGGAAGCCTTTAAACACGTGCGTGCCGTTCGCAAAATCCCTCTCTCCGCCCACTCTCCTCCCTTTTCCTGTTCCACCTCTTCCTGCCAGCCGACGCACCGGAAACCCTCAAGACGATCTCTCTCTCTCTCATTCTATACGCATCCCTTCGTCCCCTCCTCCCCGACCCTCCCACTCTCCTCTTTCACTCCTTTTGACACGCATCCATTTGTGAAACGATCGAAGTAATCTCGCGTCATAATGTATTTTTGATTTGGCTTCCAGTCCCGATTTGGCATTACGTATGCATCACTACCCAACAAAATGAGGATTTATTAGGGCCATCGTTGCCCATGCCAAGAATATCGCACTCTTATGTAGATCTTGATTTCTCCTTCGATAATCAATCAATCTGAAATCATGTACGGTGATTCTCTTCTTCGCAACAACCCCTATTCAAGGACCGCCTCTCTTAACGACCGATTTTTCTCATAACTCACTCGATAAGGGCGTTGTCATTGTGTCCCTATTCAACGACCACCGCTCTGAACCGTTTTTCTTTGTAACAGAAGGTGCAACTTGGATTTCTCCTGTTTATACAGCGAAGTGTCGATTATTCTAATATTATTTATCCGAAGCTTCAAATTATCTGACATAATTCTGTCTTCAAAGAGAATTTGCAACAAAAAGCATTGGTAAAATTAAGTCGAATACAATTTTATAACATATTTCAGTATCATTTACTGCCTAAGACAAACGGTACGCCATTTTTTGTATGAAGTCCCGCAATTCAACTGACAACCTAGGCACGATCACCATATAAAATATTATTTGCTGATTTTTTTGTTGAATGTATAGTTTAATGTATAATTTTCTGAGAAGTATGTCAATAGGAACGCTAATAAACATACATATACAAGATGAGCATCAGAATTTATTATTGAGGTTAAAATTACATAAATAAAAGTAGATCGCAACCCACAGTTGCACCTCTCTCCCTGCTTTGGACTTCAATATTAGTATGCACGTACGTCGTCAGAAATGCGTCGGATTTATAAATGTAATGAAATTACTATTTGACTCATTGTTCGATCAAAACGGATGATCAAAATTAGATCTGTTTCAGTACTACCAATCGAAGCTTCACCCACGTATATTTAAATGTATATATGTACATCGGATGTACAGCAAACTGGCCTTTACGTTAAGATGAATAAGTAGCATTTATTCCTTCGGGCAAAAAATAATATATATTTTATCCCGAAGGAATAAATGCTACTTATTATTCATCTTAACATAAAAGGCCAGGTTGCGGTACATCCGATATACATATATACATTTAAATATATCTGCTTATAAGACGCCTCAAGAGCCTTACAATAACATTGTGCTTATTTTCGCGGCGCTAGTTTGTAATAGCGTGTGCCGGCTTTATTTTCTGTGCATAGTTGTGTTTTACGTCCTGCTGATTCATCTTTTGCCTACGCACAATGAGTATCTAAGAGGTATTGCAATGAATAGCTCGATAGCGAGGGAGGAGAGAAACCTGGTGCCGGCTTTTAGCCTGCTCTTAACAAAGAACACCAAGGGGACCAACGGCTTAACGTCCCTTCCGAAGGACTGAGTGTTTGTTTTGAGCGCGCACCTCATTTCCCGTCTCTTTTTTCTCATTGGCTCGTTATTGTCTCCTTAGTTCCAACACGCACAAATAGGGATTTGGGTGTGCTCGGAAAAAATCCTACAGGATTCGAACCGCTTTTAGCAGATCACGGCGGTACCAACACACGAACCACCAAACCACCGGCTAATTCTTTGCATAACATCGGAGTACGAGGACGTTTAAATTCCGCCGTCTGCGGAAGCTCCGCCGTATGAACTCCGCTTCCTGCATTGACCTCGTCCGCTATTTCTATCTCATCAGATATCTGCCGTTCATATTCGCGGTCGCATGACGCACCGTCGGAAGCGGACGGATAGCACGGCGTTCGCTCGGTTTTAGCCGGAAATTACGCAATGTTTTCGCCGCAGCGGCGGAAATAGCGTTTTTGGCGAGGAAGGCTTGAACTTTTGTCTATCTCCTTCGTCTCCTCGCCGTTGGATAGGTTGGGTAGATAGAGAATCGCCCACTGAGAGTGTGGCGTCAAAATGACTCCGGGATATGCCCCGGCGAGTTTAAATGGACGATTTTTTTTCCGGACGCGATCAAAATAAACATTTCGCGAATGATCTGCATTTTTATATGAGTAGATCTGGATTCTGATTTTTTAAATGTTTTAAGCAGAATTCAACGTTTTAAGTGAACAGGAACTTTTGCGTTTTAATGTTCAATACCGTTCCATTTCTCCATGTGATTTGTATTACAGCTTCATTCCAGTTTCAATTGCTGATATATCTGGAATACTGTAGTATTTCCTCTTCCATTTAATAAATAGGCTCAGTTTCAGAATGTATTTGCTATTAAATTTCTTTTGATAATTCCAGGATTTATTTTTAAATTCCAATAATACATACAGCCCACCGTATGGATTTTGTCTAATGATTGGTGGTTCCCAGTAATAGCGCGGATTTCGGGGGATGCGCGGCGAACCGCGTTGTAAGACCTTCCGCTGTATGACCGAGGACACGGTCTCTTTGATCCAATGTATGTACATGAAAATGTCTATTTTTTAAATTTTTTACCTATTGTGATCGCTTCAGAAATCAAAATGGAGAAATTAGTTGTTTTAGTAAGGGTGAACTTCTTGAGCCAAAAAAAGGAGTTCACCCTTACTAAAACATCGATTCAGCCAAAAGTGTTGGAGCTACCACATAACAGGAGAAATTAGTGCCGACATCATACTGTGGTCGGTGCAGGGATTTTTTCCAAGTTCAGCATATGACGCAAGGGGAGTAAAAAAAGCCCCGCGTTATTCCGAGTCCGCGGTGTAAGCGGCGGCGTTATATGACCAGGGAGTATGTGCTTCTTTACTTCTTCACTGCTTCGTTTGACGCGCGTATGCTTTACTCATCTCTTTTATCGATGTACGAGTTACATAAATAATTTTAAAAATAACGCGCGAAGAATTTGAGGTGGTTGTTGAAAAAGGATAGGATTAAACAATCGCGCAATGGAGTAGGTCGAGCGGGTTACGAAAGCGAAGTTTGTGTCCGGAATCGTCAATACTTAAAGCGTCATTTGACCGAGCGCCGTGATCGAACATATAATTGGTTTCAGTGCAAACATAACTGCATTATCCTCTTTGAATTTCTCTTGTCGAAAGACAATGCACCGGAAATTAATTACGTGAACTCACAAGCTATGAAATACACATTTTTCCCTGTGTATTTGGCTAGGAACCTTGAGAAAAGAACACCTTCGCCAAGCGTTGGGCGTCCATTTTGATAACCGCTCGCCCCTGACATCGTTGTTCCTTCTTCGTTTTGCTCTCCAGATCGTATCTCGCGAAGAGGGGCGATGCGTGCTGCAATTACGTGCCGATGGGAGCGTATCTGGCTCTGTGATCCAAAGGAAGGAGTGGGGAATGGATGGGAGAAAATGTAAGGACGCCTCCCTTTTGTGGACCAGTCGCTCTAGTCTGGCGGTCAGCTAGTCCGGAAGGAGTTCTTTTTTTCTTCTGTTTCGACAACCACTCTTCTTCTTTCTTCTGCCTCCCTTTTAACACTTGTTTGCCGTACTTAATGGTCCTTTTTCATCCTCTCACCTTATATACTACCAGGAGAACCCATTCTATCCGTCCCTACGCTCTGTGAACGCCTTTCGACTTCGACGCTTCTCACGAAGGCACTTCCTTCCTGCCGCGTTTTTAGAGATTTTTTCATTGGCCATTTTAAAACTATCCATATTGTTTAGAAAAAAAATGAAGTCTCAATTAAAACGACTATTGATTCCAGCAGTTGAAACATTAATCATGTATCACTACTTAATTAGAAATTGATGGAATAATATGGTCTAAAGATCCTAAAGCTGTATTTTTGGGAATAATTTTGGAACAGGAAAAAATTCTGCTATGACCGGGAATCGAAGCCAGGTCTTCCACTTGCCGGGTGGATATTCTACCACTGAACTACCGTGGCAGATAATTTTTCCCGTTTCTGAACGTGGGGGTGTATTTCTTAGTTGGGCCCGGGCTAGCCAAGCTAGTATCAACCAGCCCTAACTATTGTCCTCCAAGGAAAACCCCTCCCTCTCAAATGGTTAGATTGCCAAGCTAAAAATTGGTGGAATAATATGATCTAAAGATTCTATGCAGATATCTGCTACGGTAGTTCAGTGGTAGAACATCCGCCCTGCAAGTGGAAGACCCGGGTTTGATTCTCGGTCATAGCAGAATTTTTTCGTTTCAAAATTATTCCCACTACCTACTTAATTAGTTGGATTAGTTCGTAAAATTTATCAACGCAAGCCAACATGCAATAACATATCGTGTGAATTAAAAAATACACTGATTCGTAGGCATTAGAGCCGAGTTTCTGGTGGTTTAAGGTGAGGAAATGCGCTTTATTGATTTGAAACATTTTTGTGCTGATTCGCGATCGATTCGGAACAGTTGTGCCATGAAAACGTAGCTCATTATTTCAGTAGAGCGTTTCAATTCCCCAGGGTGCATTTTTCTGTCTTTATACTTTCAACTGCTTTAGTCTCCCTTTTCCCTTCCTTTTGAATTCCTCTTGCATGTGCTGTACTTGACCTAACAATGGCGCTTCAGAGTTTTTCCTTTTGATCGAGAACATTCTTTTCGGCGAACAATATATCACATTGTTATTTTGTGCTATGAGGATCCAAAAACCCCAACTTTCTACGTTGCCTTGAGACTCGAGTCGTCTGGTTTTGACTGTATTCATACACATAAAACAGCGCGTGAGTGGTTTTAACCATTCCTACGACGTCCACCTCTCGCTCATCATATGCTCTGTCTTGCATCTGTTTTTATTCTTTTCTCATTTAATTTGTTTTCATTTTTCTAGTTCTAGTCGATGTCTTCCATCTTCCCAAAAAAATAAGCATGCCTAAAATAACACTTTCAGAACTTTTATATGGAAAGAAAATCTTTTACATATAGAGATTTTTTGCGTAAAGCACGCGGCAGAATAAAAAAATAATCGTCCTCTTTTTCTTTTCTTAATATATCTGAAACCACGGATTCCAATTTTGCACATATTTCTGCGCAATGAACTTTAGGTAAAATTGGGATGCTATATTATGCTAATCCTACTCGTTGAAATAAGTTGATAAACTCTGCAGAATGCCATGGGTTTTCTTTGGATAGGCGACACAGGCGTTATTTTGTTAGTGTCGGGCAAACTTTTTACGAGAAGGGTCAATCGCGCGAATGCTTATGGGGCCGCATTGCCGGTGTCGAATTCTTAGGCCGCATTATCAGTCTTAATTGCTTCAGTGGGCCGCATTTTAGAGTTCACATCGGAAATTATTCGGGAGAGTGGAATCTAATTAGAGGAAATCATTAATAAATATTTTTATTATGATATCATCAGAAAAGGTTTAAAAAGTTTTTCGGTCGTAATTTGTGTTTATAAGCCTGAAGCTAATCCGCATTGAATTTCTCGCTTTCATGATAGCTTCGAGGATCGCATGTAATGCTCTCGCGGGTCTCGTCTGGTCCGCAGGCCGTCGTTTGCACGCCTCTGTTTTATTACCTCTCCAACACCAGAATTTTCTTTCTTTTGCAATCGTTCCGTCTCTATTTATGGTTATAAGGTGCATTCGGAAGGTGACTCTCTCTCTTTCGCTCTTTTCATTTTGAAATATTAATATTCCCTTTATGATTTCCAGCGCCACTTAAGCAGCAGCAGTAGTCATGTTAGTTTATTTGTGGCTTTCCTTTATTCCTTATTTAGCATTTTCGGATTCACGCGTCGGACGTTTTATCTTCCTCTTGGTTTTTACGAGTCCCTCGAAACGTCTTCCATGTCATTCTATCGTAACTGTGTCAGGTTCTTTCTTAACAGCTTACGTATGCATTCTGGAGAATCTTGAGACATCTTGCGACGTCTCGTCTCACTATCGAGGCATTTGCATTCTCTTTTGTTGCCATTAAACAATTACATTTCCGTGTCGATGTTATTGCTTTCACTCCCTTCTTTTTGGACTGATTTTTACGCTGCTCTTTTCCTCTTTTTTCTGCGCGTTTCTTATTGTCTTTTATTGTACGCTTTACGTTTATATTCCGCGGCCATCTTCTATAATTTTAATAATGACGTCACTCACACCTGCTCATCGCCTCCGCACGACATTTCTTTACGTAATCCTTTATCTCATTCCCGCCGTCCGTCATTCCTCGCATTACCATCGCACCTGTTCTATTTTCGCCGCGTTGTTTTTTCCTCGTCTCCGATTTATTTTGCAGTCTTCGTGCGTTGCAATCAATTTCACGTCTCTTTTCCTCGTCCACGAATGGAAGTCCGCTCGTGTTTTAGCGTTGTTATTATGATTAGATGCAAGAGTTTTATGTTTCGCAGGGTACTTCTCATGCGTTGATTTACGCCTATGATGATGATTCACTTCTCGTGTTATTTTTTTATCTTTATGACTATCTTGTCGGTCGCATTTTTCATTTTTTCGACGTTCCTCTAATCACACGTGTCGCCTTTTCCGTAGGCATATCATCTTTCGTCGGTGAATCAGTCTGGGGAACGAACATAGCCAACTAATCCATACTCGGACCATTCAATCCTACAATCATTTCCATTCTTAATTCACCAATTACAAACGCGGGAACTTAGTACCATTCTAATTTCGTTTCGCAGCAATTGTTTACGCTCCTGAATAATTTTCATCGATCGAATTGGTTTATTTCCAAAATGCCGTTCCGTTTTCCCTCGGTATAAAATATCGCCGCTGAATCTATAGCCGTGTCGGTCGCAACGCATGACCTATCCGTCGAAGATTCCAAGTGCCAAATATCAAAGCGTCTTCTCTCCTTTGCAGAATTTTCTCTCATTATTCCCGTGATCCGGTCGAGCGGGATTGATTGCTCGGAGCACTTACTTAAAAGCGCTGCCGTTTTCTCTTCTGCGAGCTTGTTCAAGTATCTCTCTCTCTGGCTACGCTTTTTCACTTGCAAAAATCTACCCTCTTTAAGAGTTTTCCCCTGTGTCTTCGTTGACTCTCTCCCTTACCCCCTCGACTTTCTCTCACCCTCTTTCTGTGGCTCTCTCTTTCCCTTTCTTTTACTTTCAGAATCTTTTCCCTCTGGCTCTCTCTCTCTTTCGAGGGAAAATTCTCCCCGTTAAGGTTTCATTTCTACTTGCCGAGCAGGAAAAAAATTGCTGCAATCAATGCAAAACGTCAAGAGTTGAAAGGAAATAATTTTAAAGCAAAGTGCTTCCACATACGCTGTGATTTACCTGCGGCATTGCAGGGATTTTGAAAATGCAGCAAAGTCGTAACGTTAATTTATAGTTATGATAAAAAATTAGATGAAAAAGCTATGAATCGATGTATAAGTTTCGTTAAAATGGAATTTTAGACAAAGGTTTCTGCTTATAAATGTTGCACAATGTGCCATAATGTGAATTTGCCTTATTGATTGCTGATATCGCTTTATTAAGATAATTTCTGGTGGGTTATGTGATCTAAGTCACGTGTTTTATTACGGAAATTAATTTGTATAAATACAAGGGAAAATTTACCTCAGTACTCCCGGGAAAAAAAATCTGGAAAGGCGATAATTATTTTCACATCATTCGTGTTGCTTTCTTTTTGCTCTAATTATCAAAATTCCTCTTTTTAAGTGTCTAAAGAGGTAGCCAATGGTTTCCTGAATTCAGTTTGCGAAATAGCCCAAACAGCAATTCAGTGATTTTATAGTCTGCAAGTGTTTCACACTATAACCAGGATATAAATCGGGGAGAAATTTTCCTATCGCGCATGCTATATTATTTTAACTCGGAAGGAAAGCAGCTTTGAGCGATTGCATATGCTTTTTAATTCAATTAATTCTCTGTGAAAGAGAGTGCATTTAATTTCCATCACTGAGACATCAACTTCGCCATTAATGGCCGACCATTCAACACATTCTCTCTCTGAAAATAGCGAAAAACTTCCTATAATGGATGAAAACCTTTCAAATAAATTAATAAAGAATCCGTATGAGTGAATTTTATTCCATTCGACGTTAAATTACTAAAATATTTCGAATGTTTAAATATTTTAAATATTTAAATGATAGTTTGGTTAGGTATGATGAGTTTTATGGGCCGAATTCTATGATGATTTACGCAATTCAGAACCATATTGTGACCTTTGTTGTACCAGTAAATTTGATTTTGAAAAATGAGATATTTTCTGGTGCTTTTTAGAAAATGGAACGAATAGAAATATATTTGTTTTTTTATCGATTAATTATTTGATTGTTTAGAAAGAATTACTTCTCGAGTATTTTACACATCAATTTATTTCTTTTTTAGAAGTTCGTCGACTCTATTACGTGAATTTTTCATCCTATTTGACTCAGTTATCCATTTGTTTTAAAACGCGCATATCCATTCATGCACACGTACCTACATTAGAATCCCTAAGTTCCGTGGAAAGTTTTGTATAAAAAGTTACGGCGCGTCCAACTCCTACTCGGCGAGGCTTTTACTGCACGCTCCCTAAAAAAAAACACTTTTTCGCCGCCTAACCCTTCCGCTTATGAAACTCCTGTCTCGCTTGGAAAAAACATCTCTTACTCCGCCCATGAATGTGATTGTTACTCACCTTGGCTCTCTCTCACTCACTCATTCCTCGCCAAACCCTCACTTATTTCTCCTGTCCTCTTCTACATTTCTCTCTATACTTTCTAATTCTCTTTCCAATGTTCTCCCTCTTCCCTCCTTCTGTACACTCTTCCCTTTCTCATTCCTCTTTCACCAAATTTCCTTTCCTCTATTTTCTCTCCTCGCTCTCTCTGTCCTCTCTCGCCTTCTTTCCATGATTTCTCCCACTCCTCTCTCTCTCTCACTATACTCTCCCTTATTTTTCTTCTCCCGTGCCAATTTCTTCTGTATCTCTTATTTTCTGTCTTTTTTTCTCCCCATTTCTGTTTTCCCACACCCGATATATCCCCTTCTCTCTCTCCTCCTATCATCCATCTCTCTCTCTCTCCTCACTCCTCTCTTGCTCCCCCCTCTTCCCTCTTTCCTCATTCTCTCCTTTCTTCTCTTTCCTTCCCCTTTCTTTCCTCTCTCTCCTTCTCTCCAATCTTATGTCTTCTCTCTCTTCTCCCTCTCTCCTCTTTCTCCTTTCCTCTTCTTTCCACTTAACTCACCTCACTCTACTCACTCCTCTCTTGCTCTATCCTCTACTCCCCCTCCTCTTTCCCTCTCCTTTCCCCTCTCTCCTATGTTTACTCTCTCTCCTTTCATCTTCTCCCTCTCTCCTCCCTCATCTCTCTCATCCCTCTCTCCTCCCTCTCTCCTTAGTCTTCTCCCTCTCTCCTCCCTCTCTCCTTAGTCTTCTCCCTCTCTCCTCACTCTTCTCCCTCTCTCCTCAACCTTGCTCTCTCCTCTCTCTCCTCACTCATCTCTCTCTCTCTCTCCTCACTCATCTCTCTCTCTCTCTCCTCACTCATATCTCTCTCCTTACTCATCTCTCTCTCCTCACTCATCTCTCTCTCCTCACTCATATCTCTCTCCTTACTCATCTCTCTCTCCTCACTCATCTCTCTCCTCACTCATCTCTCTCTCCTCACTCATCTCTCTCTCCTCACTCATCTCTCTCCTCACTCATCTCTCTCTCCTCACTCATCTCTCTCTCCTCACTCATCTCTCTCCTCACTCATCTCTCTCTCCTCACTCATCTCTCTCCTCACTCATCTCTCTCTCCTCACTCATATCTCTCTCCTTACTCATCTCTCTCTCCTCACTCATCTCTCTCTCCTCACTCATCTCTCTCTCCTCACTCATCTCTCTCCTCACTCATCTCTCTCCTCACTCATCTTTCTCTCCTCACTCATCTCTCTCTCCTCTCTTCCTCTCTTCAACATTTTCCCTCTTTCTCCCTTCCTGCTCTCTCCCTTTCTCCCATCCGCCTCTCTCCCCCACTCTCCTCACCCATTCTTCGCACCCTCTCCATCCCTCTGCTCTCCTTCCCCTCCGTCACTCCACCACTCTCGCGCACGCACGCACTATCCACGGACAACTAAATGCATATCCGCTACACTCCATTATGTTCCCCGGCGCTTCGTCTGCCCTCTTTCGCACCAACACTCTTCCCCCACTCCCTTTTCTCCCTCAACACCTCGACATTTCCTACACGCTTCAACTCTTCTTGCCTTTTCAGCTCTTTTCTACTCTCAACCGCAAACTTTTTTCTCCTCGCTTGTTTTCCTGTCTTTCTTCACCTCACGTCTCAATTTCTTTTATTCCTTTTTTGTTTTATCTTTGGCGTTATTTTTTCAAACTTCCGTTTTTTTCTTCTTTTGTTTTCCCTTACATTTAATTTTGTTTTTTTTTCTAACTTCCCTTTAAAAGCAACATTTATTCTTTTACATAAATTTGTTCTAGCGAATCTGTGTTTGTGTGTATTATATATATATATATACGAGGATCATTTTTAAAGTAAGAGCCGTTTTTTCATAAAAAATAAAAACTTTATATATCCAAATAATTTTATTGCTACTACTACGGACAACATTTCTTTATTTTCTGCATAGTCCCATAGAGATCCAGGCATTTGTATATATATATATATATATATATATATATATATATATATATATATATATATAATAGTAAATATTTTGATAACCGGAATAAGTAATGTTTACTGCGCTCGTCAAAAGCATAATTAGAATGGAGTGAGATGACTTTTTGCCCCATTTGCCTCTTTTCCTCATATGCAGTCTCGCCCCTTGTTGTGGGCTCTGTAATTTCTGCGCTGGATACTATCGCTGTCTATTAATTTTAAATGTTTTAACTAAAAGTCTTTTTTTAATATCACCTGCTGTCTGTTATCGTCAATCTTATTGCTTCTTTTCCTTCTTCTTCCGCGGCACCCATTCGTATCTCCTTCGCTCCATAGTCGCGCCCGTTCCCTTCTCTTTCCTGTAATTTATCCGCGTAATCCGCTTATTCTCTCCCCAACTTACATTTTATTTCGACTGCCGTCTTCTTTCCTCTCGTCTCTATCCAACAATTTCTCTCGAATTCCCTACCGTATCCTTGTTTTGTTCCATCCTTTGTTCTTGCCCTCCAATTCTTAATACCTATTACCCTCCGACCTCCATTATCTCCCTTCCGCTATCTTGCATTCCTCTACCCCTCTTCTATCCTAAAGTTCCCTTTCATCCTTCTCTATCTCACTCTCCATCCCTTCTACCTTCCTCTACTTCTTCCATCTCCCCTCCTTCCATTTTTGATACATTGATCTCATCATCAATTCTCTCTCCCTTTAGTTTCTTTCGTCCGTTCCGTCCTCGTCGCTACTCTTACACTTCTCATCACAATTCCGCTTCTGCCTTTCTTATTTCCTTTTTCCTTCTCCCCCCTCTTTTCCTCTCCTCTCATGTCCCTCATATCTTCGCATCCATCTTCGAGTCTCCTTCATTCGTCCTTTCATTAGCCCGCCTCTCCAGCTCTCTCCTTGGTTATTCCTCCCATTCGGCCATTCCTCTCTCCTCCTCCCTCTCCTCCTCCCTCTCCTCCTCCCTCTCCTCCTCCCTCTCCTCCTCCCTCTTCTCCTCCCTCTTCTCCTTCCTCTTCTCCTCCCTCTTCTCCTCCCTCTTCTCCTCCCTCTTCTCCTCCCTCTTCTCCTTCCTCCCCTCCCCCTTCTCCACCCCCCCTCCACCTCCTCCTTTCCAGACTCATTTCTCTCTTCATCTCTTGGCTTCGTGTGTGGCGCATTGCTAAGGTACGGGCGGGGGTATGCCCAATGTGCCGCTGTTCGTTCACAATTTTCGTACCTCAGCTCGTGACGTGTAGTAAAATTTTAAATCTGTATGTTACATGTTTTCGGCTCTGTTTAATTGTCGCGTATGGGAAATTATAAACAGTCTAGCTGGTAATATTCTAATCGTAGAGTAAGCTAAAAAATTTCCTTATGTGTTTGACGCATTTGCACATGTACGTACAAACATACATGCATATATTAATCTTTTTGGATTTTGGCTCGTCTGGTTTGGAAAGAGCCGGACTTTCTTTTCTGCCACTCGTCCGGGCGCGGCCTATTATATCTAATGAATGTGGGCGTTCTGACTATACACTTCCGTTACTCTCTTTATTCCTGTTTTCAAATTCTTTCCCGAAGAAAGATATTGACGAAAATCATACTATCATCGAAGTATTCTTCCGTTTCCTTTCCTCTTTTATCTCACCGCGCCTTGTTTCGCGCTCGTGATATTTCTAATCCATCTCTCAAATCTCCTCTTTCTCCTGTACTCTTCAGCCTTTTAATTAGAACCGACACTTTGAAGTTGTTTTTTCATTGTTAGCACGCTGTTATGAGCGATGTGTGAGATTGTAAAAGGGAATACTTTAATCCACACTTGAGGTCTTCCACAACTTCACTTTCCCTCTCTCACTTTACCCTTCTGTCTTTTTTCATTTCTCCTTTTTTATCATTCTCTTTGTCACACTTTGTCTTCGTCTTACATTTTTCCATCCATCGCCTTCATTTTCTATCGTCTTTTAGGTATTTCCTTGCTATGAAATGTCGAATAAACTGTCTAGTTCTGGAAATATCGTTTTTTTCTAAATTATCACTATTTACGTCAATTCTCCAGCCGAAATGCAAAAATATATTAACACAGATGTTTATTGGTAAAAGAAGCGCATAGATCAAGGGTGGCCAACCTGGGCCTGAGCAGGAGCCACAATACTGCAATGCACGTCACCGAAGAGCTATGTGAAAAAATTTCTTGGTCAAGAGACGAGAACTCTTTTAAGTGGATATTTTTTGCCTCGTATCGCATATCCAGTGATTTTTTCGAAATCTTAGAGCGCGGTGATTTATCGCTATACGATTTCTGGAGTAGTCGATTGGCTTTTAATTCTGGTATTGGCATGTTAATTTCCGTCCATAATCTTCCCATGTGTGGTTTATATCTTATTCGAATTTCGGTACCATCTCTTTGTAGTCATAACAGCCGCGAAAGATAATAGCAGCAATTCAGTCGGCATTTGCTCTCAGTATCGCTAAAACTTTGCGAGGAAAATGGAATGTGCCAACAGTGTTGTATGCCGTAAATCACCTGTAGTTAGCAGCGAGTTAGCGATCGTTTGCTGTGTCGCACGCTCTTAAGGAAATTCATATTCATCCGTGAAGATAATAATTTTCAGCCATTTTCAAGACATCTCTAGCGGGGAACGGGCATTATTCCCGTAAACTACATAACAGGCTCATAAAAGAAATTCCACTCCGTCATAGTCTGTTACTCTCGAAGTATTTAGCAACTCCGCTCACATAGAAACCATTTAACGTTTTCATTATTCAATACGATGGGCGTAAAAGATTCGACGACTTTCGATCCTACGCAAAAATGAGTGTGTATTCTGGAACGAATGTGAATTCCACCCAAGTAACTTAGATTTTATTCGAGTTCGCGATTCAAATTTCGACCGTCAGAGTATTTCGCTTTACGCAACGGCCGTTTCAGCCGCTTATGCGTAATCTCCAGTGTCGCCTAGCAACCGTTATTCCGCGTTGGAGAAAGAAACGTGAGGCGGCAGAAGAAACAAAGGAGAGCGAGGGGAGATAGAAAGTGTAGATGTGCGTAGAGAGAGAAAGATGATAGGTAGGCAGAAGAGGAGAAGGAAAGCCACCGAGGAACATGGGAATGGCAGAGGACACATGGCTGCCGCCGACGCCGGTTGAGCAGTGTGCTTCGCGCAAAGGTCAGCGCCTTGAGTCACTGGACTTGTGAATGGTTTTCGGCTCATTCGATTGGTTGAGGAGTTAATTTCCTCGTGTGGTTCTCGAGGTGGGTGGGTTTTTTTGAGGCGAGGTGTGAGGAGGAAGATGGGGCGAGATGTGTGTGGGCGGGGACTGGTTTTTCTAAGGACGAGCACCTTTCCGGATCTTCTTCTTCTCTCTTTTCCCCTCTTACCTTCTCTGCTCCTCTTAACCCCCTTCTCCTCTTACCCTCCCTCCTCCTTTTCCCACTCTCCCGAACATCTTCCCTCCCACATCTCTCCCTCTCTCTTCCTCTCGCCTTCCGTCCTTTCTCCAGGACGTGAATGTCATCCGGAATCGAACCTAGGACCATGGTGAGGACTTACGATCTCTCTGGCGACCGTTTTCCACCGTCGGGCTCTTCCTCAGCGTCAAGGATGACCGTTGCTCTTCAGCCGGATCGAGAATATATTTGTATTGAATTGTTGCAAATATCTTATTTGTCCGAATTAAAGACGGCCTCGAATTTAAGGCGTCCCCCAACAAGGACGTACCCGGGGGGAGGGTTCGGGGGATCAGGTTCCCCCCCCCCCTCTGTGTACAGACATTTGTGGAATCTGTGATAACCATGCTACAAACCTGCTACGTTGCCTCTTGCTACGCTGCCACTTGCTGCGTTGAGTTATGTAAATTGAAAACGTTTTAAAAGATTATATTATTTGAGTAGGGCTTTTATTTAATCAATTGCTGGAAATTGGTTTTCGGCCTCAGACCCTCCCCCGAAATAAATTTCTGGGTACGTGCATGTATCCCAAAAACGCAAGCATGCGAATGCTTAGGTAGTAATTAAAAGTTATTATCCGCCACCAGAAAACGTTTTTCTGAAAAAATATTGGATAAATTCAAAAAAACTTAATGTAATGGATGGTGGCTTTAAGATTCTATCACATTAATATAGTGAATACACAACGCTTAAGCATTCATACAAAATACTTTTTTGCGGCATTTTAATTTTACAATCTTCTGGGTTTCGACAACAATTTAATACAAAATAAACGTTGTGATACATTTTTATAGTTTGAATCACCCCTTCGCCCTTATTCCTGGAATAAAATAGGCATTTTTTTTAGATTCGGTAAATACGCTATGTAAATTGAGAAACTTAAAATGCATTTGTTTCCGTTGACTGGTAACGATTTGTTACGAAAGTTCTGCGCATCGTCATTTGGTAAGCTTGGCTTTCCTCACATTTTTTTCGCATTATTTTCATTCATCATCCCTTAAGTGTCGGCGTGACAATCGAATTTTATGGCGTGATGAGCATATCTGTTTATTTGCCAACACAGCTACGCGTTTTTGAAGGTCTCCACGAGGAACTTACGACTTGCGGCGGAAAACCTTTCCGAATCTTCTCCTTTCCTTCTCTCACTTCCTCCTCCCCTCCTCCCTCTTCCTCCTCCCCTCCTCCCTCTTCCTCCTCCCATTCTCTCTTCACCTCCCCTTCTCTCTCTTCCTCCCATTCTCTCTTCCTCCCATTCTCTCTCCTCCCATTCTCTCTCCTCCCATTCTCTCTCCTTCAATTCTCTCCTCCTCCCATTCTCTCCTCCTCCCATTCTCTCTCCTCCCATTCTCTCCTCCTCCCATTCTCTCCTCCTCCCATTCTCTCCTCCTCCCATTCTCTCTCCTCCCATTCTCTCCTCCCATTCTCTCTCCTCCCCCCATTCTCTCTCCTCCCATTCTCTCTCCCTCTTCCATTCTTTCTCTCTCTCTCTCTCTCTCTCTCTCCCTCTTGTCATTTTTTCCATCCGCTTCGGACGACCCTTTCTCGACTTTCCTTATGTCACACCTTGTCTCCCGGATAACTCCTGATCCCCAGCCACCGCGAACCGCTCGGGTTTCCTCTTCCACAAAGGTTGAAGGTCTCCTTGTAAAAATAAGAAGGAAAAACTTTGCGGATCCTCAATCCAAGCGAAAAATAAAATAAAAAATCCAGAAGGAATAAAAAGGAACGATTATTTTTTTTCATCCGCGATGTCCCAGTGGGTTAGCGGCGAAGCGGCGTTGAGAATCTATAAATCGCCGTGAATATATTATCCAGATTTTACCCGCGAGGAATAACCGTCTCGTTTCCCCTTTTATCGCACCTTTCGAGAAAATGGAGGTTCCGACTTTGGAAGGCGAAGGTCTTGCGATCGTTGCGCAAGGAATCGTTTCGGCTGAGCCAAGACGAGCGTCGATGCGATGTTCGTCAAAGTATCCGGCAGCAATGACTACCTGAATGTTTTTGCATGCCTCCGAAACTTCCCATAAAACTCTTGTCGGGGCAGTAAATTTTTATCGCATCGCTGAATAAATTACGTGCGTGTCAAAACCTGGGATCATTTTGAAGGCTAAATCTCGCCTCGCATTGGTTCATACAATGCTCTCTCAATGTTTAAAATGGTTTTAAACATTCTCATTTCCTTTATAATTTTTTTTCATCGTGCGCATTTTTCATATTGCTCACTCAATTTACCCTAAATTCGTCACTTGAATGAAGGAAATGTTCCATTCGCGTTGAACAATTTTATTTTTTCGCATGGTTTTTTTCCAGAAAGCTCTGATAAAGTAGATTAATATCTTTCTTCATTTATTTCCCTCGTCGTTCATGCAGAATTAATTCTCTGTACTTTTTAAGGAGTTATTTGAGAAGCGTTAAAACAATAACGACCTTGGCATCCTAACGTCATTCTTAAAAGTTACGAGTCAGTGCTCGTGATAAAGGTTATTTCGACTGTTATAGGAAAATCTATCAGCCTAATTAAATCATTAAACTTTACGACGAAAAAGCAAAAATATCGATAAGGAACGTCGAAATTTATCGTTCCTCTCTTTGAATGTATTTCTTCACAATTTCAGGCGGCAATAAAATGTTCTCGGGGTGACGTCATGAATGGTGATTTCATCAACTGGATTAAAGGTAGCGAATGTAACGTGCCTGTTGTTTCTTTTATATTTAAGCTAGAACTCGAGCGTTATATTCTTACGTATGACCTAAACTATTGTTAAATCCGGGTATTAGCTCTTGAAACTTTTTCGTAATAAAAATATTACTCAACCAATAGAACGATTCTCGTCGATAAGACCGAATGAGATTGAGATTGGTGTCGATCGTTTTCGCCGTTATTTTCATTCCTCGACTCCGTTAGTTTTCCAGTGAATAATGTGTTTCGGTTGACTGAGCGCTCGCTGCTTTCAACATCGGTCATTGACGACCCCGAAAGACACGCCTTTTCTTACTCAGATGCTTGAGTCACCGCGGCAAAGGCTTTTCTTGTCCCCTCTCTCTCTATCGTCCCATTCCCTCCCTTGGACATCTGGGTCTCACCCTTGTTTTTGACGCTCCAAGAGACGCGGAAAACAATGTCCAGCTCTCGACGAAACCTTCCGATTCGCATTGATCCCAACCGATGATAGCGCCTCCTACTTTTCCGCAGACCTTGGCTCTTTCCTCTTTTTTTCTCGAAGGAAAGGTAACGAACCCCGAAGAGTTTTTAAACGATGTATTTTCGCGGCGTACTTTAAGGGAGATAAATCTCATCCTTTTCTGTGATTCGAGTTTTCTTTATTATTTTTCGGCCTCTGCCCTCGTGACGTCTCTCGTCCTTGAGGCATTTCCCAAGTGTCTTTAAAGAAATGAAGATCTCCACTCGCTTCTCATCATGAAACTTTCTACAGGACTTCACGGCCGTTATGTAAGAGTGTATGAATATATTTCTCTTTCAAAGCGGACTTTATATTCGGATGGGAATATAAAATTCACAGCGTAGTTGTTCGCTGCATACCACAGATTAAGCGCAGAAATGTGGGTCGTGGAATAGTGAGGAAATGTTCAAGTTAAAAATTTCTTTAAAATTTAGAAATCTTTATATAATAGATAAAATGTCCTCTTTTAAATAAAACCGGATTCATTCATTTTTGTGATCGAACAAAATTCGCGTTATAAATATTTTTGTTTTGAATTTAATCTTTGTCGTTTATAACTACCGTTGCTGTATAATTTTGTATGCCCCTTTTCAGAAGTGTTAAGGTTGTTTTCATTATGAAAATAAGATTCGTTTTGTCTGGATACCCATAGTTAAGCCAAATTTTTATTTTCCTTTCCTGGATTAAAGGAATTTCATTACGGAAATTTCGCTTCTCGACGTGTATGCTTTTTAAAAACTATTAATCCTTAATCCATGATGGGCAATAGTTTGGACTTAACGAACATGTTGCAATTCAATACAATTAAAAATTATTTACATATAATTAAAATTCGCGTGTAAAATATCCCCTTTGGCTGCTCAAATCATTTTTCATTTTAACATAGTAGCATGTAGTTTGTGTAGATAAAAACGTGTTTTCCTGGAAACTTATTATTCTTATAACAAGAGAACCGATCGGATGAAATTTAAACTACGATAAGCATACGAAATACCGAACACGATCGATATTATAAACAACATTTCCACTTCGATTTACGACTAAGAAAAATCCACTTCGAAAATAAGTCGTCGCAACCACCATTCCAACTGACTTGAAATATCTCTACATGCTTTCGTTTTCTTTTTCACCACATGTTTTATAGGGGAAGATCAGTAACCCGATACTGTCTACCCTGTTCCATCGATTTATCGTTTGTGACGGGTGCTTTTAGGAGGACCATTTTTCATTCCGTAATTAACCTAGTATTTATGGCTTCGGACGTCCTTGAGAGATTCCACGCACCGAAATATGTATGGGCCTAAAAAGATAGAAATTTGGATTTACCCGTTGGAGTACGCCTGGCTACAATCACACGATATATAAAATATTTACAGCTTTTTAAATCTCTCGTCCATGGAAAAACTAGCGCTTTACCAGCAAATGAGTTTGAAAAGGAGACCAACTGATTAACCTATGTTAAGTCGATTGGGATAATTAACTTAAGATGTCATCTTAGATGGCGAAATACACGTATAGGCGCAAATCATTTTGTTAGTTAGCTTAATTGCATTTGAGAGCCGTCAGTGTTTCTGGCGAGGGTTAACATCCCCTAGGTGTCAAGTTTTACATAGAGCGGTGTAACCACCCGTAAACCCTGGAGTGCGCGCATGTTTTGAATGTTTTTTTTTTAATTTTCACACTTGTCTCATATCCAATATTTTTTTTGCTCATAGGATCATAGTTAAGCATTTTATCCGAGTGGAAAAAGGTTTTCCTTCCGATTTTTCCCACCTCGCGTTCAGCATGACCGATATTCGCTCCCTCGAGTGATGGTCATTCTTAAACCTCTTCCTCTCGAGCGCATCCTCTTCATCAGTCCGAGGGCCGCCTTCACGCCTTTCTCCCCCAAAGAGTCGCCGCCTGCCGAAGGAAATGAAAAACTCCCACGCGATCATCCGTTCCCACGGGTGGAAGGAAGAACCTTCTCGGAGGGATTATTGACTCCGGTTAACGAACTCTGCGCACCTAAATAACTGGCGATCGCTTGGAAGAGGACGGCGGCGAGCGATTGAATCCGTCGTGAGGCCTGGGGCACGCGAAAGTAATGCGTAATCTTGGTTTCCTTCCATTTGTCCACACACATGCGAGCCGACACACTACACTACCTGTCGATTCCCTCTCCTCCTCTCTTTTATCTCTAGCTCCCTCTCTCACTCTCTCCTCTCCCTTTCTCCTTTTTCATATATCACGCCATATGACCTTCGAGAGTTCTAACTGTACACCAGGCTATGTTAGTCATTATGGAATTGTTTCTCTTCATGTACTCACATTTTATTGTATGATTGTATGAGTGTATTTGTGCATTTTCGTAATTAATGTATTGTGTAACTTTTCATTTAGCAATGTAGGTAATACTGTAATAATAATAATTATTATTATTTTACAGATAGCTACTGGGTTTTATTATTTTTTTATTATTTTTTTAAACTGAAGATACTATTTTATTTCCGTCAAATAATAATTAATACAGACAATAAAAACAATACAGATAATACACAATACAAATCAAATAATACAAGCAATATAAAATAATAATAATAATATTAATATAAACAATTTTTTAAATAAAAAATAAAATAAACATCGATATACATGAACAATAATAATAATAATTAAAGAGAATTAATGATATCACAGAGCTCCAAAGAACACAAACATTATTATCTTGTACAATATTATACTGAGTTATAATTTAAAATATTTTTAGTTTAAAATATTTTAACATGTATTCATTAGAGTCCTCCTGAGCCAAAAAAGAGACTCTTCAGGAGATACTCAGATTCCTTAAAGCAACTGCTAATATTACAGTGAGATATTTAACCTAGGTAACACTGTAACTCTTATTACCATTTTCTACAATAATCAAGATTATATAATAGCTTGTAACATAAGTTAAGCATACTTATATTCAAAGTCTTAGGCCCTTAAAAGGTACTCTTTAAGTTTCCTTTTAACTTCGATTATTGTTCTTAAATTGTGCATATATTTTGGTAATTCATTAAAGATATTGGCTATAACAACATTTAATCTATTACTACCAAATTTATTAAAGTGTTTGGGGACATTATAATTAACTACCTTTCTTTGTTCCATCTTATGTTGACTTACTTTTAATGTTTTATTTTTATCGGTAACTAAGATATAGATCAACAATTTTTTCCAAGGGCAGTATTTCAAGTTTACTATATATTGAATTGATACCACTTTCATTTCTGGCCTTGTGGTTCATACCTTCTCGTTCATCACTGTTATAGATCAATTTTATAATTCTATCTTGTATTGTATAAAGCTTATTTTTATGTTCCCTACTAGTGTGGCCCCATATAGTTATACTGTATCTCAATAATGGCTCAACAAAAGCAAAATATCTTTTTTTCTACTCACAGGTATAGGATTCTTAACATGGTAAATTTGATAACATGCTTTTCTTAGTTTACTAGAGTTTATTACAATGTTCTCTAAAAGTAAAATTTTGGTCCTCTATGACACCAAGATATTTGTACAATGCAACCTGTTCCATACTCTCACAGTTACACACCAATTTATTTCCTTTTCTATGGAGACACTCATGTATGTGCAGTGTAAGAGTAATTGGCTGCCATTTACCTGTGTTATTAACAATATACAAAAATTTCGAATTCTTAGTGTTAATTGTCAAGTCATGATCATGCGACCATTTAGATATGTTATTCAAGTCAATTTGCATATTGGTGGTAGCTACATGCAAATCTGTATGAGCAGATATTAATACAATATCATCTGCATACAGCAGAATATCACAGTTTTTGGCACAGTTGACTATACTATTTATATATATTAGAAACAAAATTGGGCCCAAAACAGAACCTTGAGGTACCCCATCTTTCAAAATACTCGGATAACTAATAACATTATTAAATTTCACTTTAATAACTCTATTCTGTAAATAGCTTTTAAACCACTCCAGGGCAGTACATCCAACATCCCATAACATCTGAATTAATATTTCAAAATTAACGCTATCAAAAGATTTTTTATAGTCCACAAATACAGTAATTACCCTATTATTTCTGTCCAAATTTTTATTTATTATACCTGCAAAAGTTTCCATAGCTTCTTTAGTACCCTTACCTTTCTGAAAACCAAACTGATAATCAGAAATTATATTGGTTTTTTTTAAGAACTCCATTAAATTACAAGACACATACGTTTCTATAACCTTGCTTATAGCTGGTAAGAGTGATATTGGTCTATAATTTGCCATGTCCCTGTAGCTACCAGCCTTAAAGACTGGCCTTACAATTGCCTTCCTTAACCCATCAGGCATTACACCTTGCGCTATGCATCTTCAAGTAAGTATAGTTATGGCCACAATACGTACTGGATAATAACAATAATACACAATCATAACTAGTAGTTGCCCGTCGATAAATCGGCTGGTTGGTTAGATTAAATATTGTCATGGTAATTAGCCTTCTGCCACATTACCATGAAGCTCAGCGAGCAAGGTTTATTTTCTTCTACTAATATCCGCTAGCAGCGACACCTTAACATCAAACACTATAACTACGTCGAGCAGAGCACAAAAAACGTCAATATCTCGCCAACGATATGACCGATTTCAATTTTATCTTTTTCCGGCAAATCTGTAGGTCAAGACGTTTAATTCGATGCATCACACGCTAAGGTTGGCTGTTACCTTCGCTTTAAAAATCTCAGTTTTTACGCTATTAATATATAATATGACTGATTACAGCTATGATGGCTGTATTTTACTAATAAATACATCAATGGTTTTTTGATGCAAAGTGAGTATAAGGCAATGTATCTCTTGATAGACGCCCTATTCTTGATCAATAGATAAAGTGCGTGAATCACAACAGTTTTAATTTTATAATAGGTATGGAAGCTAAATGATTTCCTGGATGTATGACGGGGATGCCTTCTTAACATACTGAGACATTTTCCCTTCGGAATCCTATTTTATGACGTCTGATGCGTTCCTAGTTTATACCATTCGTTACCCGAATTGATATCTTCTGCTATTTTGTGAGGTACTTATTTTACAAAATTTTATTTATTTATTTAATTTGGTCACAATTTCACATACAGCCTGATCGCCAAATTACAGTAACAATAAAATAATAAAATTCTAAGCAATAACAATAGGTGTAACAACTGGGGGATCCGCGGAATCTTCGGTCTACCTCAGCCCACTTAGTGCTGGCGGGGGGAATCACATTGCACGCCTCTGGGATGCTCCCTGTACATTTTAGAGAAATGTTTATTTGAAGTTTTCTTTATCATTTGATGTTTTCCGTATGTATACCAAATTTCGTTTTGATTGGATAAGATTTGTAAATTAGCGCAATGCAATAACGCAAATTGCGCAGTAACTATAAGGGTGGTATTCTAGAAAAACTATAGGCGTTTGGCACTAAGTTATTTGTACATGCACACGAAGTTTGGTAAAAATCAGAGAACCGAGACGGCAGTTATCGTAGAACAGACATACAAAATGCACATGGACTCAACAGGAGAGACCTCGATTCCCTCGGCCAAAAATATAACAAAATATACAGTAAAAAGAAAAAACTAACAATAATTGTGTCTAATGATGATTGATTATTTAGGTGAAATATGTGTGATTCCTAGCATAATAAATGATGTTATTGATAGGAAAGAATATGGAAACAACTTCAAATACGCTGGACTGTTTTCGAGAAACAGAAGCGAAGGGATGCAGGTGGCTACAACTCCCTCCCCATATCCTAAATCCGATTGGTCATCACGTTGGGGAATAGCGTGTCAGCGATTACAAAACCTTGTCTTTCCTCAAAATTAAAGCCTTCGTAGAATCCTCTAGAAATGATTATATATCAGCTAATAATATTATATTGCATGGATACCGTTGCTTCTTCTCCCTGTTTCTTAATCAATATAATAATCTCTATCTTTTCTATCAGTGACAGTTCACCAAAAAATAGTTACATATTTTGATAAAATAACATGTTGGAGTTCAATGTTTTCATTGCACAGTCTAGAAGCAATATTATGATTTGCATAAGTATTGATCGAATGACATGACGAATCACATTTGCACGTGAGTTAGTTTTCAAATACTTCTTGAGATGATGCGTATTCGATCAAAAGTTTTTAATAATGAAACTAAGAAGACAAGGCTCAAATTACTTAAATCAATTCCTAGATCGTAAGTAAAGTGCTTTTATTAAAGTAAAATTGTTAGTAGTTTTTTCCTTTTGCGCTGAGAAAAAATATCTTTTTAGTTGAATTACTTTTGGCAACACTTCTTCATTTATCTACAAATTCTGAACAGGGTTCTATAGCTTCTGCAAAAATAACAAATATAATTAAAAATATTGTCTGAATCTAAATTAATCGTTTAACAAATGCATGAGCGATACAATATGAAATAATACGCCATTGAGCGTCAATTTAAAAATAATTAATGAAAAATAATGCAGAGAATTTGAATTTGTATATTGGGAGAGAAGAACTAACTGGTTGCAGTATCTTGCTGATCTCGTGAAAATTTTTGAGAAAGTTGCCTTTTTTACTTGGCTAGAGAACGACATGTCCGTTTCGCTCCTCTGGTATCGTTTCAGGTAATATCGGTGATATTCAAAAGCGATGGATGTTTTCGTTATCCTTGTAGGAATATGTTAATGAAATTCCAGAAAGAGGAGTTTGAAGGACGAAGAGAGCGAGAGAGAGAAAGAGATGTCAGCGGTGGCGCCTCCAAAAGATTTACGGCGGAAAATGATACCAAACTTCGCATTCTCCCGTGCCGGTGTGGCGAGATTAATGTGTCGTGCAAAAATTATATCGCCTTAGCTCAAGCTAGAGAGAGAACCCGAAAGAAATTGCGCGCGCGTCTGTGGCTAGCAGTGTTGTTTGGGCATCAAGGACAGAAATAAAACAATTACCCCGCTTCGCAATCTTTTCCCGAGGAAAGTTTGTCTCGGCGGAATTCCGGTCGCGGTTTGGTTAGCAGTGGAGGAAAGGAACGAGTGTTTGTTTCTCTTGCGTCGCGTTGTTCCTCAGAAAAATGTTTTCATTACATATGATACTTTTTTAAACACCTGGAGTAGTTTTTTGTGGTGGAATACCAAATAAGAATTCTATAATGACGACGGAGATATGCGGAGAACGAAAGATACCCGTCTTTGGTATGTTTCAGAGTGGCGGAGAAAAATATCGAGTGATTATTACATTTTTGGAAGCCTTTCCCAAAACACCTCCGTTTGCCGAGAAACATGTCCCAGATGCGTGGGTAGTCCTTTGAAAGAGCAAGCGACCAGATAAATCACTCCATTACCGCAACTAGTAATCGCCTCGTGCATTGATTGCCGTGCGTCACTCTTAATAACGCGCTGCCCCTACACATTCAAGTAAATAGCATTCCACTTGCTATTTAGTTAATCACTTTTTAAAATAAATTCATAGTTTAACTATTTAGCTTTTTCGTGTTAGAGCGTGGTAATGTAGGATAAACTTTGAATTTTGTTTGTATATTCCTAAACTATTTCCATTCCTACCACGTTCTACCCCAAGAAAGATGGATGGCAAAGATTAATTCATGTCTGAAGGTATAAGATAACGGCCCAGACTTTTAGTCGGTCTGCAAGACCCACACTGGCACAAACAACCTCGGAGACACCAAATATAGCCACCTATGCGAGGGACTTCTCCATTTTTGAGCGAATATGTAGGCGCTTCGTCTAACAAAAGTCAACGGAAGAGAGGCCCAAGGCAATTTTTTCTCCCTCAAATCTTTGTTCCAACGGTTCGCGTGGCTCATTACGAATTCATCCTCCGCTTCTGCTCCTCCTCCACCGTCTAATATTAGCTGAAGGAAAAAAAACCTCATCTCGGTTCCTCTCGCTTCGCTTCCGTCCGACCTCATCCAAGGCGGACCAAAACATATGCGTATTTACAAAAGTGCGCCCGCGATACGGGATTTGTTGTTTTAAGACCGTATAAGGGAGTACACGGGAGGGTTGAGTGTTTTTTAAAAAGGATTATTCATCTTCTTGGAAGACCTTAAAGGCGGACGCAAATAGCCCACTTCTCCCAAAAAGACCTGCTTTTCCTCTTTAGCCACCCTCGCATCCACCACCTGACCTCCCGCTACCCCTTTCAACCCCGTTCTCCCCAATTCCTCTCCCTCGACCCCCTTAGGCACGAGATACCCAAAAGGATCTCATTTTCCTCCTTGCCGTAGCGGCAAAAAACTTATTTTCTCTCCGTCTTCGCTAGCTCCATGTGCAGCTCTTTTCCCCCTATTACTCACTCCAACATCCTTTTCACCCTCTCCAACACCCCCTCTCCTTCCCAACACCCCTCTCCTCTCTCCCCAACACCTTCTCCTGTCAAGTGTTTACTATGTTATATGGTTTATATTCATTCTCATTGTTTTATATTATTTTATCTTATTTTGTATTGTTTTATATTATGTATGCTATTTTTTATTATTTTGTATTGTTTTATATTATTTATGTTATTTTTTATTGTTTTATGTTATGTATGCTATTTTTTATTATTTTGTATTGTTTTATATTATGTATGTTATTTTTATTGTTTTATATTATGTATGCTATTTTTTATTATTTTGTATTGTTTTATATTATGTATGTTATTTTATATTATTTCCTTTGTATTCATTGTATATATTTAATGTATATTTCGTCTTATTCTGCCTAATTAATGTATATTTCTTCTTCTTACGGTTAATATCTTTACATGTATTTTATGGCGGTATACAACGACGCTGTATATACGAACTCTATTATTGTACATACTCCTTTCTATTTAATGTTGTAGTATTATATTGCCATATATACACTATCTAGGGTTTCCGCAGGTTTTACTAGGGAGAACGAGCCTGTTTTTACCTAGGTTTTCTCCTCAAACTCAAATCTGTTTTTAGTTTTATCATTTATACTATATAAGATTTATATACTGTTTTTGACTTTTTGTAATATTTATTGTAATATCTTATTTTATTTTTTCTAATATTTATTGTAATGACGAAAGGTTAAATGTAAAAATGGACCTTATGGTCCAAATTTCGCTCGAATAAGGGCGATTATCTGTTTATCAATCTCCTCCATCCCCAACACCCTTTCTTCTCTCCACAACTCGCTCTCCAAACACTCTCCTCCCTCCCTGATACCCTCTCCTCCCTCCCAATACCCTCTCCTCCCTCCCTAATACCCTCTCCTCCCTCCCTAATAACCTCTCCTCCCTCCCTAATACCCTCTCCTCCCTCCCAATACCCTCTCCTCCCTCCCTAATACTTTCTCCTCCCTCCCAATACCCTCTCCTCTCCTTACCAACACCCTCTCCTCCCTCCCTAACACCCTCTCCTCCCTCCCTAACACCCTCTCCTCCCTCCCTAACACCCTCCTCCCACCCGCAACACCCTCTCCTCCCACCCGCAACACCCTCTCCTCCCCACCCGCAACACCCTCTCCACCCTCCCTAACACCCTCTCCTCCCTCCCAACATCCTCTCCATCCCCCCGCAACATCCTCCTCCCTTCCAAAACCCTCATCTCCCTCCCTAACACCCTCCTCCCACCCGCAACACCCTCTCCTCCCACCCGCAACACCCTCTCCTCCACCCGCAACACCCTCTCCTCCCACCCGAAACACCCTCCTCCCTCCCCAACACCCTCTCCTCCCACCCGCAACACCCTCTCCTCCCACCCGCAACACCCTCTCCTCCCACCCGTAACACCCTCCTCCCTACCCAACACACCCTCCTCCCTTCCCAACACACCCTCCTCCCTTCCCAACACACCCTCCCTCCCTTCCCAACACACCCTCCTCCCTTCCCAACACACCCTCCTCCCTTCCCAACACACCCTCCTCCCTTCCCAACACGCTCCTCCCCTTCCCAACACACCCTCCTCCCTTCCCAACACACCCTCCTCCCTTCCCAACACGCTCCTCCCTTCCCAACACACCCTCCTCCCTTCCCAACACACCCTCCTCCCTTCCCAACACACCCTCCTCCCTTCCCAACACACCCTCCTCCCTTCCCAACACACCCTCCTCCCTTCCCAACACACCCTCCTCCCTTCCCAACACGCTCCTCCCTTCCCAACACACCCTCCTCCCTTCCCAACACACCCTCCTCCCTTCCCAACACACCCTCCTCCCTTCCCAACACACCCTCCTCCCTTCCCAACACACCCTCCTCCCTTCCCAACAACCCTCCTCCCTTCCCAACACGCTCCTCCCTTCCCAACACACGCTCCTCCCTCCCAACACTCTCTTCTTCCCCCCGCAACACCCTCCTCCCTCAACGCCTTCTCCTCTAGGGCGTAAAACCGGCCACGACCCGTTCTAACCCTCTCCTCCCACCTCCTTTCTTTCGCGGGGAACGTGAGAGCGAGGAGAGAGAGGGAGGAGGGAGAGGAGGCTGCGGTTGGGATTTGAAGGGTGACCGTGACGAAGGGGCGGCTGACGCCATCGCCTATCCCTCCCGACCTCAGCCTTACTCCATTCTTTCTCCTCTCATCCTCCTACCCGTATCTTCGTCACCCTTTTTCTTCAATCTCCTCTTCCCCATCCTTCCTCGGTACATACGCACGTTACACACACACCTCCAGAGCGCGCTCCTCGTCCAGCAATCGCCTCTCGTCACGTGAATCGCGGCGCCCTCGTCCTTAGTCCAATAGGATCGCTCCCTCCGTTGATAGTTTCCTTTCGGATGGAGATTCCAACACTTGTCGTCCTCTTTCTCACCCTTTATCTTCCACATTTTTCCTTCTTCCGTGCGTTGACTATCTGTGACTCTCTTGAATATTCTCTCGCTTCACGTGTTTTCTTTATCGACGGTTAACCTTGACGCGACATTGGCGAAAGGATATTAAATACTATATTCGAGAGGAGTGTGTCGTAAGAGCGTAAATATTATCATTACGCCTAGAAGTGGTAGTTATGGAGATGTGTCCTTACAAAATGGTGATATTCACGGATCAATGGTTCCGTCTGATTATAGGGCGGGATTAACGTTTGTCTAACGACGACCTTAAACAAATGAGTGAACTTATTTTTTTTAAGTGATCATCCCTATTATTGTTTCGGTTTCGCGATGCGCTCGTCATAACCTTATCTCAAGGAATGAAGTATCGTGTTAGCCCGATTATAGGGCGACCTCGAATATAAGGCGACCGCATATTTCAAAAGCCGCGCGAAAGCATTTTCCGAGGAATTGATGCTAATTATTTATTTCAAAATACCTGATCGGTTACACTTAATTTCCGATGTAAATGAATACATCATATAATTATCCAATAAATGAACGAATAATTACGATAAAACGTAGATGTATTGGCTTCCAGTGATCTACATTAAATTAGTATTAGTTTTAATTCTTAAAACGTTTAATACGGGAGGAAGACATAAGCGCTGGGTCTAATGGTGGGTAAATATGGCAGCCGCGTGTGCCATAAGCGTATTCCAAGCATGGAATTGACTAAAGAACATACGAAGATTGAATTTTAGTTGGGGTAAAAGGGAGAGAAGGAATAGAAGATATCTTTGGTCGGGACTATAAGGCGAGATGAATTTTTCGGCGTACATTTTAGTAGAAACATAGTCCTATATTCGGGCAAACACGGTATATGTATTGCATCGTTTCATTGATTAGGAAAATCATTTCTATGCTAGATACTATATAAATGATTGGTAAAATAGTGAACTTTATTCTTAAATGAACTTTCCAATTCGTCGGTCTTATTCTACCAACTTTGTATGTTTGAGAAGTTGGCATATTTATTATTTTGTTTTCATATATAGCCAAATTTTAACATTTTTATTGCAGTTCTTCTGCAGAGGTCATAATGCGATATTATTTACAGAACACAAGTGTCTAACCTTCAAGAAGTTTAAAAAGCAACTTATTCATCAGTTTATTCACAGCGGCGAATTGACAGTTAAAATTCCGCATCCCAAATCCCCGTACAAACAGCTAGTTGGATTCTTGTATAAATAATTTTCGTCTGGGTCGCGTGACATTAGTGACTTAACTCCTGAAATATGAACTCCCTTTCACTTGCCTTTTATTTTTCTCCTTTGGTTTTCCACGCATACCGTTCCGTTCCATTTGTTTCTTTTGTGTTTCGCGAACGCATTCACCTCTCCCCCTTCCCCTCTCCCCTTCTCCCCCTTCCCCTCTCCCCATCTTCCCCTCTCCCCCTTCCCCTCTCCCCCTTTCCATTGTTCTATTCGTATCCACTTCGTCTTGTCTTCATATGCCACTTCCTGTAGTTTCATTTTCTTCATTCGAACTGGTTGATTAATTGCGAGAAAAATTCGCCACCGGTCCCAACCTTAACCTTGCCCCTAATTTCTTGAAGTACTTTTCAATTTGTTTAGCTTCCGATGCCTCGTTAAAACGTTCACTTTTCTCCCAAGGCGATCGTTCTGGAAAGGTCGAAGCGAGCGAAATTTCAGCGTGTGCCTGTGTGAAAGAGGAATGCGTGAACGTTTTTTTCCGAAAGACTAGGCCGTTTTGAGCTCGGTATCCCTTGTCTATGCCTTTGTTCCATTTTTCACGCCTCCTTTCCAATGAATATTTTGCGTTCGTTCTCTCACGAATCAGCAGAAGGCTTTTTTATGACCCTCTCCTTTGCTCCCGGACCCTTTTCTGTATGTCTTCCGGCAAAGTATGAGACTAATCCGTGGAAGTTATGAAAGGAGGCGTTCCAATACACTCGCCTCTCGCTTCTTCTTCCCTTTCCTTCCACCTCCTCGCCACCCGTGTTCCTCCCTTCTCCAACACCCTTCGTACTTCTCTCGCGTTTGCAACCTGCCTTCTCCCGCCCTCTCCCGCCACCCCCCCCCCCTCCTCTACGCCCCCCCTTTCACTCTCTCTCACTCACTCTCTAGTGGCGCGCTCCCCGATGCCGTCGTTATTCGCTAAAAGAGTCATTATTTCTCGCTCTTTCGCTTTTCCCTCCGTCTGAAGTGAGTTCTTCTCGTTTCGCGTTGATTGATTGGTTTAATTTGTCCGTCGCTATGCGCCACGTTGAGTTGAATATTTTTTTATCGCGCGCTTGGCCTAATGGCGTTTATATGGATATTTAAAAAACCGAATATTTTCCAGTTTTCTACCAAGGATAGTTTCTACCTTGTTTTTTTTTTCTCGCTGCTTCCTGCTCGGCGGCGCTCCTAAAAAAATTCCGCACCATAAGCCAATGAGCTGCCAAGATTTATGCTTGGAGGTGGTAATACTCCACAGTTTCATTTATTGTGTACTTTGTGATGCTAAAATTAAAATGCCGTAATAGAATCCTTTGAAACTGCGAAAAGTATTTTTATTTAATTAAATTCATAAGCGCAAGATCGATTGCAAAATATAAAATATCGTGATCTAGGAATGGCAAACTCTAAGAGGCATCAGGGCCACATAAAGGATAAGGATGTTATAAAAGGATCGCATATTAGAATTACAGTTGTTTAATGAATGCCAGAGTTGAAAAAATATATTTTATCTAGAAGATTGGGCGTCTTTTTTGCCATTAAAAACAATAATTTAGTGAATGCGTTCGGTTGAAGCTTAGTAACTATTAAAGACTCTTGCCACATCTCACAAATATAAAATATATGAAATCTCGAACAATTTAGCTAAGAAAAGATTACCATTCGGGCCGCATTCAGCACGCCAGTTTGAATTGCCTGCTGCGATCGCTCTGAGCGACGATCGTCTGGTTGTTTACTCACTTTTCGCCGAGGGATAGGAACCCCATTGTTATTGAGATGAGAGTCAACGCGAAATGGAGAGCAAAAATATTTGTCTCAATCTCAGCGACGGTCGATTGCACTAAAATGAGGCTCGCAAAAGCAGATCCATGTCACCTGATGTTTTAGCACCCCTGCGTTCAAAGTATCTTACTAGTAATGATGTTTTACTGCTGTACTGTTTTTATTTTCTCAACGAAATATATTTACACTCGGTGAATATTCTGGAACAATGGTGACGCCATCGGACTTAGACCAAAGCTTCGCCAGTGAACAAATATTGAGTCTGAGAGACGCTAATCTCACGACCTTCCATTTTAGGCCGCGCGCACAAACACGCACACACGCGCGCGCGAGTGGTATTTATTTGTTTCAAAACGCGTATCTCAGGATCTGGATTTCAACTTTCTTATCGCTGGATAAGTTGGTGGGATCAAAATTAAACAAGAAGTACTATCCAAGCAAGAGGCGGCAGCACTCTTATGAATTCTAATGTGTGTAAAGTAATATTTTCTCAAGAAATGTGCGAAAATGAAAAGATCGGTTTTTATCGTTCTAGTTTAGGTAAAGAAAAATTAGAAAGGTTTGTTGAAATCAATCTCTTAATCAGTCTAAAACCATAACTTTAGTTTTTTTAAATATGTTTCTAAGAACAATTTTCCAAGATCTCTTCGCCGTAAATTTGACTTGTAAAATATCTAAAGACCAATTTTGAATGAACAAAACTGGCATCACGATTAAATTTTCAGTTAAGCGCACCGATACAATCTCATTTTTAAAAAATCTGTAAATATTCTCTGCTCGGGAATCATTATTGTCTATTTTCAAACGTTGTGCAAAATTGAGGAAAGCTAAGTCCTTGCAGTGGGCCTCGAGTCCCGCGCTTCGACATCAAAGGAAGTCCGAGTTTGATTTGGCGCTTAGTGGTAAGAGAGGCTCTTCCTCTCACAAACCAATTTTTCTCGCTTCCCGCGACCCTCTTGGGACGTTCCTGATTTGCTTAAGCATACTTTCACGTCTTATGTATTCCTATTTATCGTGTGGTTTTATGGTTTTTGTCATAAAAAAATTAGCATTAGCTAGTTGGTATCTTCTTGACTTAACTACCTTACTAATGTACATACATACTCTTTTATTTTTCATTTTCTTATATATATATATATATATATATATATATATATATATATTAATTTTAAATGTTTTAAATATTAGTTTTTTTTTATATATTAATTTTTAGTTCATAAGCAAATCATAAAAACTAAGGTGTTAAATTATGTAATTGTAAGAAACATCCCCTGTTGTAATTGAGCACTTTCTGACCGGCCGGGAACGTGGGTGCTACCACGAGGGACGGCCCATTATGGTAAAATCACTTACCAAACAATTCAAAAGAGAGAGAGAGGTTTTTGTCATGGTTAAAGATGGAGGGTCGACAATTAACGCTAGCAGTCATTCATGTGGTTTGTTTGTTGGAATGTATGTTATACGTTCTGCGATTGGATTTATTTTTTTACGTTGGACAAAGCGACTAATTGAATCCAGTTGCGGGGCGAAGCTTTTATTTTCATCATTGTCATTGCCGATAGTTTCATTGCCATTGCGGAGCTTCTGGTAAAGAAATAAATTCACATTCTGAACCTCATTTCATTCATTGCGACTTCCAGCGCCGCGAGTGGTGGGAGACGGATCTTCCGATTGATGTAGACAGTTCTCTAAAACGAAAAACAACTTTTTTGGCCGTTTCTCCGAGTCGATTTCGCACGAGTTCAATGCCGCTTCATTTCCTGTGCTCTTTATGAGACGGATGCCCACTATTTTTAGTTATAAGATTCACTTTCCTGATGGCTACCCAGACAAGGTCTACTTTACCTACGGCTATCCAGGCGAGATCTATTTTTTCCACAACTGTAATAAACAAATGATATATTCAAGAAAAACTTCTATGAAACATAAATTGAACAAATTATCAAACTGACATATTTAATAGCATAACATAATGATTTCTACAAAATATTATTTTTTTACTTCCAGCGGTTTGGTCATTTGCGGGATTGGATCGTATCCCTGGATGGTGCAACCATGCTCTCAAAAGCACGGGGCTAACTGCGGTCAAACCGCTATTAGCCCGTGTTTTTTTTGCTTGGCACTTGCCTCAATCCGGTTCTGGGGGCCAGGAATGTATATTATTAGTTTTTGCAATGGAAGACTTTAATGTTTAACTATAATATTTCTCGTTAGAAATTTAATATACTTTTTATTTTTAGATTGCAAACGAATTATTTATTAATATAAATAAAACATGTATTGTAAATTAACACTAGACACAAATTTAAAACATTTGTTTTTATTTATATTATGGAATCTTTCCACCAAGTCGAGCCTTCCCAAGTGGAATTTGGAATTATTTATTATTTGACTTGAGATCGACCAAAAATGGCTTGGCGATCGACGTTATTGGCAAGAAGCTTCCCTAGGGGAGGGGAGGCGATCGTCCCAATTGCCCCCCCCCTCTTGATTCCTCCTCTGCCGACGACCATACATTTTGAAAATCCCTATCCCCATCAGAATCTATCTTTCCCTTGTCATACAGACTTAATCTTCGGTGTAGAAACGAGGAATGTTGCGCGGAATGAATTTAAGAATGCACTCAGTGGAGGGCAATAGGGCCGTCCAAGGGGAGGGCGATCGCCCCTTGGGTCCGCCACTGTACACCGCTGCTATAAGATAAGCACAATTAGAACCCTCCGATCGCGTAATATAGATCGCGTACGTGACGTACCACCTCGTATTGGGAGGATTGGATCCTCTTATCCATCCATCTCTCTCTCTCTCTCTCTCTCTCTCGCTTGGTCTCCCGCAGCGAATCGAGGCTACCATCCAAGAATTATCTCAGTCCTTCTCGGAAAGAGCCGCTCCTGAAAATAGAATCCCTTCGGATTTCCCTCGCCGGAGGCGGAGCTCCTTGCGGAAGGGTACGGAAGGGTTGGAGGGGGGGGGGGAGGGAAAGAGGAGCGAAAACCGTCCGAGGCACCCGCATGATCGCTAAGGGGGGGAAAACGCCTTAACTGATCGTACCTCCTTTTGTCTCTCTGTGCGTTCTCTGAGAGGATCAAGATCGCGCTACAATTACGCGTCCGCTCCCCTTTCGATGATCCTCCTTTCCTCCCTTTCCCTCTTCCTTTTTTCCCTATTGAGCTCTATCTTGGAAACTTTGGTCCGGGTCTGCGATTGCAGCGACAACTACGGTACTCTCGGTCACTAAAATCTGGTCCATCAGAATCTTATTTACGATCAACGGTGTCGACACGTCCTAATCGGTAACTATTGAGCAACATATATTTAGTATCGCAATCTTTCGAGGGATTTCAGTAAACTGGCGGACAAATATAAGTTCCTGCGCACAAGCAGTGGAAGGGAGGTTGTGAGCTACATTATACATTATTAATACGAATGACGCAGAATTTAATGGCGAATTTTTCTATCGCTTTAAGTTCTTTTTCTTTTTAATTTTTTACACTTCACTTTCAACGACACCTTTATACCTCTTCATCCGATCATAATAGATACATTGGATGCAAGAAAGATTTTATTTCTTTTTTGGATGACGTAGTTCTCTCCTTAGGCAAGCGCATAAATTTCCTCAAAGCTTGCATAAAAACTTGCGATTTTCCGTTGAATACGGCTCGAAACACGCATTTGTTTTTATAGTATCTTCCATCAGGTTGAATCGATGGTAAAAAAAATAGGTCCCTTAACTTTCGGCATCATTTGTTTTGCTTCCGAGTGACTTATGCCAAAAAAACTCGATACTTGTCGCCACCGTCGTCTAATGTTTTACGCCGTAATTGGTCGCAAATTTCAGACTCGGGCAACTCGTTATGGCGCGTGATCTCCTGTAATCCTTGGAAAACACCGTGTCCAGCAGTTTGTCAGAACAAACGATGCTCGGCGAAGCTGCAGTCTCCGTCGTCGCTGGACCATTGATCACAATTTTTATTTCCCACTTTTGGTAAAAACATTCCAGTAGCTCCCTGTTATCCTTTGTGTTCAACATTTGCGAACACAGACGTGTAATGAGTTGATGTTCTTCATTCTCTACGTTTTTCACATTTTTTTTATTCCGAAGTTTTCTTTTTCTCTGGAAATTTGAGTAATTTTTCCATGTTAACTCGCATCGAACTTTACAACTTACAAGTACAAGCGTACTTTCGAAAAGTATCGCTATCTTTGTATTTCTATTGGTCTACGCATCAGCGGCCTTTAGGTTTCTGCGCGAAAAAAAATATTTTAAACCCTGGCGTCCACTGTTTAGCGCTCTTTATTGATTTTCGGCCATTAGACTGGCTAAACTGAATTTTGTTGGTGAATTAACTTTTCATCCTTGGCAGCATCACAAATTTGCTATTCTAAAATTAGTCTATTCTTGTTAAATGAGAAATCTAACACCTTAATAGTAAAATTTTATGGTTAATCTCATTTAACATCATTTTCGCCGTAGTCTCCACCTTTACCTATCTAGTCTATTCTACGTTACTGAAGTGTATCTTGTCCAACACGACAAAATACTCAAAATACTATATATGTACATTTTATACGTTGACACAGATATAGAAATATCTTGCCATCAAAAAGTCCTTCAGCTCGTTATCCTGAATTCGTAGAAAATTTTAAGTCCTCACGTAATCACAAATTTAATCTTTAGACGGCCTTTATGAGACTACGAATCCGTTTTTCAATTAGTTGTAAAAAATCTGGGTAATTATTTTGCATCCTTCTCGCGTTTTATTAAACTGAACAATATTTATACAAGTTGTTTGAAAGTAATTGATTTCGGAGGTTTATTTGCAAAAGGAGGGGCTGGTTGTAACACACAAACCAAAAAGGGCGATGTGGTTTGATTATAAAAGGAAACAACTGTGTTGCAGTTCCTCGTAAATGAAGTATTTCAAACACCTCCCAAGTACGCGCCTGATAATGCCATTATCTGGTATTGCTGACGCACTTTTGAATAAATGTTCGATTAAAGCGATGGTGCAAATCAAAGCAAATGACGAAAAAAATACGAAAAAACAACGGGGTTCGACTCCAGAAGGGCGATTTCCATTTTACCTAAGATAACACGTAAAAAGCGACTTTTTAAAGTGCAGGCTTTTATTCTTTTGGAAATTAAAATTAGAAATAATTGACGTACGATCTTCGAATATGAACTATGTTTTAGGAATATTAATGAAGTTTCTTATTCTATTCATATTATTTTTATATATATCAATTGTTGTCTCAACCCGCATACGTGTAATATATAAGAGTGCATAGATTGCCTTAAATTATCGTAGGATTTTACGCTAAATTACATAATTCTAATGGGGCTGGGATTTAGTTTGGATTGTTTTGCTTATCTAAACGACTATATAGATGTAGAGTAAGAGAGAGGGGGATGTGGGGAGGGAGATAGGAAGGAAGGATATAGAATGGAAGGTACATAGAAAGTAAGGGTGGTATAGAATTAGTGTATTTATCCAGAGAAGGAGAGAGAGAGGAGAGGGAGGGAGGATGGGAGCGAGAGAGGGAGGGAGGGAGGGAGAACGGGAGGGTGGGAAGACTGGAGGGAGGACGGTAGGGAGGGAGGACGGGAGGGAGGGAGGACGGGAGGGAGGGAGGACGGTAGGGAGGGAGGACGGGAGGGAGGGAGGACGGTAGGGAGGGAGGACGGGAGGGAGGGAGGACGGTAGGGAGGGAGAACGGTAGGAAGGGAGAACGGTAGGAAGGGAGGACGGTAGGGAGGAAGGACGGGAGGGAGGGAGTAAGGTAGGACGGAAGGGAGGGAGGAAGGAAGGGAGGGAGGACGGGAGGGAGGGAGGACGGTAGGGAGGGAGAACGGTAGGAAGGGAGAACGGTAGGAAGGGAGGACGGTAGGGAGGAAGGACGGGAGGGAGGGAGTAAGGTAGGACGGAAGGGAGGGAGGAAGGAAGGGAGGGAGGACGGGAGGGAGGACGGGAGAGAAAGAGGACGGGTGGGATGGAGGACGAGAGTTAGGGAGGTAGGACGGGAGGGAGGACGGGAGTGAGGATGGGAGTGAGGATGGGAGGGAGGGAGTATGGGAGAGAGGAACAGAGAAATGGAGGAAGAATGGGAAGTTCCTTACGTTTAATACTTAATCCACGCCTACCCGTCATATTTGATGGGCAATTACGCTAGTAACACTTTTGCCCGGCCGTGGTGAATTTTGTCATCATTATATACATAATATCCTTATTCTGTACGTTGGTCCGTCCGTCCGTTGGTCCGCCGGAACGCTCTATAGAAATCCCCATAAGAGAACACTTAAAAATACCTTTTTTTCATTTGCAGGCTATTTTTCTTTTTCAGAATTAAATTTGAAGTAACTTCGGACCTTGACCATTTTAAAGAAAGAAAACTTAGTTTCTTATTCTTATTGTCGACGTTTGCGTTAGGTTCGAAATCACTCAAGTTATACGTTTAAATCACATTTATCGGAAAATTTTTAGCTTTATAACGACATGTTGCCTTGCCGTCCGTGTCATTTTTAAACTTCGAGATTGTATTTTGTCCTTATACTATATGCGTAAGGAAAGCCTGTTTTGAATGCTTTAGTACGAGAGAGAGAAGGCGCCCGAATTATTTATAATTAGAATCGTGATTTTCATTAATTTCTTTTCTGTTAACTTCCTATTGAAATTTTTGGTAATTAACTATTTTTATAGTTATTTTCATAGTTTCTTTACAGTGCATCTTATAATTAACCGGAGTAACAAATTCGCATCGCATATTTGAATCACACAAAAAGCCATTCCTTAAAATGCAGACCTTTTTCGTTTACATTTTAAAATATTTCAAGGATGAGGTATTTAAATTAGTTGTGTGAAGAGAAGAATTTAAATCTCATTCCTAAATGTTCAAAAATTACGTTTTAATACGATTTTTCACGTTTTCACGTATTTTGTTTATATTAGACCACTGTTGTCCCAATTGTTGGATTCTATTCTTGGTCTCATAAGAAATGCACCAATTTAGTGCTTTAACACGGGTCAGACTTTTATACATGGGTATAATCTATTTACTGAATCTATTAAGTAATTAGATGGAGGAAGGAAAAGAGAATGGGAATGGGCAGAAATTGAAAAAGAGGATGCGGACGTAGCATTTGTATAGAATTAAAAGGAGCTGCAGTACAAAAATAACAATAATAAATTATAATTGATTATAAAAAATGTTATACTATTGACTCATGCGCCATTGCCAAATGGTGGGAATTCATAAAACTAAATATAGGTCACGTAATTATCAATGGATTCCTTTAACTAATAATACAGCAAATATTTCGAACAGAATTTCAAATAGGAGTGAAAAATAACATTTCATGGCTTTTATTTAAATTTCTTTAACTAAAGTGATATTTCTGGAAAATTTTCAAAACTAATATAGTTAAAAGAAAAGTGCGATCTTAAAATGTAGTTAAACTCATTGCAGTTCATGTAAATATTTAGTTAATAGTAAAGAAGTTGCTACACATTATTCCTTTGATGGTAAATTGACAGTTAGTTCGCATTTTATCCTGTTTTTTACGAGGTAATAAGAGTAAAATAATTCATATAATAAGTTAAATTCTATACGTTTTAAATAAATTTTAATTTGCTCAAATATTTCAAATAAATTTCAGCTGCTTCTTTCTGCGTTATATCTTATTATTTCGATTTTCCTCTTATTTTAGCAAATATTTGGATAATCATTTGGCCTCTCTACTAATAATTACTAAACAGTATAATTAAAACAAAGATAACTTTCAGAAACATTGATTTGATTGCGCATGAAAGCCAAACCAGATCATAGCATATCTTACTGATTTTTCATATCGAAATCATATACTTATATTTCAAATAGTTTTGAGATAATCCCGTCATATTTGACGGGAAATTACGCTAGTGTTCTGGTCTCGGTGTCGGCGGGGTAACGTCCTCGCCTGCCAATCCGAAGGTCGCGGGTTCGAATCCCGCCTAGGTGGGTTTTTCTCCACCTAGGGCATGGATGTATGTGTTCGTTTATTGTTATTGTTAACATATTCCACTGTAAAATGACTACAAAAGCTGTATGTGGAATTATTGAATAAATAAATAAATAAATAAATAATACTTCTTTAGTGCGTCTAACGTCTTTATTCAGAAGATTCCCTTAATATAAAATATCTCTCCTCCCATCCCTTCATCTAATCCCATGACTCAAGCAGTTAGGCGCAGCCTTTGCATTATATATGGGGCCGAATCGATATGTCTCGAATCCCGAGTTATATTAAGATCGAAAGTTTCCTCTTGGTTCCTCTCTCTCTTGTTACCCAAAATCCATCTCTGGCGTGTTAGCGTGTTTATCGCCACCCCCTCCCTTAACCATCTCCAACACGCGCTCGCGTTTAGATTTGGCAAGGAGTGCAATCGATAATCTCCTTCGGGATAGTATGCGGACGACTCATCCTCCATGCTGTCGCTCGTGTGTCCGATCTTTTTTTGCGCTCCTTCTTCTGGACCTGTGGGGCCCGAGTGCCATTCCCTCCCACTCTCCCTCCTCAGATTCTTCACCCCCCCCTCCCCGATTCTCCCTCCCCCCAGATCCCCCCCTCTACCCCCCAGATTCTCCCTCCCCTCCACCCCCCAGATTCTCCCTCCCCTCCAGATTCTCCCCCCCCCAGATCTTCCTCCCCCCAGATCTTCTCCCCCCCAGTTTCTCTCCCTCTCGAGAAAGAAAGCCATCCCGCTCTCGCGGACACACTTGGCGACGTAATCGGGTCGCCGCCCAATGGCCCGAACTTCCTGCTGGCCGCCTCCAAAAAATTGGCCGTCTAATTATTCTAAAAGAACGATTTATTTCCGTTTTTTATAAAAATCAAAGTTGTCAGGTTGTTTCTCCTAGATCGGAGAGAAGAAGAGCCGCAGGTGTTTATATAAGAGAGAGCGTAGAGGAGGGGCTAATGAACGATTTGGCTTACTACCATGTCTCTTTCCTTTGGGGAGGTGTCGCATCTCTTCTCTCCGAACCTCCTCTCTCTCCACCTCTCCTTCCACCTCTCCTTCCATCTCTCTACCTCTCCTTCCATCTCTCTCTCTCCCTCTCTCCATCTCCTTCCAACCTGCTTTCCTTTCGGAGGTTCGTAGTTGTACCGGCGATATAACCAGTCCACAATCCCCTTTGGCAAGGCGTTAGCGCAAGTTCTATTTTGGACCCCGCATCTCTCTTCCTCCCCCCCCCCCACTGCCGTCTCTTATGTCTTCCAATCGCGCGCTCGGTAAGTGAATGATTGGCCAACAGTTGAAATACGTCAGATGCCATGGTGGAGGGATCTCGATAAATTTGGAGGGAAAATGACGATCGTTTATTACTCTTCCTCGATTTTATCGCGACGAAAAGTTGGCAAGTTTACTTGTGGATTCGTCGCGATTTATTTCACTCAGGAAGAATGAGCGGCCAAATGAGCTCTTCTCGGTATCGAATTTGGGGCACTGGGTGTAGGTTATGCCGCGTTACTTGTCGACGCGATTAGAAGCCGAGGCGATTCATTGACATCTCGTTGAATGCGGAAGTTAGAGGAAACGAAAAAGCCCATAGCGTGAATTTCTCCACCGAAGATCAACCAACTCTAGAAAAGCAAATTTATACTGTAATAAATCATGGTTTCGTGATGAAAAATTTCATAGGATGATAAAGACTTTATTGTCACATATGTAGCGTCCCGTTTCATGAGTTCGTAAGTTTCGCTTTCTGTAATATACTATTAAATAGCCATTATCAATTATTTAATCTGTTAATTTGAACACGTGCATATGCATCGTCCATGCGAATTTAACATCGAATTTGTTTGAAGAAAGAAGTGCCTAATATGATGTGGTGTTTAAAATGAAAAATTGAGATATTCAAGGAAGCGAAGTTGGCGAAATCGTTAGACATTTTATCAAAGCGAATCTTATCATCTCACCTGCGTTGATTGTTCTTTTGGTCTCGGGCGTTTTTTTTACTGTTATTGTCTATAGATTTCACCGAACGTCACCAGTGAAAACTGTCCGATTCCAATCTAACGTCCCTCTTTCAACTTTTCCAACAAGGAAGATAAATAAAAAATGTGTTTTTTTTCGGTCGATGTTTGTAGTTTGGCCTTGTCCTGCCGGGACGAAAATCGGTCATTTGATGGCATTGTAATTCGGCTGAAGCATTTAAGATAGAAGACAGAGGAGATGACGACAGAAACGCGTACTATCTTTTTATCCTAACAGGGGGATCCATTCTCGTAGTTCGGTACCGGCAGGCAGCTCCCAAGTCCGTGTGTTTTCTGATCCAAAACTGGGTTACGACCGTGTCTTCGGAATTCGAGGCGTTCGCGCACAGTGAGATCCGCCCAAAAGATACCTTTATCGACATACTGTCGAAAGAAGGAAATAAATCTTTCGTCGATCTTTTCGGATTTATCTTTACCTGTTAGCGGAGAGGATAAGAGATTGGGATCGGAAGGCAGGAATGAGATACGTCTCATGACAATTAATATAAAAATTTACCAACTTGTGAATTTACCAGAAGAAGTTGCGTTATTTTATCTTTCGGAGAATCATATACAGTTCAACCTCTATAATCCGAACCCACATTAATCCGGACTCCCAGTAAACCGAACTGTTTCTCAACATCAGGTGTAAAGTGCCGGTTGAGCGAAGCGAGCGTCGGAAAGTGAAATTTGAATCTTTTTTTTGTAACAAAGTTGGACACAGATGTACACTACTAACGCCTCTTGCGGCTGAATAGATGTTTCTTTGAAAATCTGCTTTAAAAGGAATGAGCGATGTCGGCGCGGCCGGCCGCCTTGACGATATCTCTCATTCCCGGCCATCAACGCGGATATCTCCAAGTAATTTTAGTGATCTGTAAGTACATTAATTGGCGTTTTATTTACAGAAATTTAATACATAATAGATTTTTCCTCGTTATTTTACATGAATCCAGTAATGCGAACACCACGACAATCCGAACACGCCCTTGCATTAATTAGTTCGGATTACAGAGGTTGCACTGTAATGCACTTTTCCTCAACCATTGGGTCGCGAAGTTTCGAAAATAATTATTATAAAATTTGTCTCAACAAAGCTATTGCTATACATCCAATTCCCTTATCAATTTCTATAAATGATTCATATCATACAAAAATCCATTTAACGTGAAAATCCACTTGAAAAAAGTGGGGTTATGAATCATTGTTCCTAAGGATGTAAGCTGAGTGTGTTATTGTGAATTTTACCGCCATGAACAGTAATATGGCCAATTGAAGCCCCTTTAAAGATATAATCAGGGAAATCTTCTTTTGAACAGTCTTCTAACGCAGCTAAACTGCTTATAGTGTTTCAAGGATTTTTACGGTCTTATTGCCCTAATATCCGAAATATGATGTATGAGTTTAAATTAATTTCGCGAAAGATACTGCAAGTTGTGTTGCTGGAACTGTTTAATGACGATTTGTATCTCTGTCACATTGTGATGAATCAGGGGAATATTTTCAGGATCCCACTGTTGCTTTATATTATTACGCAATGTAAGAGGCGTTCTGCGATTGCGTAAGTCGCTTCTAGTTAAAAATATAGGTACGATATCCATAATTCCACTTGCAACATGTTTCGTTACCGTTCCATACGTTTTATTTCCATTTTTACAGGAGTTAATTTATTATATCTAAAGCAATTACATTTAGTGTCCCTAAAACGACCTTCCCAAATTTTTTAGATTATCAACAAATTGAGTTTAATTGATATCTTTATTAATTATGATTTATCGTGATACTTGATAGATATCTTCTATAAAATTAAGTTTTTGTAAAATGTTGTTATACTGATGATTCATTCTTTTATTTTTCAGGTAAGTGACCGATCCATGCTAATGCGTTGCAGATATTGTAAGTGTAAAATTAACTCCCTTACGTCTCTTACATCCGAACACCTTAAACACATTTCTAAAACACCCATTTCACTTTCCGCGAATGATATATTTTGCTTATTTTGCTCGTTTTTCTCTGGCCATTATATCATCCAAAGTTCCATTAAAATGACAAATTCGACGTGTGAGTAACGCAAAAAATACGTCTTCCGTGGGGCATTTTTTGGAAATATCATACTCCTACATTTTTCACACGTTTCGCATATATCTTGTGTGACTTGTCTGTCCTTACATCAGGATATATTTACATGCGTTTATAGCTATTTACGCTGGTTTGTGTGCATATATTTATTTTTCAGACTTACGCACATATGTAATTAATGTGTCATGACTACCTTTTAGTTCGTTAGTATCAAACTTCAGGTCTTGAAAATTCGCTCAGATTCCTATTACTATTGAGAATTAAGAAATAAACTTGCCGTGGAGCCGTGGATGTGGGTTGAAGATTATAGACATAAACTTCATTGTCGAAGCATATCCTATAATTATGCAAGGCAAAGGGAATAAAACGCGACATTCTCCTCCATACCACTGCCACATGTTGGAAAATAATAGTCCAAGTTCGACGAATCACTTTGCTGTTTTTCCACTGCTCTTCTTGTTGAGCCGTTAACCGCTACGGGTTTTTTCCTCATTTGAAATTCAAATCCGAACGACACATTTCGGTCGCCGTGATTCCGTGACGGCAATAAATGAGGATCCATTGCCGATTTTATTTTTAACGACTCGCTTCTTCACGCGATGATACGAACACCGTCGTGTTTTTTTCGCGAGGCGCCACGATACAGTAGAGAAGATTTATTATATATATATATATATATATATATATATATATATATATATATATATATAAACTTAAGGAAAAGAAAAGGTAGTGATGAGGGTGACAACAAGGTGTTGAAGAAAGCCCAGCGGACACTTACCAAGTTGGGGACCAAGTTGACAGGCTGCTGGGTGCATCGAAGAGATAGAAAACACGCACAAAAATCACATAAGCTTTTCGGGCACATGCCCTATATATATATATATATATATATATATATATATATATATATATATAATATTTTAACTCGCTCGCAAAATGTGAGTTTCCGTACTCCATTATGAGCGACGTCTCATCAGCGATGGGTGTGGTCGAAACGCATGATTTCCTTTTTCTTTTGTTTTCTCCCCCATCCTCCACGCAAACAGTACGCATAAGAATCCGCTCAATCTACCCGATACGAAATTTATACTCGCTCTGCCCTTTCACCTTCCGATAGACGCTAATGATCACGCGATAACAATGGCTTTTTGATGGATAGACACATCAAAAGAGAATAAAGGCTTCCTCACGTTCGAAAAGCCGCGGACGATGATTTGCTGCAGCAAGCCGCGCCCTTTACCCTTTTCCGTGAGTTTGTGAAATAAATAAAAAAAACATGTTGAGGGAGAGAGGGACGAGATGAGCAGGAATTTTTTCTCCGATTTCCAATAGATCCTATAAAGCGATCCCCCTAGAGAAAATTTCCTGTTTTTCCTTTATTTTTCAGCGCGTTTTTGTAATGTTATTGTATCAAATCCAAGCTTGAAAAGTACAAACTTTCGACAAAAAAATACATGCGGTGTGCATTTGAAAGGTTTGCGATAAATCGGATAGAGAGAGAGAAATTGGAGATCCTAACCGATTCGGTAAGGTCACGTGATTGCGGATTCGGGATCTCTCTTCCAACGGATTCAGAACCGCACGAATCCTGACAAGTTAATACTACCAAGTTCTCTTCAACATTTTAAGATTGTTGTTTTTTGTCTGCGAGCCAAAATGTATGTTAATCTCATCATGGATATAATTACTCTGTCCAAAGATGTCCAGTTGGTCATACGTATGAAGCAAACATGAAAAAAAATAAAGCAAATTTTTTAGAATAAGTTTCAAAATATTAACTGGTTATTCATAGTACAAAAAATACTACCACCTCAATAAATATTTCTAAACTTATTTTAAAGTTTTTACTTTGATATTTTTGGTTCATATAACCAATTGGGACGTATGGTCCACCCTGAAATTGCGTCTGGCATTATTTCATAGCTGCTTGAATCGACTATGTAACTCTGGCTCCTATGACAATTGCAGTTGTTGCGAAGCATGAAATGTTGTTGCCAGGCAAACACTGCGTTATGGAGTATTTTAATGTTTACGCATTCGTTATTCATCTAAGGAATAATATTCTGATCAGTTTATCATTTTATTTGTCTACCTTTTATTTTTCAACTATTTACTGTATCGTTCAATGTTAGGATGAAATTCAGCGATTGCGTTGTACTGTAGGATTTTTTAGGGTTGTCTAAATAAAATTGAAGTTGTCACTTTTTAAATTTTACTTATTATTACTAATTTACTTATATAGTTCAAAAGTTGTTAATTTATGAAAATGCCGATGCTTTTTCAATATCATGTGCCGTGAATGATCTTCAGATAATTGACTAAAATTAGTTTTCTTTTGACAGTTGGTCTTAATTACAAGATGTTTAATTCAAATGTCTTTGCATGACATTCAATAACTTCTTCCGCAGATAGCTCTCAAAGTTGTAGCGGTCATCAAAAATGCCCCAAATGTAATGGTTCTTTGCGTCAGTGGCACACGAGGCGTGCGAAGCTCACGTAACACCGTTCCGGATCCTCGGACGTGTAGAAGGTTACGAGTTTTGGGTGCCATGGATGTATGTAGGTCACCTGTGTAGCCACATGAGAAGCAAGCTCACTCGGAGAGGCGGCGTTTTACTCCTCGGAGAAAGAACTCGTTATGTGTGACCGAGGACGAACGTGATGTCTGGAGATCGTTATTTGTCCAATTTTGTGGGTCTAGGGCGCTGTTACGACTCGCGGTTATACTTGTTTATGTATTAATTATGCATTTATTTAGTTAGTTATTTCTCGTTTTTTTAATTTAACAAAAAAAAACAGCCTTAATTCGGGAGAAGACGCGCGGGGTGACTGAGTCACCAATGTTTACACCCCTCATCCACTCTTGACGCATGTTTTTTTCCTAAGATAATCAGTACCTTTCTTATGAACTCTCTTGAGCATATTTATATCACTTTTAGGTCTCAGTAGCATTTAGTCCGTGAAACAGAGCATTTAAAAAATCTTTCTAGGGTCTCAGTCACCTCGCGCCCTTCCACGTTACATTTCTTATTGCGAGTCATGGTAAGCTTTTTATTCTATATCTGGCTGTAATTTTCATAAATCGATGGAATCTCTTTAAAATTGACCAGTTTAATGTTTCTACCCTGTATTTACGTTTTATTAGGCAAATACAGTGCTCAAAATTAGTTTCACAAAAAAGCTCGGACAGGCCTTAGCAAAACCAGCAGTAATTTCTCGGTTGCAACAGAAAACCTTACCAAAGCAACTAAGGGAATTGGGCCAAAAATTTGTACCGCCTAGAAAGGAAAATGTTTCTGGAGAGCCCGCTATAGCAGTGCTGTGAGTCAACCGGTTTGAATCTGTTCGCGTGTGTGGATTTCCGGAATATATTGCAATTTAAACGATTATGTTACTTGGTAAGGAGAGGGCATAAAAATTGTAGGGAGCTATTGTTTTCTATTTCAAAATTTAATTTAATCGATTATATTTACAATATAGACTCCTTCCTAAATGATCTCAATACACAATACGCATCGATTAAATTCACTTTTGAAATAGAATACGTTAGTATAATCATGAATCCACATAAGGGTTAAAGTAATAAATAAGACCTATCTGGTAGAAAGAAAACTTTTGTTGAGGGATTGAATAAGACCCGCGCTATACCCGATACTGCGCAATAGCAAGTCGCGTTATAATCGGGGTGCACTGTAAATTAAAAAGAATTAAAAAATAAAATAAGATAAATCATCAAAAGTAAAAAGGCTGTGTCTGGACCATCTATTATCACTCATTATCGTAGACATTTTTGATACACGATGCATTTGTATAAAATGTCTTACCGTTTAATACAAGCGGATGTGGCCTGTTTATGACATTAAAACGGGATAAACAAAACAGATGCCTCTCGACTTACCTCGCGCTGGGAGAGTCCTTCGCGCTTCACTGGTAAGGTGTGACTCTGGTGACGTAGGAGTGAATCATGCGTGCCATTTGTCTATACCAGGATCCCCTCTCGTCTTACTTTCAACGCATGCTAATGTCTGTGTTTAGGGTAATTTATAGTTCAGAAGTCGCTTTAGAGAATGTAAGCGCTTTACAATCTTCGTGCAAAAGACAAAGTGATTTATTTTTATGAAATAAAAAAAACTTCTTTTCGGTATATCTTAAATTTTCTCAATATTACTGATTTTTTCACATAAAACTCCATCCGCATTTCGTTGTTACTTAGCTTCTTTGTTTTGCTTTTCCATTCATTGGGAACTGTTCATGTGGCATGAACCAAGTCAGGCATTGAAATTAGTTTGAAACAACTTATGCAAAGGACTCAGTGCTGAGTCGCGGAACATAATGATTGCTCATTGAGTAATCTATGAAAAGATGGCAAATCAGACGGAACAAACTGCTATTATTAGGTAAATGGGCTATTTTTTGACGGGGTCACAGGGATCGGTGTTAATATTCCATTTTAACGGAACACCTCTGTAAATCCACTTTATTTATTTTAAACATTTATTCTGATATAGCATATACTAAAAGCCGTCACCTTTATTCATCCGGGGACGTATGGATACGTTCTAGTAGCATTCGCCGATTTGCATCGGAATGTGGTCTCATGCACTCTGTAACGTATCTCCGCTTGTCTAGCTAAAGAGAGCGACTTTGAGAGGGAGAGATTTTGATATCTTATATCTCTGTAAATACACTTTATTTATTTTAAATATTTATTCTGATATAGCATATAAAAAGCCGTTACCTTTTTTCATCCGGTGACGTAGAGATACGTTCACGTAGCATTCGCCAATTTGCATCGGAATGTGGTCTCATGCACTCCGTAACGTATCTCCGCTTGCCTAGCGGATAATGGGAGCGAAATCACAAGATAGGGAGGCAAAATACGATGCTGTGTGCTCCGTTTTATGTTTGCGCACGCCGCGCCCTCTTTTGTTCGCGTGTGACATATGGTCCGTCCGCCCGCCTCTGGCGCCTTCCTCCCATAAACGAGATCGCCTACTCCACCATCTTCTCCTCCTCTTCTGCCATTTTTCATTTCTTTCATTTCCTCCTATCCATTCTCTGTCTTTCCCGCCATTTCCACGCGTGCAGTACGTAAATAAAGGATCCTCTCCATCTCGCGCCATTTTTCCCATTCCCGTCGAATGCTGTAATTCGCCGACAAATGAGCGACGACGAATCCCGAGTGCGAAACAACCTTTACACCGATCGATAGAACCGCCGATATGACCTGTCGAACCCGTTATAATAAATAAGGACAAACAGAAGAAAGACCCGTCGCAATTCGAAGGAAACTACTTACTCTTCGCGATCGCTTTCCTAGAAAAATCCTCTTATTTCGAAACATATCGCGGAAAGTGACAAAAAGAGTTACGAGACAAAAAATATACTAAAGGAAAATTAACTTATGCGCGAAAACAAAAGCGGATAACTCGAACATCTATCGTTCCAATTTTCGATGAATCGAACTTTTTCTGTCTTCCTTTGAGATTTGACTGGGCTTAGCAACCTCCTACAGCTTCTTATCATTCGTTTGTAGTCTTTTGATTCACATCTCTCTGAAATGCATTTTAAAATACCTCACTGAAATGTATATATTTATGATTTAGATCAGCGAGGTACACATTTCTTTACCCAGGCTGTATTCTGGCGCAGAAACTATATGGCCAGATAATGTGAGTTCAGAAATTCTATAATTTCAGTTTCTACATTGAATATACGCAATATAGTTATTTGGACGAGTGATATGCATCCTTTTGGTAAATATTTACTAAAGACTAAGCTACATGAAATTTTACTGTGTTAATTTGATTTAAAATGTTTTTATTCAAAAAAGCGGGGAGCGGATAAAACACTTCCGCCGGTCGGATGTGGCCTCCATTTGGTCATCACTGTTGTCGGTCACAGTGACATTTCAGACCGAAGCTTTATGTTCTTTCTTATTGAAATGTTTTGTTAGAATATTACGCTAATGAAACGTGTTGTCATTCCGTTCGATGAAAGTGAAATCGAACCTCGATAGCCTCAAAACGATCACACTTACTCATTTCTTTAATGTTCTGCTTAAAGCAATTCCTTTTAACGGCAATCATGAAAATGTTCTTCCACCGTCTCATGTTTTTGGTAATTTATCAGTCCGGAGATTAACATTCAAACAAAATGTCCCGCCGGTGGCAGATTATTTAACCCTAACATTTTCGGATCGACGAAGCACTTATAAGTGGCCGGTGAAATTTTTTTACTATTCGAGTTTCGAGAAAGAAAAACATTTGCGAACGATTCCATACTCTCTTTGAAATACTGGAACTGTCGAATCGCGATTTTGAAAAGTAGCCGGCGATTTGTTTCGCAAAATTTCTTCCTAGAAAAAGTAAAAGCGCTCGTGTTGTGTTCAGTGAAAGGGAGGTCGGTGATGCAGGCAATAACTCTCTCTCTTTTTTTCACTCTTGGATAAACTCCGGGCAAATGTTACTACTCTTTACTGAATTGTATCGAAAAAATATTCTCTGCGGAACTGGGGCGGCCTATCCATCACGGTGGCAATTTATTCGAGTCGTCGGCTCTCTCTCTCTCTCTGTCTTGAGTGAAACTCAGTAGGTTTCGCAGGTTTTTCACACTCCCCTTCTTGTGTGGGTGTTTTCCTGCAGTGGGTTTCTATATGAATTTCATTATTCAGCAGTCCATATTTTTTTCTCCCACAAAATCACATCTTTTCTTTTCAAATACTTTTATTTTTATTGTTACTTGTATTTACATTGCTAAGGTTTTATATATATTTCATGACGAGGGCTTAGGTGGACGATGGGACTTCTTAGTCTTAATCTCGCTCCAAATAAAGATCACAACAATCAATCAATCAATCTCTCTCTCTCGTTCGCTTCGTTTCGAAGGCTAAATCCGCATAAAGGAGGTCGGTAATTCTTCCGTCTTAAATTTTGCTCAAATCAAACATTTTAAAAATTTTTATCTTAAAAAAAAGAGAAAATCGAGTTCCTTTTTACCTCCTCGTCTCCGGGTAATTAGGCGTTCCGCAAACCAGACTTTTCGATCTGGATATGGCAAACGCTTTACGCAAGGATAAGTTTGAAAGTGAAGGAAACAAAGCGTTCGGGAATGTCGCCGAAAAAAAGGAAGGGAATCGGCAGGTTAAAGTTTCTCTTTTTGTTGAAGAAAGGACTTATTTTCGCTTGTCATTTTTGAGCGAGATTTCATCTTCCCCTTTCTCTGTGGTTTCGCTTCAGTTGTTCTTCGAATTCGTGGAACCAATGTGTCGTTTCTTTTTCTCTCCTTTTCCTTCCTCCACACCTCTTCCCCTGCTCCTCTCCCAATCCCCCCTCCAACCTCCCCCCCCTGCAGCCCCTCCGCCACCCTCCGCTCCCTCCAACCCCCCCTCCCTCCGAATAAAGACGATTATCTATCTATCTATCTATCCCTCCAATCTCCCCCCTCCGCCCCCCTCCAACTTCCCCCTCCAACCTTCCCCCTCCAACCTTCCCCCTCCAACCTTCCCCCTCCAATCTCCCCCTTCCAATCTCCCCCCTCAAATCTCCCCCCTCCAACCTCCCCCTTCCAACCTCTCCCCTCAAACCTCCCCCTCAAACCTCTCCCCTCAAACCTCCCCCTCAAACCTCTCCCCTCAAACCTCCCCCTCTTATCCTCCCCCTCTTATCCTCCCCCCCTTATCCTCACCCTCTTATCCTTCCCATCTTATCCTCCCCCCTCTTATCCTCCCCCTCCAACCTTCCCTCTCCCCCCTCTTACCCTCTCCCTCTATCGTATGCATCCGCCCCGAGGCCAGTCAAGTGCCCTTCCGTTTCTCACTCGCTAAAATCTCCCGAAGGGAAGAAAATTCCCTCCCCCCAACCTCTCTCTTTCGCTCTCTCCGCGCGATCTTGGCGTATGACACGCACTCTCGGTTTCCTAGGCCCACCAGTTCCCGCTCGGTGTTGCCAGATTTATCGTAGGAAGTGTCACAGTAATCGGCGCGTGCACGAGTGCGGGGAAAAGGGAAGGATCTCTCTGCAGCTTTTCAAACTGCGTGAAGAAACAATTAGTGATTTGCACCGAAGAGCAGCTCTACGGAGGAAGAGACACGGATGTGTGTGAATAGTCGCGGAAGCGAAGAAATTCGTCGATGAGGAACGGGCGAAAACGAGAGAGATAAAATAAAATATTTGTTGGAAATTCTTAATGTTAATTTATTTTGCCGTTTTAATTTGGGACCAATTTCGGAAAATATCGGAGATGGCCTAGAAAAAGTAAGTAAGTAGTTTCAATGTAAAAAATTATCGTGCTTTTATCCGTTTCATCTAAGTTACCGCTCCAATCAAAATTGTTTCAGTTCCAGGTTTAGCGAAACTTGTGATCGCTTGAATTGTAATCAGAAATGAAAACAGCAATTTCATTAATAAATGAGGGCTTGTTTTTTTACTTTGATTAACGTCTATATCTTTATGGAAGTTTTATGATAACATCGAGCAATAATATGGTATTGGCTCTAACATGTACGATTCATTCACCAAAATCTAGTTGATCGGTATTCACGAAGAAAATTTTCGGAAAGACTAAAAATATGCGATGGTAAATATATGTATATACACACACACATACATACATGCATACGTACATATATGCTCAACCATGATTAGAAAAAATTGTAAAGGCGTGCAAAAAGGACCCTCCAAATATCTTTAATGTAAACCGCCACGTGAAAGCTTACGACGAGTGAAAGATGTCGGTAGCGTCTTGATTAAAGAACGCCGAATAACGCAGCGGCGTTACGTAAAAGACGCACAATACAACAGCCGCCACTTCGTCGACGAGACGAAGAAGAATTCCCAAGGAAAGGAAAGAATTACATAAAAGAAGTGCGTTACTCATTGCGTTACCGTATTAAGAGACTAAGAAGTCTCGCGTATTATATGTAGAAGTCGGAAATGTCTTAAACCGTTACTTCGAAGATCGGAAATCGATCAAATTCCCCGAGGTCGCGAAGTAGAGAGAGCTGGGATGGTCCGATTGGGTTTGATTCCCCCAAGAAAGGGATGTCTGCTTTAAGGACCGATCGAAATGGGAAGAAATATTACTTAAAAAGGAAAGGAATGGTTAGGCAACTGTAGAGGGTGGAACGAATGCGGAAAGCGATGGAGTTGTGGGCTAAAGGGAAGGAAGGGGAGGAAACGGAGAGAGAGAGAGGAGGATAGGGAAACTGAGTATAGGACGACGTTTTGCGGAATACGCCGGGGGAGGAAGTGGGCGGAAAGGGGTGGAAGGGGAGAAGCCCGAGTATGTGGAAGGAGTGATATCTGCGGAGAACGGAAGATCCTAATCAAGTTTTGGACTGACCGCCCAAGATGGAGACGGGGGAATCCTGCGAATCTTAAACGATTCTATTTATAACTCGCTGTTATTTCGCTCGGCATACTTTTTCCGTTTTACAGACTCGAGACGTTCGTATTTTCGACAATGCTTTGAAAATTTTAGTTTTTTTGCCTTTTTGTTTCGCGAAAAAACGACCCGGAGAATTATCTGTTAAGTTTATACTTATGTCGGCATACGTTTTTTAGAGTTCCTGGCCATTTTTTAAAATTCAACTGTGATATTGGATTTGTGTACTAGAATTTTTTGCAATAACAACCTATTCAAAAACTGCTGGAGGAAATTTATGAAAATAGTGCGATTTTTTTTAAGTTTCGACGATAGAAAATTTCGGTTCCTCGAATTAACGACGTCCAAAGGCATTTATTGTGAAATGGATGTGATTGTTGCTATTGTTAACAAATTAAAGCGAGGAATATTATGTAATTTTTAATCTTCCTATTATAATAAAATTCTGTATGTAAGATTTTATGAATTAATGCGAAAAACACATTTCGATGAATCTTTCGCCCGATATTCGGCGTCTCTCCTTGCAGGTTTTAAACGGGTCATCGCCATGATTAAAGGCAGAATAGTTTACTTTCTCTGTGTGAATAACTTGAGAATGGGTGCTTTGTATTTTCGATTGGCATCTGAGAATTAATTATAATCATCCTACAAATTCGGGAACAGAACCGTCGATTTTCAAGTACGTGTCAAATCGGTCCAAAAAGTTTCTGAACACGAAAATTAGACGTTTTCTGAGGTGATAATCTCTCGTCCGCAACGGAAATCGCGTTATGCACATAAATTGATTAAACTGGAAACGAGAAAAAATCGTGAATTTTTTGCCAAAAGAGTTTTCTTGAAATAATATTCATCACATTTTTAAATTTACGTATAAATAGTCGAAGTTGTGTAAACTAAATTTTAAAACAAAAGCGAATATTAAATTTCAATCAATGTATCTTAGATTTAACTCACCAACAGAGAAATCGAAATTTATACAGAGCTGATGAAGTATTGTATGGGAGGTGACGGAGGGTGTGAGAGAGAGAGAGAGTAAAAGTAGAGAGGGACAATAGGAGAATAAGTGAAGAATAGACGTAGAGGAAGGGAGAGAAGGAAATTTTTTCCTTGACAGCATTTGTCAAAAGTGGTTATTTTGTTAAGTTATTTTTAATAAAAGTATGTATTTAACTAAGAATATTTCTTTCTTTTTAAAAACCAAGCAAAAAATGTCTATATATACACCACATTTGATGTCCCGTCATTCTTGACGATCATTTTTGCTAGTAAATTAATACCACCCGTGTAGAGAAATGTAAAACTTCTGTATTCCCCGTTGAAATGTTTGAAGGTCCTACTCAAACAAGTATTCGTGCGCTACTAGTTATTTTTGTGTATATTTTTAATGCATACACACACATAAACACTTCCTAACTCAGCACAGCGGTGGAAACTTGGTTCCTCCATACTCGCGCACGCACTCTCCTCTACACCCCCCCCCTCTCAAGATGGAGTGGTCCTTTTCGCTCGAGATACATTCCTGAGGGAAAAAAGGACGCGCCCACGCACGAGGATACACGTCTCCAAGACCGCGACGCGCCTTCCTCTCTTCATATTTTTTCTTTATTTTCTCCATCTCTCTCTCACACACACTCACTCCTTTCGCCCTCTTGGTGCGTGGGAGTCGAGGAGGAGACGGAGCGGCGAGACTGGCAATCTCTCATACTCCACCCTTCTTTCCCTCCCTCTCGCCTTCCCACTCCTATAATTCCCATTCTTTGTCTCCCTCCATGCAGCCCATTGTGTTGTGCTTGCGTGCTTGAATGTGTGTGCGTGCGTTCCTTGGTAAGGAGCGCTCCAATCCGGTGAGGCGTCGCGTCTCTTTCGCGACTGCCATTGAAAAGAGCGCCGCACGGACCCACTTTGTGGGCGCGCGTCCGATAACTCGACACCCAGTTTTTCATGTGTATGTATGTATAGATATATATATATATATATATATATATATATATATATATATATATATATATATATATATATATATATATATAAATGGAGTCGCAGCTCCGCCTCCGTAGGAATGAGACAGCCAAGAACCCTCGGCAAGGTTTGAAATTTCGGAATAGAAAATGGTTGGTGGCAGGGGGTGTTCAGAATGCCTCGAACCATTCATGACAATCCTCTAGCTTTCCCATTGTGATCCGTGGGTGGTCCTACAAAAGATACTTCCGTTTCTCTTTGCCCTAAATTCGCCCCGTCCCGTTTTATCTTCGTGGCTCTGACTAGCGGTATAAGCTGAAGTTTCGATTACCCCACATATGCTTTAGCATATACTTCAATAAAATTCACTTGAGAAAACTATACTTCGTGGAATGGTTCCATAATGGTAATAATGAAAGTTGCAGTTTGATTAAATTATATTTTCCAGTGGAAACTACAAATTTTACTATCACTATTACAAGCGTCGATATTTGAAAATCTATTGATGAAATATGTGGTTTAATTATATTGTATTCGAGTCTTGTGGAAATTCAAATTTTGCTATCACTATTATAGGCTATGTATTTTCGGATTATGCCCGATTTGATTGAAATAATAATTACGTCACTCTTTTTCTGTGTACTAATCTGGCTTCTTTGCGCTGAACCTTTTCTACTGCGGTTCTCGTACGGATCCCGTAAACTTGGCGCATATGCTCAGTTGAAGTTTTGTTTTCGCCACATCCTGTCGGATCCTTAATATATAAGCATATAAATATCGGCCTTATCTCTATTTTTTGCTGGAAGAATCCCCGTCGGCGAGTCATGAGGATTCCGACTCACTCGCCAAACCGCAGAGACCGAATTCCAGCGGTTTTCCTCGCGACGCGCGTTAACACATTCCTTGTCAGAAACTCCGAACATAAAAATATGTCCCGAGACTGCAGTATTTTGGTTGGGAGCTCTCCCTTAAAAAAGTTTCTCGGTTCTGTCTGCGCGTTTTATTTTTAAATAGATCTTTTTGGTTTGCGTTTATGAGGAATCCCTCGTGCCACGTATGGTTTCTCCAGCTTCATTTTTATCTGTTTGGACCCATTCTTCGCCTAACTTTCATCCGGAATCTTTTTATTTCCTACTCTCTGCGTCCTTCTTCTCTCCTACTCCTTCTTCACGTCCAGAAGTCGTCGCTTTTGAATGGGAGACCGCTGTCTGACCCAGTTGTGCCCGGGTTCCTAATGTGTCTCTCTCCCCCCCCCCCCCTCTCTCTCTCTCCCTCCCCCCTCCCTCCTCCCTCCCTCCCTCCCTCTCGATAACTATCCATTTGCCGTCGTGCTTTGTCTTTTTTCAACTCGCTTGTATGCGTATTTCCAACGCGTGCGCCGAATTGATGGATCCTACTCTCCGCTGGTCGATTCTTCCTTTGCTGTTGTTGAAATGACTCGATTGTTATCACTGATTCTCCAATCGCCGTTATTCATATGATTGTTTAGCCTACTTTCCAGAATGGAAATGAAGATTCTAATTTTTATCGTAGAATTTTGCTTATCTTTCTTAAAGTATCGCGTAAATACTGGCGATTTTGCAGTTTTTATCTCTCATTACGAGAGTGTTGCCATGGCAACAACTATTGTTGGACTCAGATTCGGTATATTCTAATACGTAAATGCGTTATTTTTGCCGCACAAATACGCGTGATCAATTTAATATTCCGTTCGAATGTATTTGTAGTATTTTATAACGCTAACTTATGAAATTTGGGAACACAAAGAGCTACATATTTGCGATGATTTTAAAGCTATTAAAACCAATATAAGTATTAAATAAATGATTAAATGGAAATTAGGCATCATAAGTTCTGTTTGGATCATCTTGTTATTGTAATCCAGACTTGGAAACTTGAAACTTCACTTTTTGTAGTCGGCGTGTTATTAATTAATTGTTGAAGAAAGATTAAATGAATATCTTAAGAAAACCTTGCCAGCTTTGAAAATGAAGCGTTTTCCACAGCTGAACTTCGTCAGCATTCGTCGTAGCTTATCTCAATGAATATTCAGGATATACCACATATTCATATGTCATACGTTGAAGTTTGTAATTCAGAGAAATATTCAGATTTGTTTTGGTCTTGGCGTAAATCTTTATGAATTACGGTAATTTTTATGTTTAATGTTAGGCAACTTATTTCCGATTTTAGAGAAGTTTTATCATATTTTCCGTATCTTTCTCTCAAGCGTTCACTTTAAGTAGTAATTTTTGCTATTCTTTTTTGTGTCGTTTATGTTATTTCTTGGAAACTAAAATATGTAGAACATCGGATTTGGAGTGATAAAGGCGCTTGGAGCTCCGCACGTGATTATGTTTTTTATTAATTTTTCCCTTTAATTAAGCCATTCAAGCGCTGTTATATTTTAATTTTCAAAATGATGTGGCTTACGTTTCTCTGGCGTCTCATGTACTACATATTTCAACTCCCGCTCTCTAACCCTTTTCATTCCTCTCTCTCTCTCTCTCTCTCTACCTCTCTCTCTCACTGGCTCTTCTATTTCTTCTTTAAATAGAAATGGTGGTGCGCTACTTCACCCCCCTCTCTCTCTCTCTCCGCTGTCGTTTTACGGCCTAATAGTTGCGAGGAAGTTTTATCATTTTCTTTTTTTGTGTGAGCAGTCCTTGTTTCGTCCTTCGGAGTCGGGGACTTCCGATGGAAAGTTTCTTTTTCTTCCGTCTTTCGTCCTCCACGCGAATGGATGCGTGGCGAATGAGATCCGGTCGGAGGAGATGGTTTCTCTGTAATCCCCTCGCTACGACAGAACGAATTTCTGAAGGATGCGGATTTTGTTTTGTAGGAAGGAAGTCTTCGCGTGTATATCCGCATAATTAGCTCTGTGTAATAAAGCGAAATTGACTTTGTTAAAATTCACTGATGCTAGTACGTTTTTCTGTTTTTACCAATTCAAGTTTATTTATTTTTGCTTAATTTTATTTATTTAGTTTTTGGTGTCATTATTTGTTCATAAATGTACGCTTATTTATTTTAACTTGTCATTATGCGAGGTCAAAGGTCGCCTCAGAATATTTTAAATTCGTTTTATCTCACGTTAATGATTTGAATGCACTGTTAAGATTTGATCTCCATCATTTTGCGTTTGCAATGGAATTGCCCATTTCTTCAATAACTGCATGTCGTACTTGAAATTTCAATTTATCGTGAAATCATTTTTTTTCCGCTCCTAGAAACTAGAAACGGTAACGTCCTTGGAGTTCAATTTTCTCAAGAACTTTTTGCCTATTTAATTGGTCTATAACTTTGTCAGCAGCCAGTCATTGACAGCTGTGCTCAAGGAAAATCTCTCTTTTCATCGTAAATCCCTGCTAAATATTGAGCGCAAGTAATATCAAGCCGGAGCAGAACAACTTCATGCCCTAGAGGTTCTCACACTCGCTGTTCTACTTAGAAGGTGTAATTGAACGGAATTTTTTCCAACTCTAATGAAAACTTTAATTATTTCTCCTCGCTTAATTTCGAGTTAAAATTTCTCATTATCCGTTCACGTTCTTTATGAAATTCTGTGCTTGAAAGGTTTTTCTCTCATATAGAAGAGTATAGAAGATGGACATTAATGAGTATGACATCTTTGCACCGCTGTGATGTAGTACAGTGAGCAACTTAATAATAATGAAAACTTATATTCGAACTTGTGTTGGAAAAGGACTTGTATAAATAAATGTTAAAATATATTTTTTTCATGGATCGGCATATTACCCTTTCAATTCAACTGAAAGGTGGGTGGCAGAGCGTGTATTCAGAGGCGGCCCAAGGTATTTTGGCGCCCCGGGCGAGAACGTGCTCCAGCGCCCCCGTCCGTAAATTTTTGTTTAGATATTTGACTTAGTCTGTCCCTCTGTCAGTAAGACTTGAAAAAAAAACTCTCAAGCAGGCTGCAAGGAAAAAATTTATTTTTTTTTACTCGAGGCCAAAAAAAGCTTAAATGCTTAGACTTTTTGTAATAATTTAGTATCGCGAGCGTCGAATAAAGCCACCTTTCGACGTAGTGACGCCACGGTTATAATTTTGGGGGTGCGTATACTTCTCGAGATCAAAGGCAGGTCGTATATTCGTCCTTAAACTGTTGTCGTGAATCCGAGGGTTTTTTTAATGTCTCCCCGCTTCTCCTCTTTCCACTCGTGCTAACTGCCAAAAAAAAACTTTTCCAGTGCGTCTTCTCCTTCCTTGTTCCCCCTCGTTCTTCCTTCTTCCCCCTTCTTCCCTCGTTCTTCCCTCTTCCCCCTTCTTCCCCCTTGCTTCCTTCCTCTCCCGCCGGATTATTATTAGATTTTCTCTTGATTTGGAAGCTCTCCTTTTTGTCCCAAACCAAACGCCTTACCCGTGCGTGTTTTTTTTTTCGTTTTACCCGACCGTTTTTTTATTGGGAGAAATCTCGCAAATCTCTACAGGTGTTGTTTCTTTTATTTGACTCCAGATTTTTTAAAAAGATATTTTATCTGAATCCCTCTATTCATGGAAAGGGGGATGCACATGTACTTTTTGGAGAATTGTCCTACGTCCTCGTGTTTCGAGAATTTATTTTTCCAATGCATGAATAGTTTTGTTATCCAAGAAAGTATGTTGTTTACGTTTCGACAGACATTTCTAACTGATACGATATCAGTCTAGGCCGTTCGCAGAAAAACTGTAATTTTTAGAGTTTTTTAAAACAGTTTTGGATTTCAAATAATATTGAAATGTCTGCCAATGTAGACGGTTGTAACGTCGACGAACAAATCAGTAGGTTGATATGACGAGTTCGTAACGTAATGTAGTTTTATTTGATTTTTTTTGTTCGACCTTAACGGAAATGGCAGTGTGATACATTTAAATCTTTTAACACGATTTTCTTATTCGATCAAACCGGCTTTATAAATACACGATAACCAAATTCTCAATCTATCTTTGAAATCGCTTTGTAAATAACGATCCTCTAAAATTCTTCGAATTTTCTTTAAGCGTTAACGCGATTTCATATCCGTATTAGGTTAGGCAAAATCACCAGGAAAATTCACACGAAATGGCATTCCTAAAATAGGAGGTGACATTTCCCCTTAACCCGGGGACTAACCTTTGCGCGTTCTTCCAAAATTCGCGGAAATTCCTTCTTTTGATCCTTGAGAGTCACTCCTTTCCGATTTTTATGCTCATGCCGGATAAGAGAGGCCTCATTACCGCGTTATTAATCTCGGATCGTCGCAGCATCAATCGCGAGCAGGATTCTGTTCATAGGTGCACCAAGGACGTTTATTTTTCTTTCGCGTTTTTTCCCTCGTCCCGGATGCTTGGCGTAAGAAGTCGAATGGGAAGGAGTGTCGCATGTCTCAACCATTTTTTCCTTTTTTCCTTGCTTAACGCGCATAATGAAGTTCTCGTATAGCGAATGATAGAGGCATTTACTTTTGAATACATGAATTTATAATTTTACTATCGTGCGACGAAGGACCTTGCCCATCTACTCGAGGATACATTGAATTACATCATTGGCGCTTCCAGTCGGCAATTTAAAAAGAAGACTATTAAATTGTCTCGACTGCCGTAATGGGATTGAAAGCAATATGGCGGCTTGTTGTGGCGTGATTTTTACCTGCGGTAAAATTGATACGTAAGCGTTACGCGATTAAACTGTTTTTTTTTACGTGTTCATGCGACGAACCGCTTCTTCTATTTTTTTCCAAATTCTATTACAGCTAGCTCAAAACCGGTGCTGGATATCCCTATTGCATTGAAACGCCAAATAGGTACAATCATTCCTGAATTTCACCGCTATTAACATTCTAATAATGGGCTGTTTTTAAATATATACGCATTCCGTTATTTGATAAATACGAACGATTTCCATTGTTTGTTTGATTTCGGCTTTTTTTTCTTCCAACGCCGACTTTAATGACGCAGTCTTTGTTTTTGTACTGTTGGTCGTGTGGTGCTGTTGTGTAATGTGCAAAGAGAAAACCGTGCATGCTCTTATTGCAAGTATGCCATTGCCAGAGATGATGCAAACCAGTTTTTGTCGAGTCATTGCTGTGAGTAGACGAAGAATGCAGTCTTTTCATTCCAAAATTTGTATTCAAGTAACACAAAATCATTTTGTTGCCTTGTGACGTACCTATATAAAAAATTTAACTCGTTAAATTTTCCAAGCCCTAATACTGCAATTATTACGTTTTTTTCCTTCTCTAATTTAATGAGACAGTTTGACTAAAGAGAGTATACATACTCGCTTTATGTTGTTAATCATAGTTTAGATTAGTGTTTGACGCTGATCGGTACCTTTTAAGTGCTTTATACCAAGTAATAATAATAATCTTTGTGAAAATTGTAATTTAGAGGGTTATTTAAATTTAATTTATTTAGATTAATTTAAGTTTTATTTTTATATTTCCTAAGATCGCAAAACATTTTGAACAATATGTCTTATTCCAATTCAAAAACGTTCTTTCTGAAGTGGCGCAATGTGCAATATTTTTCATTTTCATAAGTTAAGGCGATTTGTGTTCAAATTAGTTGAATAACTGGTTAATAAAATTACCTAGTCATTGATTTTATTGTTTGTTTTGTACTGCTGCTGTTGCTGCAAAGAGAATGGTGGTATATCGGATGGAACCAAATTGCATGCGTGTATGCATATATATATATATATATATATATATATATATATATATATATATATATATATATATATATATATTGCTTGCCATTTCTACACTCAAACATCTTGACCATATCATCATCCTCCCTGCCGACAAGGGCACCACCACGGTTGTGATGGATCGCGCCAAATATAACGAGGAAGCCGAGCGCCAACTTTCTGACGAAACCTTTTACCATCACCTTACTTCCAACCCCACAGACCACCACTCCTACCAAATTTCATCCTATCTTCATTCCTCAGGAAAACAGGAAGGCCTTTCCGATTCCGCCATTGCTGTAATGATCCCCAACAAACCCCGCACACCCACATTCTACCTTCTCCCTAAAATCCATAAACCCAACATCCTCGGCCGCCCCATTGTTGCCAGCTTTAATTCCCCTACAGAACGCATCTCCGCCTTCGTTGACTCCCACCTACAACCTCTTATTCGTCAATTCCCTTCCTTCATCCAAGACACTAACTCCTTTCTCAAACACCTCCCCTTTCCTCTCCCACCCAATACCATTTTGGCCACTATCGATGTCTGTTCCCTCTACACAAACATCCCCCACGATGATGGACTCTCTGCCCTTAGCAAACTCCTGGAATCAAGACCACCCGACGCAAGACCTTCCTCCCATTTCTTATTAGACTTGGCAGCAATGGTGCTCAAATTGAACAACTTCTCTTTCGATGGTCGTCACTACCTTCAAATTAGAGGGACTGCGATGGGCACCCGAATGGCGCCTTCATACGCCAATTGCTGTCTTGGAGAATGGGAAAGACTCTTCCTCAACGTTCCACTCAGACCACTTTTGTGGCTGAGATACATCGACGATGTCTTCCTCATTTGGACGGATGGACCTGACTCTCTCCTTTCCTTTCTCTCGCGTCTCTCCTCCCATCCTTCACTGTCCTTCACCCACCAATCCTCTACCTCCCACATCACATTCCTGGATGTCGATCTTTACCTTCAAGACAGCAAAATCCGCACCTGTGTTCACATCAAACCCACCAACAGCCTCCAATACCTCCACTTTGATAGCTGCCATCCCCTTCATACCAAAACCTCTATCCCCTATGCCCTTGCTCGTCGAGGATGGAGGCTTTGTTCTGATAGAGCATCCCTTCTAGAGTATTACTCTGTCCTCGAGGATGCTCTTCTCAAACGTGGTTACCCTCCAGTCTTGGTCCGCGAACAGATCCATAGGGCGATGACGCCTACCCACAATGGATCTCATCCTCACACACCCACTATTCCTGCATCTACCCCTCCACTCACTCTTACGACACTTTTCCTTCCTGGTATCCACGAAGCTCTCAAAACAATCCTTCATGCTGCCCACCCAATTCTTTCCTCTTCCTCCCATCAGTCCCTCTTTATCAACCTTTTTGCCAATCCTCCGCTCCTCTCCTTCCGCCGGCCCCCAAATTTGGGAAATATCTTGTGGAGGAAGGAACTTCCCACTTCTACCACGCTTCTTGCAATAGGCTCCCACCCCTGCGGAAAACCTCGCTGCCTCACTTGCCCTATCCACCTACCCTCATCTTCTTTCTCGAGTCCCTCCACCGACATCACCTACCCCATCACCTCCAGAAGCAACTGCACCACCCGTAACGTCATTTACCTCCTTACCTGCACCCTTTGTCCCGCGTTTTACGTAGGCCTCACCAGCAATCCGTTAAACATTCGAATGAACGGTCACCGGAATAGCGTTTCTCTCAGACGCCCCCTCCCAGTTGCATTACACGCCAATACCCACAATGTCCCCTTCAATAGTTGCTACAATGTTAGGATTATTCGCGCTTTACCCTATGACACTCCTGCCCCCCTTCTCCGATACTGGGAACTAGCACATATCCATCTTCTCGACTCTTTCTCTCCGCCTGGCCTCAACCTCCGCTAACCCTATTAGCCCCCGTTACAATGTCTCCTTGTTACATTGTAGTTATTCGCACTTTCCCTTACCACACTCCCTCTTTATTGGCTATCCACCCCTCCTACTCCCCACCTCCTCCAATCATCAGCCTTCCCACATCACCCTGTCATTCCCCGCCCAGTGTGTCACTTTACGTTACTCTTTCGCTGAAGAAGGGCATAGGCCCGATAAGCTTGCGTGTTTTTTTGTGTTTTTTGTGTTCGTGTTTTCAACGTGTCTCTTCGACGCCCCCAGCAGCCTGCCATCTTGGTCCTCAACTTGGTAAGTGTCCGCTGGTCTTCCCTCAACACCTTGTTGCCACCCTCATCACTACCTTTTCTTTTCCTTTAGTTAATATATATATATATATATATATATATATATATATATATATATATATATAACAGCTTACGGAAAAGGAAAGGTAAAATGGATATATGGATGTGTTGGAATGAGGAAACCCAGTGAACACTCACCAATCGGACGACTTCAGGTTGGCGAGGCCCCGGGGATGTCGAAGCGACACACGTAACAGAACACTAAAACACAGAAACATCACAAACGTAGAAGCTTTCGGAGTTATTCCTTCATCAGCTACAGAGAGAGAACAGTGTTTTAGTGTTCTTTTACGTGTGTCGCTTCGACATCCCCGGGGCCTCGCCAACCTGAAGTCGTCCGATTGGTGAGTGTTCACTGGGTTTACTCATCCCAACACCTTGTTGCCATCCATATATATATATATATATATATATATATATATATATATATATATATATATATATAATCACACCGCTTTTTATTTGTTATTCAGGCATGTATCCATCGATAAAAATAGTTTGTTTCAACACTGAAGCCCTAAAAAATATACTTAATTGTATAGTAAACTAAAATTTAATCGATCTATTAGTGCATAGTATAATTACATAGTATTACAAAAATACTCTATATAAATAAGTTAGAATTTAATTATTGTTCAGTCGAACAAGATTTACATAGCCAAAATAGTAAGTTATTTTTTTGCTGTTTATTTGGAAATTAAAAATGTTTACCTTTGACAAATGAAATGTGCTGGAAAAAAGGCAGACGGAAATATTCTTGTTTTTACTCGAAATTGAATTTTTTTAGATCCCTCCCTCCATTCGTGTCTCCGTCTCGGATTCCATCTGTTCGTCTCTTCCTTCCCACACGTCTGTCCTTCGCGTGTTTTTGCGAGACCACAGATAAAACTCTCAAAAAAATGTATTATGTAGATAAATAAAACCGTTGCGCGTTAAAATAGAACGACAGTTTATATTTTTGTTATGCTCGGAAACCCCGTTTTATAAATAAACGTTCTCCGGGATGCCATTTACGGCCGTACACCACCGTAATATCGGCCGTCTTTTTTTTCCCGGCGCCAAAGACCGATCTCCCGAATTATAAGGGAGTTGAGAAGGCGGAGAGGAGTGAGAGAGAGGTTTTTGCTAATTACGAGAGCGCCGACGGAGGAAGAAGAAGAAGAGACAGCTGCCGGATCACCCTCATCTGCGCTGGACCGCCTTCTTTTTTTTCATGCGCGCGCGCGTTGCTGTGTATATGTGTGTGTGTGTGTATATATATATATATATATATTTATTTATTTATTTCTCTCTCCCTCTTTCTCTTCCTCTCGTATATTCCCTCTTTCTCTCTCACTCTCTCTTCCTGCATCCGTCATGTGGTGTGTTTCACGCCATTCGTTACTCTTTTTTCCCTTGATGCGCGTTCAGCCAGTGTTGTTTTGATCCAACCGTTTGCTTTTTCGAGATCTTTTATTTTCGTCTCATCGCGAAATCCTGCTCTTAAAGGGGCGTTTTTTTTGCTTGCGTTCCCGGAGGAATTTCGCACCAGTCTGTCCGATCCCTTTTGGAATGCTGCGTAAAAACTGTTTCGAAATAAAAAAAACGCTCTATAGTTCGAGTTTTCGCTCGGGACGTGTTAATAATTTTCGGAAAGTTTTTTACTTGTGCGGAGCCGATTGTCAATTGTCGCGTCCTTTCGGGATGTGTACCGAAATCCGGAGGAGGCATGTCGCACGTTTTGCTTTTTTGTTTCGGCATAGTCGGAACATTCATATCTTTTGAGAGAATTAAAATATTTCCCATACCGCACTATTTTATAGCGTAAATACCAACTCGTTCGTATATCACACGATAGTTACTTGTGGTAATATAGGTTGGATTTTTTACGCGGAGAGAGAACCTGTATATCTTAATGGATATCAAGTCGACCCAAGTATCATCTGCTCCATCGTTTAACTATTTTTGTGATAAGAAGTAAAATGTATAGTAGTATATTTTATTCCGAACTATCACTAGAGAATATTGCACAGTTCCTATTGTATAAATGTTTGATTTTAATATAGTTTACGTCTCGAATCTCCAGCACGACCTTTAGCAGCCAATTAGCGGTTAGGTACCACTCTGCAGAACTAGTCTTTCCACAGAAACGCTCAAAAGATCTTTACGTTAACTTCCTCGTCCTGTTTCCCAGCAACCGAGTTGCGCACTCAAATGAGTCACTTCGCCGGATGACACTCTCAGTCGAAATTCAAACAAAACTCTTTATTTCGCTCAAGAAGGCGAAGGTATTTATTACTGCGCGGACGTCGACGATATTTCGAGCCTCCTGATATGTGAAGCTGTAATGGAAGTCGTCCTTAGTAACACATCTTCTTGACCGCAAACGCTATTATAGTTTATCATTCCATCCAAATCTATCGGTCTGTTCGCTTCCTCTCTTCATCACTGTCTCTCTTCATCACTCTCTCTCTTTCATCATTCTTCCCTTATGTCTCGTTCTTCTCCCTATATCCCCATACGTCTTCCTGCGTCGCCATTAACTCTCACTTAACTCCCGTCGTGTCTCCCTCCGACCACTTCCTTGGCGCCTTCCTCTGTCTCTCAGTCTCTCCTAGACCCCTCCCTTCCTCTCTCTCTCTCTCCATCCCTCTTTCTCTCTCTCTCTCCATCCCTCGTTCTCTCTCTCCCCCACTCTCTCTCTCTCCTCCCCTCTCCACCTCTCTCTCTCTCTCCACCTATCTCTCTCTCCACCTCTCTCCCTCTCTCCACCCCTCCCTATCTCCACCCTTTCCTCTCTCTCTCCCTCCCTCCCTCTCTCCCTCCCTCTCTCCCTCCCTCTCTCCCTCCCTCTCTCCCTCCCTCTCTCCCTCCCTCTCTCCCTCCCTCTCTCCCTCCCTCTCTCCCTCCCTCTCTCCCTCCCTCTCTCCCTCCCTCTCTCCCTCCCTCTCTCCCTGCCTCTCTCCCTGCCTCTCTCCCTCCCTCTCTCCCTCCCTCTCTCCCTGCCTCTCTCCCTGCCTCTCTCCCTGCCTCTCTCCCTCCCTCTCTCCCTTCCTCTCTCCCTCCCTCCTTCCCTCCCTCCCTCTCTCTCTCTCCATCCCTCTTTCTCTCTCTCTCCATCCCTCTTTCTCTCTCTCTCCATCCCTCGTTCTCTCTCTCCACCACTCTCTCTCTCCTCCCTTCTCCACCTCTCTCACTCTCTCCACCTCTCTCTCTCCACCTATCTCTCTCTCCACCTATCTCTCTCTCCGCCTCTCTCCACTTCTCTCCACCTATCTCTCCGCCTCCCTCTCTCCACATCTCTCTCCACTCTCTACACTCTCTCCACCTCTCTCCTCTCCACCCCTCCCTATCTCCACACTTTCCTCTCTCTCCCTCCCTCCCTCTCTCCCTCCCTCTCTCCCTCCCTCTCTCCCTCCCTCTCTCCCTCCCTCTCTCCCTCCCTCTCTCCCTGCCTCTCTCCCTGCCTCTCTCCCTCCCCTCTCTCCCTCCCTCTCTCCCTGCCTCTCTCCCTCCCTCTCTCCCTGCCTCTCTCCCTCCCTCTCTCCCTTCCTCTCTCCCTCCCTCCTTCCCTCCCTCCCTCCCTCTCTCCCTCCCTCTCTCTCCCTCCCTCTCTCTCCCTCTCTCTCTCCCTCTCTCTCTCTCCCTCTCTCTCTCTCCCTCTCTCTCTCTCCCTCTCTCTCTCCCCCTTCTTACAATCCATCTCCACGCCATTCATTTCTTTCCATTTCCATGGTCCTCTTTCTTTTCCTTCCCTTTTGCCTTTCTCTCCAGTTCAACTTCTCCCTGCGACGACCCTTCCTCCATTATTACTGCTCGTTTTGCATCACGCATAATAATAACTGAAACTTGAAATGACTTAAGTTCCAAACAGCATTCGTTTACTCCAGAAATACTTCCGATTTTCCAGCTGCCTCGAGACGAAGCCAATTCCGGTTACTTGAAAATTGCAGTCGATCGTAACTTCCAACCTATCGAAGATTCTGGTGAATCGAAACTTGCGATTGAACGAAATATCCCGTTAATCGAAAATTCTGGTTGATTAATATGACTATTAACAAGTAACATAGCGCGCGCAAACGAAAAAAACTATTGCATATTAACCCCTTTGTTAGGACCAGTAAATGAGGTATATACGCTAGTAACGCAGCGTAAAATGGTTTTTAAATTTCGGGTAATCGAAATTCTGGTAATTCTATGTAAGACTAATCGAAAGTTTACTGTTTGTCTATTTAAATGTTAAATTTAACCTGTTTTATATTGGGAAGGGTTAGATGTAATAATAGACTAGGTAATCTAAGTTTCGTCCGATACGAGTATAACACGTTTTCCCGCCTGTCTGTCGCCTTCCTCAGTTCTTCCTTTTATCCCTCTGTCTATTATTCTGCTACTCCATGAATCCCTCTCCCGTTTCTCCTCTCTCCCTCAATCCTCCTCTCCCTTCCCTTCCTCATCTCTCCCTCCCCTTCCTCCTCTCTCCCTCCCCTTCCTCATCTCTCCCTCCCCTTCCTCCTCTCTCCCTCCCCTTCCTCATCTCTCCCTCCCCTTCCTCCTCTCTCCCTCCCCTTCCTCCTTTCTCCCTCCCCTTCCTCCTCTTTCCCTCCCCTTCCTCCTCTCTCCCTCCCCTTCCTCCTCTTTCCCTCCCCTTCCTCCTCTCTCCCTCCCCTTCCTCCTCTCTCCCTCCCCTTCCTCCTTTCTCCCTCCCCTTCCTCCTTTCTCCCTCCCCTTCCCCCTTTCTCCCTCCCCTTCCTCCTCTTTCCCTCCCCTTTCTCCTCTCTCCCTCCCCTTCCTCCTCTCTCCCTCCCCTTCCTCCTCTCTCCCTCCCCTTCCTCCTCTCTCCCTCCCCTTCCTCCTCTCTCCCTCCCCTTCCTCCTCTCTCCCTCCCCTTCCTCCTTTCTCCCTCCCCTTCCTCCTCTTTCCCTCCCCTTCCTCCTTTCTCCCTCCCCTTCCTCCTCTCTCCCTCCCCTTTTTTCTCTCTCCCTTCCCTTCCTCCTCTCTACCTCCCCTTCCTCATCTTTCCCTCCCCTTCCTCCTCTTTCCCTCCTCTTCCTCATCTCTCCCTCCCCTTTATCCTCCCTCACCCTTCTCCTGCCTCCCCTCCTCTCTCCCTCCCCTCCCTCCTCTCTCCTTCCTCCTCTCTCCTTCCTCCTTTCTCCCTCCCCTTCCTCCTCTCTCCCTCCCCTTCCTCCTCTCTCCCTCCCCTTTATCCTCCCTCACCTTTCTCCTGCCTCCCCTTTCTCCTCCCTCTCCTTTCTCCTCCCTCCCCTTCCTCCTCTCTCCCTCCCCTTCCTCCTCTCTCCCTTTCCTTCCTCCTTTCTCCCTCCCCTTCCTCCTTCTCCCTCCCCTTCCTCCTCTCTCCCTCCCCTTCCTCCTCTCTCCCTCCCCTTCCTCCTCTCTCCCTCCCCTTCCTCCTCTCTCCCTCCCCTTCCTCCTCTCTCCCTCCTCTTCCTGCTCTCCTCCCTCCCTTTCCACGAACAAACCTTTCCAACACACGGTGGTCTCGAAACCGCGCGTCAAGACGCTTTTTTGTTTTCTTTTTTTCCCTCCATCTCTTTTTTCTCTCTTTTCGCGATCGTACTCTTCTCGTGAAGGAACGGCAGGCAAGATGCCCGGAGTTCTGGCAGCTCTAAAGGGGAGGATTTTCGGCGATGACTACCTCGCGTCCAGAAGTACGACGCCAAGATTTCCGCGGGGAAAACTTGAAAAAAATAATGAAACGAAAGGCGCTTTCTCCGTTTATTATCGAGAAGGAGTTGCGCTTGTATGTTTTATGCGAGGAATCCGTCGAGAGCTGAGGACAGTCTTCATCTTCTTTCCCCACCCTCCCCTCCCTCATTCTCCCCCTCCTCCACTCCTTAGGAGTGGAGAATGAGTCACAGTTTTATTGCGCCCGGGTCCCAGGACTGGGGCCATGATGTTAAAAAGGAAGGCATCCTCTCTTCCTAATCTAGCTGCTCCGGGACGAAGTGGCGGCGTCGTTTTGTGGGTTTATGAGAATAATACGTGTCGCGAACCTCCTCCGTGTCCCGTGCCGATTTACCCTTTTACTCCCTCCGTTTATTACGGTTACGAGTCCGAGGCTCGTTATTTTATTTAAGGCTTTTCCCGGTTATGCCGCGGGTTTTCGGGGTGAGGCGCTGACCAGCTTTACGGGACCTCATCCCATACAAACGAGAACACGCTGCCAGTTGACCCAATACAGAATGTTCCTACAACCAAGTAAATTTTTATCTATCTCTACACGCAACGGAATGTGTAAAAAAAATGCTGACATCGGTATTTAGTCGATGTAGTGGATTTGTTGTACAAGTTCGAGGAAGGAGGGGCCGCTTTATTTTCGAATCCGCGGTGTACTGTACTGTTCAACCTTCTCATCAGAATGGTTTGTTCAGAGCGTAGGTGTTGTGGGTGTCTTTCAGTCCGCTTTCGCTCCTTAGAAGTATTGTTACCAAGCCTTAAATTTCGACTTTTATAGACTAAGCTTCTGTGAGATTTTTTTACTCGTTCCTCTGATTTTTGTAAAATCTTAATTTTAAACTACAGCGATTAAATTAAGAGTTTTCTCAAAAAACTTAAGCGCTCAATATAATAAATAAAACCATGGCCGTGGTTATTTTTATACTGTGGTATTTGTGTACGGTTTTTTGAAATTGTGCATTGGAGTTTTTGAAAAGGCAATTCTACAATTATGGCATTCGTGATCAATTTCGTTAATTTTTCTCACTACTTAAAATTTCTGTCATTTTCAGGGGAGACATTAAGTCCTTCTATTTTTACTGTCTCTTCTGAGAAGATCTGTTCGTGAAACGGTCTCGCGACTTCATCTCGACTAAAATATTGTCGCTAAAATCTCTCTTCTTCTTGGAATCCTTTTCTTAGAATACGATGCAGGCCCTAAAAAACGGCGTCGACTTCTCTCAACTCTCTTCGCCAATTCAGGAGGTAATTACGATACGTAACTCAACTAACCTGTACCTATATTTATTTTGTCTCTGAGGAGGGATCCTTTGTGAATCCTTACCGCAGCATAAATGTATATTTCACAAAGTTCCCGATACCTTTCTTGCCTGTTCTTTGGCTTTTAGTGCGCCTGCGGAATCTCTCGAGTTATATATCCGAAGAAGCCGCACTGAAGCGCCCAGATTAATGCGCGATCTTAATTAACAGAGTATACGTCTGTACCGTTCGTGAACTTTACCGACTGAATCACGCACACGCCATCGCCTGCTGGAGGTGCTGCATTATGACATAGCAACCTTAGACATACCGCGCATCCTTTTCATGCTGAGTCAGCACATAATAAAATATAGACCCCTAGAGTACGTAGGATTCCGTTGTGTAACTTCCTCTACGAATGCAAATCCTAGAGTCACTTTCTTAAAATTTCCAAGTTTAAATATAATCTTTTGAAGCATTTCATTCGGCTTCTTATCTCCGGGTATTTTTTTAACGTAATTGACGTTAATTTTCTACTTTTTGCAACTTGTTTTTTTTTATTGTATATGTTTGAAAATAATAATTCTATTACCTGTTTTAACGTGTATTATCCGAAATTTGAACCTTCAATATCTTTTTATTATTATATTATTATTGCAAGGTCACCTTGTCGGCCGTGCTGATTCAAATATGGCCGCATCGTCCTCCGAAATTCCTGAATACATTCAGGCGTGAAACGTATTTCATGTCCCGTTCAGCAATCGAAATCTTTGTCCTTTAGAAACATTTTACCGTCTCCGGAATTATTTTTACAAACCTGTTCGTCTGGTTGTCAAAGCCAATCTAGCGAAGTTCATCAAAGCTTTTAACGAATTTTCAAAAAAAATCAAGACTTCACAACCTCCGTAAATCTAAATCGACGTGGCATTGGCACGAACGAAATTGCTCCTCCTCATTTGTAGACTCAGTAATATTAAGGCTTGCGGTAGATTGAAGTTTTGATATGGTTAGGTATCTCATTTATCAAATTTAACCAGCCATTACCTCTTCTGTGTTCTTTATGGTTCAGATAGGTAAAGGTGGACACTACGGCGAAATTGATGTTAACTTTAATTTCATAGTTCAGCTTGATTTTTTTCTGCTTGCATTCGAGAAGAGGATGATTTATATTCGATGATACGGGAGTCCAGTTTTTCTTCAAATACAACTTACTGCTGATTACGGAATTTCATTTTTCGGCTCTCACTTTTAATTTTATCTCATTAATATTCCACAATTAGCATTTTAAAATCCTTTCAATTAAGGTGCGCGAATCCAGTTTTTCTTAAAAAATAACTGCTAATTACGGTATTTATTTTTTCGGTTTTCACTTGTAATTTTATCTGATTAAAATTCGACAGTTAACATTTTGGAAATCCTTTCGATTAAAGGAACTTGAATAGTATTATCCAAGAAACAGTTATAATGAGGTCCTATCGAAACGATGACTGTCATTAACTGGAATGATTCCCACTGCTGTCGATTAATAATGGAATTCTTTCCTTAAATATTGATTTGAAACGACCTCATGATCGCTCGCTAAATTTAAAGAAAGTGCAATGCACATCGCAATTCGCCTGTGTGACTCGATACCGCGAAGACGTTGAAATGTTCGGTTGTGAAACCCGAGGAATGCTTAAATGATTAAATCTTTTTAAAGCCATAAGCTGCTTTGCATATTCAGTTAAACATCTGCGTCTCATCTTTTGTTTCTGTTTGCTTTCTCGTTGACATACGCTGCGTATAAGCTGTCGCGAAACTTTGTTTACTTGCCTTAATTTCAATGTCAGTCCATTTAGATAGATCAAGGGCATTTTCTTTAAAAATATTTGAAAAAATGTACCTCTCGCGAAAAAGTAAAGAAGTTAACAAATCGAGAATTAGGATGAGGTCCAGTCAAGGATTGACCTTCGCAGAATTATTTGAATCCGTCTCTCTCGGCGACCTCGACCTAGAAAGCCCTCATTGGTCCATTCTCCCCCTCGACCATCGGAATGTGACTTATTGCAGAATTACCCGGCGTTGCGCGGAGGGGGGGGGGGGAGGGTGTGCACATTATAGAGTTATAAATATTTTTTTATTTCTAAAAATAGTCTAGCTAAAACTTGCTAAGCTTCTATCTGTTCTCGTTTGAGAAATAGTTTTAACCTGCTTCTTGTCGTAATCTCTGTTTTTCTATGCGTCTCTCTGTGAGTTCTGATGCTCTCCAAGCAGTTTTTCTTTGCGCATCTGATTTGCTGTCAGTTAAACGTGGATTGTTTTGGGTGACATTGCAAATCTAAAAACCATTTAAATATTACTATTAAAATGAAAATAAACTAACCCCAACAATTAGAAGTAACTATGGTAATATTCTGTGAAAATGCCTAAAAATCCATGCAATTTTCTTACTCGAATGTAATTTTTGATCGTTTTCGATCAAGAGACGAAATTATATGACCTGAATAATATTATTTATACTATTAAGAGTAAATAAGTATGAATTTTACGACTCTAGGTCAATGACTTCATATTTTAATGTTCAAATTACACCTACACTACACCTATTCCCGTATTACTCCCGTGTTAATGTTATGAAAATGCTATTCTGTGGACCCCATGAGGTTCCAAAGACCCCACGGATTTCAAACGCCACGTACGATCTTCCTTTTGGTCCTATTAAATAGCATGCCAAGTTTGGAGGCTCTAGGATCAGCCGTGTGAATTTGTATAGCCGGACAAACATACAAACCGATTATAGTAAAGATGGGCCGACGACGTCACTTCCTCCTTTATCGAACACATCTCCTTCGCGTGCTCACACCGAAGATTCTTTCCCAAATCGCTTTCTAAAGTTCAGGATTGATTCGATTTGTGATTTTCGAATCATTTCATCTTATCCTCAAGATCTCGTCTTCCTATATGATCATCGGTCATATCCTACATCGGGCAACCGAATTCGCGAAATTATTAATACAAGCCCGCTCCTATTGCATTCCTCTGACGAATCCATAAACCGTAACGACCCCGACGCTAGCATCTCTCCATGATAACTGCATTACAAGAAATCCTGCTCCTGTGGCGTTGGAATCTTTTATGCTGATTTTCCCTCAAAATGCTCTCGTGTTTACCCAGTGATCTAATTAACGAAAAGTACCTCGCTTAGCTTCACTCCTCATTACGTCTGACTCGCTCTAGTTCGCGTTTCGGAAGTTATTTTAAATAAGACATGTCAAATTGGCGGCCCTTTCTGTTCCTTAGGGTGTAATTTTTTCTAAACTAATTCTTTAAAGATTATATATAAATCCTTTATTTTTGTGGATAGGCACGGGGTTTCCAAATTGTTGTGTTTTTTGCAGAACAGACGTTCAATCTTTTAGTCTTTTTTTCCAACTCTGCCCCTCATTAAACAACTGTATTCTTAATGCGGCCCTTCCACTATATCTATTGCTTTAATGCGGCCCTCATGCCTCTTCGTGTTTAACATGCCTTTTTTTAAATATTCCTAGTGGCGTCTTTTTGTTATCCGCGACTCTTTTCCCATTCCACGGCCTCTCATCGACGATATGTTTTCCTTGCGTGTTCTGACGCGTGAAATGCGGTTTTTGTACGTGCGTTCGTGGTAATAATATGATTACCGCGTCCACTGCTTTCGTTGAGAGGCGGTTTTCGCACCGGCGATGTCCTTCATGCGCCCTTTTCCCCGTCTGCTGGTGGAAAACCATTTTCCCTATCTATTCGACGCACGCAACCTAGACTCCTCTCTCTCTCTCTGTCTCCCGCTCTAACCCGAGTAAAATGTCGTCACTTAGCGACGGACGGTTCGTTGACGGGGTAAATAGTGACAAAGAAAATGTTATACATCCTGTTATGAAGTTATAGAAACGTGTTTTGAGAAATTTCGTTTATTGCTTGATATTCTGCTATCGAGGCGTTTTCAATTAAATCTGTTTTAATCGTATTAAATATTTTACTACATTTTTAGCTCCGAGTAGCTAAAATTAGCGATTTTTTAGACGCAGTATTTTTAAGAAAATCATTTTGGCTTGCTTATATAAACAGCTTCGCTTTCTTCGTCGGTATTAACCTATTAAAAATCTATGCAGAAGATATCTTGTTTTAGAAATTTTTAGTGTTTTTAAAAATTTTATTCCAAGTGTTGCACTCAAAATCCTACTAATTTATTACTGGAAAATATTACTTTAATTGAAACACTTTATTTTTATGTATTTTTAGGGTTATTTTTTTTAGATAGCCACGTAGTAATTTCTCATCTTCCTAGCTTACAGTATTTTCCCCGAGAAATCGCGCAGAGGCAGAGATTACGAAAACTGCGTATATTTTTAATTAAGTCGAGGTGAGAGTATACGAAATCCTGTTACTCGAAGGAATGCTTCTCGAGATGGCGAATGACTTTCAACCCGCTCGGCATTTTCACGAGTGCTGCCATCTGGGGGAGAGAAAACGAAAAAGAAACAGGATCACGATTAGTTTACATGCGAAACGCATTACTGTCGAGTGAAAAAGAAACCGCCGTGACTATCTCGTGAAACGTATGCTTAATTAACAAAAAAACATCCAACCGAATCTCTCTCTCTCTCTCTCTCTCTCTCTCTCTGTCTCTCTCAATGGCAGTTTAATTGGATTAGGGGGACCTCACTGAAAGTGGGAAACCTGGATCCGTTCCCCATTAAATTCAAGTTTTTTTCCCGCTGCATTTCGAATCACGTCGGTGTCTGGATTCTTCCGGAAACATAGGAAGAAAATCGCTGCACGCGCGTGCAACGAAGGAATCGCCAAGGACCCGCATCAAATTATGGAAGCTGAAAATGAAAAAAAAATAAACATGGGCGCCGCACACCCTCTGTGCCCCCTCTGTAAGAAGGAAGCTTAATGACGAGGATAGAAGGCGCAGCGGGAGATCGGAACGTTCTCGCGAAGTGGGTCGGAAAATTGATGGGAACGCTCACCTCACTTCTGGATGGTCGAAGCCGTTTATTGAAAAAATGAGTGAGCGGACCCTGAGGAAAGAGGATGTAGGTAAATTAGAAGCTTCGGAGATGTGGATTGGGACGTAGAAAATGAGATAGGCGGAGAAAAAAACTAATGAGGAAGTGGAAGAAGGGACGTTTGATCAGAGCGATTGAAAGTGGACGAGATAAGTGGTCGGCACGAATTTTGGGAGAAACGGAAACGCTAAACGAGGTTAACTGAGGATGAATGCTGGAGTGAGGGTAAAGCGTGAGAATCACACTAGTGATTGTATTTTAGCGCCTCCCCCTATATAGCGCCATCCACACATAACGTCCATGAATTGTTGTGACCAGAACTTCCACCATAGGGAAAGCAATATATCCTCGATTTACCGCGACTTCCGCTTCAACGCCATTGTCATTGATGGACAAACGGTGGCGTGAGGTAAGGTTTGATTGTAGTGTGAAATAAGGAAATATGTGCGATATAAAGAGATACGAAATAGGCTGAAATTTCAAGTGTATTCGCATTGAACATAACCAAAAGATAGTAGTTTTATGATAGTATTAGAGGAAAAAGATTGTGATGGCAATGCATTTTGTGAGCAGTTCATCATAGTATTTTGTTTAAGCTTTCGTGATAAATGCAAAACTTCATAACCCAAAAAAATGCATTTATCCAGTTTTTAGAAGTACATCTTATATTCTTATTTTATTTATTTTTTATTTATTTATTTCCATGCGGCCCCTAAACAGCCGTAATCGGCCTTTTACAAGGGGCTCATTAACATAATAACAAGGACGATCACAAACATCCATGCCCTAGGTGAAGAGAAACCCACCTAGGCGGGATTCGAACCCGCGACCTTCGGATTGGCAGGCGAGGACGTTACCCCGCCACCACCGGTATGAGTATGGCGATTTTTATCTAATAGCGCCGGTATTTCCCAAATATATTTTTTTTAACGGGTTCCTTTTATCGTTCGTTGCCTTTTGTTGCGAGAGTATAAATTTTATAATGAGAAGATTTTCTTTACTGGTCGCATGGATTAGCGTTTTTTTCCACGGGGAAAAAATTTGGAAAAGTAAATCCATTAACCTGCCATCGTCTCCTAATGACGTGTGACTTGAGGTGGAAGGAACCTACTTTACGATAAATTGTTATTGTTTTTATTATTACTGAAAACTGCGAGCGCAAGCGGGGATAAACGGCGTGAGATGCCTCTCAATACTGCTTCTGCAGCGTAGAGAACGACTCTATCGACCACATTCTGCAATTATATATTGCGGTACATTGGTGACGTTGCTTCGTGTAAAATTATTTACGAAAGCTTCCTTTTGTTTCGATATTCCTTTTCTGTGCTTCTCCGGCGAAGTTTGTGCACGGCAGGGGTCCGCAACCTGGTGCTCGCGAGCAGCGCGGTGCTCTTTGGTACTCTTGCCGTGCACCTCTACAATGCCAAAAATCGTCTGTCCTAGTAATATCAATTCGACGTGCTCGCCTGTTTTCTTTCTAAACGTACGAAAGGACATTATCGATCATTTTGATGTTAATTTGATTTTTTTTACGATCATTCCTACTTTTACAAAAGTATAGTGGTGCTCTCTGGGCGCTCAAGAATGTAACTTGGTGCTCGGCGCATCGAAAAGGTAGCGGACACCTGGTGTACGGCGACGTAATGACTCTAAGCGATTTCCCCACCCTTCGCCTTTCACCATCACTACGTCTTCAAATAAAACCCTGCAATACACGACACAGCAGCACTCTTTTTTATATTAATTCCGTAAGAAGCAGAAAAAACGCTATTTATTTTGTGTTTCGAGGGTAATTACAAAATTTTCGTTCGCTAGAGTTACTTTTTAGCGCGTTTAGTTTTATAAACGCGCTTATGTTTTCGCAGCCTGCCTGTCCGTTTGTGCGATCGATTAAATTAAAACAGCAAGTAAAGGTAAGAGATATTAGACTGGAAATTTCATAATGTATACCAGCGTTTCCCAACCGGTGGTTCGCGTACCCCCAAGGGTTCGCGAGAAAAATTTGCTAATCGAGTCTTTTTCACTTTCTTGGTTCCACAATTCTTACCAATATTTTAGTTTTTTTCGAGTTAGTTGCATGGTTTTATTTTAATTTTTTCTTATGCTCCAAGAATTATATTTGAACTTTACAGTGCACTAACTAGATACTGATGACAATACCAGAGATTATGATTTCATTGTTTACGTTTACTATGTGCCGTATAAACTTTTAATTTTTTATGAATTAAACGCGCTCAAAAAGATTTGTTTTTGCAAAGTTTACTCTCCATTATAAGGGGGTTCGCCGCCAAAACTGTTGCAACTGAAGGGGTTCGCGACGGGAAATATGCTAGCTCAAGTGAAAAATATCGATGATCAGAGGCGGAACTAGGGGGGTAATAAGAAGAGAAATATATTTACTGGCATCTATGTATACAAAATAATACCGTCTCGTTATAATAAATATACAGCCTATGTTATACATTGCTTAGATATTTGAAAATATTTCTAGAATGTCTATAATATAAAATAAATTAATTGAGAAAATATTTCAATGAAGATTGATCATCTCCCTTACTGGAGGTAATTACCCTCCTTTGTATCCGCCATTGTCTATTATGCCATTTATTACGCTGCCAAAGGAAGATTTAGGAGAAATCTGTAGGCGGCACGTGGATGGCTTAATAATTGCCAACTTAAGATTAAGGTAGAAAGTTAATGATTTTCTGTTTATTTGACTTTTAGCGCCATTTATAAAATTGGAGAAGAAATATTTTTGAAAAATCGATGGACGGTATGGGGCGCCTTCAAAATTTTCAACTCAATGTTCTGAGCAAATTGTTATAGTTAGAAAGTTATAAAATTTTAAATTAACCCTTTAACTGCTACGTTGTTAGTTCTCTTTTCGTGCTGCTGGTGCTTTATGCTTAGACAATATGCTCCCCACTGATGAATACTTTTTTCAAGCGAACTGCTTTTAACTAATAGATCTGTATATACTTTTTCGTCAATTGTAAAGAAAAACAAAAAATAGTTGTATAATCATTAATTTTACTAATTAGTTAATAATTATTTATTTATAAATTAAAATATTGAAAGTTCAATTGGTTATAAACTAATATATGGAAAATTATCTGTTACCCTGTACCCTTTGTTTTCCCAACAAGGGGGAATCAAATGGTATATTTTATTTACATTATATTATATTTTGAAAGTAGCGGTATATTTGGGAGCAAAACCTATTCATAGCTTCAACAAGTTATGAGAGAGTCCACAAGATGCCTCAATTGTTTCAGGATGCAAAACATATATAGCAGTTACAAGAAAATCGAAGATACGTCTAAAGGTGTGCATAGCAGTGGGAGCAAGTCTCTCACCTTACGTCTTTAGACATGCATAGCAGTTAAAGGGTTAATTAGATATTGAATATATGTATTACTTACCTAATACCATATAATCATATTACTATATTCATAAAGAGTTTAAGCTTACAATTCTTTACAAACCTCAATAAATAAAACGCGCTTTTTCGTATCGCGTCAGCAAGTGAAGCTTCCATTTTTTTTTACTTTTTCTTCTTATTTTTCGTTCGCGTTGAATCCCTTTGTTAGCGCTAGAAATATTTTTTTTGCAATACGGGGAGTCCGTTATCTGGGTCATGCATAATTCAGTCTCGGCTATGAGTGCCAAGGGGAAATAAAAACTGGGTGGAATAACAAAAGAGGCCGTTTGTTTGAATTGTTTTTTTCTCTCTCTCGGCCCGTGCTTATTTTTCTCAAATGCGGATTTTCGTGGGATTTGCGATATCACAGTAATTGCGGGAGTGTCGTACTTTGCACATTTTGTTACGGAAAAAATAAACGCCTGCGTTTACTTTCTCTATTCCCCTTTTGCGATTTTGTTTTTAATGGGTAGTTACGAGAGTTACGACATTTATATACGTTTCGCTGTTGAGATTATTATTATATCTACGATATATCCCGGAATAATTTTTCGACAAAGAAGAATGCCCTAAGGGAATTGAAATGAATGCCCCGGGACCTTCATTGCCCTACGGAAGTCACTGCCGTATATTTTTTGTACAAGTTAGCGCGTTCCAGTTGTTGGAGCGACAGATTATCTGTTTGTATTTTTTTTAAAAAGATGGTGCTTATTTACAAAAATTTCCACCTCTTTATCCGCCAATGCCGCGCTGTATTTAACGCCATCGCTTGTTAATAAGTGAAAGTCATGTTTTAGAATACGCATGTAGTTAGTTTATATATGGTGTTATATAATGATAAGGGCATGAATTTTCTCTCGTTTCGACTTGTTTCTGCCGTTATCTACTAGCATGTGGCTCCCAAGGCATACAAGCAAAATTTTCAACACTTTTTTGCTTTCCCTGGTATTGTGTTTTCGCAGTAAATGTTTCTTCGGTTAAAAAAAGACCCCATTCGTGACAATCCCTTGATAGAAAGCGGAGACGTAACCGCGCGAAATTTTACTATTTAAGAGAAACGCTTCTTGTTTCATCGGGAAAATATTTTTTAAATATAGCGTTTGACTTGCCGTTTCTTTTGCCCATTTCTGTTCCATTCTTCGTGACGCATTGAAACGTCGCTCCGTTTGATGGCGGCAAACGTTTCGCGTTAAAAGGCAACACGCAGAGCCATTTTTTTATTTTCTCGCCAAGGTCTCTCTCGGATCGAGATTTACGTTTTTTCCTTTTCCGAACCGCGTCATAATGCTTAAATAACCTGCATTCGACGCGCTTTGTTCCTTCCTTACATGAATACGATCCTCTTTCCCCTTGCGAAAACGCGTCGCGAGCAGAACCCTCATCAAATTCGCCGAAGGCGAAAAAATAAATAAAATAAAAGGGACGGCGGAACTGGCGGCGTAATTGCCCCGCATAATTTTTGCTCTCCGAATGCAAAAATATGAGAGCTGACGCGCGAGTTTACGGGGCGAGATGGATGTTTCGACTCGTCAGGGGAGAAATGGGTTAGTGAAAGTGGATTCGCGGACCCGAGGTTGTGTTCGAACGGGAAGAGAACTTTATTTAGCTCTCGGAAGGGCGGGAATCGGTCCGTGTGGCCAAGTACAGCAGAGGAGTCAGCGGGTGGGATTCAGGCAGCGACATGGGTGTGGGGTTTGGAGGCGGAGGATGTATTTCCTTCCTCCCTGAGGCAGAAAAAGGGGCGGAGAGGGAGGGAGGCAGAAAAAGGGGCGAAGAGGGAGGGAGGCAGACAGACAGAGAGGCATGCGAGTGGTGGAGTAAGGAAGGAGAGAGGGAGGGATGGAGAGAGGGAGGGAAGGAGAGAGGGAGGGAAGAGAGAGGTAAGGAGAAGAGAGGGAGGGGGAGATAGGGAGGGAGGAGAGAGAGAGAGGGGGAGGGAGGAGAGTGAAAGGGAGGGAGAGAATGAGGGAAGAGGGAAGGGGGAGAGAGGGAGGGAAGGAGAGAAGGAGCAGAAAGAGAGGGAGGGAGGAGAGAGAGAGAGAGAGAAAAGGCAGGGGGGACGAAAGAGTGAAGCAGGAGAGAGGAGGGAGGAATGAGAATGGAAGGAGAGAATGAGGGTGAGATAGAGAGAGCGGCAGGGATGCCGAAGGAGAGAAGGGGGAGGAGAGAGATGGCGGAGAGAGAGTAAAGGAGGAAGGAGAGGGAAGGAGGAAAGAGAGGGCGAGGGAGGAGAGAGTGGAAAGGAGGATAGGGAGGAGGGAGAGAGCAAGGAGAGAGGGCGGGAGGAAGGAGAGGATAAAGGAGAAAGAGAGGAGGGAGGAAGGAGAGAGTGAAGTAAAGAGAGAGGGAGGAAGGAGAAAGTGGAGGGAGTGAAGAAAAGAGTGAGAGAGGAGTGAGGGAGGGAGGGGAGATAGAGGGAGGGGAGATAGAGGGAGGGGAGAGAGAGGGAGGAGAGAGTGAGGGAGGAGAGAGTGAGGGAGAAGAGAGGGAGAGATGAGAAGAGGGTATGCACAGGAGGAGAATGCCAAAAAGCCCAGCTTCACAAAGGGAAGGAGGGGAAGGACGTGAGGGAGGAGGAGAAAAAGTAAAGGATTTTTCTTTTTTTTAATCTCCTATTCTGTCTCGTTCAGCCCGCAGCTTTATTTGATTTTGACGGAGGTGGGAAGGTGGAAAATTCTGCGTGCGGATAAACTTACCATTGGGAGAGAGGGAAAGCAAAATATATACTATATATTTTCATCGTCGATGAAAAGAATGGAATGGGAGAGTTTATAAAAAAAATTAATTCGCTGATGTAGCGGGTTGGCTCTTTTTAACGGGACAACGATGCATGAAATTGTCGCGGTAAATAAATTTCGTAGATGTTAAACGCCAAAAAAATCGCCGCGTTGTTTATTTGTGATTCTAATTTTTGTTTTCGGTGCGTTAGTAACGGATTTAAAATGTACGAATTAGAGGGAATGGAATTCCCTCTTTTGGGTCGTGTCGAGTTTCTTATCTGGGTTTGAACCGTTTTTATTTATTTAACTTTGAATTTCCCCTCTCTTTGTTGCTGGCATTTATATGTGCACGCACGGCTCTTTTTTTATTTGGTCGTTTATTTATTAAACACGACGCATTAAAAAAAAGCGACCAGATAAGGAATTACGCTCCAGCTTTTCGCATGGATGGTATTTGTTGAAAGACGCGTTGTCGACGAGAAAGTTGCAGAAATTATTCATGTAAATCAAATTTACTTTTACTATTTTTTATTGTGTCGAATTTTTACTGTCAAAGAACTTCGACCGAAATATTTTGTTAATTCAAACCTAATGAGGAATTGGTTTTATTACACTGAAAATTTTATTCGAGCCGCATACTACTTGCACGGACGATTATTACAACTGTCATTTTTGTTGAGACATTGCACGACAATTATTATTTAATAATCTCAGTTTTTCGACTTTCCTTGAAAACTAGCATACACGATTAGAAAATATTCGGATCTTGCCAGGAGCGGATCCAGAAACCTCCCGGGGGGGGGGGGGGGGGGGGGCGGTCGCCCCAATTGCCCCTCCCCCTCTTGATTCCGCCTCTGCCGACGACCATACATTTTGAAAATCACTATACCCATCAGAATATTTCTTTTCCTTGTCATACAGACTTAATATTCGGTGTATAAACAAGGAATGTTGCGCGGAATGAATTTAAGAATGCACCCAGTGGAGGGTAATGGGGCCGTCCAATGAGGGAGATCGCCCTCCCCTTGGACCCGCCACAGGATCTTGCACATAATAGTTATATCAGTTGCGATCTTTCCTGCCCCTTCCCATTTTAAATTATTCATCTTGACAATCATGTTAAAAAACATATTCATTCTGTAAGAATATCGTGGCATTATGAAACAGGGCATTCCTGCCATATGTGCGATTACCGGCGCGAATTTTATATCGGAGTCGTCTTTGGTCAATTTTGCTACACACGGTGAAACCCCGAATTTACGTTTTCATTTTAACCGCACGACTGGGACTTCTGAAGAAAGTTAGAATTTTTCACGACAGCCTCTATTCAGAATTACCTGTTTTTAAGGAAAAATTTCCATGCAATCGTCAGTTTACGGTTCCCAGCCTTTTTGTAGGCGCGGCACCGTTTCAAAGATAAACAGAATCTCGCGGCACCCCAGCCTTCAAGCAATGTTTTTATATTTTCACAAACGAGTGTTAAAACCTTTGAACATATCCATTTGTTGGTATCACATCATAATCAATTTATTAGAGTTGAAAGCCCTAGTTACCTGTAAACACATCCAAATCGTAGATTTATATTTAGAAAACTGGTTTTATCGTGGCACCCCTAAACATCAGCTACGGCGCCCCAGAGTGCCGCGGCACCCAGGTTGGGAACCACTGCTTTACACAATTCATCGTTGGTCCATAAACATAGCTCTGATGACGCATGAAACGGGCTCAATTGTTTTATATTTGCGAGTTCATCGTACGCGGCATGAATCTCGGTATTTAGTAACTTAATAAACTGATCTGCGGACGCATCGCCTTCATTGCATTGAATGCGATCGCTCGTTTCTGACCATAATAATTATGTATTGAACATATGTTTTATTTTTGTATTATTTTATTTTATTTGTATTATTTTAATATCAATCTTCGGCTATATCAGCGTTTTGTTATTATCGGTCCCTACCAAAAATTTCAACCGACACGGATAATCGGGGTTTTACCGCGCATAAAATTAAAATCTTCCGAAAGTGAAAAGAGGGGAAGAGATGACAGAAGTTGATTAGTTCTCTCCCTTTCTTGCCCTATCCCCTCCCGTTAATGTTTATTTAGGAGAAACCATTCATTCCGCAACTTTCGCACGGCGACGTTCTTGAATGAAACCGTTCTCACTTCCCGTTGGCGTCAGAACGATCCAGCCCTTTTCAGCGTTCGATTGTTTTTATCAACCTCCCAGGCGTAAAAAAATAAAATAAACTCGGGAACATAAATTGTATCCCGTGGAGACCATCACTTAACCCTCATGAAAATTTCCCCGTTTTCTCTTTTCGTAAACAAACGGTATACTTTGTTGGTTATAAATCTCCCTCTTTATTTGTTTTATATTTCCCCTCTTCGAGCGCGCGGCCGATCCGGTATTTCCCTGAGGACGAAAACCGGGCGGATGCAAAAAAAAGGGCATTTTCACGGCTGTTTGGAGGAAGAGTTGTGGATTTTTTTATTACGGAATCATCGAGGCATATACCTCTTCCAGTCGCAGTTTTGATTGCTCAATCCCGTGAATGCGCGAGGCCACGGAATGAGAACGTCACTGCGTAACTGGAGTGATTTATAAAAGGGAATTCCATTCCATTCGAATGAAAGCGATTGGATAAGAAATATATGGAGGCGTCGGCGGTAGAACAATAAATGTCGAATCCCCATTGAGTTGACTTGACGCGGGAGGGACTATCGGAAAGAATTGAAGAATTTCTTCTCTCTCTCGGGATCTTCTTCGTTTCTAGGACAAAAAAAATGGCGGCCATCAAACTAAAAGGGTAGGATTTTACTTCTGCCCTGACTTTTATATTCGCGGCTCTCGTAACCACCACGACTTAAAAGGTTGTAATTAAATTTTCGCGTCATACGTGGAGTACTTTTTATCTACGATATACATATTTTATTTTTATTTTTCCCTTAAAATCTGACAATTTATATCTAGAAACGCCGTTTGTTATATTATGGAATGGCTCTAAATGAAACTAGATGATAAAATAACAATTCGGCGTTAAAAACACGAAAATGGACTTGCTAACTGTTTGAATTTTTTTTTAACGCTTCCCATTTTCGGGAAATCGGATATTGAGGATTGGAAATGAACAATTATATTTAATTATATCAAGTTCTTGGTTTTAATAAACTTGAAAACCCCTTATGAAATATTTGCGTTTCTATGCTAATAACTGCGATGCGACCAACTTTTGTTTTTTATTTGTTTTCTTTTTTGCGTAATTTATAGCTTTCGATTCTGAAAATAAAATACTTTAGTGAAATAATACACTAAATTTGTTGCTTACTGAAGCAAAACTACCTTGATCTATATTGATATACCGTGTTTTAGATAGAAGTAAGTTTGAAATGATTCATCGAATGCTTGTTGGTATAAGTGAGTGCCATGTACAAAGGAAATACAAGCCATTCAACTTAAAAGAGACTATTGTTAAAAGTTGTCATTCCATATATTAGTTATTTATTTCAGTCCACAAATCAAATGTTGTTTTTCTAAAAATATACAATACAATAATTTCACATAATTGTCATGATACAAAGAATTATATGTATTGAGCATTTTAGAGCTAATTAGAATGGAAATCCGGAAAAAATGAAGAACATTTGGGGTTTAATTATTAGTTGTGCAGATGGCAGAAAATTTCATAACATATTGAATTAATACGGAAAATACGATAGAGTAGATAGAAAAAATGATGGATAATTTTGCACGAAAAATTCGTCCGTCTGTCATAAATTATCCTAATATACGAAAGGAGATTTTTATCGTGCAGATATGTGTGTTTATGTATTTTAGAAAATTCTATCCACAACCTTCTAATAATGAGGTATGTGAGACAACACTTAAGTTATACTGTAAAATAACGCTTCTTCTTTGCTTTCCGACAGTTGGCATTTTACAAAGTAAGAAAGTGAATATGAAGTTTTGTCTTTTAATTACCATGTAACCCTTATAATAGATTATTATACACGGAGAGTCCAATTGTATATATGTATATTGTGAATAAATAATAATTAACAGAGAGATCGCACTTCAGTTACAATGTGAACGTAACTTCACTGGCCAAAGGTTTGCGAGTTTTAACGTTATGGTAAAAAAATTAATTAAAACTGCAATTGAGAATTCTCTTAGATTCATTTATGGACGGTATGTTTTTTTTACTTAAATTTAAGGCTAGTATTTATTTCACCAAGTCTTCTAACTCTCCTAATGCTCGCTCGGCATGTCTTTGAAATGGAAGGACGATTGGAGCACCTGTTCTACATTTATCTCTAAAGATCTGCGTTGGCCGCGTTGAGAGGATATTGAGATGGGGAGGAGGGCTTTCACGCAATTCCAATCGTACCAACACGTTTTGCGATACGATTAAACTACGCGTATTGATGCGAGGAAGACAATAGAACTGTCGCAAACGAGGAAGAGTGTGGCATTCATTTATTTGCCGCTTTATCGTCAATTCTGAAAGGTTCGTGTCGAATATACGAATGAGAATCGAATCATGTTTCGAATTTAATAGAGAAATGCTTATAGTAATAATTATGCGCGTTTACGGAAAATCCTGTTATTATTTTTCTCTGATTTAGATTTTAACAAAATATTTCTTGATGTTTCATATATTTTAGCTATCCGTTTAGTTAGTGGAATTGAAATTTATTTACGATAAATAAAACTCTCCTTGTGGTACCTACCCTTATGAATTTCTTCATCCATAAAGTCCTAATTTTAGCAAAATAAATTTAATGTACATAATAGTCAAACTCGTAAAATAAGATTCGTGCGCCATATTTCTAATATTGGCGATATATCGAGCTTTCCTAGTTGTTGAGGGCATTTTCCTTGGTTTCTTCGACAAAAACAATCCGATTATCTCCGAGAATTCTTCATCCTTATGACGACTTGGTAGAAATAGTTGATCTTACAAACAAGGTTCAAGTTCTCAAATCTTTCAGTGAAAGCGGATACGTTGTTTCATGTGTTTGCTGACGATAAATGCTCTCGAAGTAGTAGTTCCCAGTGCTGTTTTTTCTAATATTACAAAATAAATATCATTTTCTTGTAACCATGGCCATGTTATGGATTTGTGTCATATTTAGAGGAAATCGTTCCTGGTGTTCTGAGCGACTCTAACAAGACGATGGGAGCTTGGCCGTTGATTATATTTCTGCAGGTAAGCGTCTCCCATAAGGCGCCTCATTAGGCCTTCTGGCATTTCGCAACGGGTACCACTGCCTCGCGGCTATTTCGTTTACAAACGTGAAAGCTAATAGAAGTCAAAACTGAAGTAGACCTGCGGGGGGCTGCACATAAACTGCGACTGCAAATCATTCTTACTCTGTGAATTCTACGACTTCTCAATAGCAGTGGAGGAAATAACGACCATTGGAAATGCAAGTGGGTCTGTCGAAATAAATCCAAATTGAATTATGGAACTCATGGATTTAGTGATTAAACTCAGGTTGTTGAAAACGGTCATTTCAGTATCAACAATAAAAATCTCCGGCAATGACTAATTTATTGTGGATAACTTCTTTCATTACCGCCAACGATTAATCAACACTAAAACCTTGTAGTTTTAAAAGCTCGTATGGCTTACCCAACAATTGTCACCCCGGCCTTTATATCATATTTTAAATTACATGTTGTTCTCTCCCACGTCCTTGCGCGTTCTCGAAAATATCCTCGCGAAGTAATATGACTTAAAAAATGCCACATTGAAACAAACAAAAGTCTCGAAGCAGTTGTCGCTCTACGTTCCGCCGCCTTAAAGAGGGAGGGGAGAATTTCGTCTCCACCAGCGCCATCTTCGCGGCGCGATCGCTCCAACCGCGGTGGAGGAATGCACTGGGGTGGCGGGAAAACGAGCGAAAGAATTGGAGTCGGTAATGGGTTCGTGTAAATGTGAGGGAGATGGGAATTCTTGCTGCTTTCACTTCGAAGCAACGACCGGATGGGATATGCCAAAGGGTTTTGCTGATTACCTCTCTCGCTGTTCTCATTCGTGTCATTTGGGAAAATGGCAACGGTGGCGGGCAGGCCGATCCCGTGGTGAGATGGCGCAACTGTGAGCTCACAATCATTCTCCCCAAACTTCTCTCTCTCTCTCTCTCCATGTCGTAATACTTACCCACATTTTGCCATACATTCAGGGTGTAAGTAAAGTCCGTTCCCATAGAGAAATGCTATATATAGAACAAGAGTTGAACGAGGGAAAAATGTTTGTCCTTTTTTTATTTTCTGATCGGAGTTTTTATGAATTACTTCAAGTCCGTTTTTAACGAGTGAATACCTCAAACGATCCAGCAGTTAAAAGAAAAATAATACGGAAGTGTAAAATAGATTAGTGCAAAAACACTACAAAATGCAATTGACAGCTTACAACGCTGAGTAGAGATATTTCAACGGCTGCTTGGGGTGTAATTTGAGCATTTGTGTCTGCATCATATCCTGCAATTTATTTTAATGGTGCAATGCAATTTTGATTATCTTATTTACTTATTTTTTATTCATCATTTTACATACGGCAAGTTCGCCAATTTACAGTGAAATAGTAACAAAATACTTGAAGAAACGAGTAATAAGAATCAACAAACGATAATAACAAAATAATGAATGAGTAGGACGGATGATGAAGTGATGGTGATGGAGTGTGATTTTTTGGTAAAGTCAATCCCAGTTTGATAAATGATTTGAATTGCAAGGAGAAAGGGTCTACACGTGGAGGTGAGGCATTCAGAAGAGAGGGAAGACCATAGAAAGTAGAACGTTTGACAGGAGAAATTCTGGGAATAGGAATATGAAGTAAGGAGGAGCGAGTAAATCTGGGCGGAACTCTATTGTAATCGTCTTGGGGAAGAACAGTAGATCTCGCGAATCTTTTCCTCATTATCGTGTATGCATACTTTGTTAATTCGATGGCATTGATTTATATCAATTAATAATGTTTTCTCGTTTAATATGCATATGTACAGTGGGAGAGGGAGCATACTATTTGATGATGAAAACGGCCATTTTTAACGAGAATTTTTAATGGTAGTCCAGAAATAATTACTGAAATTAATTAGCTGTAGATTGCCGTTGTTTCGCCTGGGAAATCAGATGTCCCAAGTCGCTTTTGTGCGAATCTTTTTTTTTGCAGTTCACTTCCTGACTCTTACGTGGAAGCGCTTCTCTGACCGGTGACGAAATCGAGGCGCGGTAGGAGAAACCTAGCTTTTTGTGTCATCGTTTCCGAACGTGCGGTTTAATTGGAAGGGAATTTCGATCGTAGTCCTCTGTTCGTCTTCCGCCGACTATTTTTTTTCCAGATCGATATCGGAGAGCTAAGATATTATCCCTTGCGAAATGCGATGGCAAAAAGCGAGTAAACGTGAGAGAGGCGATTTTTTTCCAAAGATGCGGAAATGTTGCTTAATTAGAGAAATTTTTGTGAAACGGCTTTTTTTTGGAATGACGCGCGTCAGCGCAGAAATTAAAAATGTCGCAATTAAGAGCATGTTCAAAGATAAAAAACTTCCTATTTAAAATGGTCCGATTTTCTAAATTGAAAAGGGCCGGATGTGAAGATTTATCTCGAATTGTAAATTATGTGGTTTTCGTAATTAAAAGTTTATTGTGAAATGAATCGCCGAAATATTTCACTTAGGTATAATTAATTGTTATACACTTAAGTAAAATTTCTAAAAGTAAAGGAAATTCATCTCAAGAAAGCATCTCGATAATTTCATGGCCATGAGGAAAGTAGCCCGGCAATACAATTAATCGGTGTTTTCGAATAAATAATTAGGGTGTCTCATTAATTTTTGGAGAAATTTGCGATATTAATACAGTGGGACTTCCATAAGTCGAACCTCGAGGGAAACAAAAAATATTCGAGCTGTAGAAATTTCGACTTATGGAAATACGTTTTTCTCATGGGGATTTTTCCCGGTAAAATTAATTCACTTCGGGTTATAGAAAATTCGAGTTATGGAAGTTCCACGTATATCCTTAATGTGGTCTTCGACGAAATGCCGTAAAGGGGCGATGAAACGATCAGCAAAACTATTGGAATGGAAAGCCTTGAGTGATTTCGCTATATGGACAAGGCGCATGAATTGTCCTTGAAAACTTAAACACGTAAATAAAGCTTAGCGGCTCAGTGGCTCAATTTCTGCCTAGGCGGACAGAGTTATAACTGGCGTACTTTCAGTGCCATGCCAATGGCGGGAGAAAGAAATCATTATATGGTCAAATTCCAATGATTTCAGTCTTTGAGGATGAAAATAAAACAGTAAAAAGTGAGGAAATCGAGAGACCTCGATGGTCGGATTAGTGCCACGGACTTTACGGATTAGCTTTTATGGAGGCCGACGGATGAAAAAAAAACAAACATGATTTGGAATGCCTGTCTAAAGAATAAGTAGCATAACGCAGCTTATTCATGAAGTGCCTGATTCAATATTGAGCCACGAATATAGGTCGTTGCGTTCATGAGCTTAAAATAAGCAAAAACTGCCTGAAGAACGAGTCTTTTTTTCAAGGGCATTTTTCTCCAAGGGCTCGACTGGTGCAACCAAAGAGTATATATCGCGATTTTAGTTGACCATCATTGAACGCAAATAAATTTCGGTAAAATTCAAGGGAGTCCGATAAGATCGCCATGGAGGCAAATTCCGAGACAGCGAAAGATGTCGCATTCTAGAATTGAAGTAGGGCGGTATGTTCTTGTAGCGGAACAAATCATTGCCAACGTAAAATAAAATTAGGTACTGTCCAATGACACCGGTAAACGGTGGACATTTCGTTTGCGGTCGAGGAAGAAGAAGGTAATAAGGCTCATTAAGATGTATTCGTTAATAGTAATAATGAAAGTAATAAACTAATCATATATATATAACTTTCCGTTACTCTATCGCTGAAGAAGGGCATAGGCCCGATAAGCTTGCGTGTTTTTTTGTGTTCGTGTGTTTTACGTGTCTCTTCGACGCCCCCAGCAGCCTGCCAACTTGGTCCCCAACTTGGTAAGTGTCCGCTGGGCTTCCTTCAACACCTTGTTGCCACCCTCATCACTACCTTTTCTTTTCCTTAAGTTAAATATATATATATATATATATATATATATATATATATATATATATATATATATATATATATAATTCTTTAGTGGCTGCTCAGTTTAGCGTAGCTTTGTAAATTCGCCAGTTTGATTTGCCCCTTCCCTCTCCGTTGACAACTTGTGAAATGACATCTGGAGGGTAAAATTGAGTTTCTCAGGTCCATATCGCCTCTTGCATTTTTCCTCGTTTCCTTGGCAACCCCATCGCTTCCTGATGCGTGCTGAATCTCTCGCCGTGTCTGTCTGCCTGTTCGCTTCTGTAATGGAATAAGCGTAACCGTCGTAGCGCGACTCGTCACGTACAATCTCGCCCCCTCTTTTTTAACATCCGATTGGTGGACTTGGTAACAGTGGCTGACGCTCCATCTCCGGCCTTCCAAGAAACCGATTTCGGGAACCAAAGGCGCTCTCGCGCGAATATCGATTAAGTTCGTGCGATCGATTTTGGAAGTCCTCTTCGAGTCGCTGGGATTTTACAAGTTTCGGCGTAAGAAGCATTCCGTTCGCGCAACCTTCGAGGAGTTGTTATGCGGTATTGTCTCTGAACTTACATTTCGTAAAATTACATTGAATGGGGATGTTAAACGGAAAGTGTTAACAATAGACTCGAGCTATCTAAAATTTTTGTTATAGAAAACGTACATGTTTAACGGTATACTTAGGGATAGGATAATGAGATTAGTTTTCAAAATCATATATGGAAGTGGCATATCTCACAAAAAGTAAAATGAAGGATTTATAAATCTATCAATGGGTGACAACGAATCGTTTTTGAGACGAAAAGCAAAATCTACAAACAGTCAAAGTTTACATCTTTTTCGTTACGTTTGGAAATAGAAAAACTGCAAATTCGAATCACGGATTATTTCAAAATTAAAAGAATCGGGTCCGATTGACTGCTTTGCAATTTCTGCGGCTTATTCATGTTTTAAATGATACATGAAAATGCATCATTAAATTATTGCCAAGAGACCTCAGCATTTGCAATAAAAACCTTGTTGTTGATATTTAAAAACTCGTAAAACCCCAACCTTAACGTGTGCATGATTTTCAGTCATGCATGATTGAAAATCATGCTTTCTATTTTTCTCGAAGAACTTGCATATTGTAATTGCAGAAGTTACTCCCTAAAAATCCACTTTCAAAGGTCGTCTTTTCAGGTCGCAAATCAGCACCTCTTAAATATGCACGGAACTTTTGTCGACCGCGCAGTTGCGATACCAAAAACCTATACTGCACCTAAGTCACGTAGCAAGATGCGATAGTTAGGATTCATGTCCGTATTCATTTGACCTTATCTCTAACTGAATATGGTACTTGTTAAATAATGTTGCCTTTGGCTCATAACGATGATGTTCCTTTGTTCGTTTTCCTGTTCACTGCCAAGAAGGTTTTCGTTAGTCCTTACGAGATATGCGTTCAAGATTAATGTTTCCGTTCCATGCGTACTCAAGTCCTTGAAATCGAGACAAAAAAAACTTGCGCAAATTTCCCGCACTGTTCATTCAGAAAGCCCCGTTCTTTATTTTTATGTCCACCGTAGAGATAAAAATCGCTGAATGGAAGCGAGCCGGAAACGCTTTTTGGCATAATGCATTTGCGCGCTCCGGCTTTCGGACAAGTGGACGTTTGGTCCGTTGGACAGACGGCGTTGGTTTGGGTCGAAGAAAGGATATCCTTCGACATTGAAATTACTCGAGGAATTCTCTTGATTTATTTCCATTTCCCCTCGAGGCCGAGAAGGTGCGCGCTGGAAAATTACCGCTTCCGGTGTTAGGTTCACGGAACTTTTTGGAGGCTGCGCATGAATGGCTCGGATCGAATCAACAGGTGTTTTCCTTTCGACGAGGAGAAGGGGTTTCGATTACGTCGAGAACGTGCCGTTTGGACGATGGTTTGAAATTTAAGCGTGAAATTCGGCTTTGCGTCGAAGTAGATTTCAAAAAATTTATATTAAAAATTGTTCGTACATAAATGATGATAAATGAGTTCGAACGATGGAGAGACAAGATGAGAGAACCTTTTTGCAGCGTAGTGCGTCCGAGAAAACGAGACATCTCAATTGTTTCTTCGAATGTTTAAAATTGGTAGGTTCCAAGGAGTACTAGACACGAACCTAGATTAGACATTCCTACCCGCCTCTCAGAAAATTGGGACGAAGGCAAGAGTCTTTCTGCCTATATAATCCGTTACTTCTATAATTTGTGCATGATTCTCAAGTGCAAAAAAACAAAAATTGTCTTCCTGCTTGCCGCTATTTCCCTTAACCATCGCTTATCAGCGGTTTAGTGTAATAAGAAGAAAAACGGATATCTTTGTTTTTTCAAATATGCATTACGTATTTTTATACGCTTCTAAAATATGTAATATAATCGAATTCCCGGCGTCTTAACTGGGAACTTGGATTCAGGGCCGGCCCGCGGTACGGGCGAGCCGGGCGGCTGCTCGGGGCGCTAACCAGACCATCTAGCTATGTATTGCTTGCAATTAAATTAATGTTGGATACCAATTCATATCGAGGTAGAGGCTGTAATCTGCATAACATTCCTTTTACTCTCCATTATCAATTATTTTGCAGAACAATGAACAAATTAACAAGTACTTTTAAAAATATCTTAACAAAAATGTACGGAAGGAGACGCTGGTGCCGTTTCTCTCCCGGGGCGCCAAAATACCACGAGCACTTGGATTGATTATGTAATTAAGAGTGGTAATGCCAACGCTGTAGTGGGAAGCTGAAATCCGTGCGTTTGCGCCGAAGGGATTGGGGGATGGAGGAAAAAAGGCGCCGTGACGCATTTCGTAGAAATCCGGCATCTGGGGAGCCGAATCCGCGGCTGTTCGGAAGAGCGCGAGATGACGTCATATGCCATCTTCATACCACGGAGGAAATTTAAGCGCTCATCCGGGTAGACAAGTAGACTTTCACTGTCGGCGGTGCTTTATCTCAATCTATTCGCAAATAATGGAAATCAAAGCCGGGAAGCTCCATTTCCGCCGCTATCGCTTATTTCATTACGGGGCAAACACGTGTTCGTTTGCTTTAGGTATTGCGCAAGAACCATTTCCGTGCATTAATTTGTGTGTGTAGGCAGGCGGTGAGTACCGTCTTAGGTACAAGTGGCAAATCATATGGATCGTATGTCCAATATATTCCTTTACTTTTAGCGTGTTTGCTAAACCTCTTCGTTTTATTGTCGCGCCTTAAGTGCATGGAGTAGTCGAGTTTATCCTATCCTCTATCCTCTCACGTTATAAAGAAAATTCCTTTAATTACCCAGCTACTTTAATAAATTGAATATTAAAGTTTTTTGTTTTAATTAACTCTTAACTCTCATGACAAATTGTTAAAAACTGAAAAACCAATTGTAGATATAGCTAATGAATAAATAATAATAAGAAACAAGTGAGGGAAGAATCGGAGAGCAAATTACAAAAGGCGCCTTTTTCTAGCGGAGTCAAGAATCGCAGATGCCGATGCATTGCTATTTGCCTTTGTGTCTAGTAGCATATACATAATAGCGATTATTTTCGTTTACTCCCCAGCAGCTAATTCTTGTGCCATCAAATTTATACGATATCTTGCTATTATATAGGCCAGTCAATTCGGAAATGGTGGCTTCTCCAGGAGGAAGAATTCCACAGATATTTCCCTTACAGATAGACTGCCGGACGGACAGACAAACCGAATGCATAAACGATTTTCTTTAGAAAAGGGCGCTAACAATAGCGGTCTGCGAGACCGCACCAAAGTTACATTGTGTTCATAATTCCACCTCAGTTGTTAATGGATAAAGCAAAATATTTTTTTGTAATCGGATGAACCGGTATATCGGAAGATTTCCCTCGCGCAACTTTATCTTATTTTTCTCTCGCTAAAAGTATTTACCTGTAAAACAGCCAAACGAAAAACCTCTGTTATTATTAGAGCTTTTTGGAGAAGAGTTGGCAGACTACGATTTGTAACACAAACGAAAACACCTCAAGACTTAGTAGTACCGAATTAATTGTGGATTTTTGTGACGCTGTTAATTGAACCCCCTGGTGCTAATGAGCGTAGGAGTACAAGAAAATAAAACAATAAATATAAACCTTTAAACAATCGCCTGAACCATAGAGTACTATTGGTACTTTTTTACTGATGCGGTATGACAATTTTCATTGGTGTAACCACTTCAATAGGTTTTAGAGGTTTGCAGAGTAATGGCGTAAATATATATATAGTTTTAATTATTCCATGTATAAGTAAATAACTCTATAAAACCCTTTCGACGTCCATAGATGTGAAATTACTTGCATATCCCGCGAACGGTTAATATCACGGTACATTCTGAGAGATCCGAGAAGAAGATCGCCAACCAGCTATTGGTCATCGCTTACCGCCGCCCTTGCCGGAAGCAAGTTAGCCGCCTCTCGCGTTTTGCATTATCATTAAGTGCCCGCAGTAAATGCGTCCATCTTCATGAAGGACGAGATTCTGAAGAGTGGCCTGGGAAGTGGAACGAAATCTCGAAAATAAAATACGCGTGGAAAATGACCGTGGGCGCCAATGCTAACGGTTGCGTGCAGGAATGGGAGGGGAAGCTTGGAGTCCTTCCAGAGGAACTTGGCCGAGGCAGGCGCGAGAGATATGGAGAAGGGCTGGAGGAGGATTGGACAAGAGACTTAAAAGTGCTTAAAATGTTACCCCCACTGGGTCTAAATTGATCCCTTTGAACGTTTCGGTCGCTCGCGAGGATTGAAAGGCGTCCCTGCAAAAAGTTCGTAAAGCTCCGCAAAAAAATCAGCATTCTTTTAAAAACTTGACGTGAATGAAGAGAAAGGAACTGTGTGTATGAAGGTAATATTTTATGCGTGTTTGCATGCGTTGCGGAAGTGTTTGTGCCATCACGCATTAGCATTTTACATAATCGTTCTCGTCCAGTCTCCTCCGTAACTCCCCGTGTCTTTTTCGATTTATTTTTAAACATTCCTATCGAGATCGTTTTTTTTTTAAATTTTTCGGAACGTTCTCGAAATAACGCTACTCTTCTCGTTTAGCAATAACTAAGTGTTCGAGTGAATTACTATAATTTTCACTGTACAGTTGGGTTGTAGCGACGAAAATCCGTTTAATTATAAAATTGACGCACAATTCCGGGTTTTACGCGCACTGTAGAATAGAGAATTTGTGATTTTTCCAAATAAATGTTGAGTTAAATTTATCTCTCAGTGTTAAGTTTTGTAAAAATTTGATAAAATAAAGTTGACGCTTAGTTATATAAATATTATACTTCGAGAAAGGATAGGCAGTCCGAGGAATGGCGTCCGAGAACAATTCTTCGCAAAATCAAGATTTTCTTATTAACCTATATATCGCAATGACAGGAGTCCTTCTGCGTATAAATCCCGTTAAGAAAACATTAATTCCTTCGTTAGTCTTTTTGATGGCGTGGCAACATTGCGACGCAAAAATGTTCGGATACCTTGGCCTCGAAAAACGTTTAGCCTTTCATTTTAATAACCTCCGAACGCGTTCCCATTTGTATGTACTATGAAGTCTTTCTAGGATGGAGTCTCATCGCCTCCCTCTCTGTACGTACTTCTACCCCACTTCCACCCCTCTGACCATTTCCCACCTCACCTCATCCTCTCTATGCGACCTACCCTTATAGTTTACCTCCTGCCTAGTTCACCCTTTTTCATTTCCTTTCACCTCCATTTTATGTTCATTCCTCCTCAACCTTTTCCTCCTTGAAATAATACCTTTCGCAAACCTCTTTTACCTCACCGCTCAAAACACTTTCTCTCGGATTCTTTCCTCAGCTTCTTACCACTTCGCCCCCTTAAACGTTAATTAGGAATTTTCTACAAGGTCGGGCGTCCGACAGTCAGTTTTTTATTGGCAGAATCCCGAGATTTTAACTAATACTATTGTCATTACACGAAAAATATAAATCTTTCGCCAAAAAATGGATAGAAAATGATTTTTGTGTAGATCATTGGATTTTATAAATCTTTACCGTGAGTTTTGATGTAAATACGACATTCTTGAAGGTATCGTTCAGTTATCTGTCACAGATCAATGAAGAAATGAAGGGATTAATGTATTGTTATGCAAACGAAGCTTTGTGAATAAGAAATTGCCAATGAAAGGTAAATAAATTTTTTCATCGCAAGAAAAATGATATGCAAAGTGAAAGGTTTACAAAAACTGAAAAAGAAATTGAAGGAGGAAATCTAATTTTTTTAATGTTTGAAATACTTCACGTGGTATTTTCTCCCTCATCTTAGCTTTAGTAATTTTCATGTAAGCCAGGATCATACTCTCTCCATTGCAAATATACGACATTATTTCATCCCATTCGTTTATTCGTTTATCATACGGTGATTCTGAAATATTTCTATACGATATAAGTAATTCGGAATTCAATAGCAACGTCCCACCTAAAGATTAATAAGTAAGTTTCCCAGAATGGGAACAAATATGGCTCGTTTTAATCGACGGAGATCACTAACCCAAACAAGTAAGGAAAGGGCTGCTGAAACAGACATTATATGGCGGTTTTTTTCAAAACATATTTCTTAATAGTGAATATTAAAATTTATGAATAGTACTATGATTAGTCTGAAATAAAATTACAAGAAAAAAATAGAGGGTGAAACCGTTAAAACGTGCACGAGGCAGAATTAAGTCGATTGGCGAAAAAACGAATTTTCTATCTGCTTTCGTTTAAGAGTTTGCGTGTGACAGACAGACACGAATCTCCACAAGGCAACGTGCACAATGAGACATAATACTACTTAGTCGATTGGTCAAAAAACTAATTCTCTCTCTGCTTTCGTTTAGGAGTTTGCGCGTCAGACAGAGAGTAGGACAAACCGATGCATACGCGGTTTTTTTAATTGCTTAAATTGGCAAGTTATTTACAGAAAAAGTTCAAGATAAACCGAGATCTTCGAATAGTATTTTCAGCAAACTACTACTCATATTGTTTATTACTGTATTTATATGCTAATAAAGAGGAAACACGCGCGTGACTATGATAACAGAGAAGTAATAATATCCTCAAATAATTTTTTGCCTCTTGTGAAACCAAGGTCGCGATAACGTCATCTTCAGCGGTAATAGCTCACAAGAAAGACCAAAACGTGTTCTTTTGTTTGCATTTTATCTTTCAGCCTTAGTCCAGCGATTGTGTAATTTATTATCTACTATGTGACTCATTTGCGGACCTTCAGTTGTGAATGATATCTGCACGATCTGGTGGATTTCAATATGAGCGAGTAATGGAGGATTGTTCTAGGTATAATCCTGTCTGATAAAGGGTTTAGAAACGCTGTTCCATGCCCAGGTGTTAATCCTTCATATGTACCTTTCTCGCTTCCTGTGACATCGAGTGCGTCATTAACGTTACACGTTATTCTGCAAATCGCCATACATGAATGGAATCATCCGGCGTAACCCACAAAAGGTTAAGTTATTTCTTTTAATATTGTTCTCGCGAACATCAATAACCCCATTAGAAAACTTTAATGAATAAAAAGGGCAATATTTTTACGAGGGACAACTGATGTATTTAAAATCGAATAAATTCTTATTTAAAAAAAATACGTTCTATTGTTTTTTACTCTGCACAGCTAGTGCTTGGTTCTCCTGGACATCAATAACCCCATGAGAAAACATTGATGAATAAAAAGGGAAATATTTTTACGAGGGACATTTGATGTATTGAAAATCTAATAAAATTTTACTTATTTAGAAAATACATTAATTATGTTTTTTACTTTGCACAGCTAGTGCTTAACAGCATGCATGCCCATGGCAGACAAAACAGGATTAAAAAGACAGCGTGAAGGGTAATTATCGAGAGCAGAAAAAAACAATATTTAATTTAAAATATTATTAATCATTCATTATGGCAATAAATAAATGGTTTAACTTTAAATCCTATATAATTATCGATGTTTTAGCCATTTTCTGGAAGCAGTAGAATCAGAGCTACGTCAGAGAAAAACTTTTTGTTAAGTTGTTTTTTACTAGTGTATTTTTATGAACTTTTGAGTGTCAGCATCATGCTCGTAAATTATTTGTTGAGTGACAGACAGTTGAGATATTTTTATTTGTTTTTAAGATAAAGTTATAATTTCGTTATGAAATCACGTGGTTACAAATCAATTTTTCTCAAAAAAAAAAGAATTTACAAGACTGAGTGTTGTTTGTAAGGAATGTCCATTTAGGAGTACAATGCCACAGAGTAGTTGCTAAGTTTGCAAAACCACGTCGTACAACGCCTTCACCAAGCGAACCCTTTGCTCGTAAAACACATTACGTCATGCACGCAGAGTTAAACTGGAACAAAAACATGTGCAAAAAACAAATGGCAAAATATCAAAAGATATATTGGACATGTAATAATAATAAATACTTTAAAATTTTTTAGGGTAGATTATAAAAGACCCTTGGGAAATTAACTCCTCTCTTGCTTGTTTCTACGCTTATGTAGATATAAGCGTAAATGTCACTTACATACAATTAAACATTGTAATAACGCAATAAAAATGGATTATATCCTTTTAGAAAATATCTAAACGGATATTGAAACATTGGTGTGTCATCTAAACTTTAATTTTATTATTATGCCGTATATTTTCATTTTTACGACTCAATTTTTCTCTGTAGCCTACAAAAAAGTTTCATTCATTATTAGCTCCTTTTTTAACGTTTTAAAACGGTCTGTAGGGTTTTGTATTTTGCATTTTCAAACCAAATTAGTATCCGAGAAAGACCTCAACTTATCCTGAACGTGACATTGAGTTTTAAGAATAATTTTGCTCGACTTTTAATATGCGATACGTAAAAGTGTAACATTTAAAATTCTTAATATTAAATTACCTTTCGTTTTTCCAGCATTACTTTTCATGATTTAAAATTCTTGGTATCCGGTTTTATTTCTAAAAAATGATGTTTTTAAGCTGAAGATAAATTATAAACCTGAAGTCTAAAAATGTATTTACGAGCAATGGATTTTAATATCTTTCTTCACACTTGACGCGAGACATCCATCACGAAACTTAAAAAAGACTTCGTAAGGAAAAATTTTGCAGGAAGTTTTACAATGCATTCGTTAGGACAGAACCTTTGGAAAGTTAGGCGAAGGGCTCCCCCTATCCTTTCAGAATACGATATCCGATCGAGATAGATCCAGCAGTAGGTAGCTCTGGGTCGGTCGTTACGTTATGCGGAAGTGGATTTGGGCCCGTGTGACGGAGACCGCAACATGGCGAAACGGTGAGCCTAGCGGAGCAGGGCGTGCTCGCTCACTTTAATGTCCCAGCTCGCGCCATCAAAAAAAAATTTTTTGGACCCCCATGTAATAGAAGGGGTGGGCCTGGCCTGAGAGTGGCGCTTGCGTAACTCGTAAAAAAAAATCCGGAGCGGTTCCCGTTTCGTTTTTGTCCGTAGCTGCGCGTGAAACCGCTGCTCCAATTATAAAAAGAGAGAACTTTTGAAACTGAAAATAACAAGAAAAAACTCTAAAAAGGCCACGTTCTCCAATGGTTTGCATAAAGAACGGATCTTTTAAAATGTGGAGCGGACTTAATTGCGGGCTAAAAGATGGAGGAGGTCTTTCGCTTCTTTTCGCTTATCCTCAATGCTTTCATCGCCCGCAAGACGCCTCGATCTCAAAAGGAATCCTCCCATTTTTAATTTTTTTTTCGTTTGAATCGAGGAAATTAACTTGAGGGGGAAAGAAACTCTCGGAAGTTGTCGTCTTTTTAGAGGATTTTGACGCATAGAGATACTGTGTGGATGTGTATTGAAAATGTTATTGCATTTCTTTGGGCTGAACATTTTTCCGTTATTTATTATGAGGTACGGATCATAATTCCAAACAATGTGAAAATGATGGTGGGTAAGTCAAGTTTGGCACGATTCCGAAAAGTGCGAATTTCGAATGTATATTATACACAGTTTCCGCAATATTTTTACTTGGCTTGCGTCTAAATATTACAATAGCAGTTTAAAGTTACTAGAATATAAATGTAGAATCAATGGTTGTAATTTCACATTTTCATTATTGCATTTACTTCTTAGATGTGGGATTGTTCTTAAGCACGCGGAATAAAATGAAATTTTGACCAGCTGTCCAAAAAAATCGAAATTACAATTATGATAATATTTTTACTATTTCTGAATTAAGTACTTTGAAGTTTTCCATTCAGAATTTAAATAAGCAGCGTGATATGACCGATTCCATTTTCAAGAGAATGTACTAGTATACGCATTCTTACTTTCTAATAAATGGCGCCAGTAATTTTTACAATACTTTCATCCGTTTTTCAGACTATTTACTCAAGTATTATTAACTAAATTTTTGATTAAACGTAAAAGTCTTAGTGCCGTCGGTAGAGGAGTTTCTTTTTGGAAATCACCCTCCATTTCAATTCTCCTTACGCTTCAACGTGTGGGTTGTTAAGGCTGCGAATTCTGGGAAGAAACCGAATGGCAACATTGTGTCTAATGCTGTCTTTTCATCCTTTTTTGTGCTATTCCTCTCTTAATTCTCTCTCTCCCTCTTCCTTTTTTCCGAAGTCCCCCAACACATTCCTCCCTCTCTTCTCCCCTCTCCGTTTTCCTCTTCCTCCCTCATATAATATTTTCTATCTAGCGTATACTCTCGCTTCCTCTACTTATTTCATTATCTTCTTTTCTCCATTTTATTTCCCTCCATGCATATCTTATCTTCATTAACCCTCTCTTCCCCCTTTTCCCCTCTTTCAAGCTCACTCTCTTCCCCTTTCTCTCCCTCAGTTCCTCTCTCTCTTCTTCCTCTTTCCTGATTCTTTCCCTACTTTTCTCCCTTATTTATCTCTTCTCCTTATTTCTCTCTTCTTTCTCTCTTCTCCGTATCCCCCTTTTTCTCCCTTCTTTCTCTCTTCACCCTTTCCCTCATTTTCTCCCTTCTTTCGATCCTTTTCTCCCTTCTTTCTCTTCTCCCTTTATCCCTTCTCTCTCTCTTCTCCCTTATTTCTCGCTCCTTTCTCTCTTCTCCCTATCTCTTTCTCCCTTCTCTCTCTCTTCTCCTTTCTCTCTCTCTCCTCCTTTCTCTCTCCTTCCTCTCTTCTCCCTATCTCTTTTTTTTCTCCTTGTCCCGCTCTTCTTCTTCTTTATCTCTTCTCCTTCTTTATCTCTTCTCCTTTCTATCTTCTCTTCCCTCTGTTCCCTTACACCATCTCCATCGCTGCCGCAGGTGGTGGCGTCGTTGTCTAGAGCGAAACTCGCACATAAGCGTCATCATACGGTTCCCTGATCGTCGTCATCTGTTCTTCAGACAGAGGATAATCGGGGTGTACGCACGAGATAAGTTTTTTTGCCTTCGCCTTGTGTGACACGAGAGAAACAAAAGGGTGTGTGACGAGGGAACTGGGATTAGGATGAAGGGAAGGAGGTTGAAATCGCTTGCTCACCCTTTGGATAAAAAAGATGGGAGTTAGCAGCCGCCGCCTTAGCTCTCCTTCTCCTTTGAAAAGGGGGAAGGAGGTTAGCAGCCCCCCTTCTTCCTCTGCCGTCTTCTGCAAGCGTCGACTTATTCGCCTTGACAAGAAAGTGTCGCGATAATCTTCATCGTCAATTAATTTTGAAGACGCTTGCATGATCCGGTTGACCGTATGGCGTAATACCACTCTGATTTTGAGGTCCCAAATATTTTGAGCGCAGTCTTTTGAGTGCTGGCGTTTGATTATCACAAGCCAACAAAATTAAATATTTTTCTTGGTGCCAGAAAACTGAGAACTGATTTTGGATATATTTGATGTGCTGATTCCAAAAATACCTGGCTTTTTTTCGTAGCAGCTCTAGTTTTTTAGATACAGGCTAATTGATTTTCGTTTTAATAACAGGCACAAATAATGAAATAATGGTATCTTTACAGTAAACGTGGTACCTAAAACTAGATTATATAATTAGGCAATTAGAGTTACTTGGTATTCCCGATGACCGTAAAACTTCGACTTTTTATACCTGCCTAACCCCCACTCCTCCACCACGAACTCATCCGCCCATATTACCTCGTGTCTAGCACTGCCGTACCCGGTTTAGTTTACGATTGTGTTTACGTAGTTGCAGTTGTGCTTTCAGTTTTTTTTTGTTTTCGGCGTTCTTTAGTCATAAAACAGTTAATTAAAACCATGGCATCCACAAGCAGACGTAGCTGTGTGAATCACCCCGACGTTTTTTGTTACGTATGTGGCGAATACACTTTGAAAGAAAGCAGAAAACCTATTTCTGACTTTGTGAAACGGTGTTATCTTGCTTATTTCGGCGTCCACTTGGGAGACCAGGATAAAGCTTGGGCTCCACATTTGGTGTGTAAAACGTGCGTTGAACATTTGCGACAGTGGACAATTGGAAAGAGAAAGTGCCTAAAGTTTGGAGTACCAATGGTTTGGAGGGAACCGAGGAACCATTACGATGACTGCTATTTTTGTATCGTAAATATCTAAGGCATTAATCGGTACAATAGACACAAATGGACATATCCTGATCTTAATTCAGCAAAGAGACCGGTACCGCATTCCGACGAAATCCCCATTCCATCATTCAGCAGTCTGCCTAGACTCTCGGAAGACGAAACCGAACCATCAATGTCTGATGAAGGTGAATATGTGCGATCAGACAACGATAGTGATTTTGAAGCAGATTCAGACAAGCCCCAACGTTTCAATCAACAAGAACTGAACTATCTCAGTAGAGACCTGAACCTCTCCAAGAAGTCTTCAGAATTACTTGCCTCCAGATTAAAAGAAAAGAATCTGCTTAATCCGGGTACTAGTATTACATTTTATCGTAAAAGAGAAAAGGATCTGCTGCCCTTTTTCTCTCAGGAAAATAACCTAGTATTCTGTAATGATATAAGAAGACTCTTAGAAGCAATGGGTTTATCAGAATACACACCAGACGAATGGCGTCTTTTTATTGATAGCTCAAAACGTAGTTTAAAATGTGTTCTTTTGAACAACCGTAACAGATATGGCGCAATACCCATTGGTCATTCTACCACCTTGAAAGAGGAATACGAGACAATATCACTAGTCCTGAAAAAAATTAAGTATGAAGAACATCAGTGGGTGATTTGTGTCGATCTAAAAATGGTTAACTTCCTCCTTGGACAGCAAAGTGGATACACAAAATATCCTTGTTTTTTATGTCTTTGGGACAGCAGAGCTAAGGATCAGTACTGGGTTAACAAATATTGGCCCCTAAGAAACGTCATGGTTCCAGGAAAAGAAAACGTAATCAACGAACCTTTGGTTGCGAGAGAGAAAATCATATTTCCACCTTTGCATATCAAGTTGGGTCTTATGAAGCAATTTGTGAAGGCGTTAAATCGAGATGGACTTTGCTTTGGGTACTTAATACGTAAATTTCCTGGGATTAGCATGGAAAAACTGAAAGCAGGCATATTAGATGGCCCTCAGATAAGACAGCTTATAAAAGTTCCACAATTTACCGCAGCAATGAACGAGATTGAATCTAATGCTTGGTGCTCATTTGTTAAAGTAGTACAAAATTTTCTTGGCAATCATAAAGCAGAGAATTACACAGAATTAGTGGAAAATATGCTTTCTAAATTTAATATTCTCGGTTGTAACATGAGCATAAAACTTCACTACCTCCACAACCACTTAGATCGATTCCCACAAAACCTAGGTGATTACAGTGAAGAACAGGGGGAAAGATTTCATCAGGACATTAAGACGATGGAAGAACGATATCAAGGAAGATGGGATACCCACATCATGGCCGACTACTGTTGGAGTCTGCAGCGAGACTGTCCTACTAAACTCCATGCTAGAAAATCGTATAAAAGAAAATTTTTAAGTGATAAGCCATGAATGTATATTTATCTACTTTGTGAATTAAATACCTTACTTTGTATTCTTTGTTTTTTAATGAGCCTTTGTCGCAAATACTAATACTTATAACCTGAAATGTACATGAGTTAAAAAAAAGATGATTTTTTTCTAAAAGAGGTCAATATAGCGTACCTCAAAAACTAGATCTGATAGACTAAATCTGACAGTTGTTTTGGATTCTACACCCAAAAATTACTTAGAAACAATTAAAAACTAGCAGGCACCAAAATGTGTGTTGGGCTGTGTTATTATGCGTTCTTTGCACGAAGTGAACGCATATAGGGGAGATCGTTTCCGTCCGTCCGTCCGTCCGCATGTCAAAACTAGGGAACCGCTGGACTTATTTTGATGAAATTTGGTATCGAGAAGTTTTATTAAAATTTGTCGACAGATTTTGGTTAAAATCGGACAATAAAGATAACTTTACATAATGACCTACATGTAGTTTACAATGTTGCTTCGTTTCAACTCTGGAACCGCTGGACTTATTTAGATGAAATTTGGTACTAGGGAGTTTTCCTAAAATTGGTCGACCGTTTCCAGTTTTGTTTAAAATCGGACAATAACGACAACTTTACATGAATACGTACATGTAGTTTACAATAGTCCTTTGTTTCAACCAGGGCATCGAACCGAAATATTTTCACTCCGGTTTTCGTTCCGGTTCACACAAATAAAAAAAATTCGGTTCCGGTTTTGCTCCAGCAACCACCATTAAACCGGTTCAAACCGGTTTTTTTTCGCTCCGATTGAATTTGTTGGGAAAATTTTCAAGAGAATTCCAAATTAATCTTATTAATTAATGTTTTTTTTTATTTAAACCAAATACGTCTTCACTATTAAAGGAGTACTTGACCTTTAATAATCTGAGCCAACCAACCAACAATTAGGTACAATAATGTTAATTCTCATTTGAATGTAGAATGTAATTCATAGAGAGTTGTTCAAAGAAGAGCTACTTAACTATTTTTTAAATACAATAATTAAGATGTTAACATTACAGATACCATACAGTATATTATTGCATAAATTTTCTTAATATGATGTGTACACATAGTAACATTTACTCCAAGCAACCAAAATTCGATCCAATTAATAAAATGTCCTCCAATTTGATATTGATTTATAGGAAGGAATGGTTATAAGTGACTGGTAGGAATAACGACGGGAAAGAAATAGTAATGTAGAGCAGTAGGGAGAGACTTAGAGGAAAGAGTCGTGAAGAGAAAAAGATGAGGAGACGATTGAGGGGGCATTGAGTGAGAAGGGGGGATTTGAAACGGTATATGCATATGTAAGGAATTAAATGCACCTATATAGATAAATTTTTTAAATTGATTCTCGTTGCCGCCATTTTGGACGAGTTATTGCGATATTGTGTACATAATAGAGAAGATGTCCGCTGAAATTCAAAACGTAAAACGTTTCCAAGAAGGAGAAATTCAATGAAGTTGAAAAACAAAAACTGCATTTATTATGTCCGAGCCTAGAATTGAATAGCATATTATATTCTCTTTATCATTCTGCTTTATCCCTATTCTCACCTGCACTCCCCTTCCTCTCCCTATTTATTCCGTCCTCCTTCACAACTCGGGGAGATTCATCAAAGACGATTAGAAAATGTAGTTGGTTTGTTAAATGTGTGTATATTAAGCAGAAGAATGATGACAACAATATAATCCAACTATACCGGTTATCAAGAACCTAAAATGATAAAATTAATAAAAACGTGAATCTTTGAAGAAATTGATAAATAAAATTCGATGATAAGAAAATTAATCTACAATCTTTTATTTTTATGAGCATGCAAATATCGCACCAATATCTTAGATATTCTAAAATAATAATTTAAAAAGTCTGAATGCCAGGACAAAGACTTTTACGTTTTTCCATGGGAAATGGAGACGAAACAGAATTTACATCGCTGTACTAAATATCCTCCTGAAATCAACACCATACACCACCTCACACAGAAAGAAAATTAGACTTACATATTCAGCGCGTCATGGACTGTCTTTCTTCTAGCGGAGTTTCTAATGTACGTTTTTGCAGTCGGCAAAATATTTCACCAAAAATAACAAATTCGCATTAATCCTTAATCCCTATTCAGTTTTATGCAACGAATGCTAATGTGTGTGCACATTTTGTTAAAGATGCTCTGTATAAATAGAATTTTACTAACCTGTAACAAAAGATAACAGAAGTAAGAATACCTCGAAGCACGACTCGGAGCGATCCATCCTGGATAAGGAAAAACCCTTCTTTCTCTCCTACTGTTTATGCCAGGGGTCGGCAACCTATGGCACGCGTGCCAAAAGATGGCACGCGAAGAGATTTTACATGACACGATATTTCAAAGAAGAATTACAAAGATATGTATTTAAAAGAATTTTTCTTTGACTTCACTAGCATTTTCTATTGTAATGATACCGCATTATATTGTTAAAATATAAGACTCACCTTTTTGTAAGCGTTATCTACAAAACTTTTTGAAGAGTGGCACGCGAGAATGGCCATAGTTAGTGAATATTGGTTAAGTGTGGCACTCAACGGGAAAACGTTGCCGACCCCTGGTTTATGCGAACCGAAAAAATGGAACGAAATAAATTACGGTTTTCGGTTTCGGTTCGGGTTTAGAAAAATTTTTTTTTTCGGTTCGGATCCGGTTTAACTCCAGCTAAAATAACGGATTTTTTCGGTTTAGGTTTTCGGTTCGGTTCCGGTTCGATGCCCTGGATTCAACTCGTGAACCGCTGGACTCATTTAGATGAAATTTGGCATTAGGAAGTTTTGCTAAAATTGGTCGACCGATTCCAATTTTGATTAAAATCGGACAAAAATTAGGACCACTTTACATGACCTACATGTAGTTAACCAAGTTCCTTTGTTTGAAGTCGGGAACCGCTGGACGTATTGTGATGAAATCTGGTATGTTTTTCTTTTTTCTTCTTTCCTTCAGTCCTTATGATTCTTAAGTGTCTTGAGTGTTTGCCTCCATCCATTAAAAATATCATGCTCTAATATTCCCGCATCGCCTGACAAAATAAAAATCTAGCTCATGTAATTAATTTACCTCACCTATCTTTCATGATGATAACATCCGGATTAAGCTAATCGGTTTCCATATAGCTCCAAATTAACATTTTTACCTCCAATCGATGGTCATCTCGATAGAAATACTCGGAATTGTTCCCTCTGTTTCATCAATGCACTTCCGCAGAGAGATATCTCGCCCATTAACGGACCAATTCGAGAGAAATTCTCGATAAATCGGACGAGTGAATCTCATAAAATATTCCCCGTTGATGTCTAAATTCAATTTTCTTGCCTCTTGAACCATTGCACGGTGCATTTTCGAAGCTTTTAGTGATAAAGGAAGAAAGAGGCTTTTAGCCAGAATGGAGAAATAATTTGAGGGGACGATTGTCTCTTACACGATAGTTGGATTCACCTCAGCATGTCGATTCTCTATTGTTTTTCTCGGAAAAGTGCGAGGATTTCACTTCTGCTGAGGAGAGGCAGCCGAAGATGGCAGCAAGTGAGTCTGCTGTGCTTCCACGAGCCATTCTCTGCGCGAAACGGGGAGAGCACATCGGTCTAAGCGCGATTAACGAGTGAAAGGATAAAGTTTTTCAAGTTCCGGTTTCTAAGTCACGAAGCGAAACCATCCCGGTTTGATGTTTGGTCATACAAAGAAAAGAAGCGACCGCATTTATATTGGTTCATTTCAGAGTAATGAGTGCCTCGACTGAAAATTGAAAAGAGGGCGATTGATTTGTTTCGCTTTTTCCACGCGTCATTCTGTAGATTTGGATGGTATGGGACGCGATAAAAGACGTGTTGGATAATACGATCGCCTTGAATATCGTCATAAAACCAATTCCGTAAAATTTCCAACTGCACAGTTGCTTTCTTTCATTTACCTTATCAGATGATGGAAATCGCCCAAATTTCAACGAACTTAAAGTTATAGTAATACAACTGTATGTTGGAACAAAATCGAGATTATAATTATGAAACAAATTTGATATTCAAGGTTATTCAAGTTATTCTCAATATTCCTATTATCGATTGCGATCCTTTTTGTGCTCGGACTTACATTTTAAAGACGATAGGAAGTACACATATGTCAATAACCGAGTCAAAAGTGTTCGAATGATTGGTTTAGTTCTCCATGCAGACTATTTTTTGCTATGGGATAAACTTCACACGCAGACGGTGACAACTGGAATTGTCCCAATCCATTACGAAAGCCGCCAGCTGGATAAACATGCCAAGGGTCTGATCCAAGCATCGTGACTGCTCCTGTCGTTGCATTAACCATGCCTACTGTCGTTGCATTAACCATGCCTATTGTATTACTTTATGGATATCATTTTTTGTGGTCGTTCCATTTTAAGATTTATTTTTATCAACTTATTGAGTGAATACCAGTCTTGCTTTTTCTGTGACATCGCATTGCGGGCACTTGTCGAAATATCTGTGGTTCTTCACACGAGATCGGGGATTTCAGTTATTATTATTACTCTTTGATTGTTTACTTATTATGAACCGCAGGTTCCATATATCCATATTTTGATATTTAATTTATTTGAAAATTTGCGTAGTTAGGCCACCGCTAAATCTTCATAATCCTTAAAGCAAATCAATACTAAATCTTTCTTCGTTTCTTAATAATATAAAGAATACGCCTCTTTCTCGATTCCGGACTTTCCTCCTTTCGACTTGCTTTACTGCGCGTGGGACGAACTCTTATTGCATGACCAGCCTAAGTAACCGCGCAACTTACTTTTTAAACTCGTTAACGATCGTATTTCCATTGTTCTTGGGTAAAAATTGCATCAGGAGACCAATAAATGTCACAGTAAAGTTAGAAAACAAAAGACATCCACGGAGACGCGTGAAAAGAAGGCACCTGCGTATTAGAGACGATCGTCTCGTCGATCCATTTGGGAGGCAAAAAAACAGCAGTCCTTCTATCGTGTCGCTGTGTTGCCATCAGTTTTGCTGTGGCTGAAAATCGATGAGAAATGATTACTGCGGCGCATTTCCGAATTACGGCAAGGAAAGTGATTCCGGCAAATGGAAAAATTGAGTCCTCCGTCTTTGCCGGAAAAGCGTACGGAATGAAAAAAGCGACGCGAAAAGAGGCTCGGGATTTCATAAAGGGCGTCCAATTTATGAAATGGACCGTGACACAAAGAAGATGCTGTTCATCCGACGCAGGACTCCGTCGTTCTCCTTAAATCCCACTCCTTTGCCCCCCTTCTCGCCCACCCCCACCATCACCTATCTACTGTGTTCACTCCCCTCCCTCTCCCCCCCCCCTCTCACTCCATTCACTCCTTTTACCATCGTCCTCTCTCATATCCCATTTGCAATGGCCGACTATAATACAACGCTGTTTGATAGATTTTTATCCCTCCAAAAATGGAGAATATTTATCCGACTAAATATTGCGTCTGAAGGGGAAAGTAACACGCGTAAAAAGCAATGCTATTAAAATAAAATTTTATTGAAAAACTCCTCTATTGAATTTTTAAAAACAGTAACCAATATATGAACTCACGGTCAGGTGGATTACCTAGCCGTCTCTTATGGCCTTAAGGCGTTCCAGTTTACCAGATTCGCGGTTCATCATAGTTCTCGGTGTTAATTTACTAATTGATGCCGGAATACGCATCTGGATGGCTCATCCCTTTATGGCTGCCTTTGCAGAGTTTTTAAACCATTCTGTATCCAAACTCATTTTTATATCTAACCTAAAATAGAACAGAATGTTCTAATTATTTATAAGCTCGGAGAAAATTTACCAATATTTACTGTTTACCTATTAGTAATAAATAAATATATCGCATTTTTACTTAAAAAAGGAAGTTGAGACAATATTATATTCCATTACTGAGTCACGACCCGAACTTTGAATTCATATCAGGAGGTGAGCATGGTAGTTCATTCTTTAATTTTCATTTTTGAATCATGCGATTGACTTCTTAATATTGCACCCTGTTACTTAGTCATTCATAGCGTACCCTTAATACTTTTCTTATGCTATATTTTCTTGGATGAATATATAGCTAGAGATATTTTAGTTTTTATTCTCAGAACTTGCTTCCTCACTTATATGCGATTCCGTGCTATATTTCAATGCCTTATACTCTTTTACCGCGAAACACATCACATATATTCCTCCTAATGTTCTAATTTTTCTTCTCCGGAGACATTTGGTCCATTCGCGCTGGCCAAAGTTTCGCGTTAGAGATGACGAAACTGGATAGTAATTGTCAACGTTATTTTGTTTCGAAATGACCCTTCTCTTGCATCAACACTAATTATTTATATCCATGCAGGTTGGTAAGAATATGAGAGACTGCTTTAATAGTCGATACGGTTACGATGCATATATTTTTATTTTGCGATATAAATGAATTTATATACATATTATAACCAATATTATGTAGATGGGAATCACTGGACGATTTGTAAATTTGCATTAATTATGATGAACATATGCCTCGCCTTCATTTTCCCCCCTAGATAAGTTCGTATTCAAGATGGCGTCATACTGCAGCGCTCAAAAAAGAAAGAGGGAGAGAAATGTGCTTGCTTAGGTTTCCATAGGAACGGGAAATAATCCCGCTCGGCGTTGCCGTAAAACCGGTACATGCGTAGGTACGCACGCCCCGACTCCGGGGCAACCGACACGTCGTTCAATATGGGCTCTTACGTCTGGAAAGCGTCATTAATCCCTCGGTGCTCCTCCCTCCCCCTCTCCCATTCCTCCCACACCCTCTCCTCACTTCACGCGAAATTTCTCTCTCTTCTCCAGACTTTGGCTGGCACCCAGGACACGTACGCACCAAGTCCGTCAAATTAGATTTTAGATCGATGACGCGCATTCATGCCATTCTGGCGCTTGAATGGATCAGAATCCGCCCTAGTGCTCTGTGTCTTGCCCTAATCAATCATTTCGCACGGCACAGATTTTTTTGAAAAAACGCATCTCATTTATCTAGGCGTGACGTTTTTTAATAGGAATTGTGGGACTCTCGAGGATTTCGTCGCCATAGGTGAGAGAATAAATAGTAGAAAAATGGCTCCATAAAAATCTTAAAATTTCTTTTGCTATTTTTACCAATAAAGAAAATGACTCAAGATAGAAAATTCCTGTGGATAGTTATACTAACGGAAAGCAAAATTTTCCTAAAGCAAGCGAAGTTTCGAATTATAGAGATTAGATTGTAATATGTATTTACTATAGTGAAAATGGAATTTTTACGGAGATGGAATGCATTAATACGTCTCGGTAAAATGAAAAGTGAATTCCGATGGAAATTTTCTTGCAATACGCCGTTATCCTTCTTCCAGCAGTCATATTAAAAAAAATAGAATTGGTGCGAAGTTTGTTGGACTTTTAATTCGAATTTCTTGTCGTCATCCCTTTAACTAAAGATAAAAGAGGATTCCGCAAATTTAATCTCTGATTTTTCGGCGATACGTGCAACGTAACTTTTTATCGCAATAAGGGGCAAATCCCTCCCATCGAAATAACCCCAACAAGGTGATTGACCCACTTAATAACTCCGCTAACAAAAGAAAAGTCGCGTGTTTTGGAGAGCGCTCCATACTCCATCGCTGCTTCGACGTTCGATGACAGATATCTCTCGCGCGTACGTTAAAAATGAGAAAAACAAAAGAAACGACCGCTGTCAGTGAAAGGGGAAGAATTGGTCGTCTTTTTTTCGGCCACTGGCTGGCCACTTTCTCGGCCTACCGACAATGCGGAATTTTTAATACATAAATTCGCACGACTTTCTCCACTTTATAAGCTGCGACATTATTTCAACACGGCGTATTCGGAAATAAAAAAAATGTTGACGACTTAGGCCACATTTGGCGTAAAACTTTCTTTTGTTTTCTTCGCAGGGAAAATGTTTGTGGCCAGGGTGATGCATTTTTCTAGCCTTTCCTGTCCGTTGTGAGGAAATAATGAATGATGAATTAAACATATGGACTGACGATTGTCATATTCACGCAGGGAGAATCTTTTTGTTGGGGAAAGAAAATACTTTTGAGAACAATCCGTACTTGGAAATTTCATAAGTTAACATTTTCTAATTACTGCTGTTTTTAAATGATTTCATTCTGATTATGTATGTATATATTTATTTGCATATATCTTTTGCACATGTATTTGCACGACTTGTAACAATTGTATAAAATCAACAGGACTGAATGCATGATTTATTCTTCATTTTTCTCAGATATGAAAACATAAAGCACTGCTAAAGTAAGTGTTATTTTTAATGGAATGAATTTTGTATAGCTGCAGGGAATCTTAGATGTTATGTTAAAAAGAAATATGAATCTCAAAATTGTTAATAAAGTTCTCTAATGAGCATTTCGCTAAAATGGATAATTATGCAGTAAATCTAGATTAAACGCGATAATTCACATCACGTGTCATTAGTGGAGCATTTTTCTATATTCCTACTAGGTTTGAAATTGCGACTCACGTTTGCCATTCTAAAACTATGACGAAATTGTATTGGCTGTTTTTGTTATCTTCGTCATTATAATCCTGCAGTAGTTAAAATGGAGAAGGAAATAAACCTTTGGGAAACCATTGAAAATTTTTCCCAGAAAAGAAGTTTTTTCGTCGAACTCCACTGTCAGGAACTTGCTAAACATTTTCCTTTTGTAAAACCGCTATACGTAACTTTCAGCGATATCCCTAAAAGAAATCGTTGTGGAATATTTTTCTATTTTATAGCCAAAATGTTGTTACTGATGCTATTTTTATTGGCATTAGCTTATTTGAAAATCTTAATGATTGTATATTTAAGAATAGAAAAGATACATTAATTCAGATACGTTTTTAAAGACGTGCGTATTTTCAGCGTTAGCATGGATTTCAATAATTGTTGATCAAGAAATAAATTCCTTAATCGCATGCCATTTAGTAATTACTGAAACCGGTATATAATCCATCGTACGTGTAACTATTATGCCTATCGCGTTTTGCAGCAACTCCACAACTTTTCCTAGTTAATTTCCCGTTTTTAAGCTTCCGAATTAACGCGTTAAACATTTTTAAGCGTGATAAACTAATCAAGAGAAAATCACCGTGCCCTTTGTCACATATCGTCATTGTTCAGAGGGCAACCACCATTCCGGAAGCGTGTCTGCTCGTATCTAGGCCGCGCAACCCTTATAAAAATACGTACTTAACCGATTACTTCCACCACCTCTACGCCTCTCGGTCTTCAAAGAACGCGTGTAAAGCCATTAGTGTGGCATACGAACAAACCGTGTTTTCGAGAAAATTAAGCGGTTAGAGAACGGCTGGAAATTACGTCCTGAACGCAATTGCCGCGTTAGCTGTTTTTTTATACATTTTTTAAGGGAAAGTGCAATCGTTAGTTGAAGTGCGTTTTTTTCGTGACCTCGTATTTGTCGCAACCGCCATCCCCCGCCTTTCACAGCCTTATTCCCTCTCGCGCCTCCTCCTTCACTTCCTTTCCCTCCTCCCCATCGTTCTCCTCCTCTCCCTCCGCCCGCAACTGCCGCATTCTCTCCCCGGGGCAAAGAAGGAGGACACCCAAGCGTTGTAGAATTGGGTGGACTGAATTCTCTCACGATCCCAGCTCCCGTTCGCTAATTCTTCAAGTGTCGCGAAACACTCCTCGGCCTCATAGCGACTCTCATTTGTTACCTGCGCGCGCAACGTGCGGTTTGGTATTCCATGCCAAAGCCCCCCGCTCTTTCCTCCGCCGCCTTCCGTATAATGTAGGCTGTTGTACTAATGATTCCTTCTCCCTTAGTTTATCGATGCTACTAATGTGTCGCGGATAACGCGCTTTTTCACACTGGGTGTTTATTCACTTGTGTAGGAGGCGGCAACCATTTCTGCACGGCGGGCCACATTCCTACTTGTGAATCCTTCGGAGGGCCGTGTTGGAAGTCTCGAGTAGTTCGGCGGGTCGAATGACCGTTTACATCGGAAGTTACCTAGAAATAGTGGTCTCATATTAGCGAAAATCAAAGTCTATATAATTTATTAGCGTTAAAACTTAACCAGAAAAGTTTTTGACGCCATAATTTTACCGAATATTATGAGACTGTCTGTATTAATTTTACCGATGACTATTTCTTCATAGCTTCGGGGGTCGCATTTAGCGCTCTCGTAAGTTGCCGAGAATTATCGAGCTCGTCTTACGAGTGAATATCAATTCCAGAATAAGCACTTAAGTATCGAAACTTGAAAAAATGAAGTACTTGTCTTGTGAACTACCTCCAGTGACCATTTGGAGATTACTAAGACAAGTACTTAATTTTTCTAGTTTTCATACCTAAGTATGGAACTTTGTGTTTAAGTCATCTTCTCGAAGGAAGCTCCGATTTTTTCCTTCATTTATCTGTAACTGTTTCCTTGATTGTTCTGTCGTATGCTGTGCCTTTTTGTAAACTTAAAAATTACTTGCATCATGAAAATCCGAGAATATGGAGGATTCGGTCGTGCACTTCAAAGGCTGAATGCTTTTTAGGTGATCTTTATTGTGTTGTATTGGTATATACAATTTTTAAATGTTCTATGGAATTAATGTAGATTGAATAGCCGTTTTCAGTAATGGCGTAACTTCGTCCCCAAGCACCCAAAAATTTTATTCTAGAAAATAATCTTGTTGATGGTCGTTAACCACCCTCTCGGGACAACGATTTTAAGAATACGTTCTAAATTAATTCCCATCACTTCCGAAACGCCAGTAGTTAATACGTTTAATTGCAAGCCAATCTTAACGAAAACCATTTTAAGCCATTCTATATAAATAACGCATAAATAGGATAAAAGAGGGAACAATAATATAGAATTTTAGTGCCCGTTGTTATATTGACTGATCACAATTAGATAGTTAAGAAACTGTAAGAAAACGATATTTCAGTATCTAATCATAAAAAGTGGTTGGTTGAAACTACAGTGGAACTTCCATAACTCGAACGTCTATAACTCGAATTTTTCATAACTCGAAGTGAATTAATTTTACCGAGCAAAATCTCTTTGGAAAAAACGTACATATTTCTATAACTCGAATATTTTTTGTTTCCCTTGAAGTTCGACTTATGGAAGTTCCACTGTACTTCGTTTAATAAAAGTTGCCTCACAACACTTTCTATACACGACTGACAGGCCTGTCGAACTGCTTGTATTTTAAAGCATATGCCATTGAAGTGTCAAGGGGAGTTGATCATCTGTCGTGTGCTAAGATGTAACCCAGGTGCTAGCTCCTCTTCCTAAAGTCCTCCCTCCTTTCGTAAGCCCGCCCGACCACCTGTTGCATCGAGAGAAGCCCTCAATGGGACTCCCCTTCGTGATTACCAGCGATATCCCTCTGTTACGTCAGCTTCAAAAGCAGCTCTCCTCCGAAACGCGAAATATCCGAAGAGAAGAAAGAGGCAATGCTTTGACAAATGAACATAATATGGTTTTTCGATGACATACGTGTACTAGGTACATTAAAAATGTTTTCTCAATTTCTTTGTTTTTGACTAATTTTATTTCGCGAATCAACTTGTTCAACCTCTCCATTGTCTATCGTAGCTCAGCCTTTATAATTGGATGTTGCATTGTATATCACTGCTCCCCCTAGGGTGCGCTCCCCAGACCTTGCATGGGAGGTAAGACGTAACATATGAAGTTTTTATACGAATTGGGGTGCCGGTGGTGTAGTGGTTAGGACGCTGGCTGCTACTCGCCTGCTGCTTGAAAAGGCAGCGGGCACGAATCCTGCGCAAGTAGGATTTTTCTCAAGGTCACCCGGCCCCCTGTTTGCGTAGTTTGAGGAGACCGCGCAAATTCAGCTGTTCCGTCCTTCGGAAGGGACGTTAAGCTGTTGGCCCCCCTGGTGTTCTTCGCAAGAGCAGGCAAATGCCGGCACCGGGTTTCCCTCCTCTCTTCCCGGTTATTCATTGCACTACCTCTGAGATACCCATTTGTGCTGTAAGAGAGGCGAATTGACTGGGCATACATACATACATATGAAGTTTTTATGCTCTGTTAAGGTATTAAATTACTTTAACTAGGAATCCATACATTGCATTTTAATACTTAATATGCATGCAATTTTCTGATCTTGAACTATTAGAACGTTACTTAACATGCTTACTTAGGTGCTACCTATAACGTAAGACCACTTAGAGCAGTTGAGCCCAACATTTTTACATGGCGTGCCGCATTCGTAGTTGTGAATGCTTAGGAGGGCCGCATTGGAAGTTACGAGAGCTTCGGCAAGCCGGATGAGTGTTTACATTAGAAGTTACCAAGGGATTCTGTGGTCCCATATTGGCAAAAATCAAGTCTAAATAAGTTACTAGTGTTAAAGCTCCATCAGAAAAGGTTTTGAGACGATAATTATACTGAAAAAATATGAAATTGTCTATATCAAATTATGCCGATCACCTTTTCATCATAGATTCGCGGGCCGCATAGAGTGCTCTCGGGGACCGCATTTGGCCCGCGGGCTGCGGGTTGGGGTCCTCTGACTTAGAGCATTAAAAATTATAATTTCTATATTTATTTTAAAAATAATTTTTTTTTGTAATTATTGCAGAAATTTATTTGAATACCTTCTGATAGGGTATAATACTAGTTAGCAATTATGTTATGGAAAGCGACATGTGCTGACATGAATTTTTTCCGTTCACAGGTGTGCCTTTCAGCAGATTTAGTAATACAAATCCCAGGGAACATAAGTAATGGAGGCAGTGGTGGTGGAAGCAGAGGCGGGGGTGGCAGTTCCTATCGACTGGACTATTCTCCTCCTCATGGATCCCCTCCTCCCAACACAACTTTTGCCGCCAGTGACATTGGTGATGTAATACAATTTTCCAGGGGACTTCCAGGGACCAACTATGACTTCTGGCTCTACCACACCAACTCCAGTGTCAAAAATCTTTTGACTTGGACGGCATCCATTATCACAAGTAAGTCCAAGTTTACTGTTATTAACCTCTGTTTAGTCAATGCAAGCTCACCTAAATAACTGTTAGTTATGGATTGTAATTTAAGCATAAATGTAGGATCGTTTGTGCTACCTACAGTCTTATAAGGAATTGTTTCGTTGGTGATAACCTTCAAGCATTTGAATTTGTCATAATTATAAAATCGGTTGAAATATTATTGAAAATTAGTTACATGAACGCAAATTATGGTTCATATAAAATGCCATTGGTTATGTCTGTTGCTTGAAATCTGCCATAGTACTACAAAGGGAGGTAGGTCGTTCCGGTGGACGAAAACGCGTCCAGTTCGCGCATGACGTCACGTGGCATAAGCTTTGTAGCGGGAAGCTTAAAATTTGTATAAAAATTAACGTAAATCGGCTGCTGATATCCGTCTTTTTATTTCTTCACCTTTCGTTATTATAAATAATACATTTATAAGTCATGCTATAAAATCCCGGGACGTTAATTTTTATATAAAATGATTTTTTAACGAATTACCTGAATCGGAAAAAGTTCAAGTTAGTTAAGAACATTCGGCATCAAGTGAACTTCGAAGAAAGGTCCCGAACTCATCTCAAAGAGAAGGGCTTCATTTTCCGTATGATTCTCACTCAAAGGCCGATTTTTTCCCAAGATAACTTTTTAGTTTTTTCGTCATCGATTTCTTCGAATTTCGCGTAAATACTGTCGTTTTTATCACTCACTAGCGTAATTTCCCTTCAAATATGACGGGTATGCGTGAATTAAATTGAAATTGAAATAAAAAGATTAATGAAACCAACTTTTAAATGCACTAAAAAGTAAACAATAAATATAAAATTCACATAATTGAGTGTTCCAGAGATAAAAAATAGTTATGGGTGAATGGAAATTGCATGACAAAGAAATACATCACGGTACACAATTCTTTTACGTCCAAAATTATTTTAATAATTAATTTTTAATAATGGAACGTTTAATTTTGTCTCTCTCCTTTATTTCTTCCTCTCTCGTATTAAAGCATTCACATGCATACCTTAATGTATATAGTACATATTAGTATTAAGGTATCAATACAATCTCGTTATTTATTTTTCTTTAAAATGGTCTAGATCCGAAGTTCTTTCTAATTTTAATTTACAAAAGAGTGAAAGTCTTTAAATTGAAAAATCGATTTTTGTTATCTTATGGAAAATGGCTCACCCCTTCTGCCAAAAATAAAAATTCTGGCCCCTAAGTGCACATCCTCATGTTCCCATTATTAATAAGTATCAAGTTTTAAGCCTCTAAGACTCTTGGTGTTTGAGACATGCTGTCCATACACACACATTGCCTTTTATTAATATCTATAGATTAAGAGTATAGCCATTGCAATGACTATTGTTGGACTCAGATTTGGTATAGTCTTGTTTTGCCACAAAAATACACATGATCAATTTAGTTTTTTGCTTTAATGTATTTTTAATATTTTATAACGCTAATTTATGAAATTTGGGAACACAAAGAGCAACTCATCTGCAGTGATTTTAAAGCTATTAAAGTCAATATAAGTAATTACTGCACATTTAATTAAATTATTAGGAAAGTAGGCATCATAAGTTCCATTTGGATAATCTTGTTATTGTATAGAAGTGTTATATATATATATATATGCATAAATCCACCGAAGAGACACTGTATAAATCGATTAAGCAATAGTTAACATCATACTGAATGAATAAATTTCATAATATTGACGCTTTCACTATTTATATCGACATAACTAGTTTCACTACAACCAGATCACTGAAGTTCAATACTGGCAATAATTAAATAAATAGATATAGATCAAATTAATAAGTAGCATATTTAAACCAAAGATTACCTGCTCTTACCTGATTTCACGTTTATGTTGTCTCTTCTCCGATATGCTCGAATCCATGTTTCTTGAATGGACTTTTCTTGGGAAAATCAAAAAAATCTCACCCTACCATTACAATTTTTGTAACTGCTATTACAACCAAATACCGCACAAGATGTCATTTCACTGAGAAAGCCACAGTTCAAGAGAAAAGATTATAATTTCCAAACCCGCGACCACAGTCAATGGTAAATCATAGGCGGCAAGCGCAATCTATATGCCACGTGATGTCATACGCTCGAAGCGACGCTCGCCTGATTGTGAGATGCGCAACGACCTACCTCCCTTAGTAGTACCATGGAAATCTGCCTTTAGTACCTAGTACTTAAAGTAAAACAATTGTTTTTTCGTATCCCATAACAGATGCAGGAGTTGTATAGGTCATTTATAATTTGCAATTGTTATAATGGCATTGATGCAGGAAATTAGTGATTGGTGTAACAAGATCTTTTTTATGATTATTTTTCAGCTCCTGATCCACCTTCAAATCTCTCCGTGTATGTGGAGAGTGGAAAGGTTGCCCAAGTTACATGGAGTCCTCCTCTTCTAGGTGGATACTCGAGCTACCGTCTTAAGGTAGAATATGCAAGCTAAATAAATGGTAAGCAAATTTTGGATTTCATATTTGGTTTAACTGACCAATTCATACTGCTTTTTAGGTTGCACCATTGTCAGAAGCTGGAGGAAAAGGGATGAGTATCCAAGTTGAGGCAAATGGTTCTCCGTACACTTTAAAAGACTTAACCCCTGGAGCCACTTATCAAATACTACTCTTCACTGTTTATGAAAGCAAGGAAAGTGTAGCATATACCTCACGCAATTTCACTACAAGTAAGTTGTAATGACAGTTAATTTTTCAACTATTGCTTCAAAATGTTTCCTTTTGAACGTATTGATTTTGAAAATTTTATTCCTCTTCTCGAGCTCTAATTTTATGTATATCAGATACTTTTACAGAGAATTAGTAAATACTTCCGGTGCTTTCTCATTTATTAAAATTAATAAAAATAAAACTATTATTAATTTCAGGTGTATTCTAATGGTAAATTATAAATTAAACTTGGGATTACAGTTCTAAAGAATGGTTGTTTTGTTAATGATATGGACTTGTGTTTTTATGCTTAAATGATAGAGGTACAAATATCTGTTATTCTTAGTAGGTTGCATGTATCATGTAGTTTAATTTCATCTTGAGTATCATAAATCAAAACCTTTTTCAGAACCAAACACACCTGGAAAATTCATCGTTTGGTTTAGAAATGAAACCACTCTACTTGTTCTTTGGCAACCACCTTATCCAGCTGGTATTTTCACTCACTATAAGGTAAAAAAAAAGCTTTCATTGAGAGATTTAAATTATTTAGACTTCTCAATTACTTTTATGACTTGTTTAGTAAAAATAATCATTTCAGGTCCATACCTAATTATGAAATGAATGTAGACAAAGAAAGGCTTCATTCATTATATTAATTCTTGATATGTCCATTGTAATAGATAAATATTTGAAAATCCTTCTCAGGCATTATTGCTGGTGAAAAAATTTCTATAATTTATATATGAATTTATTTGATAATTTCTTTCCCTCTCTTTGTGGTATAATATGCTGCTTGATTGAATAAAATTTTTAACATCCAATGTAGTGGTGATAAATACTTTTTAATTGTTAAATATTGCATTTTATTTATTGGAATAAAATTTTCAGGTGTCAATTGATCCCCCTGATGCTTTGGAGAGTGTTTTATATGTTGAGAAAGAAGGAGAGCCTCCTGGTCCTGCTCAGGCTGCTTTCAAAGGACTTGTGCCTGGTAAAAATCTAAATTTATATTTAATTTATGTTTAGTAGATAAACATCCTTTCAGCATATATATACAGCACAAAATAGTTCTGACTCTATGATTTGTTGCCTTCTCAAACAATGAAGAGAAATGCCTCTTTTCTCATTTGTATTTTATGATGGAGCCAAATTTTTGGAGTGAAAAGAAATGTCAATATATTCCAATCATAAATATTATTGATTTTACTTCTTACATCATATTTCATATTTTAATGCAAGCTCTTTAAATTGCTGTCTCCCATTTACTGCACGTAATTTTAATTGTAAGAGTAAAATAATTAGTAGCACAGGAGTTGTACAAATGGGTTATTCTTTTTATAAGAAGTGCTTATTGATCATAAAGTTTAGTAAAGGCTATTAGTATGCCAAATGAAATGCAGAAACTTCATTAGAGCATGAAAAATTAAATCTTCTTGTTTCTTCAGGTCGAGCATATAATATATCTGTTCAAACGGTAAGTGAAGATGAGACATCAGCCCCAACAACAGCACAGTATCGGACTGTTCCACTACGACCAGTGAATGTATCATTTGATCCTGCTTACATTACCTCCAGCTCATTTCAAGTTGAATGGGAAGCACCAAAAGGAACAAGGTAGGTTTGTGTAATTATGTTAGAATATATCACTATTTTGATTGTTGAAGATAAACATAGAAAGAATCTAACAAAAGACCAACTCAGGGTTGGCGTGATGGAATATACTGAGCATATGGGCCCCTTAGAAGAAGGGACCCCAAAAATGGGTTTGCCCTGTCCCCTCATCATTGTCAATAACCAGCATACATATACATACTTCCATCTTACAAGTCATAGCTAAATCTTTCTTTGATCTAGAAATAAGAATGCCGTATTAATGAACGCACAAAATGTCCTTAAGATTATTGGAACATTATATGCATTATATACAAAAGAGGTTACTTGTCTTCAATGGCGTAAATAACATTCAATGGACACATGTGAATATTTTTAAAGTGGATCCCAAATACCTTTACAGTTTAATTAGATTTTGCACAATAAAACATGTAGCAATCAATACGAAATTAGTTTTATGTTAAAATTTCATCCACATCCTGGAAAAAACCATGAGTTGTCATACTCATTATTTTGTACAAGAATGAAAAGTTACCATTAAATGTTATTTCCTTATGTTATTGAAAAAATCTAACTTCATTACTTACATCTACTCATTTACTAACTGCTATCAGCAACATCCTTACAAAACAATTGGCCTTGAGAAAATTTTTCATAAGCAGAATAACTTTTACAATATCAGCTTTTTATAGGTATTTTGTATATTGCCAACTTATTGTATGCTCATATTTATTTATTTATTTCACGCCATAATGAAAATCCATTTCATGTTAAACACATCAAGAAAATCCTGATATTGCAAGATTTGTTTAGTGACAAAATTACGATGTCTTTTTAGCAGCAGAGGTATAAGTAAGTAAGAGTTAATGTAAAACAAAAGAATGTTTTCATGCTTTTGGTCTCTGAAAGTAATTCTCCTGGATGAACCATAGTTATTCTCCTTAGCATATTTTTTTATCTGAGAGGTTCAGGGTAGAGGACAAAACTAAAATTGTCTGACAGGTGATATTTCTCAGAGAAGTGAAGTTGTGATAAAAATACAACAATTTCATATGAAGATACTGGATTGCCCATCTGCAGCGAAATTATTATCCTTTTCTTTCTCAATTAACTGCTTGGCTACAAAAGTCCACGGGGTCAATCTTCATCTAACAAACCAAGTTTCATGCTTCATCTCCTTGAAGTCTCATGGAATTAAATTCAGTACACCCTACTAAGACAAAAAATATCTCATTTCGGACTTGGAGTCAGTTATGAACTTTCACCAATCAGAAATGACTTGTCAGAAGAAACATTTTGAAGATGTTGTCCCAATGGAATTTCTTCTAATTATGAGTATAACTTCAAAATGACGTTTTTAGTATGTGGTATAAATGTAAAATGCTGTCCCTGGTTAAACTGATAAATAAATAAATACTCTTTGTATGGCTTGTTTAAAATTTTTCATTTGAATCTTTTCAGCCACAGAATAGTGAACTTATTTTCTGTTTGCTTTATATTTTACTGAATTTTAATGTGTTTTACTTCATTGTTTTTGTTTCCCCCTTACATCTTGACTGTTACATCAGTGAATTTGACAAGTACCAAGTTTCCATCACTGTGAGAAGGCAAGCGCCTGTAACACACAACAGAGAGGAACCAAATGTTTGGGAATTTCGAGAAAATCTAGAACCTGGAAGAACATATCAAGTGGTTGTGAAAACAGTTTCAGGAAAAGTTACCAGTTGGCCTGCAACTGGAAATGTTACTCTTAGTAAGTTATATTTAAAATGAGTGATCATATTTTTCTTAGAAATGATTGTTAGACATTATTTTAGAAATTGATTAAAAAATCCCAGTAGGCATGATGAGTATTTCATTTTGTATGGCTTAATTTATTTTTGCCTGTTAGACTCATTAATAAAGATTTCTCCTTGATTGCCTTCCAAGTGTTATTGATTACTCTTGTAAAAAGTATTACTTCTGTAATTATTTAGATTTTCTTTTAAAAGCCACAATATCTTTAATAGTGAATTTGAAATGTTTTCTTGACAGAACCATTGCCAGTACATGACCTCACTTCTCAAATTGATGAGAGGGGTGCAATTAAAATATCATGGATGCCTGATGTGGATAGCTTTCAAGAGAGATATAAGGTATGTTCTTATTTCTTTATAATCTGTAATAAATGATTCATATTTATTTTCTTCAAATTTTTGAAGTACAATATTTCTATATAAATTACTGTATTTACCCAAAACTAAGACGACTCCAAATCTAAGACGACCTCCCTCCCTCTTTTAGCAGACTGTCAAAATGGAAAAAAGATTTTATGTCCTAATTTCTCACTGACTGTATTTGGTGTATATTTTGAACACATGTATTCAGTATAGGTAAACTAGTTCATTCATTGATTGAAATGGTTTGTTACAAATTTTTTCTGAAATAAAAAAGAATTTTAAAAATGTATTTTTAAAATTAAAACTTTATTAATTGAATTCCAGATTGTAGGTTTGCAATGAAAAATATAATTATTTTATCTTATGCTTCATTTAAAAAAAAAAAACGTCGAAAAATGCATAACCATACTTCCTACGGTTTTATGATAACTCATCATGGTCATTTCATCGCTCATCAATTAGTCGTGGTTAGTTCATCGCGCGTCAATACATCGCACGGCAAACTCATCGCACGTTAATTCATCTCTCGACAAATTCGTCGTGATATCTCACCTTCCTATTTGTCTCACAACGATTTCTTGTAACGAATGTCTCGTGACAAATTTGTCTCGCAACGAAATTGTCACGCTACGAATTTGTCTAGCAATGAATTGACACATAATGAGTTTGTCGAGTGATGTATTGATTCACGATGAGTTTATCATGTGACGAATTGTTGCACCATGAATTGAGGCTTGGCGAATTGATGTGCAATCAATTGACTGTGATGTATTGATGTTGTATGACTCCGTACTCGAATTTAAGATGACCCCTGATTTTCATAAGCTGAAATTTGGAAAAAAGTTTGGTTTCGGGTAAATACGGTAGTATGGTGCTTCAAGTGCAAATTGAGATTTTTTTCAAAACCTATAACTGTTGCTCATTTTTCATCTTAGATAAGCTATTATGAAGTGGAGACATTCAATGGAGATAGCAACAGCATTTACTCTGATGGTCCTCCTGCTTATTTGGAATCTCTGCTGCCTGGTCGAAATTATTCAATCACTGTGCAAGCTGTAAGCAACAAAGTTGAAAGTAATGAGACATCAATATTTCAGGCAACAAGTAAGTATTTATTTCTTTTATTTGTATAAATATTATTCTGAAAAAATATGCTTACCTCATTAATTTTTGTATTAATCTCTCAATCTTGATCAATTTTCAGAAATAATTAGTTAAAAGTTAATATGATTAATATAATAATTTTATCTTATTTGCCTTTGAAATTTTCACAGTTATACCTTTTTACACTTTTCAGGACCCTCTTCACCAATCATTGAGGATCTTAGACCAATGCTTGGTGGCCTAAATATATCATGGAAATCAGATGTAAACTCACGCCAGGAAAAGTTTGAAGTTATATACGAGAGAAATGATACAGGTGAGACTTTTTTCTGATGATTCCCTTAATTTTAGTAGTTGATCGGTAATTGACACAGTTCATAATTTTAACTATAATTCATGCTTGAGTTTTAAACATCAGATGATTCAATGTCAGCTTTCTCTATCCTTACACATATGATAAATATTTGTAAATAAAGTTCTTTTTTCTTTGGTTACAAAGGAGCATGAATTTTTATTACCTTAATGAATTTTTTATTGCTAATACAAATGTTGCTCCTCATACATTGCTTTGTTGCCAGAACTGCTGCATGTATAATTGAAAGGAATTTTTAAAAAACTTAATACTAAGTAGAAGCTACATACATTTTTCATTCAGTCTTTTGTCAATCGTTTATTGCATGGAAAAATTAGTTGCTTTATAATAAGGATTCTTGAATCTTTAATTGATTGTAGGAGAAGCAGTTACAAAAGTAACCACAGACTCCAAACTCATTCTCGAGGACCTTTATCCTGGAGGAGGTTATGATGTCAAAGTTTTTGCTATCAGCCATGGCTTACGAAGTGAACCTCATGATTATTTTCAGGCTGTGTGTAAGTACATTTTGAGTCCTGATGTTTTTATTTGATTTAAATTGATTTATGTTGTAGGATAATGGGTGATATTGTTTGGAATAAAATGTCATCATTTTCATGTAAATCATCATTCTTTTCATCTAGAGAAAATCATCTTGTAAACTCATTTAATATTTATTGAAAATTCTTCTCCATGAAGTGTGTTATTATTATCTTTTTGGAATGGCATGTTTATTGTTGCTCCCTTTAAATTTAAGTGAGTAGCACAAAAGTTGGAAATATTGTGACTCATGAAAGACCTGTAAAAGTGGTATTTTTCAGATTCTAAATTTATTTTTGTTTAATTCAAGATGTGTTCAAGTACTCTTTAGAAAAAGTAATCTTTATTTTTGGCCATGCAAACACTTAATTACTTTATATTAACCTTTTTTACCTGGGATCAGTCAAGTCCTGTCAGCCACCATTAATGGCCATGCAGGGTCTAATTGGCCCTCAAGTTTAAGTTCAAGTTTCCACTGCCCATGCAATAGGATATGTATTATCTTCACTAATGATGGTTATGATATGTTTCTTCATTTGTGCTATTGCACAAGAGTTGGAATCAAAAATGTTATGCTGAGTCTGATGGACTGCACTGCTTCTCCCAGGTTAAAAATACAAATGAAAGATATCTTTTACTCTTTCCTGTGCTTACTTTAAAGAAAAAGAAATTGGAATTGAAGTTATGCTTGTCATCATGGATGATAACTTTTCTGAAATACATAGCGAGATGCGTCAAATAGCTGCCAGAAGATTTATGAAAATGTCAAATTCGTCATATTCATGATTATAACCATTTTCAGTGTTAAATTTACCTACATGGCAGGAACTGTCTCTTATTTATAAATATATTTGGCTCAGATTGGTTATTTTTAACTATTATATTTTTATTATTTTCTGATCAACAGATCCAAACCCTCCTAGAAACCTTACCATTGAGAAAGTGACAAGTAATTCGGTTTTGGTTCGCTGGGAACCCCCACTGAACTCCCTATTCTCAGAATATGCTATACGGTGAGTAGATTATGTAGTCATTTTCAGTCATGGCTTTTGTTGAACTAATCATTTATGGAATCATTTCCTCTTCTCCAGTTTTGTGATTTAATTCTTTAATGTTACATATCAAAGAGTAATATTTATGATAATGTTAAAGAGGTTAAAAGTGGGGTACAATAATACAATATAATATTTATTTTATTTATATTTCAAACAATAAAAAGAACACAATGTCAGATTTTTTAATATTTATACCATATCTGCCTGAATACAAGCCGATGTTTTTTGTCAAAATCGATCATGAAAAAATCACCCATCAGCTTAAATGCAAGTCTGAGAAAATATTTGAGGTTAGGGTTAAGTCTCATAGTCACCCATAGATGGCAGCATGTCTCTCATTGCCATCGTATCCAAATGATTGACTATATTTTTCATAAAGTAAATATTTGACCTATGATGAATATTAATGAATAAATGTTAAAGCTAGAATATTGAATTTAGCATTACCTGTGTTTTGTTACTGTTGTTACCTGTTCTTTCATTTGTAAATGCATATGTATTATTAAGAATAGTTAGCAATTTGTATTATTTTTCATTAGCCATTAAAAGAAATTCTTATTTTTACTTGGCTATTGTAGTTATTGCTATAGCCATTGTAATGTTTGTATACATTTTAAAACCCCATTTGTAGAATCTATTAAAATTGCACACATTGACTATGCAGACGATTATGCAAAATACAGTGATGACTTTGGATGCTCAACTGTTTGAATTTCGGTAAATAAAGAGACATCTGCCCCTAAGGTATGAGCAACGGTGTGAACTGCAAAACTCAGCTGATAATGAACAGTAAAACTTGACATGGAACCTGTATAATATAAAAAATGCAATTTCTTAGGACAATGTAAATGCTTATTTCATTGGAAATAGACTTTGATGAAAAATTATTTTGGCAAGGTCACTATTGCTTTATTTTACCTTTTGTGAAAATGAGGATGAATGAAATTATCATCACTGAATGTGGAACATTATTCACCAATGCGAAATTATTAATTGGAGTAATATTTCAAAATGTCAACAACTAAACCATTTCCCACTCTTTTCTTTGATCTTGAATATTGTATTCTAGGCCGTGCATGCATGCCCGGCACATTTCAATATAAAATCTACGAAATTTACTTTTTTGCCAAAAAATGGCAGATGATTTTGGGGGGTCGGCTTTAATACAGGGTTGACTTCTAGGTAAATGTGGTATTCTCTTTCTAGCAAGTACTTACTTAGAGGAATGCATGAATTTGGGATACATTATTTTGAGATTTTATCATATTTTAAATTCTTGCTAATGTCATATTCATATGAATTGTAGATATCGAACTGAGGAGGATGAGAGATGGGTAAGGTTACCACCAGTGAGACAGAATGAAGCCGAGGTGACTGATATGACTCCTGGGGAGAAATATGTGGTCCAAGTCAACACTGTTAGCTATGGTGTCGATAGTAATGAGCCTCAAGAGGTGACTCAGACTATACGTAAGTTGCAATGCAGTTTTAGAGCTGTGATTGACTGAATGAATTCTTTAGACCTTAAGGTTTGCAAGGAAATGAACAAAGAGTTAATCATGGGCAATTGTTGAGGCATTTCTGTGGTAGTTTTCTTAAAATGGATGACATTTAAAATTTTTCCTTTTTCTTTGAAATATTTCATTGCATTTGGTGGACATTGATGGTAAAATAACATCAGGAACAATCTTCCATATGGAAGGAAAAGTTATTCATGTTTCTGATTTTATTTTTTCTCAGTAACACTTGGGAACAGGTTGTTGTGTAGTATTCTTCAGCACATTTAGTGGTCTGGAAACACCTGTGGTTCAGCAATATTTGCAAAAATGGCTGGTCTGGAACAGCTTATGTGGTTTGCTATATGCCAGTGTTTCTCACACTTATTTGAACCACGGATCACTTGCAGACCTCCTCATGCTCTATATATGTACTTATAAGTATCCATGAATAATTATAGCCCCCAGTGGATATGGATGCATTGTATTGGTAGTACAATGCTTTAACACCAATATGAATACTAAACGAATTGACATCTAATTTTATAAAAGCGGCCACTTATGTTCTACATATTTTAAGTCGTTCCATGGACCACACTTTTAGAAATGTGGAAACACTGTTACATGTAGTTGCTAAAGCAGCTGCTCTTGCATCTTGCGAGTTGCATGTTTAATTGCAGCAAGCTTTATTCGTGTGAATGAGTATATTTACCCTTAACCTTAATTTCACATAATGTTTTACATTAAATAATGCACTATTTTTATTTTCCCTTGCAATTACTGTATCAAATATATTATCTACATGTGGCTATATATAATACAGCTATGGAGACAGTAGTAGACCTCTCGTGATTTATGGTCTGTCATAGCCTATATCACAATGTTGCTGGATTAAAGGTGCTAAAGTGTATACATGAAGTGTTTATATCCTAAATTAAATATCCTGAATGCATTTGAAATAAAGTCTATTTTCTTAAACTAGTGTAGCCGATGTTTGGGGCACATTAGGCCCACCATCTTCAGTACTTGGATATTATGCTCTCAGGTTTAATTAGAAAAATATTATGGATTATATGAAAGTAAGTAAGTAAAGTATTTAAGTGATTTTATTTGTGTTTTTTGTCTCTCAAAAAAAATTTTATTCAGATCCAAATCCTGTTTCCGACTTAATCCGTTATGTTGACTCTGCCAATGTGACTCTGGAATGGATTCGTCCCGAGGGGCGAATTGACTACTACAGTCTCTCGTGGGAGCCTCTTGAGCCCCTCATAAGAGAGGAAAGGGACCATGAAGGGGAAGATGGAAGTCCTGGCCACATTACTAAAGTGGCAATTGGTGCTGGAGGAACTCGTAACATAAGCGGAAATGCAGGATCTACTGAAATGGGCCACCAAAGAGTAAGGGCAGTGGTTGGAGACCTCATGCCTGGAGTTAAATACGCTTTCAGGATTTTTACATCCTCATACGGCTTGAAGAGCGATGTCACTGAACTGGATGCAAGAACATGTGAGTCACCATGACTTATTTTTTTTGCCATGTAAAAATAGGTAAACTTTTCCTTTTTTCTTTGATGCTTTTTGTTTAACTTTTTATAGCAGTTATAATTCCCTCGTTAATTATCTTCCATCAAGTTCTCCTAAATTCATCATGAAATATACTTCTTTAACTGTGGAATTACACTAGGTTGCAATAAAAATGTTTGCAGTTTATTAAATGCATCTATGTACTTGGATGCATGATTTTCTATATGAGCTCCTTCAAATCAAATGAATGGAAGGATTTCAGGAGTATTGAAGTTAAGTTTTGAGATGTATTATGCAATAACTTAAATCCAGTTTTGTGAAATACTTACAGATCTGGGAGCTTATCTTTTAGTTAAAAGTTGAAAACCTCTCATTGATCTTGCTGAGTATGTTAAGATCTGTCCTTTAAATTTTTATTAAGATTATTAGTTTTAATTAACTCATTTTAATTCTTGTTTCCTTCTCTATCATTCCAGTACCACTGATACAGTCTGAAGTTGTTGTGGTCAACAATCAAGGAGCCACAGATTCGGTGACCCTTCGTTACACTCCAACGCCTCAATCTTCATCTCATTTTGACCTTTACCGCTTCTCACTCTCAGATCCCAGTGTTCCAATCAAAGAAAAGTCTGCAAGTGACATGGATGCAAAGGTGACATTCACAGGGCTGATACCAGGGCGCCTCTACAACATTACAGTTTGGACTGTTTCAGATGGAGTGGAAAGTCTTCCACTTCAGAGGCAGGACAGACTTTGTAAGTGCTTTTTGCACTGCTTAAGCAATTCCCATTTGCAAAATGTGGTGGGATATTTTCTCTGACTGAAATTTCTTTTTATCCTGGTGATTAATTGAAAAAATGTTTTGTTTCAGATCCAGAGCCAATCACTGCAATCAATGCCACACGTGTCACTGACACTGAAATAACATTGGCTTGGGATACTCCACGAGGAGAATACAATGCTTTTGAGGTATTTCTTGCCTACCTTGCATCTTATTTATTTTATTTAATGTGGATGAATTAATAAAAGACATTTTGTATTGCCTGAAAATTATGTATTAAAAACTCATTTAATATGCAAAAAATGGTTATAAAATGTACTTCACTGATATTTGGTGGAACTCCATATTATGAAAATGATGTAATTTGATACACAGATAAAACAAATTGCACACTCTGATGATGGTGGTGATCATTCATCAAAACCAGTCATATATCTTGTGTATGCGGAAATATTACAAATTTTACAACAGTGTGTGCATTTCATTTCATTTATAGTTTAAATTACATCCATTCCTTGGTTATAAATTATTTATCTTTGTGAATATGATGAGCTTTTCCTGTTACATTAATTGTTTCTGTGTGTGTGTGTATTTTTGGCTAATCAACCTCTTGGATTATTATAGATTAATTGTTTCATTGTTTACCTTTCTAAATACAAACCTTTATTAAAACAGGTGCAGTATCTCAACACTGAAGGCATGCTTATCCAGAACCTTACATTACATGACTCTGTAACTGTCAGTGGTCTCAAACCCCATAGAAACTACACATTCACAGTTGTTGTTCGATCGGGAACTGAGTCATCTGTTCTTCGACGGTCTCTTCCAGTTTCAGCAATTTTTGCTACTAGAGAGTCAGTTCCTGGAAAAGTAAGTCACAATCTTATACATCAGGGTCAAAAAATGCTATCACAAAAAGACTTTTTTGCCTTTTTGAACCATGTGTCTACTATTTTTTTACCTAAGTTTTTTATCTTTTATTTAACAGGTTGAAAAATTTAATCCGATAGACATCCAACCAAGTGATATCACTTTTGAATGGTCACTGCCAAGCAACGAGCAGAATGGTGTCATCCGAAAATTCAGTATCACATATGGTTTAGAGGTCAGTATCAATGTATTGATAAATCAAGTTTGTTTCCAAAAGCTCTATTTAGCAAAAAAACATTTTTATTGATGAATTATTTACTAACCAGTAGTGGTAAAGCACACTTATGAATGTTTTGCTTAAAAATATTTGAAATGAATTGATTTTATTTTCACTTACATGAAGAGCATAAAAAGTAAAAATAATAATTATTCTGTGTCATACAGGGTTCTACTCATACTCAAGTTCGAGATTTTAAAGCAACTGAGTTTCAAGGTCAAATAAAGACATTAATTCCAGGAAAGACCTACATATTTAGAATTCAAGCTGAAACTCGTATTGGTTATGGTCCTGAAGCTATTTGGAAACAGAAGATGCCAATTCGGGGTAAGTTTAATAATTCACATCAATTTAATGTTTTAATGATGTTTATGAGACATTTATGCTCAAGAAAAAGCAAATGCACCTTTATTTTTTTAGATTTTAAAAAATGTTCATGTTATATGCAGCATTAATATCTTAACATATTTTTCTACTCTTTGTGTAAAAGCAATTTTTTTGTATTTAATTCTTGTCTTGTTAATGGGCCATTTGCTAGTAATGCACTATTAATGTATTATTATGGATAAAGCCACTTCTGATGATAAATGTTCTTTTTATATCTGGTTTATGATATCTTTTGGCAAGATTTAAAACTTGGAAAAATTGATTAGAATTTAGGGAGAACTCTAAGTAAAATTAAGATAAAGTTTTTTTATAAATGCATCCTCACGTTGGAAGAGATGCTATTAATTTGTGATTCCATATGTTCAAATATATTAATGATAATAGGAACTAAAAAAATCTGCAAATGCAATGATTTTATTTCTTTAATTTATGATGAATTGTCTTGCAATTTAAAATTTCTTATCATCATATGACATGAATCAAAAATATGATTTAATTGAATTATATTTTTAATCTGTTACTCAGTTCTAGTTATATATTTGTAGCTGTTCTGCCCTTCACAATTTTAATACCTGTTGCTCAGATTTTATCTTTGTAAAGTGTAAAACGAGTGATTATTGGTAAAATCTCATTTTAGCACCGCCAAAGCCCAATAGTCAGGTTGTTCCAACTGAAGTATTCCGAACATCTGCTACAATTCAGATTCGTTTTCGCAAGAATTACTTTTCTGAGCAGAATGGCGCAGTAATTGCATATGCAATAATTGTAGCTGAAGATGATAGCAAAAATGCTTCTGGTCTTGAGATGCCCAGTTGGAGGGATGTGCAGGCATACAGTGTGTGGCCACCATATCAGGTATTCTATCTATTCTATAAGGTATATTGTTCAGGATTTCAAATTTTCACAATCTAGTCAACAATCACTTGGATTGGCTTAATTTAACACCAAGCTGTATAAACCCAGTCCCTGCCTAATATGATAGATGTGTTCTTAAAAAATTTCAAATAGGGTGAAATCATGTTAGTCGTGCATGAATTTCTCATAAAAAATAATGTAAATAGGGGGATGTTTACCAGAATCCTAACTTGGTCAACATTTTTAATTTTATATGACTAGTTTTTGCTCTAGCGTTATAACTTTTCTGGTATTCTTACTCCCATCACCACTCTTCTGGTCCTTACCACTCATGATTTCACTTTTTGGGTGAATGTACTGTAAAGTTATGCGAATTAATAATGTAAATCACGAGATCACTGGAGCACTGAGATGTATGTGTTAGCAGCACAACGGCAGACAAAGAATGACTGAGAAGAAGTGAACTGGCTTGTGTGATGCTGGAAGGCAGGGAGAAACTGCACGAGCAAGTATGGGCACTGCACAATGTCGCTCGCCAATGAGGGTTTGGCGACACTATGTAATTTCCCCTCCTCTCACGTTATCATTGTGTTTCTCTCTCACCACATGTATCTCTTGCTTCCCGATTGCTCTGTCTCCTTCTCAACTATGCATCCCACAAGAGCTTTCCAAAGCTGTCTAAACTTGTTTCCGTTTCTGCTTTATAGGCCTTTCCACGATCATAGAGAAGTTGTGGAAAAATCATGTTAAACTGAATGACCAGTCATGTTAGTCGAAAACCAGCCCTACTTTAAAAACCATTTTGTGACGGGCTAGGGTTTCTCGGAGAGGAAAGGGCACAAATGAAAGTTACACGTAAAAACACAAACACCTTTAATCGCCTGGGGCGCACACTACACTCTGTAAGCTTCCACAAGAGAAGAGAGAACTGACGCGCACCCTGTTGAAGAGAGAACTGACGCGCACCCTGTTGGCTGCGCGCACAAACAAAATAAAATGAAGAGCAAAGTCTGTTATCGGTCTGGTCTCGTTACAATTTTAAATTGAATTGTGTTGGTAGAATTCATGTTAGTTAGGGATTGGGTGTAGTTTCAATATCATGCATCTATTTTTGTTCTTTTTTTCTAATATTTATTACTGCTACAAATAAATTGTTTTTAAATGTTATTCTATTTTTATTATAGGTAATGGAGCCATATTACCCTTTCAAGAATTCGACTCTTGAAGATTTCACTATTGGTTCTGAGAATTGCAATAATGAAGTGGGATATTGTAATGGACCTCTAAAAGCTGGAACTACATACAGGGTCAAAATAAGAGCTTTTACAGCACCAGACAAATTTACAGACACTGCTTTCAGCTTTCCCATTCAGACAGGTAAATATAGTTTCACATTTATGTATTTTTTATTTCATATATACTTCATCACCACGAAAATTTTCTCCACATAAGAGACTATAGATTTCAGCAGTCATGTTATTTTGATTAAATATTGAATCAATTGATAATGAAATAAATAACATTAAATCAAGGACATACCCAGAGGGGGGGTTCAAAACCCCCCTCCTGGTGTACAGACATTTGTGGAATCTGTAATAACCATGTTACAAACTTGCTATGCTGCCACATGCTGCATTGAGTTATGAGAACTTTAAAAGCTGTAAAAGTTTATATTATTTGAATAGGACTTTTATTTAATCAATAGCTGGAAATTGGTTTTTGGCCTCGGATCTCCCTTTCCCTCCCCCTTCCCTCCCTTCCCCCTGAAATAAATTTCTGGGTATGTGTATGCATTAAATTAACAAGTTAATTGAGCGAATTTTGGAGTAGAAAATTTCCAGCAGAAAACATTTTCTAATTCCACTATAATTATACTTTTTATAGATTTTTTAAATTAAAATGTTTTATGGCCATCTTAATATCCTTTATTAGAAAGAGTTTCTGGATTTTGTCTGGCTTTCTATAAAATAACTTTTAAATACTGGTTTTGGATATACATTTTTGATATGTTTTTCAACTGTAATATTTTGGTACTTATAATTTGATCAATTAAATATTATGAATTTTCATTAGCTTTTGTCATAGTGGAAAGATTAAATCTATAGACACAAAATTTGAAAGAATTATCAAAATTATAAACCACTTATAAATCAGTTCAATCCAGAATCTTTTTTTAATAAATTTAATTTTATTATTGGAAAATTTTAAAAGTATAACTTGTACACTTTTTTATTGAGTTAGTTGGTCTCACGAAATAATAATTTTCAATTGAATTTTCACTCTTTTCAACAGATCCAGATAACACCAAAATTATATTTGGAGTAACTATACCAGTAATCTTAATTATCATAATGGTAATTGTGGTGATAATGATTAGAAGGAAAAGAAAAGCCAATCGCAGAGGAAGGGGAATGGGACCAGCAATCACAAGAAAAGCTGCAGAGGCTCATAGGGGAAGCGGCAATGATAATCTTTCTTTGCCTGATAGTGTCATGGAGACCAGGTATGAATATATCTCTTGTATTATCAATAATAGTCAAATTCTTGTTTTCATAAAATCAACCCTTTGAAAACTGCTATTAATTAATTCCAAAACCAGGAAAAAAAAACATTTTCTCTTCCAAATTTAGCTTTCAATGACAAATTTTATGAGATTACTTTATTCTTTTTAATCTCATTGTTCATTTTTTGTATTATGAGCATTTTATTACAAAATTAATCATGATAAAATGTCTTGAAAGTCTTGTTAGCACTTTGGTGAGCGAGCATTTAAATCCAACCCACCCCACCAAGGACCGGCCATTTAAAGAGCTACCTCACAATATATAAAATCATAACTTTTTTAATGTTCAATATTTTTAAATAAAATTTGAAATTTTTTACTCACCAAAGGTGCTAGTACTTTTACATGGTATGGGAGTTACTCAAATATATCTCTTTGTGTAGTGGAACCTTGCAGAAAGAACAAATATATTCTGTCTCCTTCTTAATTTTCTTTGATGCACACACTACATATTTCTTATGTCCTACTCCCACAATCTTCTGCAACCTATGCAGTTTCATATCACTGGAGAACCTATCTGGGTTATCCTTCCATGAGGCTCTCTGTGTTGGCTTTTCTTTGTTGCTTGCTACGTGATTCTCACTCAATGAATCATTTCTTTCTGGTCATTCAGTATCCCAATCTTTCGCAACTTCAAGAAGAAAGTTCTTAAATTTTAGGTCGGCAGATTTGTTTAGTGTTTCGTAAACTCTAAATGCATTAAACTGTGCACAGTTTTTAAGCCACAAAACAACTTGCTTTGGCCATTTAATCGTCTTCCGCAATATGGAGTAATATGACAGGTATTGGTCAGGTCAACCCCTTTCATATATTTATTGTATTTTAAAATACAGAATGGTTTTTTCTTTCTTTCCCATGGATCTGTTTTCATTTGTCTCACTCATTTTAACAATATGTATGCTCGTTATCATCTTCACTTCTCTTTTATCTTTCCATACGAGAAGTAACACTTTGCCTTTACGGCGATGCATATATTCTCCATTCTTCAACCTCTTTGATTCTGCTTTTAATTCTACAGGAAGGCCTCTATTAGCCATTATTGTTCCACAAACTCTTATTTTTCTAATTAGAAGATTTTCTGGGACACTGTTATAATAATTATCCTGATAGATATGATACCAGAGATTTAAAAATGGTTGTAACACTGAAAAAATTGTTTCTTCCAACTTTTTACCTTCTGCAGTATAAATTTCTAAATTTGAGATGTAGCCTCCCTCACATAGCATTCTAACAAGTATTCCATATTTTACTAATTTTCCAGAATTATACGTTTTAAATTTGAGCTTCCCTCTCCAAGGTACGGTAGCTTTGTCAAGAGATAACTCTTGCTGAGGTTTATAAATATTTTGAAATTTGTTCACAAAATTTAATAGTACAGGCCCTATTTTAAAGAGTCTGTCTGTGGTGTCCACCATTAAAGCATTGTTGTTAAAATGCCACACTCTCCAAATCTGCTCAAATCTATTCCTGCTCATTATTTTTGCAAAAATCGGAATTTCAAGAAAGGGATCTGTACTCCAATACTCTCTAATTGTGTCTTTTTTCATTTTACCCATTAGAATGATTATCGCCAAAAGCTTTTTCATTTCTCGAATGGTAATATCCACCTACTTCCCTGTTTTGGGTGAAGGTTTGTATTTTGCTGCCTTTTGCCTTTGATACAAGTTTGATTCGGCACACATTCACTCAAAATGTTTATCACCAAAATACAGTTCCACTACTTCTGGAATATTTGCACAATTACGAGGCACATGTTTTACACCTGAAGAGCTTTCAAACTTCTTTAAAACTACTGGCACATCTCTCTTTCGCCATAAACTTGTAGTACTCTCATTCGATAAATCGCCATCACTGCCCCCTTCCTCAGATTCACTATCACTATACTCAGTGTGTAGAGTTTTCCTTGTCTTCACTTTAGCAGAAAATCCTAAATGAACTTCACTATCAACATCCACACATTATTCTTCGCAGTCACTCAGTATGTCTGATAAAACATCTGCATACAAATCTTCTAAAATTTTCTCTGCTGACGGTGCAGTCTTGCCACTTCCGGCCATGCTGATCACAACCTGAAAAATAATAAGTATAAAAAAATTAGAAATAAGTAAATGATTGGCATGATCATTAGTATGCACTGTTTTTGCAGAACACATTTGTAAAAGACCCACTTACTTTTTTAACTATTTATATTATAATTAGTAGAACACATTTAATGGATTTTTTTGGAAGTAAAAATATATAAAAGTAATCCCTCCATATTTGCAGGGGTTATGTTTCTGGAAAATAGCATGAACATCAAATCAACAAATATAGATACTTAAAGCTGATGGTAAAAATGGGGTTAGAGGAATGATCTTTTTTTAGCTCTTCTATCCTTTCACTTTCTTTGCATTTTGGTGTCTTAGTTTAATCATAGTGTTGTACATTAGTGCAAAAACATTGTAGAAACTACAGTGAATTACAGGCATATGAACAGAGTGGAAAGCAAAGATTTAGGTTATAGCATCATGTGAACATCTTGCTTAACGTTCCTTCCAGTCATTCTCCCCATGCATCACTGTGTCGCTACTTTTGTAAAATTTATGTAATTGCTCTATTGTCAAGAGGAAATCATGCTGCATTTCATGAGCTCTAGCAAATGAACAGAATGCCTTGAGGTTGTTGGGCACGAATAAGGGAAGTTTATCTTTCACACACATTGAAAATTGCTAAAATAATTTCTGCGTGAATATGTGAAACTGTGAACATAAAATGTGTAAAAATGATGGGAATACTGCATATTTGTCATAGAATTTTTGTGAAGAATAGGTTATTTGTGCCAAATCAAAAAGATACATTTTTTCTTATCATTTTGAAACACTTATGATTTCGACTCCAACAATATTGTACATTCAGAAAGGATAAAATAAATTCCCAAATAAATTTACCCATGAAACCTACGGCTGATGTTACATATTTTCTAGCCGTCCAATCAAGCTGAAGGATTTTGCTGAACATTATAGAATCATGTCAGCAGATTCAGATTTCCGTTTCTCAGAAGAGTTTGAAGAGTTGAAACATGTGGGTAGAGAGCAAGCCTGTACTGCAGCTGACCTCCCAGTCAACAGACCGAAAAATAGGTTCACCAACATCCTGCCGTATGACCACTCTCGTTTCAAACTGCAGCCTGTTGATGATGAAGAAGGCTCAGATTATATCAACGCCAACTATGTTCCAGTAAGTTGATGCTATCAATTTGTTGGAAGCAGCAAATTATTTCCTATGTATTTCATGATTACGATTCGTTAATATTAAACTGATTAGGTGTACCTTATATTCAGTAGATTTTAAAGGAAAAACACCTAAGTATAGATTCATTATAACAATATGTTTTAATATCCAAAGATATGAGAAATGCCAGACATTCTTATGCACATTCTTCCAAATTGTAGCCTATGTCATGAAATGTCTTCCTGCTTAATGTATTTGAGTATTAGAGTTTGATAGCTTGGGATAAAAAAATCTTAATTTATATTTGGAAAAGATTATTTCATAGTTTGTCTTTTCTAACAAAATTTAATTTAATCAAAGAAAAAACTTGAAACTATGATTACACTGCCATCTGTACTGATAATAATTTTCTCATCATAGGGTTTCAACTCTCCTCGTGAGTTTGTGGTTACCCAGGGGCCTCTTCATTCAACACGTGATGACTTCTGGAGGGCATGCTGGGAGTCTAACTCAAGAGCAGTTGTCATGTTGACACGCTGTATTGAAAAAGGCCGGGAGAAATGTGACCGATACTGGCCCTATGACACACAACCTGTCTTCTATGGAGACATTCAATTAACACTTTTAAATGAGTCATTATATCCTGATTGGAATATTTCTGAATTTAGGATGTGCAGAGTAAGTAAAATACTCAACCGTAAATTTTACATGATTAGCCCTTTCCGCTCAAGTGAGACTCAACATTGTTTATACTTTCATGAGGAACTATTTTTATGCCTATTATATTAATATTTGAACTGGAATAATACCTATCTCCATTTTTTTACTGAAAATATTTATTTCCTTTGAGTCTCAAAGGGTTTCTGTCATCATTAGCTGCTATTCCTCCAAATTTAAAAAATATGAATACAGAAAAAATTGAGAGTGAAAATGGTTAGCATATAAGTTGGTCACGAATTAGATAAATAATTGTTCATGCAAATTAAATGGATATGTAGTAATGAATTTTAAATGCAGTGAATTAGATATTGAGAGAATTATATAATTATTGTTTTGCATGATTTTTCAGGGAGACCAATCTAGAATCATACGCCACTTCCACTTTACAACTTGGCCAGATTTTGGGGTGCCTGACCCACCCCAAACACTGGTTCGATTTGTCAGAGCATTCCGAGAAAGGGTACCTCCTGACCAAAGGCCAATTGTGGTGCATTGCAGGTAACTCTTGATTGCAACTCCTATTTAGCAAGTATTCAGTAAATATAACCTATCATATATATTAGGATGCACTGATGGTGTAGTGGTTAGCGTGTTGGCTTTTTATTGCAAAGTTTGGGGGTTCAAACCGCTCGAATGGAGGTTTTATTAAAAAAAACTATCATCAGTGCCTGGCAGTAGGCAGCAGTACTGTCAGTATGGTATAGAGCCGAAAACAAATGATGTTGGTTGGGTCTATATCCAATACAGCTGTAGGCGTGATCAGGACGATTTGAATGGCTACAGTACTGCGATGTGGAAAGCAAGAGGGAAACTACCACATTACAATCCCTAGTAAAGATTATATGGTTGGACAATATGAGTTCTCTCGAGGTAAAACAATCCGGAGGTAAAATAGTCCCCCAATCGGGTCTCCGGGCGGGGACTGCCTTGAGGAAAACATTTGTCGAAAGTAAATTACGAATAGGGACTTGGAACGTAAGAACTATGAGAAAGGCAGGAAAGCTAGAGAACCTGAAAGAAGAAATGAGAAGAAATAGAGTTGACATTATAGGGCTAAGCGAAACTAGATGGGAAGGAGAAGGACAGTTCGACTCGGAAGAATTCACGGTAGTTTATTCTGGAGGAAATAGTGGGGAAAGGGGAGTAGCTCTGGTACTTAGGAAAGATATGATGAAAAGCGTGACAAAGATAATAGCAACGAACGATAGACTGATGGCAATAAAGCTAAAAGCAGTCCCAGTGGACATGCTGATAATCCAGGTATATATGCCAACGTCAGCTCATGACGATGAAGAAATAGATGAGATCTATGAGCAAATTAATGAAATTTACGAAGAAGACGGAAGAGGAAAGGTAAACTGCATAATAATGGGAGATTGGAACAGCATAGTCGGAGAAGGACAGGAAGAAAATGTTGTCGGGCAATACGGACTTGGGAAGAGAAATCGAGGAGGGGAGAAACTCGTAGAATTCTGCATCAATAATGACCTTGTAGTGACTAATACATGGTTCAAAAACCATAAACGAAGGTTATACACATGGAAAAGCCCAGGAGATAGAATGAGATGCCAAATAGATTACACCCTTGTAAAACAAAGATTCAAGAACAGCATAAAGAACGCCAAGGCATTGCAAGGAGCAGACATTGATTCAGATCACAGCCTTCTAATACTTGACATGAGTACAAAGCTCAAACAAATAAGAAAAACGAGAAGAGAAAGACAGACCTGGGACCTAGAAAAACTGAAAGAAAGGCAGGATGTAGTCAGCATGAAGTTGGAAGATAACCTAAGAAAGTTGGAAAACAAACCGAAGACCGTTGATATAGAATGGGATGAAATTAAAACCAGTATCAAGGATACCTTGGATAAAGAGATTGGAAAACAAGAGAAGAAAATCAGAAAACCATGAATCACGAAGGAAATGCTTGAGAAAATGGATGAGAGACCAAAATGGAAAAATGTTAACAGTGAAGAAGGCAGAGCCAACTGTAGGCGTATAAACAATGAGTTGAGAAGGGTAACAGATAAAGCTAGAGAAAATTGGATAAAAGGAAGATGTGATGAAATAGAACAAATGGAGAAGTTAGGACGGCACGATATGATGTACACTAGAGCACTCGAGTTAGAAGATAATAAATCTAATGGAATTCATGATATGGGAATTATGAATACGAATGGGAAGATAGTCTCAGAAACAAAGGATGTAGCACAGGTATGGGAAGAATATATTAAGGAATTATACAGCAAACAGGCAGGAGCGGCAAAAATAGAACTGGAAGATGAGGAAAACATTGAAGAAGACAACTTAGGACCAAGTATTATGGAGAGCGAAGTAGAAAAAGCGATAGTGGAACTAAAGAAGGGGAAAGCCACAGGCAACGATGAAATACCGGCTGAGATACTTAAAGTCATAGGATCAGAAGGACTAAAAGCAATCACGAAATTAATTAATAAGGTTTACGACACGGGAGAGTGGCCTCTGGATTTCCTAGAAGTAACAATGATCCCTCTAAAGAAGAAGCCAAAGGCAATGCAGTGTAAAGATTACAGAACGATAAGCCTTCTGTCACACACATCGAAGATCATCACGAGGATTCTTAATAAAAGGCTAGAGAAAAAGGCAGAAGAAATAATAGGGAAAAATCAATTCGGTTTCAGAAAAGGACGAGGAACTAGAGATGCTAGGAGTAGTTAGCATCATATCAGAAAGGGCAATAGAGTACAGTCAAGATATCTGCGCATGTTTCATAGACTGGCAGAAGGCCTTTGATAAAGTAAATTGGGTAAAGTTGATGAAGATATTAAAGGATATAGGTGTAGACTGGAAAGACAGGAGACTGATTAGGAATCTATATGTGAATCAAGTTGTAAAGGTCAAGTTTGAGAATGTGGACACCTGCGGAATAAATATCGGTAGAGGAGTAAGACAAGGCTGCTGCCTATCGTCAACCCTATTCAATATATATGGAGAAAGTCTAATGCAAGAAGCTTTAGAAGGCACAGGAGATTTCAAAATTGGAGGAAGGATTATAAGAACAGTAAAATACACAGATGATGAAGTACTTCTAGCAAGAAAGGAAGAGGAGCTACAAAAAATGATAAATAGACTAGTGATAACAGGAAGAAAATACGGTATGGAAATAAATACAGAAAAATCCAAGGTCATTCGAATATCGGGCAAAGAAGAGAATCTGAACAAATGTATTGTGGGAAAGCCTTTAGAACAAGTTTCAGAATATAAATACCTCGGAAGCATCATAACACGAGAAGCAAAATGTACGGATGAGATCAGAACTAGAATAGGAAAAGCAACTACTTACAAGAAATATAAGGGAAGATATCCGCAAGAAGTTGATAAAATGCTCCATATGGAGTATAGCATTGTATGGGGCAGAAACATGGACGCTAAGGAAAAATGACATCAAATACTTGGAAAGCTTTGAAATGTGGACTTGGAGGAGAATGTTGAAGATAAAATGGACAGATAGGATGAAAAACGATGAAGTGCTACGAAGAATAGGAGAGAAGCGAATGATTATACAGACTATCAGAAAGAGGAAGGCTAACTGGGTTGGACATTACCTGAGGAGAGAGAGTATGATTAAATACGTGTTAGAGGGAAAACTAGATGGGAAAAGGGAAAGAGGTAGGAAAAGGTTTCAGCTGATAGATGATTTGAAAGGGAAAGAGAGTTATCAAGATATGAAGAGGACAGCGGAAAATAGGAGTATATGGAGAACCATGTTTAACCAAGAATAATCACGGACCTGTCTATGGACAGACTACCTATGATGATGATATATTTGAGGAAACAATGATATGCATACACTTATCCTCAATGTCTTGCTTCTTTTCTTTATCTTTTCAGTGCTGGGGTAGGTCGATCAGGCACTTTCATAGCTCTCGACAGGTTGCTGCAGCAAGTGAAGCGTGGTGATCAAGTTGTGGACATCTTTGGCATGGTACATGCCATGAGGCGGGAGAGGGTGTGGATGGTGCAGACGGAGCAGCAGTATATCTGCATCCATCAGTGCCTTTTGGCTGTGCTTGAGGGCAAGGAGAATGACATTCCTCCTGCCCAGCAACTCATCCCAAGAGAAATGCATGACAATGAAGCCTTCGAAGGTAAGCTGCATTTTATGTGAATGTGATGTATGTATGATGCACAAAAGGTTTCTCAATTCTATGCGTATAGATTTACATTCTTGTGCATATTGTAATATGTAGTCTGTTTATATAAATGTTTGCCATTCACAAATTTTAATTATTTGTGACTGAAAATCTCCGTAGGTTAAGGATGGTAAACCTTTTATGAGCAAAAATTCTGCACATTCCATAAAAAATGTTAATACCTATTTGCCCAAGTTTTTTTATCATTTTAACTCAACATTTTATGGCTATGTTAATTTTAAACATCTACCGTCTACTTGAACCATAAGTTTGCCATCCCTCACCTAGCTAACTTATTCTTTGTCCAAAAAATATCTGTGAAAAGGATTAGAAATAGTTTCTGCCAAAGAAAAATGAATAAAATAAAACCTGGCAAAGCATGCTTGTCCTACATTGGCTAAAATGATATATTTGTAATATTTGCTGATTGATCTTACCCTTTTTAGTAGTTTTGTTCTTATTATACCTCTGAATTGACATGACTTATATTATTATGGAAAAAATAGCTCTGAATAAATGAATTGCAAATGTGAATACCTGTTGTAACTTTTGCACAGTATTTTTATTTAAAGTCATATTAAATTTCTAATTCTGGTAATATGTAGCCATTCCTCACAATAGATTTGAAAATACCAGTAATGATAAATTTCAAAACCACCTACTAATTAGTGTTACATTGATAGTGTATTTTAACACTAGTCTGTGAGGTTAAGTGGAGTTATTTTACGAGAAACTTCAAATAAGAGGATATATGCAAAAAAAATCTAAATAAATCTGTGAATGAAATGGAATCATTTTTCTCATTCAGATGCTAAGTTTTGTTTTTTAATTTATAACATGTTAGTTCCAGTTGATAAAAATAAAAGTTTCCTGATGGCTCAAAAACTATCTGTCTCAACAAGCATGTTTATTTGGATACTACTATTTCACTTAGTTTAAATGAATATTTTTACATGATGATCATGCTGAAAATAAAAATAAGCATGTGATATCACTCCAGTATGAAGTTAGAACTATTTGTTGAAAAATATTTTAATGTAAATATTTAAAATTTTGGCAAAGCTTAACATAAACAGACTATATTAATAAGTCTTTGCTTCTGGGAAAGGCAGTTTCTTGTTGGTGTTGGTTATACAAACATTGTAAGCATTAGCTTTTGGTACTTTGAATTAAAATTGCATCAATATTACATGCATAAAAATTTAATTATAAGAGCATGTTTATTCATAATTAATTCAGGGAATAATGTTTATTCAGTGGTAAATTTGCGCAAGCTTAAAATGGGAAAGTGTTTATTTTAAAAATCAAGCTTACCAATGAAACAAAACTAATGGTAGAAGCTTAATTCATTGCTGTATCATAAAGCAATGATAATATGAATAATATTAGTTTAGTTTTTATGAGCACAATAAACTTAAATTGGTGTGGGATACAATATATATATATATAAAGTAAATAACTCAATTAGTGTAGAGTGTTATCTAATTGTGCTTTCTCATTGGATTTATATTTGAAAATCATATTCTTTAATTAAAATCTTATTAGATATTCATTAACTCATAAAAGATATTTAAGTGTAAACTTTAATATATTCTCTGGTGGCTCACGGGCACTATTGCTGGTTGCCGTTGTGACCCACCTGTGTGGCACAACCATCTTTAGAATTGCGTTCCTTTCTAGCTCAGATGAAACACTGGATGTTTTCTATATTCGGCATACAGCTACAGGGAAGACGATTTAAGACTTGCTGCACCAGTGGAACAGAGACATTCTAATTTAAAAGTAAGGGATGGTTGAATATTGACAGGATACAATATGCCAATTGAATTAGAATTATTTGAATTTATAGAAATGAAAGAAATGTCATGTATTAAAATGTGTTCCCATACTGTAAAAATATGATGGATTGTGTCCTGCCCTTGTTTGAGTTTTCAATTTGCATTTTAAAATAGGTAGGAGTTGAGATTTTTATGATCGTACACCTTGAAGAGCAGTTTCATTTTTGTTGAAAATAAATTGTGAATACACATCATATTTCCAGAAAACATGTTTAGAATAGAGAAAAATGCTGATTTTTTTAAGTCTCGTACAATGCAACTTTACAATTGGCATGAAAAATGGCAGCATCATCACCCACTTTAGCTTTCAGCGGACTTCAGCTAACATTTTAAAAACATCCAAGAAATGAAGGTGAATTCAAGTTTTTTTTAAGGAGTTATTATTATTCAAAGATAATAGCAATTAAAAAGTTAATCTATTTGTTCCAGAATAAAAAAAAACTAAATCGGTTGTACTTATAGTGTTAATATATTTTGGTATTTCAAAGGAATACGTTTTATTCTATTTTGTTTATTAATTATTGTCAATTTTTGTTGAAAATTAGTTAATGTGTTAACTCATAGCATATTAACAAAAGTTTTGAAGAATATTCACCTGCGTTAGTATCTAAAAACTGTAGTCTCTGGATTTTCTCACAGTATCACTGTGGTCTCTGCACTAGTTGATACAAAAATTTAAATAGTTAATATTAGAAGCCAATACTATGGAACAAGAAAAATCTGCTAAATTTTCAATTTTGGGGAGTTTTTTACAAACATATTTGGTTTTAGCATTACATACTCATCGCAAGTTGTCCATTACAATTTTTACAAGGTGTGGAGACCTATTTTGTCTCTTACTGTCGCAGTGCAAATGGGTAAGAGAGGACAACATCCACACTGTTGGTAATGATAAAACATATAGTTTGGATTGCCATTGATATTTACCACTCCCCTCCCACTCATCCCAGCTCTGCTCCAACCATCTGCCAGTTGCCCTTTGGACGATGACATGACCCATGGGTGGGATGCCAAAAATGTACAACAGGAAATGCACAGTGGGTTTGAAGTATCATAAAAATGTCTCAAGACAAAAAATAGTCTTATACCAAGAGCAGAAATGAAACTTTTCAGCCCAGCTGCAGGAAATGTCTTATGTCACAAATATGTTAATAACAACTGTGATAGGTAAATGAATTTTAATGGTAAAATAATGCTGTTTTGATGCATTTGAATAAGCATGTTTGTAAGTTTAAATTTCTGACTTTTATAATTTGTGGAAAATCTTGCAAAAAGCCACTTCCAATCATTATTCTCATTCCCTGTATTAAATTAACATTCACTTGAAGTTAAAAGAAACTAATTCATTAAAATGTTATGCTTGATAAATTGCTTGTTGATTTGTCTTTTTTTGAAACTGCGGTCATCCTTTTAAATCTCACAATGTATCATTTATAACCCAATTTACCAAGCATTACTCTATAAACTAAATTATGTTGTTATAAAGCTTTTTAAATTGAAACAACATCAGTGGACATTTAGAAGACTTTTGCTTCAGGGCTGTCAAAACTTTACCATATCTTTTCAGTTATTGGTTACAGCCTATCATTTGTTAGATCATAGAAGTTTTACATTCGCAACAAAGAAATAATGTCACAGATCATGACTAAACAGAAGGAATTTCGTAACAGGTTTACCAATTCTTCCATCTTCTCACATTAAATCAGGCTGATGGCACACACAACCTAGTAAATGATGAGTTTCTATATTTGTAAGGATTGTATGGCATCGAACATAGACAGGAAGTATTTCTTTGTTATGTATTCCACAGCAGACAAGGGAAAGGGGTTAAAAATTTGTACTTTTCAGAACAGAAAATTCAGTCAAGTAGAAAAAATTATAGACTAGATGATTGTGTTGCAAGGTAAATAGATGAGTTAGAGTTATATTATCAAATGAAATGGGTAATTCCTACAGACATAAAAGAGTTGGAAATACATTCAACATATCTCTTTTACCAAGCAAACTTCTTCAGTGGTAATTCAAAAAATGTTGAAAGAGTCAACACATTTAATATTTCCATCAACATTTTATGAACTCTTTAGTAGAGGGGAGCTGGAAAACTGAGACATGTAACGGGGATTTCCAATGTTTTTAGTACTGCAGAAGTTTCTTGAATCATTTGATTATCTTTAAAGTGTAATTTCTGCTTCATGAAGGTCTTGGTGTTTCATTACTAGTAAGTCCATTTCAATTTTCCTCATTGGCAATTAACAATCTGTAGGTAAGAACTCAAGCGTGGACACATCCATAGACTCTGCTCTTGGGGAGAAGGAGAGATGAAGGGATCTATTGTACCTCACCCGCTCTAGGTCATTAACGGGTAAACAATGGGTATTCCATTTGATTGCTGTGATTGGTACTTAATGTTTTGCCATTTACACTGCATGTCATATAACCAAATCATCGTATGCTTACTTTACATTAGACAGAAATCTAACAAATGCTTTTTTTTTTAACTGTATCAGAAACTTGCCCATGAGCATGAGCCGGAGAAATGCAGTTGTATTTTGTATGTGTAGACCACCTTATTATGTTGTGGCCAATCAAGTTAACAGTATGAAAAGAGGCCTTATTGAGAGATTTAGAATCCAGAAAGCAATGCTCCTTGTTTATTTCCCAAGTAATTCAAATTTGAATCTGCATGGACAGCATTGTTATCACCAATATAGCTAACTTGCTTTAAAATGGTTTTGCTTATAAATAGCTTTGTCTGCTTATTATTTTGTTCTAATTGCAGAAATATTACCAATAGTAAGCATGAATTACGCCATAAAATTATAGAAGTAGTTTTACAGTATTTTTAGTTTATCTCCAGTGTTTTAAATTTGCATGGGCCTTTTTTACTTAAATTCCTAAAAAAATTCTATTTCATTTTTGTACATTTTTAAAATGAGTTTTGGTTGTGATGAAGAATTATATAAAATAAAATCAAAGCTTTAAATGAAATTTTTATATGTTCTAAATATTTGAAAATAGAATATGAGTTAAGGTTTTGTTTGTCGAGTTTAAGTAATGGGAAAAACTTATACTCTTTTCTATATTTATTTTCAGATGATGAAGGAATAGCTGAATCTGGAATGTGAAAAATCTTTGATTCGTGGTGGACTATTTTAGCTAGTGTGTGATTCTCAGACATTTTATTTGGAGCAAATAAGACTTCTATTAGTTGTGGTGCAGTTTCACACATCCAGTGCCTCCTATTTTTATTTTTGACCATTCATTGTAATTGGCAAAGAAATGGGAAGGCTTGTCATCCGTCCAATATTTCAGTTTTAATTTTTTTATTAATGAGAGATTTTAAATGAAGTTAGTGATTTAATTAGGTATTTAGAATGTTGAGTGAAGTGAAGAATTCTTTCCTGGCATTTTAAAATACCCATGTAAAGTGTTTATAATATTTTTCTATTTTCAGAAAATGTGCCTTAAAAACTCCAACATTTTAATAAGCAAGTTGGTGTCTCCTAATGGTTAAGTATTTAGATAGTTTCATGTTAATGACTGTTTGCTATGCTACTGTAAGAATATCATATGGTGTATATTATACTGTGCTTAAATGAGAAAATTTTTGTATGAACATTACATTTTAATTCTGTTAAGCTCCGACCATAGTATTCCTTGATTTAGTACAAAATATTTTCTAATTGTTTGGTCGGCACAACTTCATCAGTAAATAGATGTTGATTCCAGTACAGCACTCCTAATTTATTCTGTGTTGGAGATTGTATGTATGTATGTATATAAGTTCCAATTTGTTTCTCATCTACCCATTAGAATTATATTCACTGTACTGTATGCAACTGCAATTCTGTATCTGGCTTCATTTTCATGTTGCTCTGCCTACTTTCAAACATCAAAACTCCTTGTTTTATCTCATTACCAGAAGACTGATCTTCTTGAAATACTGTGCATTTTGTATGGTTGATATTGACTAGGGTCTGCTTAAAGTCGGTAAAAGTGGTGGTATTGTACTTATGTTTGATATTGTACCTTATACTGATTCTTTGTAAAAAAAATATTCCTATTTTTTAACTCCGAAATATTTGTTCGATTAATCTTCCACGTTTTCAAGGATAAATTTTCTATCAGTGTATGTGTATATATAATGTCTTCCAGCTTATTTACCCAACATTAAATGACAGTTGTAGTGAGATTATTGCTGGGAAAATTGATTATGTATACTGTTTTTGCCAACTATCCATTACTTATAGTGTCATCATCTTTGTCATATTTTTTCGCATTTTTCATTGATTTGGGTGCAAGAATATTATTTTTATTCAATAGTATTCCTTAAAATTAATAGAAAACTACTCCTGAAATACATATCAAATACCTTTATTGGTATTGTAACACATAAATGAGAAATATGGCCCACTAATCTGTTTTACTGATAAAAAATAAAATATTCAATTTTCAGTACAATGCCCATCCTTCTTTTTCTACCTTGCTCATGATTATATGCTGGTAAGTCGAATCACAAGTACCTGTTTGTTATATAGATATAATAATAATTATTTGTATGTTCATAGTTTCTTAAAAATTATCAAATTATAGATCTCTCTGAATGTAGTTCCAGATTGGTTATCACATAGCTAATGGAATTTGCATTGAAATGATTCTGCATATGATATTAGGATTTCATACTTTCTGTGAATAACTATTTCAAGATATGCCTTCATATCTAGAAAAAATCATCTGTTGTGTTTCTAATGGATAACAGAACCTATAAGTTTGCAATATCGGAGGTAACTTTTATCATTTTTATCATAAAACATTCTTAGGAATGACTATGGATTAATGAAAAATTTGTTGCTGTTTTGCAATAAATTACAAATGCATTTTAACAAAAATTTCAAGATTTTTCTCTAGGACATATTGCAAATATAACACAGTTTATTTGATGTCATAAAACAGACAGAAATTTAATAGAACAAACAAGATTAAAGCATAAAACATAGAGGTAACAGACAAATTGTTTCAATATTGGTGGGACATGGGAATTTTGTATTGGCAGGGATAGAGGAAATGAGTTAATGTCGAATAAAAATAATAGAAGAATAATATGTAGTTATAAATAAAATAAAGATAAGTAGATGTGCAAACTGAGGTAGAATCAGAAAAAATATCCTGCTAAATATCTTGCCATTTTAATTATGAGGTTAGTACCATGATATTTGATAATATTAATATGTTTGGTAGTAATAACTTGAAATAATAGCTCGAAGTTATCCGAGTGTGAACTAAGAAGAAGCCAGTAATGCTAAATATGTATTTTGTATTAAAAATTTAACATCAGCTTCTGATGATGAGAGATTGGCTCTCAAAATACATATTTAGCATTACTGGCTTCTTCTAAGTCCTCACTTAGCATTACTGGTCTTGTCGTACAAGTTCTCACTTGTACGATTCGTAAGAGTATTCGAGAGGTCCTAAGTTTGCTGACAGAGATTGTAAGTGACTTATTGTAGAATCTGCTATAATTTGTATATAATAATGAGTAAATTGGAAGAGCTATGAGTATTTGCTGATGGTTCAGATTGAGGAAACACATTGTTGTGAAAGTAATGGAGTGTTGAAGAAGTAAGCATGTAGTATCATTCTGGAATGGATTTTCCTTCAATCTTTTATGGATTAGTTACCTAAATGTCTAAAAGCATTACATATATGGTTATTTATCTTTAGGTTAAAGACGAGCCTAACAAGAGTTATTCACTCTTTGAAGTTTATGAGATCATTCTTAACTTACATCCAAATAAATAGTGTTAAAATACTCCAACTTTGAAAAGATCTAATAAGTTAATGAGAAGGATTCTAGTTTTTTTGGAACATTTTTCAGAAGTTTAAGAGAGCACAACAATAGATGGCATTGGCAGCATGCACTTTTGGCATGAGTTAGCTATGAAAGATTGTCATTTATGGTAACTCGTAGATTTTTGACAGAATTGCAGAAAAGTTTGGGGGTGGAATTAATTGAGATGGAGCTTCCTCTTTCAAGTTGTGTCTCATGGTTGCCCAACAGCAGGCCATGATGAGACATGCTTCGGGCTACCATGAGACAAATAAACTTCGATTAAAACTGATATAAAAAAAGGCACTAACATGACAAAAAAACAAAGAAACTAATAAACAATATTCTTCAAGCCCATATATGTCCCATAAGAATTGCAAGTAAAAATTGATACGGTAATTACTGAATCTACAATAATTTATGTACAAAACTTTCATAGCGTGGCCTGCCTAGGTTCAATCAAGGTCGATTTTCACCGGTGCCAATTTTTGAGTTGTGCACCTCTGATCTAAAGCATTCCACCTGTTTGATCCTCACTCCATTTACAGTAAACCCTTGATATTCGTGGGGGATACATTCCTGAAAATCACTGCAAATATCAAAACTGCAAATTTTAAGACCAAAGCCTTATGAAAAAAGGAGGTTAGGTGGACCTTTCTTACAGAAATCAAGGCAAGCATTCATGATCAATAAGAATTAACTTGTAATTATGTGATAACCATGTTTGTTATAATAAAAATAAATATAAACTAATGTTTTATATAAATGATAAATAAACAAAATGCAAAAAAAAACATCTCACTGATGATGACGATATTGAGATATGGTGGGGGTGGGTATACAGAAGGATGTATTAGAGAGATGTAGGGTGCTCCTGAAGATCTTTCCGGGAAGGGGACTTAAGGAGTCTGCAGAGGAAGAAGGTGTAGCTGTGATGTTCTTAAAAATTCGCTATGGACGTTTGCTTTGTCTATCGTTGCAAATCCCTGTGGTTCTTGTAAGAGGTTGCAAGAGCCTCCAATCCTCTTCAATTGTAGACTACACTCCATCAAAGGATCCATTTCAAAAACCTTGCCAGCCAGAGCCTTAGACGTCCAAAATCTCCACCAGTGCCTTAAGCAACAGCTACTAAATTTCATTGAAATCAGTTTGGCCAATTCCTTCCAAATTCATTATTACCGAAAAGTTTAATTTTGCAATTGTGGCACCCCTGCTGAGTCGATCTGGTTAAAATATGCCCGACAACACAAAGATAATAATGCTTTTCAGCAATGACGAAAAGCACTAAAAATACCAACATTCTCTAAACATTTGCATGAATATGTAGACAAAATCATGAAGTAAACCTCTGCAGCATAACTATGTAGAGAAAAGTATCGCTTAAGCAATTTGTCAAAATGCAAAGGTTTTCTTTTTTTTAGAGGGTGACGAGTGAACCGGAGGAAGTAGAGTGAATGCTTGGTAGGGTGAAGTACGGTGGGGACTTCGTGGGCCCCGGGACCGCTACGGTAACCGTGAAGGCCTACCATGAACCTCGAAAACTTCGGCTCCAATTAAAGCCAAGGGGAATGTAATTGTATTGTAAGTATTTTAGCCAAAATTGTATTATTTTTATAAAATTAATAATTTTATTCTGTTAAAGTTTGGACAAGTGACCTTGATCACGCAGTAAGTTATATGATGTGAAATTTATTGACAATGAGTCATGTAATGTTGCCACCTGGCATGTAGCCAAATTGCAACTCATTTAGTAAATAAATAAATTTCATATGTACCTGAAATGTAACATAGGTTTGCAGAGTAACTACCCACGAAAAATCAAAACCGCAAATTCTAAATAGGTACACAAAGACACCTGCAAATATCGAGGATTTGCTGTATATTAATGTCCATAATCTCACCCTTTCCACCTATTTTCATTACTTGAGTCTTCTTTGGATTGATGTTCATTCAGCAACTTTTATTTAACTTCTTTAACATCTTATTCAGTTGTTTTTCACTTTGTGCCATGTCAACTGCAAATTTAATTCATTCTATTTTTATTCCACTTATACTCATCCCCCATTTTCCCTTATAAGAATTAGCACACTCATAATTTCTTTCAGGTGCACATTAAACAACATGGGGGACAAACAACATCCCTGCCTTACTCCTCTACCAAGTTTAGTTTTTTCCAATTCTTTGTCTGCTATTCTTACTGTAAAAATAAAGCGACTTATTTGGTAATTCCACAAATTTTTATTTATATTCAACCTAGGTTGCAATGCAATATCATCAGGTGAAGTAAACAGATAGCAATTCTTACCACAAGATTTTGCCCCATACATAAATTCCATATCAACCTTTTTTTCTATATGTTACACTAGTCTTTCAATATTTGAAACTGAAGAAATAGCTTGTTATGCTGTTTCTTATTTACATGGGTAATTAACTAACCTTGAATTCATTTCAATGTCATAGGCTTATGATATTGAGTTCGGCAACAATATCGGTAGCAATGGAAAGGAAAATTTTTTCATTAAAAAACTAGGTTATAATGTTTTGAAACCACTGGATTACTATCAATGGCTGAACTAGGCTGGGGCAGCATCCTGCGGCCTGGTCTGCTATCCACTTGTCTATAATTAGTAACTAGTGAAATAGCCTTGAGAATCATTACGCATATCATTTGCACGTATCCGGAGCAGAGAGTGCCCATACCATACTTTCAGATAGTCGGCAATGATATTTTTCAAGTTTTCACAGCCTGGATCATGGCACTGAAATGGACAGTATTGTTGCCGTTGGACCGGTAATGTGTACAGCATCTGCCATTGGCAATAGTCGCTGTTCGGCTGACGTGGGCATGTAAATACTCGTGTCGGCGAGAGCACATACTGCATGGGCCCTTATTTGCCTTTAATGATCTATTTAATTCAATCATATGTAGCAACGAAGCTACATTATTTCAAGGTTAAACAGTAATTTTAATTGATAGGGAGAGAGCTTTTATACCCAAGTGACTCGTGATGGTGGTTTGATTTTGATATGATTGCAACTTAAGTCACTAGAAAGTCATCGTCACCTGAACTTTCATTCCAAAATGATTCAATTTTGACATGATGTGATATTTAATTCGTGCCAGTTTGAAAGATGATTTGGTAGAAATGGGCTAGTTGCTAATCAAAGATCAACAGAATTTAGGTAAGCAACAATATTTGCAGAAATACATTAACAAGTGTTGCCAAAACATAATTCTTTCACTTTAATGCTCTCTGATTGTAAATTCAATCATAAAACATACATAAATATCAATCATTTGAACTTGTCACGTCGCATCGCCAGCACATTGCCATCAACTTAGTATGAAGGATTACATTTAAAAGCATGTGCCATCGGAAAACAACTAAAGTTGCCCTCACATCAAATGAAATCGTCACTAGTCACCTTGGTATAAAACCCCCCTTAGAGTACCAGCATCAATTACATTGACTGTCTAAATATCAGTTAATAATCCAAACAGAAAGAAATCAATACAAAAAGTTATACAGTCCAAAGTCTTCAAAATCAGTATGCCACCTTTTTGAACTTCACGGATAATTGGTTCCAGAAAACTGATGTGAAATGCAAATTTGCGAAGTGCAGATCCTAATAATTATAAAACAAACTTTTATTTCATAACTATACAAAATCTACAGCAATATGTTGTAGTTACAAATATTCAAAATTTTCTGAATATAAATACATACAATAAAAATTCAATCAATTGCACTACAGTCATGTTGACGTAGATTCCGACTTTGATGCAAAGGGATTAATTTTTGATATCCATGAAGATTTTTCCCTGGAAAAAACCAGAACATTATCATCAATTACATAGCGACTTGTAAAGCATTCTATCAAAATTCAGATACTACAATGCTCAGTCAATATACGAAAGTTTTCAGCACCCTAGTAGTCTAAGAAATATATCATTCACAAATGCGTTTCCTATTAATTCTTATTTAATATGGTAAATACTGAGATTTATGAGAAAAAATGAGCTGAAAATTTCTTAATCATCATTCAAATCAGCACAGCTATTGAGAAACATGAAAAACCAAATAACTAAGTTGTTCATCTACTTAATGACATGATTGTATCCTAAGGAAACTTCCAAGTTTAAACTCAATTTATTTTTCTTCAGCATGTTTGGGGATCATGCAGAAATAATTTTTATTGCTCTACTTATGTATTCTCTGCTAGAAAACAAGACCTGAGTCAAATAGAATACATAACAGGATTTACTAGGCAGCAAACAAGAAATGTACACACGTTGCTGAAGAAACAAATGCAAAATTAACATACTCAGTTTGTACAGCAGTAATTCCTTGCTCTTTTAGCTTCTGAATTAGTTCTGCTGCATACTGATATTTTAAGGGTTTAGGTTTGTTGTTCTCTATATCCTCTTTAATTAATTTTGCTAAAGCTTCTTTATATGTTAAGCCATACCATTCTGCTTCTTCTTCCTAAAGTATTTAAAAATAGAATATTTACGATATATGAGTATATTATAGATGGTTTCTCAAAGTAAGGGTCAAAGCCCAACAGTGAGCTGTGAAATATCCAAAACAAGCCACATACAGAAATTATTCCATGAATTTTTCTTGTACCAGACACATCAAAATGTTGTCAGAAATATAAATATTTAAAAATTGGATCAACTTGTTAAATAAAAGTGTCAATAATAAACAATAATTTTTAATGCAATAAATGGTAATTTCATGTTTAATATTTTACATGTTATTACTCTGTTGGGGGTTGTTTCTCCCATTTTCTGAGTTGCAGTGAAAAAAGCAGATAATTATTTTTTACTATGTAAAACTAAGAATATTCTGCAAATGGGCATCATTTCCAGCCCACTGATACATCATCAAACTCTGTTTGGAGAAACACCCTTAAAGGGGGCTCTAAGGTTTTTCACCCATATTTAGTAACTTATCTAAATAATATATTTTCAAACCTTTTGTAAGGTACTTAAGCAAGATATTTTCTCCCTTTTTATCGATTATTTTTAATCGTCAGATTATGGCAGCATACCATAGCAAAGCACTGTGGCTGGAAGCATATCCAGGATTTTATCAAGTAAGTATTAACCTATACTTAAATCTGGCTGAACAGCTATGCACAGATGCATAATTTCATCCAAGCAAGATATCCAGACACGTGAATACTTCCCATAACTGTAACCTTGGGTCAAAGAGAGGTAGGAGGAATGGAGAAGAATGAAGGAGCAATTGGGAAATGGGTACAGAAAGGACATTGATCAGAAAGCTAAAAGAAAAAAAAGCCATTAAAGACAGGGAAGGGGATAAAGAGAGAATGACTACAAGAACTGTTGTGGAATTTCCAGTAGGGTAAATCTAAGGAAAACAGTTGAGACTAAAGGAGAAACAGATGCTCATTTATGGATCAAAGGTAATTTGACCAAAGAAATCAGCAAATTTCAATGGACTCTGAAGGTTTAAACCTAGGATGTATATGTTGCGCGTTTTTGACTTGGTCACAAACAAAAAATTGCTTACCTTCAAATTTTTTTAATGATATTGGTTTGTGTTCTTGCATATGTCTGATGATTCAAAGACGGTCTTTTGACAATTTATATCATTATCTCTTACCTCTGCCTTAGGGGCGGGTCAGGGGTTAAAACTGATTTCATTTTTGTAATCTGCGACAAAAATTGATTTCACCCCCGAAATAGGTAAAATCAGCAACACACCCACTTGTCATTCACCTTGCACAAATCTAAGAACCCAGGGCAAGGGGTGTGCCAAGTTTCATTGACCTATGATCACCTTTTGATGTGTAAATTTAACAAAACTTTTACATATTATCTGTAGGACACTCTGAATATGCGAAGTCATGGAAGGCAACGTTTTATATGCATGCAAAGAACAACATTACATAATTCCATTTGAATTTTTATGTAAAATGCTATCAAGAATTCGACCGAAGCATATTACTCCAGAAATTAATATTAAATATAAATTTTCTTGCAAAATCCTGCCTTTTAAAATGACAACTTAAAATGACTCACTGGTAACATATACGTTTTATATTTGTTGAAAACTTCATTTCTTTTCTTTCCATCTTCATGGTAAAAATCTTTCTTCAACAGTGCTAACAGCATCTTTCTCTTTAATTTCAGAGCTAGGTCTGACTTAAGGTCACATGCAGGCGTCTGCAAGAGAATAAATGAAACAATATTAGTTTCAGATGAAGGTTTTTAAAGCATTCACAGTGGCAAGAGGTTTTTGCGTTTCATTCCTGAAGATGCACACTGCAACACAGAAAATGTCAGGCATCAATCACGTTCTCAACACAGCGAAATCTGAAAACCTCCATCTGCTGATTAGTTTTTTTCACTCAAAAATGCTGCTTTTGTGAACTACATAAAATTTTTATTGAATTTGAAGCGTCAATATATAGAGTTACCTTGAGTATATAGAAGTCAAATCCGTGGTTTTCATGTATTAGATTCAGAGTTCTGTCAGTGACTATAACACTTATATGCTTGTTAAGAATCTCACTGTAGACAACTGATCTTTTTATGATGGGCACCCAGTAATGTGGGATTCTGCGTTTCAATGGGTGCCTTTTTTGAAATCCTTTCACCACCCCTTCTCCACCCCACAAACCTTCGTTATGTTCCTTGGGATATACAACCGGTATTGGTCTATTTTGGATCATAGATCTGTAAAATTAATTACACTAGTATCAAAACAAGAAAAATTTTATGCATTTAGGGTAAACATATAATAGAGGTAAAGGAAACTAGTGAAGTTTAAGTTATATTGCGGTTGTATCAAAACACAATCCAGAAAAAAACAGAAAAGGTATTAAATAAGATAGGTAGTATGATATTAATAAAATAATTTTGAAATAAACAATGAAACAGCAAAATTACTTTATTCCTTTCTCTGTTTTGGATGTGAGACTTCAGGAAATACCGATGAAATTCTGGCATTCTGAAAACGATGAATATGGAAAAGCAACTCTTAAAGGAACCAATTAGGGTTAATAATAATAAAACTAATATTTTAGATGACGAAACGACGTTCACGCTTAAATATACCTCAAGAATTTTCTTAACTATTTTTCATGCGGTACCTTTGGTTCAAGGGATAACTTTGAATAGATGTTTTCATAAAATGTGCTTGCCAGCAGCAAATAGATGCAATGAGGGATACATACACCAAACAAGGCAATTTGGAAATTATACACATAAACCAGACAGCGATATTTATAATTTTCATTTACAATGTAAAAAACTACATATGCTAAACGCAAGGTTAAATATAGAAAGTGACCAAAAACAGTAAAATGATAAATGTAACCGTTGAATACAAAGACGATGCATAGCTGGACAGTTAATCACCAAAGAAAAGTTTTACCAATACTTCAACTTACACAACACCGGTTTCTGGATCTCTCTCCCATTTCCCTTCTTTGGGGATCCAATGAACAGGCGTTGGTTCCTTTACTTTCCATTCGTCCCAAAATTTCTTGTAAGCTGCCGGCAAACGTGCAGGTAGTTCTTCAGTATATTTCACAATATTTTTTGTGGCTCTCCAAGCGAGGACCTTAAAGTAGGTAAACGACTCAAGTAACGATGTAATCCTCACAAAATAATAAAGATTTAAATGTTTACTTACCTGAATTGCCTTGGACTCCATCTCTCCCTGTACGCAGCCATGCAGCGCTATGCGATTCTCGATTGTTCTACGGACGGAATAAATAGGCGGTTAAGTAGATCTCGTTCAAAATTAATTAGGACAATTTATTGGGTTTATGTGTTTTTTTGACTCCATATGTGATTGAAAGGCTTTATAAGATACATATCTTCATACTGTGGCACATATCAATGGGGTGTACGCCTAATTTACAGGTAAAAGTGGTGTATCATTATGTAAATATGAAGGTGTAAACCCAGCTCAAGATATCAATGCTTTCTATTGTAACGCTTTCTATATGGATATTGAAAATAATGCCTTTGTATCTAGATTTTTTCGAAGCAATTTAAACCTTAATTAGTCGCCTTGCGCCCCCTCGCTCACAATTAACTTTCGTAAGTGAATATTGTATTATGTAAATTCTGATTTTATAATTTCAGATTTAGCCTACCCGATAAAGGAGAATAATAGCGGTTTTTGCTGCCCCCAAAATTGTGCCACCCTAGGCTGCCGCCTAGTTTGCCTAGTGGTTAAACCGGCCCTGCCAACCAATTTTGTTTTGTTTACTGCGCAGTAGTAAATAAAAAATGACACTTGCCCCCTCATACCTTCCTCGGTGCCCGAGTGGAACATAGTCCAGTATTCGTGAGTATTCGTTTGACAGTTGACACGTACGAGTCTACATCGTCTGCTCCTCTTGAGTGCGTTCACACCCCATGCAACCAGTTGTGGTAGAATTTTCATCAGGTAGGTACATTATTTATTTACTTTTTTCTTACTATTTTACGGATTTATTTCTAACAAAAGCTCATTTTCTACATTTGTGTATTTACTCTTTCATTTAGAGGAAAAAAAAGAAATGTTTCTAACTACAATTGGTATACAAGTGTCCCACTTGCAAAATTCCTCCTTCAAGACTATCAGCTCACTTTAGTAGGTACATTGAGGAGGAACAAAAAAGAAATTCCTGCTAAGTTCTTGTCGAAATCAAATCTACCAAAGTCGGTTTTTTCCACGGACCTGATAATGGTTTATTACGTTCAAAAACCCAATAAGGTTGTTATTTTGCTATCATCCATGCATCACAATAACCAAATCGACCAAACCAAGAATAATAACCATATATGATTCAGCTAAGGAAGGAGTAGATACTAACGAACAAATGTGCGCAATTTATGATTTTGTAAGGCGAACAAAAAGACGGCTGTTATTTATCTTATAAACATTTCTAGGCGTTTTCCAAGAATGTAACCCCGCGGTTGGCGAGGGGCTACTGCAGCGATGGCAAATACGCGGCACGCGTAATCTTGTATTTTATGCAGGGCCAGATTCAGACAGTAAGCAAGTGAGGCAATCGCCTCAGGGCGCAGGGTCGATGGGGCGGCCTCATGCCGCGGTTATTGACATACTGATGCCGTTCCCTCTTGCCAAGTTTGGTCTTACAGCAGGAGCAGTAACTCTGCTAAAAGAGACATTTGCGAAAACGGGAGGGAAGTAAGGGAAAACCAAGACAATCACACAATGTACCCTTTGTGACTCTTGAACACAGTCCGTAAGGATATGGAAAAGAAAGAAAACAATAAACGGAGATCAAATATATGTAGTTAACATATCACACGACCTCGGCAAATTTTGTACATAGAATATTCACATAAATTCATGACCAAATGACATATTTGGACCGGTTCGACCGAGCAGGAGTGCCACAATTGCAAAATAAATCTTTTTGGTAATTATACTTTTGGAAGGAATTGACCAAACTGAATTGAACCAAATTTGGTGCATAGAGTTTCAACATAAATTCATGACCAAAATGACATATTACAACCCGATTAATTAAGTCGGGGTACCATAATTGCAAAGTTAAACGTTTCAAAAATTATGAATTTGGAAGGATTTGGAGGAACCGATTTCTACGAAATTTTGTATGAAGGAGTTGTGCAACATAAAAAAACAAAATTTAGATTTTTAGGATAGATATAAAAAGCAGGGCTGCCACAATAAAAGTAATACATTTTTTTACAAGTGTTTGTATTGAACTGGAAGCATCAATTTCAACCGAATTTTAATATTTATTATATACACATATATCATCATCATAGGTAGTCTGTCCGTAGACAGGTCCGTGATTATTCATGGTTAAACCTGGTTCTCCATATACTCCTATTTTCCGCTGTCCTCTTCATATCTTGATAACTCTCTTTCCCTTTCAAATCGTCTATCAGCTGAAACCTTTTCCTACCTCTTTCCCTTTTCCCATCTAGTTGTCCTTCTAACACATCTTTAATCATACACTCTCTCCTCAGGTAATATCCAACCCAGTCAGCCTTCCTCTTTCTGATAGTCTGTATAATCATTCGCTTCTCTCCTATTCTTCGTAGCACTTCATCGTTTTTCATCCTATCTGTCCAATTTATCTTCAACGTTCTCCTCCAAGTCCACATTTCAAAGCTTTCCAAGTATTTGACGTCCTTTTTCCTTAGCGTCCATTTTTCTGCCCCGTACAAAGCTATACTCCATACGGAGCATTTTATGAACTTCTTGCAGATATCTTACCTTATATTCCCCGTAAGTAGTTGTTTCTTTCTCCTGAAAGCCGCTTTTACTTTTCCTATTCTAGTCCTGATCTCATCCGTACATTTTACTTCTCTTGTTATGATGCTTCCAAGGTATTTATAGCCTGAAACTTGTTCTAAATGCTTTCCTTCAATAATACTTATGTTTAGATTCTCTTCTTTGCTCGATATTCGAATGACCTTGGATTTTTCTGTATTTATTTCCTTACCATATTTTCTACATGTTATTACTAGTCTCTTTATCATTTTCTGGAGTTCCTCTTCCTTTCTTGTTACAAGTACTTGATCATCCGCATATTTTACTGTTCTTATAATCCCTGCTCAAATTTTGAAACTTCCTGTGCCTTCTAACGCTGCTTGCATTAGACTTTCTCCATAAATATTGAATAGGGCCGGCGATAGGTAGCAGCCCCGTCATACTCCTCTACCGATATTTATTCCGCAGGTGTCCACATTATCAAACCTGACCTTTACAACTTGATTCACATATAGATTCCAAATCAGTCTCCTGTCTTTCCAGTCTACACCTATATCCTTTAATATCTTCATCAACTTTACCCAATTTACTCTATCAAAAGCCTTCTACCAGTCTATGAAACATGCGCAGATATCTTGACTGTACTCTATTGCCCTTTCTGATATGATGCTAACTACTCCTAGCATCTCTAGTTCCTCGTCCTTTTCTGAAACCGAATTGATTTTTCCCTATTATTTCTTCTGCCTTTTTCTCCAGCCTTTTATTAAGAATCCTCGTGATGATCTTCGATGTGTGTGACAGAAGGCTTATCGTTCTGTAATCTTTACACTGCATTGCCTTTGGCTTCTTCTTTAGAGGGATCATTGTTACTTCTAGGAAATCCCGAGGCCACTTTTGAGTGTCGTAAATATTATTAATTGATTTTGTGATCGCTTTTAGTCCTTCTGATCCCATGAATTTAAGTACCTCAGCCGGTATTCCATCGCTGCCTGTGGTTTTCCCTTTCTTTAGTTCCACTATCGCTTTTTCTACTTCGCTCTCCATAATACTTGGTCCTAAGTTGTCTTCTTCAATGTTTTCCGCATCTTCCAGTTCTATTTTTGCCGATCCTGCTTTCTTGCTGCATTCCTTAATTTATTCTTCCCATTCCTTTGTTTCTGAGACTATCTTCCCATCCGTATTCATAATTCCTTTACCACGAATTCCATTAGACTTCTTATCTTCTAATTCCAACCCAAATATGTATATATAATATCTATAGATCGGTGGCGTGACACAGGTCGCGCTTACATTGTTACAGACGAAAAGAAAAAAGAAACTTTTCTTTTACGGCAAAAACATATGGTAACATTTATATATAATCCATGCAGTAGTTACTCGTTGGAAGTTAAATAATCAGGTGTATTTTGGCATCCATTCACGCAGTTGTTACTGTTGGAAGTACAGTCTGTGTTAAAGATTTCGTGGCTCTAAAATTTTCGTAATGCGATTTGTGTATTTCACAGAAAATTGTTCTGGCCAATATCGAGGGTGAGCTCTCTCAAAGTTACATAAGAAATACTGAATCTTATTCAATGAGAGTTTAAGTTAGGTTTTTGCATGAAAATATTTGTTAGAAAGTCCTCTGTTGCTGACTGAAGTAACTTTCCAGATTCTTAACCAACTCTTGAATAGTATAGGTGAGTCTGGTTTTTACATAAGTTTTATATCGTTAGTAAATTTCTACGGCAGGAGTTAATAATGGGAATATTCCTTGATTCTACGAATTAAGTACGAGTAATAGTAAAATTGACATTTTAAAATTGTATTATTTTTCCATGTTGGATTTTATTCATTTCTCTAAGTTTTAGGTCATAATCATAACTCTTATTGTCTCATATCGTTATCATGAGAGAACTTCGATCGATCCGTTCCTACCGCAAGGGCTTTTACGAAGTTAGATAAAATTAAGGCAATTGAGAAAAATTCAAGATTTCAGTTCAATCAAGGTTATCAACATAGTAAATTAATTCTGTCTATATGCACATTACCATTAGTTTCCATGCAAACTACAATTAATTAAGAATAATCGAGGAGTGTCCTTTTAAACTTTATTGATAATGATAGAATTGTCTTACAAACGTGGAACATCTATTTTCTACAGAAACTTCAATCAAGGGTCTTGTTCATGTGACGTTAAATGTTTTTGATTCAAAATCTGATGTGTATAAAGTATTTGATGTCACTCGTTTTAACGTGATTTCGCCACTGAGATCTACATTATTGGATTTTAAGGTTGCACACAATTTACCCTTATTCCACTGTGAATTTTATATTAAATTATATCAAATTAAATCAATAATTTATATGCATACTTGTAACACTCACATTTATGGCTTCATTTTAAAGTAATTTAATGATTAATAAAATAAAATTCTTGATCATCAGAGACCCACGGAACATGAAGGGGAGGGGGCGGCGAAATGTCTGAAGCCGGCCCTGATTTTATGTATAAAATATGAAGTTTCTTAGAGAAAGATTCAACTTGTGGCACGCGAAAAAAATTCTGATTTCGGGATTTATAATTTTGAATCCCGGGATTGTGAAAGGTACGGGAAATGACGAGCACTAGTTGCCATCCATATCAGGATCGCGCGGGGCATCCGCAGTAGGACGGCGAAGAGCCAGAAGAAGAAAACTTGCCCAGACATCGATTTGCATCTATGTATTATTCAGCTGCAAAGCTTTGAAGGGAATTATGAAAACAAATATTTTTACTCATGCATATTTATCTATAATAATAAAAGATGCTGTCTGTGTCTGTGACAGTCATAACTCTTCAGAAAATAAACGTAGTAGCTTCAACATTTGGCAGCAGCTTCAGGTTGATCCTGAGAGTTGCAGTGCCAAAAATAATTCAAAGCGGCCCACGGGGGTCCGAGGGCCCCCATTGTTGGTCCAAATGTCTGTTCTTTTAAAAAGCAACCAATTGACCGATTTTGATGAATTCTCCACCAATATCAATGTTTTGATGAGACACATTTTCCAGCCTAAAATGGATTAAATCGGTCTACGGGGTCAAGGATCGTAATGTAAGGGCCGATCCAAATTTCACGATTTCGAGGGGTCCCCATGGAATGGTCGGTCCAAATTTAGGCGATGTCCGTCTGTCCGTACGCATATATCAGGAAAGAACTGGCTGAACCGATTTCAACCGGATCGACCAAGAAGGGGTGCCACAATTGCAAAATAAACTTTTCGGTAGTTAAGCTTTTGGAAGGAATTGGTCAAACCGATTTCAACCAAATTTTGTACATAGAATATTCACATAAATTCATGACCAAATGACATATTTGGACCGGTTCGACCGAGCAGGAGTGCCACAATTGCAAAATAAATCTTTTTGGTAATTATACTTTTGGAAGGAATTGACCAAACTGAATTGAACCAAATTTGGTGCATAGAGTTTCAACATAAATTCATGACCAAAATGACATATTACGACCCGATTAATTAAGTCGGGGTACCATAATTGCAAAGTTAAACGTTTCAAAAATTATGAATTTGGAAGGATTTGGAGGAACCGATTTCTACGAAATTTTGTATGAAGGAGTTGTGCAACATAAAAAAACAAAATTTAGATTTTTAGGATAGATATAAAAAGCAGGGCTGCCACAATAAAAGTAATACATTTTTTTACAAGTGTTTGTATTGAACTGGAAGCATCAATTTCAACCGAATTTTAATATTTATTATATACACATATATCATCATCATAGGTAGTCTGTCCGTAGACAGGTCCGTGATTATTCATGGTTAAACCTGGTTCTCCATATACTCCTATTTTCCGCTGTCCTCTTCATATCTTGATAACTCTCTTTCCCTTTCAAATCGTCTATCAGCTGAAACCTTTTCCTACCTCTTTCCCTTTTCCCATCTAGTTGTCCTTCTAACACATCTTTAATCATACACTCTCTCCTCAGGTAATATCCAACCCAGTCAGCCTTCCTCTTTCTGATAGTCTGTATAATCATTCGCTTCTCTCCTATTCTTCGTAGCACTTCATCGTTTTTCATCCTATCTGTCCAATTTATCTTCAACGTTCTCCTCCAAGTCCACATTTCAAAGCTTTCCAAGTATTTGACGTCCTTTTTCCTTAGCGTCCATTTTTCTGCCCCGTACAAAGCTATACTCCATACGGAGCATTTTATGAACTTCTTGCAGATATCTTACCTTATATTCCCCGTAAGTAGTTGTTTCTTTCTCCTGAAAGCCGCTTTTACTTTTCCTATTCTAGTCCTGATCTCATCCGTACATTTTACTTCTCTTGTTATGATGCTTCCAAGGTATTTATAGCCTGAAACTTGTTCTAAATGCTTTCCTTCAATAATACTTATGTTTAGATTCTCTTCTTTGCTCGATATTCGAATGACCTTGGATTTTTCTGTATTTATTTCCTTACCATATTTTCTACATGTTATTACTAGTCTCTTTATCATTTTCTGGAGTTCCTCTTCCTTTCTTGTTACAAGTACTTGATCATCCGCATATTTTACTGTTCTTATAATCCCTGCTCAAATTTTGAAACTTCCTGTGCCTTCTAACGCTGCTTGCATTAGACTTTCTCCATAAATATTGAATAGGGCCGGCGATAGGTAGCAGCCCCGTCATACTCCTCTACCGATATTTATTCCGCAGGTGTCCACATTATCAAACCTGACCTTTACAACTTGATTCACATATAGATTCCAAATCAGTCTCCTGTCTTTCCAGTCTACACCTATATCCTTTAATATCTTCATCAACTTTACCCAATTTACTCTATCAAAAGCCTTCTACCAGTCTATGAAACATGCGCAGATATCTTGACTGTACTCTATTGCCCTTTCTGATATGATGCTAACTACTCCTAGCATCTCTAGTTCCTCGTCCTTTTCTGAAACCGAATTGATTTTTCCCTATTATTTCTTCTGCCTTTTTCTCCAGCCTTTTATTAAGAATCCTCGTGATGATCTTCGATGTGTGTGACAGAAGGCTTATCGTTCTGTAATCTTTACACTGCATTGCCTTTGGCTTCTTCTTTAGAGGGATCATTGTTACTTCTAGGAAATCCCGAGGCCACTTTTGAGTGTCGTAAATATTATTAATTGATTTTGTGATCGCTTTTAGTCCTTCTGATCCCATGAATTTAAGTACCTCAGCCGGTATTCCATCGCTGCCTGTGGTTTTCCCTTTCTTTAGTTCCACTATCGCTTTTTCTACTTCGCTCTCCATAATACTTGGTCCTAAGTTGTCTTCTTCAATGTTTTCCGCATCTTCCAGTTCTATTTTTGCCGATCCTGCTTTCTTGCTGCATTCCTTAATTTATTCTTCCCATTCCTTTGTTTCTGAGACTATCTTCCCATCCGTATTCATAATTCCTTTACCACGAATTCCATTAGACTTCTTATCTTCTAATTCCAACCCAAATATGTATATATAATATCTATAGATCGGTGGCGTGACACAGGTCGCGCTTACATTGTTACAGACGAAAAGAAAAAAGAAACTTTTCTTTTACGGCAAAAACATATGGTAACATTTATATATAATCCATGCAGTAGTTACTCGTTGGAAGTTAAATAATCAGGTGTATTTTGGCATCCATTCACGCAGTTGTTACTGTTGGAAGTACAGTCTGTGTTAAAGATTTCGTGGCTCTAAAATTTTCGTAATGCGATTTGTGTATTTCACAGAAAATTGTTCTGGCCAATATCGAGGGTGAGCTCTCTCAAAGTTACATAAGAAATACTGAATCTTATTCAATGAGAGTTTAAGTTAGGTTTTTGCATGAAAATATTTGTTAGAAAGTCCTCTGTTGCTGACTGAAGTAACTTTCCAGATTCTTAACCAACTCTTGAATAGTATAGGTGAGTCTGGTTTTTACATAAGTTTTATATCGTTAGTAAATTTCTACGGCAGGAGTTAATAATGGGAATATTCCTTGATTCTACGAATTAAGTACGAGTAATAGTAAAATTGACATTTTAAAATTGTATTATTTTTCCATGTTGGATTTTATTCATTTCTCTAAGTTTTAGGTCATAATCATAACTCTTATTGTCTCATATCGTTATCATGAGAGAACTTCGATCGATCCGTTCCTACCGCAAGGGCTTTTACGAAGTTAGATAAAATTAAGGCAATTGAGAAAAATTCAAGATTTCAGTTCAATCAAGGTTATCAACATAGTAAATTAATTCTGTCTATATGCACATTACCATTAGTTTCCATGCAAACTACAATTAATTAAGAATAATCGAGGAGTGTCCTTTTAAACTTTATTGATAATGATAGAATTGTCTTACAAACGTGGAACATCTATTTTCTACAGAAACTTCAATCAAGGGTCTTGTTCATGTGACGTTAAATGTTTTTGATCCAAAATCTGATGTGTATAAAGTATTTGATGTCACTCGTTTTAACGTGATTTCGCCACTGAGATCTACATTATTGGATTTTAAGGTTGCACACAATTTACCCTTATTCCACTGTGAATTTTATATTAAATTATATCAAATTAAATCAATAATTTATATGCATACTTGTAACACTCACATTTATGGCTTCATTTTAAAGTAATTTAATGATTAATAAAATAAAATTCTTGATCATCAGAGACCCACGGAACATGAAGGGGAGGGGGCGGCGAAATGTCTGAAGCCGGCCCTGATTTTATGTATAAAATATGAAGTTTCTTAGAGAAAGATTCAACTTGTGGCACGCGAAAAAAATTCTGATTTCGGGATTTATAATTTTGAATCCCGGGATTGTGAAAGGTACGGGAAATGACGAGCACTAGTTGCCACCCATATCAGGATCGCGCGGGGCATCCGCAGTAGGACGGCGAAGAGCCAGAAGAAGAAAACTTGCCCAGACATCGATTTGCATCTATGTATTATTCAGCTGCAAAGCTTTGAAGGGAATTATGAAAACAAATATTTTTACTCATGCATATTTATCTATAATAATAAAAGATGCTGTCTGTGTCTGTGACAGTCATAACTCTTCAGAAAATAAACGTAGTAGCTTCAACATTTGGCAGCAGCTTCAGGTTGATCCTGAGAGTTGCAGTGCCAAAAATAATTCAAAGCGGCCCACGGGGGTCCGAGGGCCCCCATTGTTGGTCCAAATGTCTGTTCTTTTAAAAAGCAACCAATTGACCGATTTTGATGAATTCTCCACCAATATCAATGTTTTGATGAGACACATTTTCCAGCCTAAAATGGATTAAATCGGTCTACGGGGTCAAGGATCGTAATGTAAGGGCCGATCCAAATTTCACGATTTCGAGGGGTCCCCATGGAATGGTCGGTCCAAATTTAGGCGATGTCCGTCTGTCCGTACGCATATATCAGGAAAGAACTGGCTGAACCGATTTCAACCGGATCGACCAAGAAGGGGTGCCACAATTGCAAAATAAACTTTTCGGTAGTTAAGCTTTTGGAAGGAATTGGTCAAACCGATTTCAACCAAATTTTGTACATAGAATATTCACATAAATTCATGACCAAATGACATATTTGGACCGGTTCGACCGAGCAGGAGTGCCACAATTGCAAAATAAATCTTTTTGGTAATTATACTTTTGGAAGGAATTGACCAAACTGAATTGAACCAAATTTGGTGCATAGAGTTTCAACATAAATTCATGACCAAAATGACATATTACGACCCGATTAATTAAGTCGGGGTACCATAATTGCAAAGTTAAACGTTTCAAAAATTATGAATTTGGAAGGATTTGGAGGAACCGATTTCTACGAAATTTTGTATGAAGGAGTTGTGCAACATAAAAAAACAAAATTTAGATTTTTAGGATAGATATAAAAAGCAGGGCTGCCACAATAAAAGTAATACATTTTTTTACAAGTGTTTGTATTGAACTGGAAGCATCAATTTCAACCGAATTTTAATATTTATTATATACACATATATCATCATCATAGGTAGTCTGTCCGTAGACAGGTCCGTGATTATTCATGGTTAAACCTGGTTCTCCATATACTCCTATTTTCCGCTGTCCTCTTCATATCTTGATAACTCTCTTTCCCTTTCAAATCGTCTATCAGCTGAAACCTTTTCCTACCTCTTTCCCTTTTCCCATCTAGTTGTCCTTCTAACACATCTTTAATCATACACTCTCTCCTCAGGTAATATCCAACCCAGTCAGCCTTCCTCTTTCTGATAGTCTGTATAATCATTCGCTTCTCTCCTATTCTTCGTAGCACTTCATCGTTTTTCATCCTATCTGTCCAATTTATCTTCAACGTTCTCCTCCAAGTCCACATTTCAAAGCTTTCCAAGTATTTGACGTCCTTTTTCCTTAGCGTCCATTTTTCTGCCCCGTACAAAGCTATACTCCATACGGAGCATTTTATGAACTTCTTGCAGATATCTTACCTTATATTCCCCGTAAGTAGTTGTTTCTTTCTCCTGAAAGCCGCTTTTACTTTTCCTATTCTAGTCCTGATCTCATCCGTACATTTTACTTCTCTTGTTATGATGCTTCCAAGGTATTTATAGCCTGAAACTTGTTCTAAATGCTTTCCTTCAATAATACTTATGTTTAGATTCTCTTCTTTGCTCGATATTCGAATGACCTTGGATTTTTCTGTATTTATTTCCTTACCATATTTTCTACATGTTATTACTAGTCTCTTTATCATTTTCTGGAGTTCCTCTTCCTTTCTTGTTACAAGTACTTGATCATCCGCATATTTTACTGTTCTTATAATCCCTGCTCAAATTTTGAAACTTCCTGTGCCTTCTAACGCTGCTTGCATTAGACTTTCTCCATAAATATTGAATAGGGCCGGCGATAGGTAGCAGCCCCGTCATACTCCTCTACCGATATTTATTCCGCAGGTGTCCACATTATCAAACCTGACCTTTACAACTTGATTCACATATAGATTCCAAATCAGTCTCCTGTCTTTCCAGTCTACACCTATATCCTTTAATATCTTCATCAACTTTACCCAATTTACTCTATCAAAAGCCTTCTACCAGTCTACGAAACATGCGCAGATATCTTGCCTGTTCTCTATTGCCCTTTCTGATATGATTCTAACTACTCCTATAGCATCTCTAGTTCCTCGTCCTTTTCTGAAACCGAATTGATCTTCCCCTATTATTTCTTCTGGCTTTTTCTCCAGCCTTTTATGAAGAATCCTCGTGATGATCTTCGATGTGTGTGACAGAAGGCTTATCGTTCTGTAATCTTTACACTGCATTGCCTTTGGCTTCTTCTTTAGAGGGATCATTGTTACTTCTAGGAAATCCCGAGGCCACTTTTGAGTGTCGTAAATATTATTAATTAATTTTGTGATCGCTTTAAGTCCTTCTTATCCTATGACTTTTAGTATCTCAGCCGGTATTCCATCGCTGCCCGTGGCTTTCCCCTTCTTTAGTTCCACTATCGCTTTTTCTACTTCGCTCTCCATAATACTTGGTTCTAAGTTGTCTTCTTCAATGTTTTCCTCATCTTCCAGTTCAATTTTTGCCGTCCCTGCCTGTTTTCTGTATAATTCCTTAATGTATTCTTCCCATACTTGTGCTACATCCTTTGTTTCTGAGACTTCTTCCCATCTGTATTCATAATTCCCATACCATTAATTCCATTAGATTTCTTATCTTCTAACTCGAGTGCTCTAGTGTACATCATATCGTACCATCCTAACTTCTCCATATGTTCTATTTCAACACATTTTCCTTTTATCCAATTTTCTCCAGCTTTATCTATTACCCTTCTCAACTCATTGTTTATACGCCTACAGTTGGCTCTGCCTTCTTCACTGTTAACGTTTTTTCATTTTCGTCTCTCATTCATTTTCTCCAGCATTTCCTTCGTGATCCATGGTTTTCTGATTTTCTTCTCTTGTTTTCCAATCTCTTTATCCAAGGTATCCTTGATATTCGTTTTAATTTCATTCCATTCTATATCAACGGTCTACGGTTTGTTTTATAACTTTCTTAGGTTATCTTCCAACTTCATGCAGACTACATTCTGCCTTTCTTTCAGTTTTTCTAGGTCCCGGGCCTGTCTTTCTCTTCTTGTTTTTTTTATTTGTTTGAGCTTTGTACTCACGTCAAGTATTAGAAGGCTGTGATCTGAATCAATGTCCGCTCCTTGAAATGCCTTGGCGTTCTTTATGCTGTTCCTGAATCTTTGTTTTACAAGGGTGTAATCTATTTGGCATCTCATTCTATCTCCTGGGCTTTTCCATGTGTATAACCTTCGTTTATGGTTTTTGAACCATGTATTAGTCACTACAAGGTCATTATTGATGCAGAATTTTACGAGGAGGAGCGGGGAGAAACACATATATATATATAAAACCATAATAGCATATTTGGATGGGATCAACTAACAGGGGTGCCACAATTACAAATTAAACTCTTTCAGTAACTATGGACTTTGATGGAATTGGCACAATGGCTGTCAACTAAATTATATATATATATATGATTTTTACAAACTACCATAATGAAATCAAGATTTTTAAAGAGGAGCTTAAGAGCAGGGCTACCACAATTAAAGGAAAATAATATTTAATTTACACGTATTTTTAGAGAACTCTCCGCAAGGTTTTTAATCCATTATGGTATATATAATTTTCATATAAATAAGCAACCCAAATAGTAGTATATTTTACTGGGTCGACTAAACAGGGCTACCACAATATCAAGGTTAGAATTTTTCTGTAACTATGAATTTCGAAGGTATTGGCTGAACCTATTTCACTAAGAAATTTCTTTTGTAGGGCGGGTATAGAATGGCAAAACGAAATGAACATATTTAGAGCGGATCTAAAAAGCAGAACTACCACGATATAAGGAAAAATAATTTTCTGATTTCAAAGCAAATACATTAATTTTCGATTATACTATGGCGAATTTGACGAAAATTATTCTTTGAAGATATCTCAGCAACCAATTGACCTATTTTGATGAATCCTCCACCAATATCAATGTTGAACCAAGAAATATAGAGACTTAAAACTTGGTATACATATTAAAGAGACGTTGAGGATATGCACCTCGGTGTCAGAACTTTGATTTCTTGGACAGGAGGGTGGTATCAAATTTGAGTCTATCGTTAATTTGTTCATAACAATTAAAGGGGAATATTGGTCACTTACCATTAGAGTAACTTGAGTATGGATGAAAGTATTACCGAGAGATATGTGCATGAAAAATTCTAAACTCTGAACACAGGACAAAGCCCCCGCAATTGCGCTAGTATAAAATGATAACGTCTCATTATATTATATATATTGTACATTATAGATATATAGGTTAGATATTTACAAAACAGTATTTCGAGAATGCCAATAATATAAATATATTAATTGAGATAATATTTTAATATAGATTGATTATCTCCCTTAAGGGGGGTAATAACACCTAACCCCCCTTTGAATCCGCCGTTGGTAGATAGTATTGATAGCTGTCTAACCTTTATCAGACACGGAACATGCAGATGCAGCCTTTCGAAGTTCTTAAGTTTTTATGTGCAAAAATGGATGGGAAAAACGTGAATACTAGAACAATTAAAAATTTCCCCGTACACCTGCTAACACTATAATTCTACCCTTTTCTCGAAAACGGTAATGACCGATGCCGACCAAATTTGCGGTGCAGTAGCGATACAATGGTAGTGCCCGCTGTCAAGGTTATATATATTTTAGATTCTCTCCGACCTATCTCTATTGTATATTCGCTCTATTATATGTACGGATCGCGAAGCAGTATCTGTGGTCATTTTAGGGTCGCAACAAAGAAAGGTTAGGAACCTCTTGATTTATATAAACGATCTCAGCAGAATTGTAAGCAGTAGTTATAGATAATTCGCGGGCGACAAAGTGGTTTACAGAATAATTCATGACGAAGATGTTCAGATAGTCCAACGTGTTTTTGATTCCATTTCGACATGGTGCATTATTAGGGTATGGATTTTTCGGGTTTTACCCGATTTTTATCCCCGATTGTCTTTTTTAAATTTCGGGCAAACCCGAAAAAAACCCGAAATTATTAGTTTTCTTTAAACAATTTTTTCTCTAGATTTGATCACAGAATTTCTATTCTTGCGCTTGTATGCACCTAAGCACTTGAGTTCAGTCCGAGATGTTCGTGATCAGTCTGTTTATTCTCTTTGTAAACCATTTATTCGTAAGCTTACTTTGTAACACAGTCTGAATCTCCTTGATTTGCTCGCGCCACGAATAGTCAAGGATGCGCCTTAGCTAGTCTTTGTTAGACCTTTGACAGGATAAGGAAAAAAGAGCCCGAGTGTCTGTTAGTTGGAGACACTACGAAAGAAAAATTATTTCACTCATATCTGGTGTGTTTCCAAAAGAACTTGAACAGAAAGCAAGAGGTTTGTGCAGCCTGCGAGGAGTTCTTCTCCACCTGAAGGCATTTAACACAAGATATTACACTCTCAACCATACTTAGGGTATAGTAAAAAATTTTGTTGTTATTCTTGTTTAAAATTTTTATAACTTTTAAATTTTTAAACAAGATTTTTATTTAAAAATCATTTTGTCCGAATTATAAAATTATAAAACTCGAAAATTACCCGCGATTGAAATTTTTTTAAACCTCGAAAAATCTAACTTATTTATATCCGATTTTAGCCCGAATGAAAAGGAAAATAATAAAACCCGATATTTACCCTCCGAATGAAACTTTTTTTAAACCTGAAAATTCCATACCCTATGTATTATAGGTCTCTCCAACCTTAATTTTGCTGACGTATCCCTTAAGAGTATTTTGAACGGCAACGTACTACTTAACATATGTTAAAGTGATTATGAAATTAATAACGCTCTATTAAGATAGATAACTCATGTTTATAATGATAAAATATTTTTCTGAAATTTTATTGACATGCAACTAAATGTAGGAAAAAATACAGCAACTTCATTTTAACAGGACATTTTACATCAACTGAAGATTTGAAATGCCCTACTTGGGAAATCTTATGTCTTTGAGATGACCACAACGAGCATTTTTGCACTTCCTCACTCAGTGGCGTATCCAGGGGGGCAAACGTATACTTAGAATATCCTCTGGAAAAGGTATTGATGCCCCAAGATAACTGCGAACGTCGGAACGACTAAATAAAAATCATTAGTGTTTTACTTGGCGTCCTACAAGTTAATTTTCTTAAAAAGATGAGTTATGCGATCAGAGCTTACAAAGCTGAAGCAGTTACGTGAGAAAGGGACCCATGTGCACGGCACTCCGGCAGACGGAGAGGTAGGGTGGCCGGAGGAGTGCCTCTCTCGGGCTAAGTGATTGATTCTATTCGGGCTCTTTTCGGGCCTTAAATGTGACCTATGTTATTATTTACTGAATTTAAACGCCTTAGCTCTGCTTGTTGTTTCTCTCTTTATTAATACCTAGCTCGTCATCTTATTTTCCATAAAGGCTTAGGAAAGAAAGAAATGCGATGTGGGTTGGAGGGAAAGGCACTTAGTGCGGAAAAAATGCTTGACACTTCAGTATCTTCTCACGAAAGAAATTTGGTGCTGTGAGGATGAGCCGAGATAAACGAAGAATTTATTAAAACCACTCCATAAACACAGAATCCTAAGCGAAAGATTTGAATTCATTAAGCAACTGCTGCCCGGCTAGTAAACCAAAGCGCGCGTATGTGTATTTTTGGCTAATCAACCTCTTGGATTATTACAGAAAATAGAAGCGCAAAAACTAAACATCAAATACAGAGAACTTGGAAGAAAGCTGTAGGTCTCACATGTTCTGATGCTGCATGTACTCTCACTTCATATAACTTCCAGTCACTTTTTGTTAGTCATTCATTGCTAGTGGTCGAAGAAGGATATATATATATATATATATATATATATATATATATATATATATATATATATATATATCATTATATATAGACGTTCCTTACAGAAGAGGAGGATATAACATACTAGTAGTTGGTGCTTGCATACTGCAAGCATTTCATATCACCTTGTAAAAACATTCATTTTTCAGACAGACATTTCATCATTACAAATATTCTTTTAATTCTAAAGATTTCACCTTCGCAGCGATTTTCGTTTTTCCCACATGTAAAAATAATAGTTTAAAACAATCATCAAATGTTGTAACTTTAAAAATTTTACACTTTCTTCATTATGGGGTACTAATGCTACACATTTTAGCCAAATTTTAAAGTTGAAGCATTTCTAGAAGTAAAATAATATTTTTGTAATTGTTTAAATTTAAATAATTTTTAACGGCCGCCGCAACTCAGATATGGTAAAATTGAAATGTTTATTTGCACAAATTCACTACTCTGTAAATAATTTGAAAATTCTAGCTTCCTAGCTCATCCTATAGTACCTAAACAGCTATCTATTTGTTTAAACTTTAAGAATTTTTAACTGCCAAACAAATTAAAATATCAAAATTTGTATAATCCCTATTTCGTTTTATTAAGAATTCTACCTATTAAAAAAATTTCAACTCTTTAGCAGATTCGAAAATGCTTAAACCCTGAAAATTTGTTTAAACAATTGCGAATTTTTAGCGGCCACATTGTTGCACTTTTTCAAGATTTTCGCTTTTTCTAGTCGGTTTTGCACAAAATCCTACCTATGAAAAAAATTTCGAATCTCCAGCACATCTGGAAGTGCCTAAACATTAGTATCCTCCTGTTATATATCATTATATATCGACGACTCTTACAGAGGAGGATATAACATACGATATATAATGATAGTAGTTGGTGCTTGCATTCTGCAAGCATTACATCTCAACATTAAAAAACATTCATTTTTCAGACATACATTTCATCATTACAAATATTCTTTTAATTCTAAAAATTTCACCTCCGCAGCGATTTCCGTTTTTCCCACATGTAAAAATAATAGTTTAAAACCATCCCCAAATGTTGCAATTTTAAAATTGTACACTTTCTACATTATGGGGTACTAATGTTTAAAATTTTAGCCAAATTTTTAAGTTGTAGAACTTCTAGAAGTAAAATAATATTTTTCTAATTGTTTAAACTTAAATAATTTTTAACGGCCGGCTCGTTTAATATATGGTAAAATTGAAATGTTTATTTACGCAAATTTACTACTCTGTAAATAATATGAAAATTTCAGCTTCCTAGGTTATCCCGTAGTACCTAAACAGTTATCCATTTGTTTAAAGTTTAAGAATTTTTAACTGCCAAAAAAATTAAAATATCAAAATTTGTATAATCCCTATTTCGTTTTTTTAAGAATTCTACTTATAAAAAAATTTCCACTCCGTGGCACATTCGGAAATACATAAACCATGAAAATTTGTTTAAACAATTGCGAATTTATATCAGCCGCATTGTTGCACTTTTTCGAGATTTTCGCTTTTTCTAGTCGGTTTTGCACAAAATCCTACCTAAGAAAAAATTTCGAATCTCCAGCACATCTGGAAGTGCCTAAACATTAGTATCCTCCTGTTATATATCATTATATATCGACGACTCTTACAGAGGAGGAGGAGGAGGATATAGGACGATACTAATGTTTAGGCACTTACATATGTGCTGGAGAATCGAAATTTTTTTCTTAGGTAGGAGTTGTTTGTGCAAAACCGACTAGAAAAAACGAAAATCATAAAAAAGTGCAACAATGCGTCCGCTAAAAATTCGCAATTGTTTAAGCAAATTTTCAGGGTTTAGGCATTTCCGAATGTGCTACGGAGCTGAAATTTTTTTAATAAGTAGAATTCTTAAAAAAACGAAATAGGGATTATACAAATTTTGATATTTTAATTTGTTTTCAGTTAAAAATTCTTAAAGTTTAAACAAATAGATAACTGTTTAGGTACTACGGGATGAGCTAGGAAGCTGAAATTTTCAAATTATTTACAGAGTAGTGAATTTGCACAAATAAACATTTTAATTTTACCATATATGAATTTTGGTGGCCCTTAAAAATTATTTAAATTTAAACAATTTGAAAAATATTATTTTACTTCTAGAAGTGCTACAACTTTAAAATTTGGCTAAAATGTGTAGCATCAGTACCCCATAATGAAGAAAGTGTAAAATTTTTAAAATTGCAACATTTGGGGATTGTTTTAAACTATTATTTTTACATATGGGAAAAAACGAAAATCGCTGCGTAGGTGAAATATTTACAATTAAAAATATATGTGTTATGATGAAATATGAAAAATGAATGTTTTTTATGTTGAGATGAAATGCTTGCAGTATGCACGCACCAACTACTAGTCATTATATATCGACGACTCTTACAGAGGAGGATATAACAGGAGGATACTAATGTCCAGCCCAAACTACAAGAGCTAGAGAGCTCAAAGTTTCAGTTTTTGTAGATATGATGGAGAAACCTACAGATAAAATGAGACTTCTTACCTAAGTGACATGAGTTCGACTCCAGAAATTCCGAAAGTTGCGTTTTTCCCATAAGAAAAGCATTGCGCCATTTTTGTAAATTAATTATGGGCACTTACCGGTAAACTAGAAAAATGAAATTATCAGTGTTGCTAGATGGCCGCAATATCTATTAGGAATTATTGTTACTTTTGCTTACAGTGTCTTGGGTTCGACTCCAGAGACCCCGGAATATCTCCCATAAGTTAGCATGGGAAAACGTAATCTAGTGTGTAGACCAAGGGTTCCCAACCTTTTTTTGCTTGTGGACCCCCTGAGTCCTAACTTTACGTATGTGGACCCCCATCTACGCATATGTAATATTCCTAAATGAAATATTTATTTGTAAGTTAGTAATCAGCACCCAATCTGGGATGTTCAGTTCTAGTAGGTCCTTGAACGGAACTTGCATGTCTTCATAATTTCTTTTTTAAATGATCAATATACACAACACAATCATCATCTTTTAAATCACTGCTAACTGAAGCAAGGTTTGGAAACTGGTCAAACGCACGGCGTGAGATATTAAGACTGTACAATTTGAGTTTTCCTAGGAATGCATTAATGGCTTCTTTGCTAGATATTAAATCACAATTATGTCCTTGCTGCAGCTTATTAAGAGAATTCAGTTTTTCAAACACATCTGAGAGGTAAAATATGTCTGTTTTCATGGCAACCAACTGTTTTCCAATCTCCTTTTCATTTAGAAATGATACAATACTGTCCCAAAGGACGACGAAGCGACAAAGACAATTCCCTTTAGACAACCTTCGCACCTCTGTATGCAGTACAAGACGGTCAAATCCTTCTTCATTTTCATCACAAAATTTGCGAAAGAGACGATCTTGAAGAGCATTAGCCTTAATGAGGTTGACAGCTTTTATTACAAGAGTTAAGGCTTCATGAAGACGTCCACTCAATCTCTTCGCCACCAGATGTTGGCGGTGAATCACGCAATGTATGCAAAATACTTTTGGCAATGCATTTTTTAAATGAGTGATAAACCCTCTGTACCTACCGACCATGGAAGGAGCGCCATCAGTAGCACAAGCCATTAAATTTTCGAGTGGAATATTTTTTTCTCTAAATTAAGACTGGACTTCCTTAAATATTGTTTCACCTTTAGTATCTGTTTTGAGGAAGTTTGCAAAAAGCATTTCCTCTCTGAGTTGATTATCATCCATGTATCTTACATATGCCAATAAAAGTGCTTCATTTCCCATCAAAGTTGATTCATCGAGTTGCATTGCAAACTGTTTCACTCGTAATTGAGCTATAAGTTGATTTTCTACATCTTCAGACATTTCATCAATGCGTCTGAATATTGTGTTATTGCTCAAAGGAAGGTTATTAGTAAATTCACGTTCATTTTTGCTTAATATTGTTGAAATTACAACTGATTACGAAGGCAAGATGACAGTTTCACCAATGCTATGTGGCTTTCCATATTTTTCTATTATTTTGCTGATTTCATATGATGCTAGTAAACCGCTATCTTTATTGCTTGCTTGTTTACTAAAAATCTGATCCAATTTGTTTCTTCCTTGAAAATTGTCTCGTAGTTTTCGGAAATACTCCACTGATTTATTTTTCTTTTCGCTGTGCCTTGTCTCCAAATGGTGACGAAGCTTACTTGGCTTCATGCTATCATTAGACAGCACAGTCATACATATAAGGCACATTGGTTTTGTGATATTCTCTGGTGATTCAATAAAACCATACGACAGATATTCAGTCGAATATTGTCTTATTTTCTTCTTTGCATGAGCCATGGGTAATCAGAAAACAATAATAATATTATTAACCTCAAATATTTAAGGTTAGAAATGCTTGTAGGTACTAATGGAAATATAGTTCACTAGAACAATAACGTTCAATAACACAAACAATAGATTTCACCACGACGATGCCGATTACTCACTATAGAATGAAATGACTGCCTCTGACTGACTGACTCGCTCTAGATTAGTCAGTGCCTAAATAATATTTTCTTCTTCAAGAATTTTCTATGGAAAGAAATTTTTTTTTTCCGTCAACTAAACAAGGTTCCAGAAAATACGAGTATGTTCTAACTACGAATTTCTGGACTTTTCTATCACATTAGTTTATTTTATTATTATTATTAAATTATTTTATTTATAATATTTTATCATGAACCCCTTAGCTCATATTATGGACCCCCGAAATACAATTTTTTTTTGTGGACCCCCTCAAAGCTTCTATGGACCCCGGTTGGGAAACGCTGGTGTAGACCAATCTAATCAGTTTAGGAAGCTGAAATTTTGCAAGATTATAGAACTTTTCTCATAACCAACTATAAAAATGGAAAATTTTAAAATTGTTAATTTTTAGGGGTTGTTTTAACCCCATTTGAACATTAAAGTTTAATAATTTTTTAGGTTCTACGGGATGAGCTAGGAAGCTGCAATTTTCAAATTATTTACAGAACAGTGCATTTGCACAAATAAACATTTCAATCTCTCCATATATATATTTCGGCAACCGTTAAAAATGTTTAAATTTTAAACAATAAGAAAAATATTATTTTACTTCTAGAAGTGCTACAACTTTAAAATTTGGCTAAAATGTGTAGCATTAGTACCCCATAATGGAGAAATGTAAAAAGTTTAAAATTGCAACATTTGGGGATTGTTTTAAACTATTATTTTTACATGTAGGAAAAACGAAAATCGCTGCAGAGGTAAAATCTTTAGAATTAATAGAATAATTTTAATGGTGAAATATCTGTCTGAAAAATTAATGTTTTTTCAAGGTGAGATGAAATGCTTGCAGCATGCAAGCACCTTCTACTAGTCTATTATATATCGACGACTCTTACAGAGGAGGATATAACAGGAGGATACTAATGTTTAGGCACTTCCAGATGTGCTGGAGATTCGAAATTTTTTTCATAGATAGGATTTTGTACAAAACCGACTAGAAAAAACGAAAATTTTGAAAAAGTGCAGCAATGCGGCCGCTAAAAATTCGCAATTGTTTAAACAAATTTTCAGGGTTTAAGCATTTTCGAATCTGCTAAAGAGTTGAAATTTTTTTAATAGGTAGAATTCTTAATAAAACGAAATAGGGATTAGACAAATTTTGATATTTTAATTTGATTGGCAGTTAAAAATTCTTAAAGTTTAAACAAATGGATAACTGTTTAGGTACTACGGTATGAGCTAGGAAGCTGAAATTTTCAAATTATTTACAGAGTAGTAAATTTGCACAAATATACATTTCAATTTTACCATATATGTATTGCGGCGGCCGTTGAAAATTATTTAAATTTTTACAATTACAAAAATATTATTTTGCTTCTAGAAGTGCTACAACTTAAAAATTTGGCTAAAATGTGTAGCATTAGTACCCCATAATGGAGAAAGTGTAAAAGTTTTAAAATTGCAACATTTGGGGATTGTTTTAAAATATTATTTTTACATGTGGGAAAAACGAAAATCGCTGCGGAGTTTAAATCTTTAGAAATAAAAGAATATTTGTAATGATGAAATATCTGTCTGAGAAATGATTGCTTTTTCAAGGTGATATGAAATGCTTGCAGTATGCAAGCACCAACTACTAGTATGTTATATCCTCCTCCTCTGTAAGAGTCGTCGATATATAATGATATATAACAGGAGGATACTAATGTTTAGGAACTTCCAGATGTGCTTGAGATTCGAAATTTTTTTCTTAGGTAGGATTTTGTGCAAAACCGACTAGAAAAAGCGAAAATCTTGAAAAAGTGCAACAATGCGGCCGCTAAAAATTTGCAATTGTTTAAACAAATTTTCATGGTTTATGTATTTCCGAATGTGCCACGGAGTTGAAATTTTTTTTATAAGTAGAATTCTTAAAAAAACGAAATAGGGATTATACAAATTTTGATATTTTAATTTTTTTGGCAGTTAAAAATTCTTAAACTTTAAACAAATCGATTACTGTTTAGGTACTATGGGATAACCTAGGAAGCTGAAATTTTCATATTATTTACAGAGTAGTGAATTTGCGTAAATAAACATTTCAATTTTACCATATATGTATTGCGGCGGCCGTTGAAAATTATTTAAATTTTTACAATTAGAAAATTATTATTTTACTTCTAGAAGTGCTACAACTTTAAAATTTGGCTAAAATGTGTAGCATTAGAACCTTATAATGAAGAAAGTGTAAAATTTTTAAAATTGCGACATTTGGAGATTGTTTTAAACTATTATTTTTACATGTAGGAAAAACGAAAATCGCTGCAGAGGTAAAATCTTTAGAATTAATAGAATAATTTTAATGGTGAAATATCTGTCTGAAAAATTAATGTTTTTTCAAGGTGAGATGAAATGCTTGCAGCATGCAAGCACCTTCTACTAGTCTATTATATATCGACGACTCTTACAGAGGAGGATATAACAGGAGGATACTAATGTTTAGGCACTTCCAGATGTGCTGGAGATTCGAAATTGTGAACGCCAAGCTCGCATCACTTGAACAATTGAATTTGTAAGGTACAGTTTACAATTGCAGCATGTGTCATGGTCCATCTTTCCTACATCAAAGCATAGAATATGGAAAGAAACACATTGTTAGGCATTAATATTTACAAAAGTTTGATATTTGAGGAGAAAAAATCCTATACTTGACCGGGAATCAAACTCTAAATCTCTACACTACTTTGGGGCAAACTGTATATGTGGGACTCAAGTAGGCCTTTCATCTCAATGGCCCTTAGATACTCAAACTCTTCGCCTCCTATATTTCGTGCCCCCTTTACAATGTACCTCAGCCTCTATTGGAGGAAGTTCCTTTACTCATTGACCCCTACTTTCTTTCAAATTCTTCAACAACATGCTCGGAGGATTTACTTCTTTGGTTGACCCAATGACTTCTTGATGTTAGTGATACAGTCCATTGTGATAAAAACGAACAACTACTGTTTGAAAAATAGCAGAGACTGACGGAAACCTGACGCGTGCGGTGTTCACATTGTATGGTAAGAGGCACAGGAATCGATACGTTCGGATCGACACTGTCCCGTCAAATATTCCTACAGAGCAGTGGTTTCCAACTTTTTTCCCTTCGCGAACACCTTGAGCTAACCTATTTCTCGTCGTGAACGCCTTGAATTAACCTTTTATCTTCGCGAACCCCTCGAGTTGAAATAGTTTTGCCGGCAAACCCCTTATAATGGAGAGTAAATTTTGTAAAAACAAATCTTTTTGAACGCATTTAATTCATGAAAAATAAAAAGTTCATATAGCATGTAAACGTTTACAATAAAAACAGAATCTCTGATATTGTCTACAATTTCTGGTTAGTATCCTATAATTCTTGACGCATAAGACAAAATTGAAAATAAAACCATGCATCTAATTTGAAAGAAAGTAAAATATTGGTAAGAATTGTAGATCCAAGAAAGTGAAAAAAAAACCCTATACCAAATTTTTCTAGCGAATTCCTCAGATTTATTTCGCGAACCCTATGGGAAACGCTGCTCCAGAGAAACCGTGATGGAACGGAACGATGACGCGACGTAGACGTGACGGATGGTGTGTACAACTCCATTTAAATACATACAAGAAATTTTGGCGTGTCGAAGACGGTCCGAGTCGAAACTTTGACGTTACGTATAATGTGAATCTGCCTATAAAGGGTAGTTTATTCTTGTCGTTTTCACAAAATGTCCATTTATTAAAAAATGGCTCAAACGATTTTGATTAAAATTCGTCCAGTTATAGAGCTTTGTATCCTAAACCATATTAGATGAGTCTTATCTCTCAAAAAGAACTATGCAGCGTCCTGCGACATTATAATATATCTGTCACGGTAAATGTGCGTCGTCCGGTAAATGTGTACATTTCCCGGTTAATGTGCACATTTACCACCAAGTTCGGTAAAGGAAAGTATAACATACTTTTACCGATTGGATTGGGGAAATGTACACATTTACCTAGAGACACTGGTAAATGTGGATAAACCTCGCAACACAGGCCACAACTTGGCGGCGTCGCGAACATCTCTTGCAGTTTAGAAGAATGGTAAATGTGAGTTGTCCGGTAAATGTGTAAATTTTGTGGTAAATGTGCACAACTAAACTAAATTTGAACAAGAAGGAAAATTTTACTCAGCCCCACCGGGTTGGGTAGGTTAGTCAAAGTGTTTTTGGTTCCCCCTCACGTTCACTGTGTTCTCCCCTCGGGTTGGGTAGCGTTCATCTTAATATATATCAGTGGAGCCTTGTTATAAATTAACGTAATTATTAAAGTGTAGCATTTCTCATTCTTACTTATTTCCACATTTACCAAGGCACATCAGTAAAAGTGCACATTTACCGAGAAATGTACGGATAATACGTATTTCTGGAAACTTAAACTTACATTTACCAAGCTGTGTGGTAAATGTGCACATTTACCGGTAAATGTACACATTTCCCGATTACGTACCTTTACCGTAACATATCGATTAGGACGCCCAGCTTTACCAACACCCTCTATATTATATAGAGGGTGTTGGCTTTACCCTATCCTCTGACGTCACTCGACTCTAGCTCTCCAGTTATAATGCCTAGCACCTATATGGCAATCTACACAATACTTGATATTTATGTATGGCGCAACTATTTATCAAGTTCTATTGACAAATATATGGGGTTGGCAATATATTAATACTATTTACATGCGGGAAAATATTCCGCGGTTTTGTTAATTTTGTAGCTCTTCTTTTAGCTCAATAAGTCGCCGATTGGCAGGAGTTAGAATAGAGTTTGGAAGCAATAACGCATATGATAAAGTTTGTGCAATGTATATAGCACCGATTTATATCATTTGCTGATAGGAGCAATCAACTTGAAAACTTGGGCGAAATACTGATTTGATGCAGTGATTAAGTCAGAACGTCCACACACGATAGTTCGTAGTCATTGGAAACTATTCAGCATCAGATAAAATGAGAACTTTCGCAATGCTATTTTCTCTCCTTATCTTTCCATACCGATAAGTGATGAGTGGCGCTTCAGGTAGCGATAAAAAAAGAAATTTCCCCTCGTGTCCTACCATTGTTTCAGATGTGGCCATTGATTTCAAGGTTGCAGCGGAAAAGAAACTCTTCGCGTAATCTGGGTTGCCTGTCATTGGCCACATCACAAAATATGTTTGATAATAATGTTTGAAGTTACATCTTACTGTACCAAATGTTACTTAACCTCATAATTCTTTCCTCTTTCGACAGCGTTGATTCCATATTCTACAGGTGGCCAACCTGCGATGAGCAAACGGAGCTTTTATAGCACGTCAATAACCAAAATATTTTCTATTAATTTTATTTCTACTTTATTATTAATTATACCGTTACGGAATTGACGAATTTGATATTAACTAATATTGACAGAGTAATATAATTAATCAGAGCTTTTTATTTAAGCGGCACATCGGAGCCGAATATTTCGTCATGTGTGTGGTTCCATAGAAAAAGTTATGCTACGACGCAAATTTTTATGATTCCATGTAACCATTTTAAGCCAAGTACCAGGGGCGTACTGATAGGCCTCGCAACCCCCGCAATGCGGAGGGTCCCGACATTTAGGGGTCTCCCAATCATTCAAACCGTACTATTACTTAATAAAACTGCTCGATTACGCCAAATATTCTTGGAAATGCAGTCTGCCTTGATTATATGATGGATTCGCCATTGAGATACACCCACGAGCACAAGCCTGACTAAAAAATTTCAATGGTTTCCTTAAGTGGTAGTTTAAATTCCGTGTGAACCTCTTCTCCGAATAACACATTTGAGAAATATTTGGGCACCGACACCGCGGGGCCCCGAGAAATAAAAATCATTTGCTACTTAAAAGAAAAATTCTCCAGCGAAGCCGGGTAACGCCAGCTAGTAGACATATATTCTGTGGCAGAATTTTGACTTTAGAGTAATAGGGTCAAATGTGAATCGGCCCTACTGTTGGTATACGTTGTTTGTAATAATATCAACGCATGAACTCACATAGCAAAATTATTTTGGGGCCTTATCCATAATAAGAGCAAAGTTCTAGAAAGTCTGAGAAAACTGAAGAAATAATTGCATTTCAGGTAACAATAGAGGCTTTTTGCAAATAATTTTACATTGTACGTCGAACTATGGTCACTATAACACACATGGGCGCCCTAAGACACTGTTTGTTTGTTTATATGGAATTTCTGGCTAATCAACCTCTTAGATTATTATGGCCATTACTCCTTCCATATATTCCATATATTATGGAGGAGGAAGGTAAAAACTGTTGCAAGATAGTGATGGGCGATTGGAACGCTGTGGTAGGAGAGGGAAGAGAAGACCAAGTAGTAGGAAAATTTGGACTAGGGAAAAGAAATGAAAGAGGTGAAAGACTTGTTGAGTTCTGTAAAGAGAAGAGGATGTTTATATCAAATACTTGGTTTGAAAATCATAAGAGAAGGCTATACATGTGGAAATCACCAGGAGATGGAGCCAGATATCAAATAGATTATATTCTAGTGGAAGAAAGATATAGAAATGGAGTAAAAAAGGCATATGGACTTCCAGGAGCAGACATTGACAGTGATCATGTGCTCCTCATGGCCGAAATAAAACTAGCCTTGAAGAAGGTTAAGAAGGCTAAGATAGTTAGGAAATGGGATTTAGAGAATATAGCCCCAGTAGGAAAAGAAAGAATAGGAGAAAAATTAGCTCAGGCAATCAAAAGAGAAAACGTGTCGGAGGAAAATGTGGATGAAGCATGGAATAGGATAAAGAAGGCTATAAGGAAAACAGCAGAAGAGGCTATTGGGTTTTTCAAAGGAAAAAGAATAAAAAAGCCATGGGTGACAAAGGAAATGATAGAAAAGATGGAAGAAAGAAGGCAATACAAAAACAGGACTGATGAAGATGGAAAAAGGAAATACAGGAAACTGAATAATGAACTAAGAAGAGAAACCCAAAAAGCAAGGGAGAGATGGGTAGAGGAGGAATGCTCAGATATAGAAGATCTAGAGAGAAAAGGAATGTATGACTTGATGTATAAGAAAGTAAAAAATGTAACGTGGGATAGATGGAGAACAAGTGCATGTGTGAAAGAGATTGCAAGTAAAGAAGATAAAGTTCTATAAAAGGAAGAGGAGGTCCTTAATAGATGGAGAGAATACATGGAGGAGTTGTACAAATCAAATGAAAAACCAAAGGATCTCCGTATTGAAGAGCAGGATGAAATAAATAATGACGAAACAGGGGTTTCGATATTGAAAATAGAGGTGCTACAAGCAATAAAAAATATGAAGAATGGGAAGGCAATGGGGGTAGATGAGATACCGATAGAATTATTTAAGTGTCTTAATGAGGAAGGACTGGAAGAAATAGTGAAGTTGTGTAATGCAATCTATGACAAGGGGATGTGGCCAGAGGATTTCGTCAAAACAATTATGATTCCAATTCCGAAAAAGCAAGGAACAAGAAAATGCAGTGAACACAGAACAATTAGTTTAATTACACATGCAGCAAAGGTTCTACTTAGGGTTATGAACTGGAGACTAATTAGCAAAATGGAAGAAAATGTTGCAGAGGAACAGTTTGGATTTAGAAAGAGTAGAGGTACAAGAGATGCAATAGGATTGATAAGAATGAGTGGAGAGAGATATATAGAAAGGGGTAAAGGAATTAGTCTGTGCTTCATAGATATGGAGAAGGCATTCGACCGAGTGAACTGGGAAAAACTGATGGAAATACTAAAAGCAAAAAAAGTAGACTGGAAAGATAGAAGGTTAATTAAAGAGCTGTATATGAAACAGAAAGCAGCTATGAGGGTAAAAGATGCACAGACCGAATGGTATGATCTAGGAAGAGGAGTAAGGCAAGGTTGCTGCTTATCGCCAACCCTGTTCAATATATATGCTGAAGAAATGATTGACAATGGAATAGGGAATGATAAAGGAATTAGTATTGGGGGTAGAATAATAAATTGTATAAGGTTTGCTGATGACATGGTAATTTTGGCAGATGAAACGAGGCATATTCAGGAAATGGTTACAAAGCTAGAAGACAGGATGATGGAATATGGAATGAAAATGAACATAAAGAAAACAAAGGTGATGAGAATAGGGGATAGAGAGATTATGAATATGTCAATAAAGGATGGAATAGTGGAGCAAGTAAAACAGTATAGATATTTGGGAAGCATGCTAACTGAAGACTGGAGAAGTGAAAAAGAAATAAGAACAAGAATAGCAATGGCAAAAGAAACATTTAATAGGAAAAAACGGGTACTATGTGGTAAAATGGATTTAAATCTGAAGAAACGTCTTGTGAAGTGCTATGTTTGGAGTGTATTGCTTTATGGGTGTGAAACATGGACGCTAAAGAAAAGAGAGAAAGAAAGACTAGAGGCATTTGAAATGTGGGTGTGGAGGCGGATGGAGAAGGTTAAGTGGACGGATAGGATAAGGAATGAAGCAATACTAACAAGGGTGAATGAGAAGAGAAGATTACTTGAAACAATTCAGAGGAGGAAAAGTAACTGGTTAGGGCATATCTTGAGAGGAGAAGGTTTACTATTGATGGTGTTGGAAGGATCAGTAGAAGGTGAAAGGAAAAGGGGACGTAGAAGAATAAAAATGTTTGACGATCTGAAAGAAAGGGGAGGGTATCAGGAAATGAAAGAAATGGCAAGGAACAGAAATGAGTGGAGACAACGCTGGTGCCAGGGACCTGCCTAGAGGCAGAACACCTCATGATGATGACTCCTTCCACACCGAACACATGCACAAGGGAGGAGGGAAACCAGGTACCGGCATTAGCCTAATCTTTACGAAGAGCACCAAATGGGCCAACTGTTTAATGTCCCTTCCGTAGGACGGAGCGCTGACTTTCTCGATCTCTTCAAATCACACAAGTAGAGGACGGGAAGATCCCTGGTTGGAAAATCCTGGCCTCCGCCGGATTCGAACCCGGGACAGCTACGTGGAAGGCCAACGCTCCAAACACTCCGCCACCCCACCCTAAGACACTTTTACAGTAGAGAGAGAAAAATCCAGGGTTTACTTGAGGCAGGTGTAGTGACACAAATGCATCCAGCCCACGAGAGCATACGCATACATGATTCGTATTTAATAAAGATTATTTTGTGTTTTAATAATAATCGTAACCATAAAACATTACATGGCAGATGAAGATTTAACGCTGGAAATGGTTTTTACTTGACTTGACAAAGCAGTACCATAGGATACTTTTTCAGAACAACGACAGCAAAATTTCTAGTATGCAAAATTAGCAAGATTTTGCTGTATCGCCCGCCTGATGAAGGAATTGTTCCAATAAATGAACAGCTTTCTCCGTGATTTAATCTTCTCCGTAAGTTAACACTGATATTCATATCCCAATGTCAGTAAGCATCAGGGCCGGCGTGAGGCATGTTCAGTCGGTTCCCTGGGACAGAACCCCGCGCTTTATTTGGGGCCTCGCACAAGGCTCAATTCTCATGTATTTATAGTGCAATTTTTTACTCTCTTTATACGTGGAAATTGATTTTTGATAATGATTCAGGAACGCATTAACAAAATTAATCCAATTTATAATGGAAAAACCACTTCAACTTACGAACAAGGGTCAGCGTGATATCTTCGGGGGCCTCTATGCAAATACAATATTGGGGGCCCCTACGCAAGTACGATTTTGAGGGCCCCCCTTCTTTTTCTACAAGGTGTTCCAACCATGGCCGTCACGTGACCTGGGCTTGTGAGACAGCAGCGACAGCCGGCTCTATCTGGAATCGGCACTGTCTATTCCGTATGAATTTGTTGGTATGTTTATTTCTGTGAGATGGATGGAGATGCTTCAGGCAGTGAATTTTTACCCTACAGTCCTTGTTACAATTTTTAATATTATGTGACTTGTAAAATGTTAAATTAAGTAGTGTAATTGCCTGTCAAAATGATGATATTTTAATCATGTCTATTTGTAGTAGTATTTCTTTGGTAAAACCTGTCATTAACAGAAAATAGAGATAGTAAATTTACACGAAATATGGAACTAAAGCAATGCTATTGTTCTTATGAAACCACTAACCTGATAAATAATTGCTAGCTAGACACTGAATTCACGAAGAAGTATCGGAATACTATCAATGCTTTTTTGATGAAAGGCTTAGCAAAGCTAACGTGTGTGTGTGTATTTTTGGCTAATAAACTTCTTGGATTATTGTAGTCATAACTCCTTTCACACCGATCACAATCACAGGGGAGGAAGGAAACCCGGTGCCGGTGTGGCAGGCATGGTGGATTATAGGCAGAGTGGACTCTAGAGGCTATCTCACCTAGGTAGAATGGACTCTTGGAGTCCGTCTCGCCTAAACCAGTCATCAGGCATGATGGACTCGAGGCGGCACCTTGGAGTCCGTCCTGCCTGGGTTAGGCAGGGCGGACTCTATGAAATATAGATTTTGATTTGTCAGTTGTCGTGTATATTTTGATTTTAATGAGCATCTCAAGATTTCTTGAGAAATATACAATGACAAAATTTTGATCTGATGGTTTTAAAATTTATTTTTAAACCTATTACAAATACAAATAAACTGATGTGGGCAACATATGACTTGCTCCATATTTATGTGGCAAATTACATGTTGTTAGCTCTGGGATCGTTGTCAATATTTACTTCCGGTTGACAATTAAGAAAATAAAAAGGAGCGTTACTAAGACGTAACTAAGCGTCAATTGTTAACAATAGTCTTCGGTAGGTGGCGTGGTGGTGGCAGCTAAAAATATAAGATATCTCTTAAACAATGCATTATATGGAAAAATGTATCAAACAAAGATTGTAGAAAATACAATTTCCTACAACTTTTATTCCAATATTTTTACATTTATCAAATATTAAAGCAAATATTTTAAAATAACGGATAAGTGACAAGAGTAAACACCCACTTCCGGTCGACCGATTTTTACCAAAAACTAATCTGATCTTCTAACTTTTATAAAAATGTTAAATATAAAATTGCGCGTTGACCTGATTTATAGTTTTTGAGTTAGAACGCCCACAAAAATCTATCACATAGACAGACAGACATCATCGAGAAAATAGTCAAAACGTCTTCAGGGGACCTTAAAACATGTATTTCCGTTGAAATCTCGAATTCGATTATTTCATGAAAACAATACTTGCTCTATAGTATTTCGTATATGGAGAAAGTAAAAACACGAGAAAATTAACTTTCATAGCACCAAAGTTTTTATTTAGAAAAACTCACGACCCTGGCTTAGACGCTTATAATCATCATCAGGTGACAAATGGACCAAAACCACGCCATAGGTTAGGCACGAGAGAGGGGAATATTTAAGTCAGTCTTGAAAAGAAGGGATAAGGACGACACTATTGGTTAGAGCTGGGGAGGGAAGGGTTTGTGGTCTCATTCTTATTAACGACGGACAATAAAAACGAAGAAGAGGAAAGGAACAAATACTCATTTAACATCGTTGCATTGTTATCTTGGTTACATTTTAGGATTTATAATTGTTCTAAAGCGTTAAGTTTCAGTCATTTTCCGGCAAAGTGACAAATTTTCAAATTAAAACTATGTTGTTTGGCAAAGTGAGAGTTGGAGGTTGAGTTATTCTAGAAGCTCTTCAAATGTTGAATTTTCTCACAGTCTGTCCAACGTAAAAGTTAATTATTTCGTGTTTTCTTAAGATGGAATACCACCAAGTGAAGGCCCAAACATTCAAGTTTCTATTACCAATAAGAATTTCTTTAAATTAGAAAGCATATACAATTTAGAGATACTTTCTCATTTTTGTCTAAAAGTAAATAGTAATCCATGCCGTATTAGCCCAAATAATTTCTTTTAATCCGGAAAATTGTAATTTTTCCTCTAATAGAATAGAATTAATGGGTTTTATTGGACTAAGTACAAGATACGGAGCTATCATTCATGCCAATCCACTACGATTACTTAATAATCCAAGCACACCAATAATCCTATTTATTCGTAAGGGTTTTCCAGATATTATTTTATTGCTTTCCATTATGGAATGTTGTTTCTTTCAAGCTATGTAAGAAACACTGTATGCAATTTTAAGCACAATTTCGTTTGATGCGTATTATTCAGATCGGGAAGTTTGTTTAACTGTTTTCAATTATCGAATGTATCTTCTCTCAAGTTGAGTCCGAATCGTATGTAATTTTGCTTACAACTAATTTTTAAGCATAATAATCAATTATCGAATTTGCTTTGCTCAAAATATGTATGTAATGTTGATTATTTCTGTGTTCTAAGCGCGCTAATCGGTGAGTTATACATTAAACACTTTATTCGGATAAAGGAAATTATTTACCATGTAAAAGTCCCTCTCTCCCGGTTCATTCCCGAATCCCCCTCTGCGCTATGAAAGTGGGTAAGACTCTCATTGTGTGTGAAATTAAGACGAAGCATAAACAGAACCAGAACTCCCATACGTGAGAATGCTTATCCTTCTCTTCTCTGACGCTCTCTCAAAACACAAACATTTTTCACTTACTTTTTTCTGCCATTCGAACATCGTGATCTTATGTTTGTTGGCAAAAGCATTTGCTTGTTTTTTCCGATTTGATCAATTCTATTAAATTAAAAAATACGCCTGAAAGTTCCTATTATTGTAAATTTCGTCAAATTTAACAGTGGCTTGAAGAATACTACTCACTACACCTGTTACAGTTGCATCCGCAGAATGAACGTTTTCGAAACTTAGAATTATAAAAAAATAATTAATTAAAAAAAGATTCAAACCACGTCAAGAGCGATTCACTTCCCTTACAATGTTATCAATAGAAAATTACATACCAAAACTTTAAATTTTGATGATATTTGTCAAGAATTTGCAGCAAAAAGAGCGAGAATATTTATTTTTGAATAGTTATTTAATAAAACTATTTGATTTTTTGGTTTTATAAAAATCTGTGATAGTTGATCGTTCATGTTGTGTTATTATATTCATTTCTAAATTACGCATTTGATATCTATTCAATTATGGTATTGTTTTATATTCCATTAATAAACAGTTATACCACCAGGTTTTTAAACAAAGTTTCTACTAAAAAGTAATTTTAACAGTAACGATTTTTTATTTTGAAAACTACCATTGTCCATAAAAACGTCATTTTTTGCGTCACCGGTTATATATGCATACATAAATAGGACCCGCCCCGCTCAATATCGAACTAAATCTCGTAAATAATCACGCTGGCCCTGGTAAGTATATCTATGAGCATTTCGATATTTCATCGTATTCTTCGCCCATATCCATGTAGTTTTGTTGGCTATCGCTCGTATCAAGAAACAGTACACTTCGTTTACTATCGCAGTGAGCTAATGTCAATGTTTTTTCCACTATTAAAGAATTAAAAGTAGATTTACTTCTCAAGGACAAATGTTAAGGGCAATAACAGGGCTGCACCCGATCAGACGACTTAAATTGGGAAGAAGTCACCCTTGCCCTTCAGTTGAGATAAGGCTCGCACAAACAAAACAGACGTAGAACTCCTTTCATAGCAAGAACAAACATGAAACTGACAAGGAGAGGCTACGACCTTCGGGTCACGGATTTTGATGAAACGTGACTAGGTGATACATCGAAAATAAGGAGACCCGTGTCTCGGGGTTCTTGTGAATGGGCCCTTGGGTTCGAGAAATCATCGTCGAAAATATGCGAAAACATCGTATGCAACGTAATACCTTGATTGTCGATTTATTGACAATAACAGTAATGGCCGAGCGGATAATGTGAACGGTTTTAATACGATGTAGGTTCAGGTTCGATCCCGATTGATTCGACTTTTTTCCTTCATAAAAAATGTTTTCCGATGATTTTACACTGTTTAATTTTATTTGGAGGACGAAGGTATAAATAGAACATTTTTTGGTCGAGGGAGCTTTGGTATCTTGACAGAAAGCATAAAGAGACTGTTTGCATTTTAATAGAAGTTAAGTACAGAGATTTTTTTTCGCTGTCATCGCTGTCGTGATGAGATTCATGTGCTTTTGTAAAGTTACAATGGTTATCACCCCGATAGTCGTCGTAAAAACAAGAAAAACAATCACACTCGCGAACCAAGAGCATCGAATAAAAGCAAGTTTGCCAAAGTTTTATCGGTAGTTTTTCATATCGTTAGGAATGCATACCTCTTCGAAGTTCATAAAAAAATTTTCTTGTATGTGATAATTTTGCAGTAAACCACGCATATCCTATCATTTCTTTGAATATTGGCGAACAAATCTGATAGTGAACTAAAGAATGAATTTTGATCGCGTTCTCCCTGCTGTTTATTTAGCGACCTTCTTGCAAAAGGTACGTACTGTTTCGAATACGGGCTATAAAATATTTCAATTGTCTGTAAAAATAGACGTCACATGGTTGACAAAACGGAGCGCAATGCGGCGGAATCACTTTTAATTGGCATATCGGCTGTCTGTCGTCGACGGTAAATTTTGTGTCGAACATTGCTCTCCCTGAGTCCAGGATCAGTAAAAACGTCTCTTGTTTTACGTATGGTTTTATAACACGTTATCCAAGTATGACTCGAACAGTTCCGACGTTAATTTCCCGGATTTTGAGCACGTAACAAATATATTTTTGTATCTATCTACAAGTTTTTGCACTATTTCACTTACTTTATGGCTAAATTTTCCATTACGTTCCTGCATGCACAATAATACTTTTGGCAGTAGTTTTTCCGAAGCAGTAATTGAGTACTGTGCCGAGTATGAGTGCGTTACTTTCTTCAAATCCCCGATGTAGACTTCGACGGTTTTTTCACCAACGTGAGTTAATTAAAGTGCGCTTTATACTCACTCGATATTCACAGCCTGTTTGATCTGTGTTGATAACGAAGTCCATGTTGTAGGATGGTATTATTGATGCTGTCCGTTTTTGGAAAATTTCAACAGCTTTCAATGTTTTTTCGGGTGATAATTTATCTTTGGATTTCACATATTTCGTAACTTTGCGTTGTCGAAATCGGAAAGATTTTTTGAAATTTTTAGCCCATGCAGAAGAAGCCGTAAAATGAAAATCGGGTGACAAGTGCTGAACAGCCGCCGCCAACGCCCACTGTTGCAATGTCCTTGGTAACACGAGTTCTTTATTTTTCCGGGCTTCGCAAAAGCGATCATACGTCCACTTATTAATAATTAAGTATTTTTCGTATCTTTTGACATCAATTTTCCATCGTGCGAGATCATCTTTACGTCTTAACATGCATTAACAACGCCTTTGTAAAGTGCGCAAGCTCCGCTTTGGATGTTCTCTGGCCATATTTAATACTTTAATTTTTACATGTAAAGGTATGCATTGAAGGTTTGTCTTTTTACATTCCGGTTGGTAATTACCGCTCTGGTCCGATTCCTCGTCATCAGATACTACTTCACATTCCTCCCCAATGTTAATTTAATTTTCATGAAACAATTCTCCTGTTTCCATGAACTCAAATTCTTCGATCAATTTATTAACGTTGCTTTCGATGAAATGTTTGTTCCAATCCTGTCCCCAATGAGGTTCATTTCTCGCAATTTTTCTATACATTTACACACTCCGTCGGTAACGTCCTGCTTGGGGTACGCTGACTCAGGGACTTCGTCTTCTTCAACCACATCCAGCTACTTTGCAACATTTTGGAAGAGCTGTATCAAGATCCGTGATCAGCAATAAAATTCAGTAATTATTATATGCAAAATAGTCACAGAAATTTGCAATATGGATTTAGTATTATCCCTTTCAATCAGTCTGACTGCCAAGGAAAGACTAATATAATCATTACTAACAATATATAATTAGTAAATTGTAAGGAATAAAAATAATAGATATTTATAGACCGACTATTCTAGCTTGACGGCATTTTACTTGGTAATATATATATATATATATATATATATATATATATATATATATATATATATATATATATATATATATATATGTGTGTGTGTGTGTGTGTGTGTGTGTGTGTGTATTTCTGCGTTCATTTCCCCAACTGAAAATTATACAGCGCACAATCTCTGTACTTATATAAAAAATGCAAATGCATGCTTTTTATGTTTCTGACAAGGTACCAATAAATGTACAGCTCTCTCGGAAAAACAATTGTTCTATTTATACCTTCGTCCTCCAAATAAAATTAAACAGCGTAAAATAATCGGAGAGCATTTTTTATGAAGGAAAAAAGTCGAAACAATTGAGATAGGATATGAGCCACGCTTGTTATCTGCTCGGTCATTACCGCTATTCTCCACAAATCGACAATGAAAACTATTAACATGCATACGATGTTTTTGCATATTTTTCGACGCTGATTTCTCGAATCCAAGGGCCCATTCACAAGAACCCCGAGACACAGGTCTCCTTATTTTCGATGTAGAATCACCTGATCGCGTTTCATCAAAATCCGTGATCCTTGTGAGTAGTCAAGCGTCGCCAATGCAGTCAACGTAACTATTCGCATACACTTTAAAAGTCCGAATGTGGTCCCATAGACCCCACTCTCTGGTTCCGGAGTTTAATTGGGAAGAATTCACCCTTGCCCTTCCAGTTTGATCGACATACCGAGAGGCAAGGTCACTGCTATCAACTGACACGCTGCCTATCACCATATGGGGGAACTCTCCGGAGATAGAACTAGCGTGTGATTTATGAATGGGCGGTTAACGAAATTGGACCGCCTACTTTTCTTATACGTCTGCGAGTCATAGGTTGCGATATCAGTATAAAATACCCATCCCCTCGTTTGGAGAGGGAGAAAAGAATAGATTCTCACCGATATAGGCAGTGAGCGTCAGTGGGCGAGGAAGTGCTTTATACGCGAGCATACGATGAACGGACCTGGAGAAAACTCCGGTAAGTGAGGCGCTTTCTTTCCATCCCACTTGGGCATTAAGGGTTTCTTTAGTTTTTCGAGAATTTACGGAGTAGTTGTTTTGAGTTGCGGACAGAATTTATTTAAATTTACCTCCAACAAATCCAGATGGGGTTAACGGTGGTGTCGGACGCCTTCAGAATGGAGCCGAGGACTCAAAAATTGTCAAGTCTCCTCTAGCGGAGATGGCAAAGAAATTCGTAACGCCAAACGTACCTTTAACGACTTTCCTTTTCGACTCACTCAAAAGGAATTACGAATTTCTGAAGGATAAGACGCTCGCTGTAAGTTGTATCCTTTTCGTTCCATGCCTTGGTCCCGCTGTTGCATTAAATAAATTACACATTAAGCCGAGGAGGTTTCTTGTGAATAAAATAATATCCATTTATAAAGTACAGTAAGTCCCCGTTATTCGTCGCTCCGTTCTTTCTCGTCTCGTTATTTTGCCGTTTGCTGTGCAATTTTTTAAAAAGGTAAACAGATTCATCGTAAAACAATATTACACTAAAACCTGTCTGACTTTCCTGCTTGGAGGAAACTCAACAATGGATTTTAAATTAAAACATTTTCTGATAAAATATTCAGAAAATGTACATGTCCTGAAGGCAAGCAAGGCAAGCCTGCCTGTAATGTGGCGTCCAAGTCGTAAAGCATGGATTACTAAGAATGTTTTTCGAGATTGGATGTGTGTGTGTGTGTATTTTTGGTTAATCAACATCTTGGATTATTATAGTCATAGCTCCTTCCACACCGAACACAATCACAAGGAAGGAGGGAAACCCGGTGCCGGCATTAGCCTACTCTTAACGAAGAGCACCAAGGGGGCCAACGGCTTAACGTCCCTTCCGAAGGACGGAACGCTGAATTTGCGCGGTCTTCTCAAACCACACAAACAGGGGGCCGGGTGACCTTGGAAAAAATCCTACTTTCGCAGGATTCGTGCCCGCTGCCTTTTAAAGCAGCAGGCGAGTAGCAGCCAGTTCGAGATTGGATTGGTTGCGATTTTTGCACTTATGATAAGTGGTATTCTGAGAGTCGCGATCTTACAAAGAAAGCTTCTCTTCCACAACGCCCCTCTCGAGTACTTAACCACTGAAATTAAAATTTAATCCTGTTTCTTCCTCTTCCATATTGGATGTTGCTTTGGGAGTACAGTAATGTTTTTTGTAAGATGGTATCACAACAAATAAGTAAAACTTAGCAAAATAGTTTATTGAAGAAAGATTTTCGTCGTCAGAACAGATCTTCTGTGTATTTCATGTGAAATAATGAGTTGTTCGTCAATTCATTTTTCGTCGTGACACTCAGGAACAGCAAAGAGTTACTGTAGATTTATTTTCTCGTTGCCGATCAATAAAAATCATTTTGTTAACTTTCTCATACATACCAAATTAATGGCGTAAGAATATCAATATGCTCCCTTAAATTTTTAATGGCGGTAGTTCGTAAGGCAAATGAGACAAAAAGTATTGTTACGGTGATTTTGGAAGAAAGCAAATAACGTATATTCAAATTTGTGGTTATTGCAATGTCAGATAATTAAGGGAATTTTAAAACTTCACACTTTTTAATTATTCACTCGTATAAATATAAACGAGAGCATTATATCCGATTCGACTTTATATGCAGCAAAAAAACAACAATTTATTTTCCAGATAAACGTTATGCGCGGCACAACTGTTCGATTTGACGAAATCGAGAAGCTTTCCAAGCAATTTGCCAGCGCTCTGGCACGGAAAGGTTTCAAAAAAGATGATGTCCTCTACTATGTGACCTACGACACGACGTATCTTTACGTTGTGCAGCTTGGAGTTTGGCTGTGCGGGGGCGCCGTGCGCGGGTGCTTCCAGAAAGAGGAAAGAAGTGAGTATATTATAGGACGGATTAAATTAACTCGTATCTTGTGTCCTGGACACCAGTGTGCAAGTCCTTATTTGATCACTTTTTCTATAGAATATAACTCAATGAAAAAATAAATCGTATATTTTGGGCACATTTTAGGCGTTGTGTTGATTAAAAGTGCAGCATGCAGGAACAATCAAATTATTTACGAGTGCGTATTAAGAGCCCCGGCGCGCACCCGTTTATAACATAGAACTAAAGTGGCAATCGGGATGCTCGTTTCTTGGTTGGACCAGGGTCTATGTTTGGGCTGCTGCTGACGTTATTGCTAGGTCGCAAGCAAGAATGTTAAGTTGACTGTATGACGCAATAGGATTATCATAATCATTTAGATTACAAAACGATCGATAAATATGAATCAGATGTTAGTGCCAATCCGGCTCGAACCTAACTATTTTGTGCTCGTTGAGATAAATGCCTGCTGTCAAGCTCTCCCATATTTTATCCCAATTATTTCATTAATTTGGGTTTTGTGTAAGTAAATTTAGCATTATTAAAGGTGGCGCTCAGAAATACTGTTTATTTGTCAACGTGGCACAAATGAGTACATTTTTAACAATGTGAGGGTAGACTACACCGAGCAAGGGTCCGGGACTCGAGTCCGAGCGAGGGGCGCTAATCCTCTCTAATAAGGGTCGAACGCGAAGAGCAGGTAGTCTTCCCATACATGGCCCCACATCTGCTACATGAGCCGTATTAAATTCAAGGAGGAGCTGAGAGTATCGAATTATGGAAATGAAAGGATGCAACTCTGAAAACGCCCATGCCGAAAAAAACAACATCGTGTATAGGAAATGCTGAGGGCAATTCTACAGTTTCCAAGTTAATTGGTGTATGCATAAACTCAGGCGGTATATTTATTGATGCGGAATTTCAAAGGAACGCGACAAAATCCTCCCGGGCGCGCGTCTTTGTGCGGTGCCAACGATGGGACTGCACCGGACCCCGCGATTACACAGACCCCGCGTTCTCTAAAAAATATTTATTATACATGCGAATTATAGTTATAAATATCGGAGAAAATGTCGAACACTCTTGTAACGAAAAAAGCAGTATTATTAATTTAAAATGATTGAATCGTAAGAGGCTCGCGCGCACACTTTGCACCGGACCACGCGATTTTCCAAACCGGCTCTGATGCCGCTCCAGTTCGAGTGACGTAGGCGCAGATCGGGAGCGGCGCTGCTGTAATGCCGCCCGAGGCGGTCGCCCCTCGAAACTCACCTCGAGTGACGGCTCAGGCTGCACGCTCGTTCTCTTTGTGGCGCGCCCTTAGGGGAAAGGAGAATCACGTCTGGTCTTGATTAACCGCGGCTGCGCATAACTTCCGTCTAGTGCCGTAACTAGGGTATGCCATAGGCGCCGCTAGCAAAAGGCGCCCAACGTTCCCAAAAAAAAGGATAAAAGTTTATTTCTCCATAAATAAGTATCAATTCATTACCAAAATGCCGAAATTATTGTTAATAAAAACACTAGTATTTTTTATCAAAATGCAGAAAAAATTATATTCTATATAATAAAAGGCGTTTCCTAAATATTTTTCCATAGGCGCCATAACTCCCAGTTATGCCTCTGCTTCCGCTTGTTGCTTCAATCTCACCCATCGCCACGAGAGGTTATTGTTGTGCAGTTGCATTTCATAACTGAAAAAACTTTTTAAAACTGAAAAATTGCTAACAGGGACATAATTATGGGAGGCCATGGAGGGCTCTTAACTCCAGTTATAAATCCTTGGCTCTCCCCATTGGGTCCCCTGTTGAATATTATATTCAAAATTTATTATTAAGATAGATATATAAATTTTTGTTGTTTTTGTTCTTGATACAAAATTTCCTATCGATTGTACAGCTATTGAAATAAAAATTACTTAAAACATTGTTTACATATTATTATTTTTATTAATTTCTTTTTAATTTTTGTGTGCATCCCAAAATATGTTGACAACCATGTTTACTCTCCTACATTTGGGAAGCTAGTTGCGTACCTGATTGATAAGGGCAAAAGTTTCATGAGTCACAGCTCTTGATGCAATGCAATTTGCACTGATTCCTGTTCATGTCACACCAACCCTCGGAATTTAATGGTTTTCACTAAATGCTGGCATGCAATCATCAAAAATATCACTCATCTGTAAAATAAAACAACGAATATCGAACTGACAGGCTGAATATTACAGAGCGCAAAAACTAGTACTTTTTTAGTATAACCTAACACATCTCCCAACATGGAGGATTTTGATATACAATTATGGATGAAGTAAAGATTATTTAAGAAAAAATTAAAGGAGTTTTAGTAAATGTAGGATACCTGATGCATTTACGAGGCATTAAAGGTGTATTATATACCAAATGATAAAAGTGTAATTAAATGCATACTGAAATATTAAATTTGAAACAATATGTAATAATAATGTATGAGACTCAATATTTCACCCTCAAAAGCATGATTTTGTTTTATATTTATCATTAAACCCTTTCAGCCCAAAATTTTTAATTTTTAACAAAAAATTAATTTTAACATATGTATATGAATATACCTTCAAGACCATATTTTATTTAAAATATTGCTTTTTTGCATATTTTTCATTGAAATATTTATGTGATGCCATTTGGCATGTGAATGAAATCGTATCTAGCTGTAAGTAAAATTGTTATTATAATATTAGTATAATGTAAGCATTAATTTATTACATGTTATATTTTCTTTATTATCTATAATAAACTCATCACTATAGTATATTGTTCATAGCAGTATGAAATGTCATTAACAATACAATTTTGAAAACATTTTCATTCTGCAAATCCAATTCATTCAGAAACTTTTATTGTTATACAGTATTAAGAATTATAAACATAGATGAAACAACCGAAGACATTGTTATTATCAATAAAATAAATTATTATTACTCTAGAATTTTTCAAATGAAAAAATATTTTACAGAATACAATACAAAATGATTTCAGTGAATCCAAGTAATTCCTAAAATTTCAATGAAATATTTACTAATGTAGTACAGTATCTTCATGATATTATTCCAAAAATATTTTACATATATCACACTCCAGAACACATACATATATACCTTTTTACAAGCAATTTATACAAAATTACATTATTTGGTATGAAATTTATTAAAGCAATTTTTGGCTTTGTTTAGACATAGGGTTATATCACATTTTTTGCACTTCATCCTAGAGTATGAGGAGATACACAATTTTCATCATTGCATGTTGACAATTGGTACAGGCCAATGTGCTAACTGATCAAACCATACATCATCAAGTGGGCATGGTTTAAAGGCCTTACGTTTGGGAGTCCTTGTGTCATCTGATGGTCTGCCCCTCTGCCATGAGAGCCGTAGCTATTTGAGCCCTGAATTTTGCAAGCGGCATGAAGCATTTCTCTTTACTCTGAACAAGATGCCGCCTACACAACAGTCATGCATTTACAACACATACATCTAACATGTAGAATATTATCCTCAAATAATAATGTTTGCCCCTAATATCAATTCTATATAAAGAAACAAGCATGTTATTAAGATCAATTCCTCCCATTGAGTCATTGTACACTTTTATCATAGCTGGTCTTTTTACCAGAATGTAATTTTTTTGAGCTACAGACCAACGTCTGACCTCTTCTACTGGCAGGATACCAACAAATGAAGAAAGGACATGGACAATTTTACTATTCAAACATTTCACAACAGTGATATTGTTCATTGTGTCAGTTCTGTAGTCAAAATTTCCCCTTCCAAGTTTTTTCAATTTACAATCAGTCTTCAAATAACATTTAGGAATTGTATTACATCTCACTGTTCCAGCCATCAAAATCCCTCTTTCCTTTAGTTCTTAAGCCATGTCATAAGAAGTAAACCAGTTATCTAAGAATACTTTGTGGTTCACAAAAGCAGCCACTCTTTCAGTGAGTCGCAGAACAATATCTCCATTGATTCCTAGTTTTGAATTCACTTTCCTTGTCTCTTTACCAGCATAGATTTTGAAATCATATATAAATTCACTAGTACCTGCCAAAAAAAACTTTTACTCCCCACTTGTGTGGCTTATTTTTTATATATTGTTTTAAAGAATTTTTACCTCTGAACAGTATCATAAATTCATCTACACTGAGATTCTCCTCAAACTCAACCTCTTGAAATCTCTTTCTCAGTTCAACAATAAAATGTCTTACCTTAAATAATTTTTCATGGCTAAGGTTTCCATATGGTACCATTAATGTATTATCATTTACATGCAGTTATGTCCTAAGATTGTTAAACCTATTTCTAGACATACTATCAGCTATTTGTGGAAACCTAGTATCCGCAGCCCAGTAGTATTTGTATGAGGGCATTTTGGCTATGCCCATCAACATACGAATTCCAATAAATTGCTCCATTTCAAAATTATTGGTATTGATGGATTTTGATGTGACTTGGCATGAATACAGGTTTGTCTGCTCAGTTAAATTACTCATTACATTATCATTACAAAATTTCTTGAAATACTGGAATGGTGTCAGGTCAAGTAATGGGTCTGAGAAATCTATTACATATTCATCAAAAAACTCTTCATTATCTTGATACCTCCAATTTACATCATGCTGTCCTTTATCTTTTATGTTTACATTTGATTGGTTATTTTCCTTCTCTTGAACCTCCGCACACTCAATCACAGTACATTCCCTAGTATGCATCTCCACCTGCAGTGACGGGGAGCAATTTCTTGATGTGGAAGGCTGTTCATCATCAGTGGAAATTCTTGTATACTGACACGGAATGATATTCTCTATGTCTGATTCATCACTGACATCACAATCCAATACATCTCCATTCAGAAGGAAAACAATTTGGTTTTCCGAAAGCATTTCCTTATTTGGATTCATTTTATAATGAACGGTCGCCGATAATTCTAAAATAAAGTCAATACATTATAAAATTTTGGTGAAAGAAATATAAATTTAATAAAATTAATTCTAGTTTCTGCTAATATTTAAAAAAAAAACAGAAAAAGAAAGAGAAACTAATCTTATGACTAGATACATGCACAGTTCCCAATAATGCCATATGGAATCACATGATTTCATATCAAATATATAACGGATAAGCTGCTATTCTTATGCAAATTGCAAAAGTCTAAGTGTAAAAACAACTTCCCTTTATATTCTAGGAGGATATAATGAAAAAACGAAAATAATTTTTTAAAAAAACTTGTTGAAAAGAAGAGTCAACGGCAAACTGCTGTACACCATGTGCTCACAATATGATTTTAGGTTTTTCCACCAGATGTTCCAAAAAGACTACGACTTTTGATACATAAAAAATGAATAAAGATATTCATAAGTGTGTATCATAAGTTTCAATGCAGAAAAATGTATTATTATAGTTTTTAAATGTATAAATAACATGATGCCAAATGGCATCACTGGGCCTGAAAGGGTTGTTTCATCGATGTAGGTTTTTGAGGAATTATCATGAAAGACATGCTTATGAAAAATAAATTAATTACCCATTCTTCATTTAATATACTGATATTACTTTTGTTATTGAGGAAATAATTTTTTAGCGATGATTTTCAATGCATATCATATGAATTTCATGGGAATGGGGTTCTCAATGCTTTTGCATTCATAAACCACCCATCAGAATATATTATAATGATGGATCATCATCAATCGTATTTCTGTGGACTGGTAAAACATCAGTTTCTGCTGGTATCATCCCACCTTCATTATACTGATTCCAGGTCCTTACTTAATATTTTAATCATTAACACAGGAAATAGGTTCAGAACCCTTATCATAGGATATAATTTTAGGTAATCCACAAATTTTACATGCATAGGACTACTTTAATATCATAATTCAAACATTTCTTTATTTTCCTTTTAATGCTTTAAATGATTAGGTTCTGAAATATGTGCATAAAATTTGGAGTCCAAATAGGTATTGGCTGTCATCATAATGCAGAAAGAATACCATTAATTCAACAGGGGATTATCAAGCTTGATTTGTGGCTAAAATATTTCAAGAACAAACACCTAAAAAATACTTGTCTTGGGTATCTCCAATAGCCGCAACAAGGTTATAAAAAACCAAATGTGCATTTCGGTTATAATGCAGCCATCTTCAGAAGTAAATCACCAAAAATAGATTCTAGGTGAATTACTACTGAAGACAGCTGCTTTGTAGCAAAATGCACAACTGGTTTTTTATAACCTTGTTGTGGCTATTGGAAATAGGTATTATTTAAGTGCTTGTTCTTGAACATCACCATAATCCATCTGATTTTAAATTCAATTTTGTATTTTCAATATTGTGTACAAGATATTCCCTTTATTTCTGTTGAAATAAATTAAAAGTATGTGGAATGTTTTAAAATTAATTCTCATTTTTGTTTAAATAGAGGAGTATGAAAGACAATTGAGAGAAATCTCTTGTCGATTTATTCTGATTGAGAAGGAGACAGCAGATACTGTGAGATTAGCTGCTGAGTCCTTGGGATGGCCAATACAATATCTTTCTGTGGGAGACAAAATGGAAGGAGCCACTTCTGTTGAAGATATGATGTTCAATGATGATGGATCTGGTTAGTATTACTGCAGGCATTTAAGTGAATATCCTTTTACAAGCAATGCTATTTACTTATATCTTTTAATTTTTATAAAAAAAAATTGAGTTATTTTACATCCTTTTTTTCCACTCAAGTTTTTAAAGGAATCCTATATGCTTCATGTTTCAGAGAATTATTCCAAACTGATTTGACATCTATAATACAATTAATAGTTTGTGACACTTCTGTTTTATATTTATTAATTCCAGAAAGTTAGTTAAAAATAAGAATATTTATGTCAGTTAGAACAACAGGGGCAGTTGGCAGCCTATTGGCATTTTGAGTTCTGCCTAAACTTGCTAAATTTCTTGTCTTCTAGAGCAGCAGTTCTCAATCTTTTGCATCTTGTATCCCACAAACCATTTTGCCAAAAAAAACCCAGTCCCCACCATGATAAAACCAGAGCCCCATCTTTTCCAAGAAATGGATTTTTTATGTCCAATGCATTTTAGTATTATATAAATCATTCATGGAAACTTTTAAGGGCATAAAATGTTGCAAAAATTTTGTTGAGAAAAAGTTTTGACTATTTTTTAATCTATGCATCTCTCATAGATGACTTTCCAAGCTTATTTCTCTATCATTTACATAAAATTCTCATCTCTTGTAGTTTTCTGATAAAAAATCATTCTGCAGTATCCAGGAACCATTTCCAGCTTTTTGATCCGCCTGACTAATTGTTTATATTCTAATATTGGGCTAACTAGGGTTATGTATGCATTTCATCAGTTCCTCGTTTTTTCCCCTTGCACTATATAATGGAAAACTTTATATTTTTATATTCTTTGGTGCAAATGCTGTCAGCTATAGGTCCCACTGCAAATATTTTGCAAAGCAATACCAGCTATTTGGACAGTCCATTCAGAGCCAGCCAAGCACTGAAGGGGGCCCAGATTCAAATAACCACTGGAGTCCTACAAGATTAATTTGTATAGTTATAATGAACAATTTATGGGGCCCTTAGTTTTAAAATTAAAATTTTCCGAGTGTTTTATATTATAAATCAGTTTGGCAAGTGATGTTTTAGTAAATGTTTATGCAAAATTCACACCCTATAGTTTAATAATTGATACCTCCAGTATTCGGGGGCCCTAATATTCACGGGCCCGGATACCTCGCATATGCCACATCATCCCTTTGGCCAGTCCTGAGTCCATTGATAGATTTTGGGAATAAAAGGAGATACATTGAAACAGTTCAGAGTTGTATAGAATAAGTTTCAAAATATGAGCTCAAGCAAGCTGAAGAATTATCAAATCCAACTTTGCAAAGTAATGCAAAAAGAAAATATACCATAAGCTGCCTGTGTACTTTTTCATTGTCCCATTATGTTTAGATAGTTTCTACAACCAGTGACAATCTTAGGGGTGGGCAAATGGGGCAAACGCTCAGGGTCCAACATGATTGGGAGGCCAAAAAAATTGGGCAAAATTTTAGCTAGGAAATGGGTCAAATTCATGTTTTTTTAAGTACAGGCACTCCCTGGGTTACATAAAGAATGCATTCCGGCACCCATTACGTAATTCAAAATTTGCATAAGTTGAAAATTACTACGGGTAGTATACAGTACAGCAGAGGTGGGGAAATTATGCCCCGTAGGCCAGATCCAGCCTGTGAAGGCATTTTATTCAGCACACAAAGCTATTTTGAGAAAGCGATCTGTGAAAATTAAGTACTGGTTTAATGCAGGATATATTTATCTATTCACATTTCATTGCTAAAATATTGTTTTATTTTGATTATTTTCGGCTATTCAAAGTCTCAATCTTGCCCAAATAAAGACACATATCTATCTACCTTATCTGGCCCACTGAGGCACCTGCAACTGCTAATGCGGGGAAAGAACCCCTGGGAAGTATGTCAAAGCCAAATCTAAGTGTGGCGGGATTAAAAAACCCAAGTGCGACCTTTTATTATTGGCGCCACTGGAAAAGAAGAAACTAGAGGTTTGCATTGATACAGATTTTTGCATTCATATCTAAACTTCGAATTCAAATTCATAGTAGCTAGATCTAGCTAAAAATTTGCTAGATTGGCAACAGTGCCTGGGTATCATAGTGGGGCTACTGCATTACAACTCACGCCTTGTGTTCTTGCTCCTCATACATATTTAGTTCCTGCTCACTTATGAAAACTGCTAACATAAACATAACAAACTTTTTTTTAGTAATTTATGGGGCCGCTTGTGTAAGTGCAGATTTGCATAAGTCGAGGCTTGCATAACCCGGAGAGAGCCTGTACAGTAAGGTGACCAATGTTTCAAGAAGCCAAGGAGGGACATTTTCAAATATTTGCCGACTCAAAGGAGGGACAGATTACAATGACTTGTTTGCGGTACATTTATTGATAAGTCAGCCATAGAAAGATAGATGCAATAGATATCAGATAGCTTGGTGTGATCAGTGAGGGCATTCCGAGTGATTTAAATGACAATTTGGGATATTAATCAAGATTTTTCAAAAACATCAACACAAGTTGTAACGCTCAACTTTACAGCTTATGCCTGTCTGCATAGGATATTCGGGTCGCTTTATTCCATCAATTACAAGTTGTAATATTTAACAAGGCGGGATGAGTAATGAAAAGGAGAGACTGTTACTCCGAATTTGGGATGGTTGGTCAGCCTACTGCACAGGCAGTCCTCAGACTTATGTCAGATTATGTTCCTGGAAAAGGTATTGTAAGTCAAAACGATGTGTCAAAAGTGACTTTACCATATAAACAATGATATAACAGGAGGTTACGTTCCTGAATAAGGATAAAGAAATGCAAAATTTTCAGATATGAACAAAAAGAATTTATTCAACTACCAATCACATATTAAGAACATACAATAATATAGAAGGTTCTTCGTAACACATACATATTTGCGGTTAAATAGGTGGAGATTGCTTTTGGAGAGACTTAGGGCGAGTTTATGGCTTTTTGAAGAATGCATCCAGGGAAATCTGTTCAACTGCCCTCTTCTTCTTCTCATTATAAATGTGCCAAAGAAGCTGTTGGCAGTTAGGAATTGGAGAATAGCAGCGATTAAAAGGCGGACAATAAAGAGAGCTCGAATTCACCATGAACTGCAGCACCATGAATGAGGAAGTGCTTTTGAGTTTTAATGCCCACAAAATTCCCATCAAAGACAGACACATGTAAGCATCATCGTGAACACTTCCAAAAATATGGGGGTGGGTTTAAAACATGCATTTACGATTTGATAATGAATCCAAACTCTTTACATGAAAATAAATAAATTTTGCGACGTGTGATACTGTCACTGGTTTCTATTATGCTGTATTAAATCATGCAATATCACTTATGTAGGCACTGTGTCACCATCATGACGTAAGTATGGGTCCAACCACCATAAGTAATAATATGGGTGGTAATTGATGACTGCCATAAGTGCGGATCGATGTAATTCGAGGACTGACTGTATACAAAAGTAATGGCTCATTGCAGCTTTATGGGAAAGGCAAAGTTAAATTTAAGTCAGAACTACTATTTGACTCGCTTATGGTCTAAGAGACCCCAAATGACTTTTTTGCCCACGATCTCAAGAACTCTGTGGCCACAGCTGCAACAACTTTATCAAAGATCACAGAAGTATACAAGTAATTAACATTTTAAACATTGCTGATTGTCTTTCATATTTTGCTCTGTGATTTTCCGAGAAATTAATTGAAGAAGCACTTGTTACAAATCATCCAAATTTTATGAGATTTGAACAGTATAGTAAGGGATATGAAACACAGATGTAAAAAGATCAATGAAATGAATGAAAAATTGTTAAAATTGTTTGAAATATAGCATTAAAATGGTTCTGTTGATAAGTGAGGCAACTACATCAGATGCCTCTGCAAAAAGGTGCCAAAATAAGACTGCAAGCAAAATCCTTCCATAAACATTCACAATTTTTTTATATTGTTTATTCTTTGAATACCTTTTTAACCATATTGCAAAGAACATCTTTCAGGTGTATATATGTACTGAATTGGCATTGGGTTGAACAGTAATGGTGATACTGGTGCTATATTTTCTGCTTTAAATATTTGGAAATTTTTCTTTTTATTTTAACTATTATTGCTAACTAATGTACCATTCTTATAAATTTAACATTAAAGCTCTACCAAAGGATCTATATATCAATCCAAAGGAGGATATTCTATTCATACCTACTACTAGTGGAAGCACTGGAATACCAAAAGGTGCACTGCATACACATTACAATATAGTATCTCAGTTAACTTCAGCTGGATTGCCAACAGACCTGAAAAGGTTAGTATTTACTTAAATCTTAAACCAGTGATATTAATGAATCAATAAATGAATATGAACTATTAAAAATCAATAAAACCACTAAAGACTGACAAATCTTTTGTTCCCATAATGAACTATGAAGTATTCCTGCTGGCATCCCTGTTCTTTCATGCAATTCTAATATATCTATTTTCAAATCTACCTATTAATAAGGATGTCAGTAGTATAGAAAGTTATTATTTCTAACCTTGGATTTTTCTTCTTTTTCAACTAGTGAGACAAGATTTGGCCGTTGTTCTGTCCTATGCCTTGCTAATTTCAATGGTCTATCTTTCTTGCGCTTTTATTATTCATTCATGACTGGTGAAACATATGTGAACATTCCAAAATTTGAAGAGAATACTTTCTTAGAATACATAAATGAATACAAGGTAAGTTGAAAGGATACTAAAACATACAGTAATGTATCATGGTATTACTGCATGTTATTAAATATTTAATGTGATACCAAAAAGATGGATTTTACTTTATTTCAGGCTAGAAATTCTGCGTAAAAGTTTAATGAAATCACTTGCAAACACAATGCATAAATTTCAGCCATTTTCATTAAATTTTATTTGTTATTAAACTGTTTATGCTTGATAGAAAAATTGCTCATTTAAGGATAATGGAATTGGTGTCTATCAACATATATTTTTGATTTTCAAATTGTATCGCTAATTAATGATGTTCTATGGAATTTGATTAAATATAATTATACTTGGTAGGATTCAATTTAAATAAAAAATGCTGATGATATCGAACTTGTAAAAACTTTAAATTTGATGAAAATGAGTTGTCATTAATAAGTATCAATTTTTCACCACTACATTTTTTATGAAATTATGCACCACGATTTTTAAGTTTGGTTTACCACGTTCAAACTTGATACATTTTACTGCCAAACATCCAATATGGAAGATGAAATTGGCATTTGTCATACCAGACAGCCACACTTCATTCGGAATTTCCTACACCTTGCTTTCTTAGGTCCTATTTGTCATTGTCTGAAGGCCCCATATTGAGCTGGTGTGAGATCCAAAGGAAAGGGTGCAGGACAAACAATATGATCAGTTAATTGCAGTCTGCCTTTACCCTCAAGCAGACCCGATAATCCCTATGCACTTTTCATGATATGGTCAGCCACCAGATTCCATTCACTGAAAAGTCTGTTATGTTTTCTGTGCGACAAGATCTGCAGATCTCCTCCAAGATGTGAAAAGAAAGGTTTTTTTTCAAAATGAAAAATGAGTACTGATTGCCAGTTATCCGCATAGTATTTTCACAAAGACACTGTCATGAGCACTATTTTTTTTAGGAGTCATATTCACACTCCATCATCTGAATGATAGTGTCCCATGCAGCATGGGTCGTACTTAGTTTCCCTTGCATTCCTGTAGAAGGAGCATTGTTCCTCATTCGCACTCCAGGCTTTTATCTAAATTCTTCATCAATTGTTACTCAACAAGGTAAGGTTTTTCTCCAAATCTATTCATATATGCATGTAGCTGATATTATATTCACAACACATGAAATTTGTTATTGAATGAACACAATTTAGTGATTAAGGGATGCAGTTTAACAAGAAAATGTACTTACTTCTTTATTCCAAAAAATTAGCAATTACCTTGTCAAGTAACAAACAATGATGATGTAGAAATGTCAAGAGTGCAAACACAGAACAATGCTTCTTCAACAGCAATGCAAATGAAGCTAATCATGTGGCACTCTCAGGATGAAGATGAATTGTGGGTGAAAATTGATATTATCTAAAAGGTCAATTTTAAATTCTCCCAAACCTAATTATAAGTTAAGCCAAAAGCTTCTAGAAGCTAGGTATAATAGGATATATTGTGGATTATTAAAATATTTTTAATATATGTGATTCCCTTATTACCGTATTTAATCGATTGTAAGCCGACTTTTTTTTACCTTTTCACCATCTCAGAAATTGCCACTCGTCTTAGAATCGGTGTCAAATAAAATAGTAATTGAATTTATTTCTTCAGTTACATTAAATGCAAGATATAAGCGTTTTAAAGAATACGTAAACTATCTACTATAAAGAAGAATAAAAATGACCGAATAACTAAGACGAAATAAATTACGTAAATAATAAGAGGCGCGTCAAAGTTGTAATACCGTATTGACCCGAATATAGTGCGATGTTTTTTTCCTCAATATGTACCTTTGAAAGTCGCATTCGCACTATATTCGAGTAATTGTTGCATTCGTACTATATTCGAATACTTGTATCTTTAAAATATAACTGCGTATCGGCGCGTTTCATGACGCTTGTTTCAGCGCATATTTTTATAATTGCTACATTGTAAGTGAATTGGACGTTCATGTTACGATGCTACATTGTACAAATATAATCGGTAGGGGTCTGAGGAGATCATTCGTACTATATTCGAATACTTGTATCTTTAAAAAATAACTGCGTATCGGCGCGTTTCATGACGCGTGTTTCAGCGCATATTTTTATAATTGCTACATTGTAAGTGAATTGGACGTTCATGTTACGATGCTACATTGTACAAATATACTCGATAGTGGTCTGAGGAGACTTGAAAATAAATCAAGGTCAAATTGCAGCAACCACAGCACCGGCACAGCTTCACGCAGGGTCGCGACACAACGTTAGAAAACGAGGGCCGTCTAAACGTGGCGTCACATTACCCCCCTTTAGTACATAATTCACGAGTTTACAGGTAATTTAAATGTGCAAAATAGAGAAAATTAAATGTTTTTCGTCTTTTTCTAAAATTCCTTTCAAAATACTTGGGGTCGCACTATATTCGGGGTCGCATTATATTCGGGCTAATACGGTAATTGTGGTGGCAGTGCACGTATTCGTAGGCTTTCACACTCCCCCTCCACTAACTAAAATATTTCATTGTAGTGTCACCAACTTGACGTATTTTCCGCTAAATCTAGCTTTTTATCTAGATACCGTCTGGGGATTAGAAAAATGTAAGCTAGGGGATAGCGGATTTTTCGACTTAATTTTCACCAAATTGATGTTTCAGGTTTTTTTTAATAAATAATTTTATCGTTAAATGTAACAAAATAAGTACTTACAAGTTTATAATGACATGCGACGATTTCTCCCGTTTTTTTCAATTAAATAACGGACGCATCATTCATCAAATAAATAGTATTCTTAAACTACCTTCCTCGTATTTTATAGTCATTACCACTCTCCACTCATTACATTGATGAAGCTATTAAGTATTCTTTCAATACTGTTTCAAATTCGCAAACATACATTATGTATACAAACTCCGGTGTTGGCAACACTGTTTAAGTGTCTTGTGAGTGTGTCCTGTGATTCCCGAGTGAAATATTTCGTTTCGTTGTGAACATCCTCGCGGCAAGTGTAAACTTCTTATTTCTTAGCGAGTTTTTCGGTTTTTAATTACCCCATGATGGGACGAACGCATTACTCGGCGAACTTTAAGAGGAACGTTATTGCCTATGCAGAAGAGACATCTAATCTTGCAGCACAACGGCGCTTTGGGATTGATGAATCAAATGTTAGACGCTGGAGGAGAGATAAAGAGAAGTTACAATCCGCCACATTCATACTTGTTGGAATATCGAGATAAATAGTCCTAATTGACCAAAAATATTTTTTTTTCCTTGCGTGGACTTGTGAAAAGTGGGGGTCGGCTTAGAATCAGTGTCGGCTTATAATCGATTAAATACGGTATTTATTAACACTGTTAATCAGGAGCATATACAGGGATGGAAATGCAGAGGCATTTAGGGATATGCCATACTCCTTAATCATGAAGGCTGAAATAAATGTTAATGTATATGACATCTGTTTCTTTTATAGCATACTTCCAGTCCTGAAAACTCATTTCCATTCTTGAATATACTGTTACATTAAAAACTTAACTCAGGTTAAGAGGCTTCAGATAATAGTAGTAAAATATTTTCTAACATGCCTGAAAATTTCTTTTAGAATGTAGACTAATATCCTTAAAATATTTTAAATGATAAAATAACTCTGATATATTTCATTTTTTTACAGCCTGATAGTTTACACTTTTTTCCATATGTAACAAACTGGATGGCACACAGTTCTGAATTGGACAACTATGATTTATCATTTATTAAAAGAATTGTGACTTCTGGAGCAATTTTAGATGTGGCCACTTTATCACTTCTGTCTGCAAGATTACCACATGTTAGAGTGTATCAGGTGAATTAATGTTCCCATCTTTTTAGCTTACTTTCCAGAATGGAAATAGGCTCATAGTTTTGTCATTGTGTCTGTCTGTATGCCCTCCCCTATTAACTTTTGAATTAAAAGACCAATTTTCATGAAACTCGGTGGAGATTTCTTGCTACATGGGCCGAGCTCCCGAGGATAGTTTTTGTTGTGAAGATTGAAGTCCCAGGTTCTATTCCAGGAACTAACCTTCCCATTTTATTTACATGGGAAATCTGAAATCCATCGTTCAGGGTAATTTTCTCTTGCAGATTAAAATATCTTAGAATTGTAATATCGGAGCGAGTTTTGTACTATTCTCTGAGGAAAGGAATGAAGATTTTAATTTTCATTGTCAAATTATGCTTATTGATTGTATTTCTTAGAATTTTGCATAAATACTGACGATTTTGCAGTTTTTATCACTCATTAAGAGAATGTTGCCACAGCAACAACTATTGTTGGACTCAGATTTGGTATATTCTTACAAGTACACACATTATTTTTTCTGCACAAATATGCGTGATCAATTTAATATTCCGTTTGAATGTATTTGTACTATTTATATTTATGAAATTTGGGAACACACAGAGCTACATATGCATGACAGTGGTGTAGCCACGATTTGACCAGTGGGGGGTTCAGGTTCAGAGCTATGTACTGGATGGTACCCCACCAGAGGCAAAAAAGTTTAATTTATTTAATGATTTACACATGTGCTCCGTAAACTTCCATACAATCTCTTAGAGATTTTTTGTTACAAATAAATAAATTGTGCTTGATCACTGATATTAAAAATTTTCTTAAAAAAAATGAAATTCATGGAAATGATAATTAATAAATTTAAGTAATTTAAAAGCAATATTTTTACAGGTTTTAAAATAAATTTTCTTTTATAAGAGGCATTGCAAAAAGAAAAAAATATACCACTGTTCTAATCCAATGATAGGTTGTGCTTGTTGGCATTCTCACCCACAAAGGATGTGTTAAGCTTACAGATACATGGGCTTACTGCATAGGTAGATGATCATACCACTGTTCTGTCTCATTTATACGGCTTTCTTTGTTACTCTTTCATTAATTATTTTTACAATAAGTTCAATTTTCTCACTGGATGTCATAGTTGTAATAAAAACAGGCAAAAATAATAATAATAACAAATAATTTTTTCTTTTGATTCAGTTTTAAATTTTCATATTTTTCAATAATCAATAACAAAAAGTTAAAAATAATAAATAAGTAATAAAAATAATTTTTGGATTTTCTCCTGGGGGGGTTTAGAACCCCATAAACTCCCCCTTGGCTATGCCTCGGCTCTTGTCCTATTCATGTTACTGATAAATATGAAATTTCGCATTTTTCTGATTAATAGTTTTTGGGTTAGAAAATTCCTATGACACACACACTTTTTCTATCACACACACACACACAGACATCGAGAATAAATATGAAGAAAGGGAGGAAGAAAGAGAGAGGAAAGAGGGGAACAAAGAGAGGAAAAAGAGGAGGGAAAGATAATAAATAAGTAATAAAAATAATTTTTTGATTTTCCCATTGGGAGGGGTGTTGAACCCCATAAACCCCCTCCCCTCCCCCCCTTGTTTACACCTCTGATGCACAATGACTTTAAAGCTATTAAAGACAATATAAGTATTAAATAAATGATTAAATGGAAAGCAGGCATTGTAAGTTCTGTTTGGATCATCTTGTTATCAATAAAATGCTTACATTAAAAATATTGCTTTTATTGTTTAGAAAAAATGTTCAATCTATGCTGGGCTATATTTAATCCTTTTAAATTTTCATATAATTATTTTACACTAACTTAATTGCTGACTCTTTAAAAGAATTTTACTGAACTTAATGTTTCTATCATACTTATAATTATCAATTCAAAGGTTACTATTGGATCCATATAGTAATTGATTAGAGCAAAAAGGCCAAAAGTGTTAAGATGACAAGTGCACAAAATAATTGTACATACAGATTATGTGACTATAGAGAATTTTCTAAGGATTTCATAATACATACTTAATTAGGTCAAATGATTTCTCAGTTGTTAGATTAAATGATGGTCTGTTTCCTGCATAGTCCTTTTGATACCATTTCACCAACATTTGAGCAGACATCTTTAGTTTGAATATTCAATTCACAATCATCAATTTAGAAAAATAAGTTCATCTCTTTCAGAAATCTTAAATTTACATAATAAAATTTCAAATTTTATTATTTCACATAATCACAAAGTTAGGCATAATATAGGAACTACTGAAGGGAAGAAGCTAATTCATTGAGGTGCTGGAGAAAATTAAAATACAGGTTTCCATCATCAACCATGGAGGTTAGGTTTCTGAAAGTTCTCATTGTTGTCAAAACTTTTGGTTGGTAAGATCAATGGCTTGGAGGAAAAGGGTTAAGGACTGTAATATAAATACTAAATAATGTACAGCATGTAAAAATACCTTTAATTTAAACTTAATAGTTTAATACAGCTCACTGTTGTGCAGTGGTGGAGGATATTTATGGAAGCTAATAATCGAAGTCGGTTTATTTTTTTTAGATTTTTCTGTACCTCCTTTTATGGTTTCTTGAGATCCTCAAGCCCTTGCTTGAACTTAAACCATCTTTTCATCAATTATGCCTGAGAGAGTCTTGACTGATAGAATGATCTTGGTTAGATTGGCAATGTTTAACTTTGACCATATCTCTTCGTCTTTATTGTTGAGTCCCACCTTGGTCATGGTTGTTTGTGATTGTCTTTGTTATTATTATTTATATTTTGTTAATCAATCAGCTGTAATTGGCCTCATGCTGTAAGCTGATTACTCATAAATAATATAAAATCTCTTGAAGTAGATTTGACATGATCATCAACAACCTCTTCAGTCGACTCCTACTGGGTGTCCCAAAATTAGCGTAGCAGTTTTATTGGCATACAACAAAAGGTAGGAAAGGATACAGCAACTTGAAAATAATAGGACATTTTACATCATCTGAAAATTTGAAAGGCCCTACTTGGGAAATCTAATGTCTTTGAGATGACCACAATGAGCATTTTTGCACTTCCTCACTCAAAGCGCAACACTTTGAATTAGTGTTTCAAGCACAGTCAAGCAAACTGTAATCGGTTACCAGGGTCACTGGACTTTAATTCTTAGACAAGCTTTATCTGGTAATGATAATTATGCAAGACATTGGCAGAATGCACAGCAAGGAATATTTTGGTATTCTTGTTTCCTGGGCAAGACGTTGCACCAGCTTATGATGAATTCCTGTTACTAACATTCACACAATCTCTGTTCTTTCTGGTGTCAACATGGAATGTGGTGGTCTTTTTTGTGATTTATCAGAAACACTTCCATGAAAACTTTCAACACTCCTTATTACATCCTCTGAAGGAGATAAATGAATTCCTAGCTCGCATCACTTGAACAATTAAATTTTCATTCGTAAGGTACAGTTTGACAATTGCAGCATGTGTCACTGTCCATCTATTCATGGTAAATTGCCTAAATTAGAGCATAGTATATGGAAAGAAACACATTGTTAGCCATTAATATTTACAAAATTTTGACATTTGAGGAGAAAAAATCATGTACTTGACCAGAAATTGAATCTGCTTCAAACTCTAAATCTCTACACTACTTTTGGGACATACTGTATATGTGGGACTCAAGTAGGTCTTCCATTTCAATTGCCCTTAGATCCTCAGACTCTTCATCTCCTACAGTTGTGCCCCCTCTACAATGTACCTCAGCCTCTATTGACCAATGACTTCTTGATGTTAGTGATGCAGTCACAGATGTTATACTTTTTCCAAGTCACTGTTAATGCTGCCATTGTGTTCAAGATACAACTTAAAGTGTTCCAGATGCAGTATCACTTTTATGTAACTATTATACCTTGGTTTAATGATTGCAGTAGGCAAGTTTTGAATGGGAGGAATGTCACTTCCTCATTAGGGTGTGCAAACTGGGCTGACTCTGGTTGACTTTTTGGTAAGATACTGCTCTCTCTCATGGATAAAGCAACATGAATACAGTGGCTCATGCCTTACAAATGTATCTCCAAAAGGCAAGCATGTGATTGTTATCTTATTTTTTTATAACAAATGGGTTCTCAGATATGTAGAGGAGCAATGACCTTACTATAAAATCACCTGAAGCATTGCAGTGGAGGGGAAGTGTTAGTCTGTGCTTCACTACCTTAAAGCACAGAACAGACCTCTCATCTTTCAAGAGGAGTAATCTTTTTCCTGAAAAAGCCTGTCTTTTCTACATTAAAGATTTGCTCTGACTTATAACCCTTCTCCTCAATCAGTTTATCCAGTTCAGAGATGTAGTGGGCAAAAAGGTATGATGTCTGCTGTTGTAGATTCCCTCACAGTCTTCACATATGTTCAAAATGGTGTTAAGCATAACGAGATTCTGAACATTCACAGGTGTGTCCCAAAGATTGTGAGAGCTAAGGATGCTACACAGATTATGTGAAGCCATAGAAAACAATGGACACTTAAAACCAGCTATTGGTAAAGCAATGATTGATGAGGTAAACCTGTAATTAAAAACTATTGACCTTCTAAGGAAAGATCATAAAGAGGAGAGTGGACTACAGTGAAGATAACTGAAGCTTAAAATTATAACTCCGAATTGTACGACTGAGGACTTAGAGAAGACCAGTAATGCTAAGTGAGAACTTAGAAGAGACTAGTAATGCTTACTAGTCTCATCTAAGTTCTCACTTACCATTACTGGTCTTCTCTAAGTCTTCTCTTGTACAGTTTGGAGCTAAAATTTCAAATTATCAAGGAAATATAAAAATAATGGAAATTATCTCAAAATATGTAGTTTAGAAAATGATGAGGGATATTGAAAACATTTTATATTTTTTTCTTACTGAAAATACAATAATTTAAAGAAAAAAAATAATTTGTTCATGCTTGAGGTCTTTTTTATAATTTTCTTCATTATCTTTCAAGTTATTTGGTATGACAGAACTCATGGCGATTACATCAGAACATTATTGGCAATGTGCTAAGATTGAAAATTCTGAAGATTGTGAAAAAATTGGAGGACTGAAAATACGGAAACTTAATGATGGTGAGTTTGTAAGAATATTTATTCTAATAATCCCCTTCCAGCATATGCTTTGTCTTGAAGTTAATTACCTAATTACTAATTAAAAGAGTTTTTAGGCAGAACATTATTAAAATATATTAGAAAGTCAAGAAGTATAAAGATGATCTTCATTTCTAAAGATATATTTAAATATGTTATAAGTACTCCATGATAATTACAAATTTTTAAAGTGTATCCTTAAAGCCTTTAAATGAAAATCTTCATATAATTCTGTGTGATCACATTGAATAATTTTTGCTAGGATTAATAATCTTAGCTTTAAGATATGGTGGTATATGAGGTTACATGTAAGATATAACTTTCTCTCATATCCTTTTCACTAAAAAGATTTATTTTTAAATTGAGAATTAGTACCTATGTATCAAAACTTGAAAAGTGAAGTAAAACATTATTACCCATACAGGTGGACCTTGACTTGCAAACATTCAAGTTATGAGCAATTCATACTTACAAACATTACACGTACTAATGAATTGTGACTCCCTAATCAGTTAATCAACATGGCCCTCACAGATACGAACGTCTGAACCTGTAGAAACTCCTTGTTCTTTTAGTCTTCAAGTACAAACATAACCCCCATATATGAGAATGCTTACCTCTGCTCTACGTCTTGATTCTACCACTCATAACAAAAACAGATCCTTTTAACACCTAACTACTTGCATCCATTTATGGGATTTAATTATGTGCGTGACTTTCTGTGTGCTACATCAATATTGGTTATTATTTAAACATAAAAAAATAAATTTATTTAAAATGTTTATTTTGATAAAAAACAATGAACAGCACATTTTTACAGTATCAATTATTTTAAACATCTTATTAAGAGTAGTAATTTGAAAAAGTACAAAACAAATTAAAAAATGAAATTCGTATGCATTTTATATAAATCATTGTTATGAACTGTCCTGGTCTGTGTTTGAATGATATTTTTCACATATGCATGTTATTAACGCTATGTTTCTGACATGTAAACTTTGAACAACTATTACACTTTAGAGTTGTGCTAGTATTTTTAGCATGCCCACATGTTCATGTCCTTCTTCATCAGCTTCACGTCCTATTTTTCTTGATAGCTGCACTTGATAATCAAGTTTTACTTCTTCTGATGTGAGCCTGACTGTTTCAAAATTACAGCTTCTGGAGTGCTCGCAGAGCGATAAATATGCTTCATTAAAAATATACGAATTTATCCTAACTGTTCCATTTTTATTCCCTTTATAAGAGAAAAACCGATATTTTAATAATACATAATAATAATAAGTTTATTTGTCCAGAAAGACATTACAAATAATGCTTAAGACACGCCAAAACATAGATCTTAAAAAGAAGACAAAAATACAAAAGTATCTCAAATAACAGACATTAAATCACTAATATTATAAAGACATTTAGTCACTAGGAACTCATGAACATGCTTCTTGAGTAACTGTAATGTGTTTACTCCTTTGATTGCAACAGGCAGAGCATTATAAAATTCAATACATCTTGCTTTTTGTCCTTGGGAGCAAATTTTTAAGTTTTGTTGTGTAACATGGAGATCATTAATTCTTCTTGTGCTGTAATCATAGAAATGTTTTACCTTCCATACAGCACAGCCTTATAGATATAAATAGAAGGAATAGTCAAGAGTCCTAATTTTTTTAAAAGGGGTCAGCCTTGTGCTCTGAAAGGTGCATTGCACATTGACCTGACCTTTTTCTGGATCTTGAAAAATTTAGTTAGGTAGAGGATTCCCCGAGGACAATGCCATAGGCAATACCTGAATAAAAATAAGCAAAGTACATTTTTTTAATATCTCAATACTGAGTGGATGCTTTAAGACTGATAAGATATGCCGAGTTTAGCTTTTGACATAAATTGTCAGTATGATACGACCATTTCAACAGAGGGTCAATATAGACACCTTGAAATTTGAACTTCTTAGTGGAATTGATCATATCTTGGTAGAGACAAGAAGTCTTCGAGGTGGAGAAGAGCATAAGTAGTGTTTTACTCTCATTTAAAGTGGGTATATTGCCCTTATACCACTCAGACATCACCTGCAAAAGCTCTCTGCTACTGTCAACTAGTGTTTTGTCAATGGGATTAGTAACTAAAACATTCATGTCATCAGCATACAAACTTTACTTATAATGTTATCAGGTAAGTCATTAATGAAAACAAGGAAGAGGACAGGGCCTAAAATGGACCTCTATGGCACACCAGAGAGTACCAGACTAGGGTCAGAGAAATATTTTTTACCTTCCTTAAATATGGAGACAATTTGCTGGTGGCTTGTTATGTAAGATTTTAATGGGTTGTTGGCCATGCCTCTTACACCTAGTCTAACACATTTAGCCAATAAGAAATCATGATCAACAGAATCAAAGACTTTACTGAGATCAAAGAAAACCCCCAGAGTACTCATATTCAGTTGTTCTATGATGAAGTTTATAGCAATAGGTAGAGCCTGCTCTGTAATTCCCTTTCCTAAATCCAAATTGGCAGCTTGACAGGATGTAGCATTTTTCTAAGAATTCCAACAGTCTAGGGCAGAAAACATTAAAATATTTTGGAGAATTGAGAGACAAGGGATATAAGTCTATAGTTATTAATTAGGTTTTTATCACCCTTGTTTTTATAGATAGGAATTACCTTAGAGGTTTTTAAAGTTTCTGGGAAAATGCCTTAAACTGTAGATTTGTATGGTTTAGGAGTTTGTTAAAGATTCTCAATTTTTTGCCGTAGTCTCCTATCTCTCATATATTGCAGGTTTTGTTTACGTCGATCGCTAAGACGGTTCTCTCGGCAAGCAACAATTAAATACCATATTTTTCTCTTCCTAGCTCTTATATGATCTGTAAGTTATATATTTAAAAAAATATTCGGATAGAGGACAATATTTGCCATAAACAGTCTGCGAGACAACATTATTATGACTTTAATTTCGGGTATAAAATTCAAGAATCTTTTGATGCTGTTTTGTACTTATTTCCCATAAAGAACACCTTTGAAATCTGTGTATTCCATTTATGGAGTATACTTTTCCATCTTGTATATATAAATGCATTCCCAAATAAAATCATACAACAGTTTTATCAATATGTTATAAAAATATTTTTATAGTAAAAAAATGTTGAGTATAATTTTTGTTTTCTTCTTTTCCCACTTCTACCTCTAGTTTAACATCTCTTTGATGAAGTATGTATTAACCTGTAAAATTGATCACTTCTTTTATTTATTTCATTGTTAACAACATATAAAAATGTTGAAATAAAAAATACTTTTAAAGTATAATTAATAAAATCTAAACCTGCGATCTTCCTCATATTGTAGAAATAAATTTTTTTAAACTCTTTGACCCAGCTGGATTAATTTTTCTATTCTAGATTTTGTATTCTTTGTTATGAAACAATAAAAATTAAGAATAATTATTATTGAATTAAAAAAGCATTTCAAGCACTTTTATTCTACCAAACAAAATCATTAAATATATCTTTAAACATAAGACTTGATCTCAACTTGAAACTCAAATTTTTCAGCAATGTTCGACTCGAACTTGACTCAAGTTGAAAATTTGATGTTCGCACTTCCCTAGTTATAATAATTAAAACCAAAACTTTCAAATGATGATGCTATGTATTGAAACCTGGGTCATGTTTTCTATTAAAAATTTTTATTGTATAGTACTATATTTCATTTTTGTGATTTTTTAAGATGGAATACCACCAAGTAAAGGCCAATACAGAGAATTTTTTTCAAATGATTATACCACATGGTAAATTAAAACCATTTAATACAATTGTAATGTTTGTGAAATTCTAGCAAAAATGTTATTTATAAACTTTTATCTTTTTCTTTTTATGTGAGTTACCTTATTAATTACTACATGCAATTTTTTTTGCAGAAGTGCATGTTTCTTGTGGACCACTAGTACCTTTTGCTGAAGCCAAGGTATGTATGTTTTCATTAGGTTGAGCAAATGTTGAATAAATTTTTCAAAATGTTAATTTGATAAACATAATTGGATGGAATCAAATCCACAATTTCATTTTATTCATTGTTAAGTTGACATTTAGATGTATTTAAAACTTAATAAAATTCCTTAGATTCGAATGAAGTATTATGTATTATCAAAAGAGATGGCAATACTTATAATGCAGTCATCTAGAGAGTGGTTTCATGTATAAGTGATTTATAAAGTGTGAACATAGTATCCTAGAATGCAGTCCGTGTTCACATTTATGTGTTTTGCGAGGACAGATTTCGCTGTTTTTAATAAAGAATTTCTGAAACTGAGAAATTTTGGTTTTCCACACTCCCACGTGAATCCTGTGTGAGTCAGTTCAGTTGGACTTCATCCCATTAAAAACCCTCCTCAACATTTCTCTGTCAGGGCAACTTAAGCTACATCAACACTCTTATTAAGTTAATATATTTTAAAGGTAATTTTTACATTTTTTCACTGTGCAATTTGTTCTTTTTTGTTCTTTTATGCAATTTGTCTTATATCATTCTTACAGTGTATATTTTGTCTGTTTATTTCAGTACCAAGTTTAATAATTAACTGCATTATAGTATGTACACTATTTGAAATTTATGTAATTTATACCCATTTATTACTATATTAAACCAAATTTTATTATATTAATCCAATTTTATTAAAGAAAATTTGTGTTACTTTAATATTAATATCTATACTATAATTTTTGCAAGAAGCTGCATGTATATGTGTGTATGATACCTCTGTATATTTTATATGGGAGGTACATTAACAAGAAGCAGTGCAGCGGATAATTCAATCACATTTTAAAATACTTAGAATCGTCATACAAATGTGAAATTTGAGCCAAGCAGTGACTAATAGAATGGAAATTCAATCTTCTAAACTACTCCTCAATTAATTGGTCACTTTTCTTCTACTACTACTATTTGGTAAACTCTTACTACAAATTGATTGCAAGCATAGCTGCAATGGGCATGCTTGTATTGATTTATTATTATAATATATCATGCTTTACTATATTGTTCCGAGTTTTAATATCTAAAATTAGTTCGAGGGGTCTATTTACATCTTTCATCTCATACGTAATTTTTGGTTGAAGGTTTTCTCAGCGATCAGTGATGATTGATGATGCTCTCTGGTGAAGCTGCATAGAGAACATATATAATTAAATAAACTGATCTGGGCAACACATGACTTTTTCCATATTTATTTGGCAAATTACATGCTGTTAGCTCTGGGATCGTTCTCAATATTTACTTCCGGTTGACAATTAAGAAAAGAAAAAGGAGCGTTACTAAGACGTAACTATGCATCAATTGTTAACAATAGTCTTTGGTAGGTGGCGTGGTGGTGGCAGCTAAAAATATAAGATATCTCTTAAACAATGCATTATATGGAAAAATGTATCAAACAAAGGTTCTAGAAAATAAAATTTCCTACAACTTTAATTCCAATACATTTTTACATTTATCAAATATTTCAAAATAACTGATAAGTTACAAGAGTAAACACCCACTTCCGGTTGACCGATTTTTACCAAAAACTAATCAGATCATCTAACTTTTATAAAAATGTTAAATATAAAATTTTGTATTGAGCTGATTAATAGTTTTTGAGTTAGAGCGCCCACAAAAATCTATCACATACAGACTGACAGACAGACACACAAACATCATTGAGAAAATAGTCAAAACGTGTTCAGGGGACATTAAAACATGTATTTCCGTGGAAATCTTGAATTCGATTTTTTTCATGAAAACAATACTTTCTCTATACTTATATACTATCATATATACTATACTATACTATATATACTATAAGTAAAAACTCATCGTTTTACCTGCGTTGCTATGAGCTTCTTCAGGAGTAAAGTGTTTTGGTGCCTATGCCATGTTATATACGCTGGAGATTTTGTCCCTTCATTTTTTGGCTGTTGTAGTCATCTCGACCATTTTGAATCATTACAGCACCTTTCTTTTTTAGCCGATGAGGAGTAAGGATAGTGTGCTCCTATGCCCATGGGATCGTCCTTGAGACGAGCTCGGCAAAGGCGGCAGAGCACTTTCTATCGAACGAGAGCCGCAAAGGACAGGGGTTCACAATAAGCCGAGCTGCTAAGCGACAACCTCGGGTAGTCATGTACGACGTACCAGCCGAGCTATCGAGCGAGGAGGTGGTTCATGCGATTGCCATTCAAAATGAGGAATCGCTGGGCACCTGCTTGCCTGAAGAGCTCAAAAGGCAAATGCGCCCAATTTTTAAGGTGGGCAAAAAGCATAAAGATGAGGTAAACCTTGTCTTTGAGGTCACACCCACCCTGTGGGTGATGCTCAAAAAGGCTGGATGCCTGTATGTGGGGTGGAGCGGCTGCAAGGTTGTAGAGTACGTGGGCCTACGACACTGCTTCAAGTGCCAGGCCTACGGGCATATAGCCGCTCATTGCTGGCACAAGGACACCTGTGCCCATTGTGAGATTGAAGGGCATAAGGTGGTTGACTGTGCTGACCGGAAGGCGCCCCCAAAATGTGAGGTCTGCCTAAGATTGAAAGAGAATCCGGATCATCTGGTCTATGCGCGTGAGTGCCCGGCCCACAAAGCTGAGCTCAAGCGCCAAATAGAGAATACTGACTATGGGTCATAGGCAACCTAACTGCATCGCCATTGCCCAGCTCAACATGAGGAGGTCCCATATGGTCACGAATGAAATATGACAGGAAATGGATAAGCAAAGTATTGATATACTCCTGGCACAAGAGCCATACTGCTGGAAGGGGGCAGTCCCTGGCTTTAATATAACATCTAGAATAGTCACCGGTGGCAAGGAGGAGACGTGGGCCGCCGTGATTGTTCGGAAACGGGAGGTGAACGTCCTTGCGCTTGAACACCTGAGCAACGCATATTGCGTGTGTACGGAAATCACCCACTCCATAGACAGCTTCTATGTCATCAGTGCGTACTTATAGTACTTGCAGCTGATTGGCACCCATTTGGAACACTGCATGCCCTCAAAGGTAAGAAAGTCCTAATCAGCATGGACTCCAATGCCAAATCCCCATTGTGGAACAGTAGATCCATCAACAACAGAGGGGAAGTATTGGAAGAGCACATCCAATTTCATAATCTAGCTGTGCTAAATACTGAGGGGCAAATAAGCACGTACCACTCTGAGAATGAGGAGTCAAATATTGACATAATGCTGGCATCTAGAAGTCTGATGGGAAGGGTTCAGGAGTGGGTGGTACACGAGCACACCACCTCCAGTGATCACAGACTGATCACGATGTCCCTTACATCAAACGGTTCCAACCGAGAGTTGGGAAAGGGTACATGCTTTGCTATCCATAAGGTGAACTGGGAAAAATACACCCATGAACTGCAGGAAAGTTTTAGCAGTTCATCCAAGGATATCCGAACCGATGCGAAGGGCGATGTGGTCAACCTGGCAGCAAAGATCGAACACTGCATCATTACAGCTGGGAGGGCTACCATTCCCTGTAGAAGGAATCTCATAAGCAAAGTCCTGTGGTGGACTCTGGAGCTGACAGAGGAAAAGAAATGGGTCCACCGGCTCCAGAAATGGTGCCAGACAGAAAAGGATGCTAAATTACAAGCATTGCTTTGCTCCCAATACCGGGAAGCAAGGCAACACTACTCCGCCATGATTACGAGACAATGGCGGACAAGCTGGAAGGAGTATGGGACCCATGAGGGGAACAACACCCCCTGGGGTCTACCGTACAAGCTCCAAACGAAGAAAGTGAAAATACAACAAGCACTACATGCTCTAAAGTCTGGTGAGGGACACGCCATGGATTGGAGAGCAACCTCCAGGACACTGATGGATGCCCTGATCCCGGACGATAACACCACATCCGAGACTGCACACCACAAGGCCATACGAGAGGCCATTGCAACCCCCCTCCCTTGAGACAACTGAGGGGTCAGAGGACTTTCTAGAGCAAGAAGTGGAAGTGGCAGTCATGGGGCTAAAACACCGTAAAACCCTCGGGTATGATAACATAGTGGCAGAAATGGTGAAAGCCGCCTGGCCAACACTAAAAGGGCTGCTAACGGAGCTGTATGGTAGATGTCTACGTCACGGATGCTTTCCAGACTCATGGAAGTGCGGAGTGGTGAAGGCTCTGCTGAAAGATAACGGGAAGAATGTCGCAGAAGTCAAGTACTACAGGCCAATCTGCCTGCTACCGGTCTTGGGAAAAGTCTTGGAGAGGCTCATGGCCAACAGGCTGGCACCCCTCCTTGATGACCTAGGGTCGGAGACAGTAGGGCTTTAAACTGGGGCTCTCAACTATGGATGCCATCCTGAAACTACGGACTGTGGTCCAAGGGAGTCCCTGCAAGTACGTGCTGGCAATTTTTTTAGACGTAGCAGGTGCGTTTGACAGCGTCTGGTGGCCGTCCATGCTCTGGGGCTTGAAGTAAAGGAATTGTCTTCAGAAAATGTTCTCGCTCATGGAGTGGAGAAAGGAGAAAGGCATACGTCGTAACCAACTATGGGTCGGTGTCAAAGAGGGTCACCAGAGGGTGCCCCCAGGGTTCAGTCCTGGGCCCTAAATTCTGGAATCTGATCATTGACACGAACATAACAGGAAAAGGGGCAAGCCGCCATCGCAAAGATGGAGGAATGGTGCTCGGATTACAAAATGGAGTTGTCGGCGAGCAAAACTGTAATGATGCTCGCCAAGGGGCACCTAAGCAGGGAGAGACCCCGGATCGTGAGGAAACGGGAGAAGCAGATCAGGATGGCAAAGACAGAAAAGTATCTTGGTGTGGACTTTGACGAGCGACTTGGCATAAACAGCCACGTAGGGAATGTCACGAGTAAAGCTGGGTGCCTATATGGCAGCTTGGCCCAGATCGCCAAAATGGGATGGGGCATTAGGTTCGGGCCCCTTACCACAATCTATAAAGGCTTATATGAGTCTATAGTGACGTACGCAGCAGCTGGTTTGCACAACAAGCTGAGAGTGAAAACGATATGGCATCTACTGAGTTCGTAGAGGAAGGCGCTCCTCATAACAACACGTGCCTATCAAACTGTATACCTGGATGCCATACAGGTCCTAGCTGGCATCAAGCCAATCGACTTGACCATCCAAGAGCATGCGTGCAGGTCCCTACTCTGGAAAGAACATCCCTTCCGAGTGGGCACCATCGTGGTAGACAAGGCGTTCTATGAACGCCACCGCACCACAAGGGCAAGGGCCAATGCTGTCAACAGTGCCCTGCTGAAGGAGTGGCAATGGAGGTGGAACACCTCAACGAAAGGAAGGACCATGTGGAAGTACTTCCCGGACATAGTAGAGTGATTGCGCATGAGGTGGATTACATGCAACTCTCGAACCATCCAGTTCCTAACAGGGCATGGAAACTTCCGGACAAAACTTGCCGAATTCAGATTGACACGAACTAACAGGTGTGAGTGTGGGGAAGAGATGCTGGCACACATCCTGCACGACTGTCCACAGTATACTGGGAGCCACAATGAACTAAGGGCGGTGCTGGCAGAAAAAGGAGTAGCATGGCCAGCAAAATCAGAGGACCTAGTCCGGCGCGATGTGTTCATCGCATATAGCAGCTTCTGTGAAGCAGTACTCCTTCAAAAGGAGGGAGAAGGAAACATGGTCTGATAGACCAAAAAAGCACTGCCAACCTGTGCAGGAACACCAGCGCCCCTGGGGGCGAGTGGCAGGATAAATAAAGGCAACAGGATCTAATCGAGTCACTCAAACCCTTGGCCGCCGGTGCTGAAAAAGAAGTAGCCGTTCCTACAGGGACGACCCCATCCCACCAATGACGGTGCCCAGTGGAAATGCTAGGCGACAGATTGGTACTGCGGGAACCAAGCTTCAGCCACTTGGTTGATGGGTTGGATTCATAGGGGCTGTTGGCACACCTTCGGGTGAGCGGAAGCTAGACCGCAACCCCCACCGGGGGGGAGCGAAGACGAAGCGGTTCGTTCATCCTGGTAGTCTGGGCCGCCAGCGGGGCTCAGATGTGCTGGACCAGCGCTTGGTCCTGCCTTAGATGGCCCTCGAAAGCGAGGTTAAACACACTGCAGCTGTGGCAGGAATATGGTCTACCAGGCCGAGGTGTCCCGAGAAAATCGAGGGGGTGCCCCCCAAGAAGCGTGTCCGAGAGTAGAACTACTGTCATTTAGCAATTACATACTATTGCTTCAGGGATTAAGCATGGAAAATAATTCCTATTCCTTCTTGAGTAATTTTAGAATATTGAACCTTGGAACACAGTTCTTATATCAATGTATTCAAGATTTATCAGGGAGTAAGTCATTGTTTGAAAAAGTCTTGATAAATAAATCAAATTTAAAATATAAAGGTTCTTATTTTATTTTTAAAACTTGAAATTTATTCAAATTAGAATATTTTGTATTAGTTAAGTTGAAATTCTTTTGTTATAGATTGTTGACATTGATACTGATGAAAGTTTAAGAAGAGGCAAAAAAGGACGGCTATTGGTGAGAGTTCCATATGTGATGAAAGGATATATTAGGAAATCAATAAACGTGAGTATTAAATTCAAGTTTTTTATCTTAAAATTTTTTACAATTGTTACAGTTATCTACCAATTTATTAAAATATTACCAGGATTGATTGAGCGACTGCCCAATGTGCCAATACTTTCAATTTATTAGGCAGATTATAATGAAATGCCTGGATCAATAAAGTATTTCCAGGATGCAGAAATATATTCACTGTGAGCTAGTTCTTTCACAAATGTTATTGCCTTTTCCAACAGACTGAGCCACTCACAGCCACCTCAGAATTATTCATTCTCGTTTTCTTAAACCAGGCCAGCAAAGCTACATCGATGTCATGAAATTTAGTCTCCCTATGTCATTTTGCATCAGCATTACAGTTGCTGTTTTAAAAAATGGCCTAATTTTTACTGCGATATTTAGCAAATCTCCAAGCCTACTAGTTGGAATTACAAAGCACTGAGCAATATCTTTTTGCCTTAAATGTTTATTGCATTCCAAAAGGGAAATAATTTCATATATTTGAAATAAAACATGGTGCTGGCACTTCATTATTTTGTAACTATAAAAGCAAAAGGTTCAGGGTAGCTAAAACAGTACTGACTTTATTAAAAGTTAGGCCATTATTTATATACTTTTTAGTGCAGCTGTTTCCAAATCATGTGACTCATCACTCTGTCACATAGCAGAGCACACGAGGAAGCCATTACTCATGTTTCTGTGACGAGTGAGTCATCTAAAGCACAAAATGCTTTTTTAACCCTGCAAACATGCCTTAACAGTTGCTTACTGTATATTATTTGTCAAAAAATGCTATAGCTAAGGAAAATTTACTGTTAGGGAATGCCACATAAATCTGTTATAACGGAAGATCTACTATACCGGAGACCAGTGTAGCCAAGGTAGTTACAGTGATAGTCTGGTAAAATAGTCAGGTAATGAGAAAAAATCTATTGTAGCCAAGGATCTGTTATAACTGAGGCAGGTAGAACCAAGGTTGACTGTATTAGATATATAAACTGACTATTTTAAATCTTAAAAAATATTTATCTGTTAAATATATTGTAAACACTGAAACATCTGATTCAATATGGCAATCACCTGCACCGGAGAAAATGTTATATCGCTTTAAAAGTTAATTTGTAAAATTTGCACAGATCTGGCTGGTTACATTTAAAAATTTGGCCTGATGCTAGACAAATATCTAGACTTCTATTCATCTACAATGGATTCTGTTATAGCAAGACTATGTTTTATGTTATAGTCGACTTTCGTATTACCTTATTTGAATTTCATATTTAATATTTCTCACATTATTATGGCATAAGATAATTATCTTAATCTCATTTGAACTGCACAAAATGAACTGTTTATCATTTAAGTTAAAACATCAATAATAAAATAAGTAGTAATTATGTGAAAATTTTTTGAGTGATATTCATGTCAATTTACAAATAAATACATTTATATATTTTTTAATACTCATTGTTTTCACTTTTTTTGAAACTAAATATTCTCTAGAGTTTTAAGCTCTAAAGCTTCCTGTGACATTAGTTCAATGAAAGCTTTACAACCAAATCATAAATAATGATAATTTTCGTACCCTCTACTCTGACCTTGAAGTATATTTTTTTGTCTATCAATAGTATCAAGAAATGGATAAAACAATGCCATTGATAAACAAAAAGATAATTATGATTTATGGAACTAATTTTTACTATTTTTTCACTAGGATGCTGTTCCTGAGGTAGATGCAGGCGGATGGTTCGATACAGGAGACATTGCGTTCTTTGACAGTACTGGCTATCTATACATTGTAGATCGATTGAAGTCAATGTTTAAATACTATGCACATCATGTTAGTATGTGTATAAAAATGGTGGTTATTAGAAAGTATTCATATTTTATCTATGACTTATGTTTTCCAAAATTTATGTTTTTGAGATGGGTGTTCAACCAGGATTTTTTTCTTTACAACATACTTCATCAAGATATTTTAATTTAATATCAAACTTCATAATTATTGTTAAATGCATTAATTTTATGAACAGACATATAATTTCCTTTGCCAAGAAGCCCTATAATGAAAACTATATTTCTCTGTTGAAAAAAATTACTGATGAAAATTTTATCAAGGAAGCTATATTACTTGATTGATATAAAAACTACTTTCTAGTTAAAGTATCTGAATAAGTAACTCTCAGTATCATATACTTTTTAAAAAATTGCTCATTTCCCTCATCTGAGTTTATCCCATTTATTTGTATATTTACACTAGGTGTATCCAGCAGAAATTGAGGCCATAATTAATGAGCACCCGGCCGTTTCTGCTTCAGTAGTTGTTGCTGTACCTAATCCAAAGACAGGCAATGTTGCTCGTGCATATGTTGTTTTGAAACCAGGATTCCAAGCTGATGAAGAGGAGATAAAGAAACATGTCGCAAGTATGAATCAAAACAATTCTTTTCTTTTAGAAAGATTAGCCTTATGAAATATTCTCAGAATATTCAATAATAATAATAATAATTTTATTTACTGCAGTGACCCCTGTATGGGGCATTACATTGTCATGGTCATAGTAAAAAATAAAAGAACAGTAGAATACAATATATAAAAAATTGCACAAACATGACAATACAGTACAAAATACACCATTTGTGTAGATTTTTACAATTTTTCAGAGATAAACTCATTGATGCTATAGTAAGCCCCCTTTAACATCATATCCCTGACATTTCTTTTAAATATAATTGCAGGCATAGATTTAAAATTAATAGGGAGTGAATTGTACAATTTTTTACTAGAATATTCATAATTTTTTTGGCTTGTAGCAAGCCCACAGTATTTCATATCAATATTTGTACAATATCTAGTTTCATATTTGTGAATATCACCACGTAAAATATTTTTGAAGCCAGAGTGAACATAACAGGTAGCTTCCAAGATATAGACACAGGGTAATGGTAAGATATTGCTACATCTAAAAACATCTCTACAATGTTCTCTTGGTTTGAGATTATGTATAATTCTTATTGCCTTTTTCTGCATAATAAATACCTTTTTACTAGCACTTGATGCTCCCCATAATAGAATACCATATGACATAACACTATGAAATAGAGTTAAATAGGCACATCTGAGGGTATCATAGGATACCTCAGTCCTTAGTCTTATTAAAAGATACATTAATTTTGCCAATTTATTTTCTAAATATTCAATGTGCTTCTTCTAAGTTAGTCCAGGGTCCAAAACTTTGCCTAACAGTTTGCCTGTTTCATTTCTGAAATTGATGGAATGATATGATCCGAAGATCCTATGCAGACAGGCATAAGCTGTGAGGTCACACAGAATGCCTTCAATATGATGCTTCTCCTCAAAGCCATTTACTATAAATTTTAGCTACAAGATCTATAGTATTTCTACCTTTTCTGAAACCAAACTGCCTGTCATTTAGTGTCCTGTATTTCAATAAATTTATTTAATCTGCTTATTATAGCCATTTCATACACTTTGGACAAGATAGGGCTTATTGCTATTGGTCGGTAATTTGCAGGATCATTTATTGGACCCTTTTTATAGATAGGCAGCAATTTTGTTTTTTTCCAAGCAGATGGATAGATACCTGTCATAAAAGAGTTATTGATTAGTTTAGTTAAGGGTTTATTTAGAAATTCCCTAGCATGCTTTACAACTTTAGAGTTTATCCCATACATATCACAGGTATTCGAATTACTTAGCTTTTGAATAATCGTATTTACTTCTTCTTCCGTTACTGGATGGAGAAAAAATGATTTGCCAAAATTTCTAGCATTTTTGCGATTTATGTAGCTTAGTTTATCATTTTTAAGATAGGAGGCAACATCATTTGTATTTTGAGTAAGATTTTTATGTATATTTGTAGCAGATAATTCCCAATGCTTAGCAAAAACCTGCGGTGACAAGGAATTTTGCTTGGATTTTATATTTTTTATAGAGTTTATAATGGACCAACTTTGCTTAGACTTATTATTGGCTGTAAGCATCAACCTGTCATTAAAATCTAGCTTTGCTTTATTTATTGCTAATTTATATTCTTTCGTAAGTTTCCGTAATGATTCATGTGTGCTTTGGCAGTTATGTTCAGATATTTGCCTCGAAATTTTTAAAATATTTTCTTTCTTTAATTTTAAATTGTCTGTATACCAGGGTAGCCTTTTCTTTTTGTTTAATATTGTTTTAGTAGTCTTATAGGGAAAAAAGAACTCAAAGCTACCCATAAAAATATTCCAAAATTTCATGAAATAACGTTCCGAATCCTCACCATCCTCATGGATTTTATTCCAATTTAACGTACTCAATTGCTTACAAAACTTATTTATGTTACTTATATTTAAGTCCCTACACATCCTGATGGGGTGTTTACTTCCAAAGTTTCCTTTGTATAGTTGAAAATAATGGGGTAATGGTCAGACAGTTCAGAGATTATTACATGAGCAGTAGAATTTACAATATTTGTCATAACATTGTCTATACAGCTGTTACTACTTGGCCTTGTGATTTTCTTGATGAGAAATTTGCAACCAAACATATTTAAGAGTAACAAAAGATCCTAGTGTAACCATTTCTCTCATCCAAAAAATCAATATTAAAATCACCTATTACACAATACTTGTCACCCGTTTTCACAAAAATTCAAGGACTTCGTACATGTTATCCATAAAAATATCTAATTCGCCCTTTGGAGGTCTATAAACACACACAATATAGAAATTTTCTATTTTATACCAGCCAATTCAAAATGACCTTCATGAGCTAGACTGTTTAGTGCACCAATTGATTTCCATTTTATACTGTTCTTTGCACAAATTATAACACTGCCATGCGTCTTTTTAGTTCTGCTGTAAAAACCTGCAATACTGTAATCTGGGATGTTATAATATTGTTCTTCATTTATTTTCAACCAAGTTTCTGAGAAACATACTATCTCAGGGTACTTTTCACTTGACAGAAGAACACTAACCTCATTTCACATCTACATCTGAAATAACTTTGTTCCTTTACTCAAATTTTAGAGGAACAATACAAATTTAAGGTTATTAAAGTTGGAGAAGTGATTCATTGATAAAATCTCTTAAATGGAGCTGATTTTTGTATTTATCTTTATAAATAATAAGGCAGTAATTTTAAATATCTAGTCTTAAGGTTGGTGTAAATACAAGGTTACCGATAGCAACAATTTGTTTTTTAGACTTTTAAAAAATTCATTGAATATTATCTGAAAGGTGCAATAATACTTATTTAAACATCACAATGGACTTCTCCCTTGTTGAAATTCCACCCATTTTGATGTAAAAGTAAAACAATTCAAAATTTAGGCATAATTTATCTTTGACATAATTTCATTTAAAACAAATTAGTTTGTCAGGAACTTATATAATTGAAAAAATAACTGCATGCAATTCAGTTCTTTATGGTAAGGCATCAATATTTTCATTTAAATAATTTTAAAAACTTGCCAGTATTCTCTGAAGCATTATTAAAGTGTTGTCATTAAAGAAAATTTACAGCTATATTAAGCAATTCATTCAATTTGTGCATTGATCATTACTTTCAATATTCTGGATAAACTATAATAATGGGCCCAAACTTTGTCTCATTAATTGAATTCTGTTGCTGATGAAGAGAATTCATGAAGATTTCTCATATGATTAATACCATTAGAAATTCTCTTTGCTATTTTATTTTTTTGTAAATAATATGCTAGAAAATTTTTGTTTCATTTTAATAATATTCCAGAAAAAGCAATTTTCTACAAACATCTCCATGGAGGTGTTGGATTTTTGGACAAATTGCCAGAAGCTCGTGCAGGGAAAGTGGACAAAAATACTCTACGTAAAAAAGCTGTAGAGGAATTGAAGTATCTTTTAGCAGAGTGATAGATATCCATGGTTACATCACCATATTCCTCCATAAAATAATAATTTTCACCTGTAAACATCCAAATGCTAAATTTGTAATATTGTTATATTATACAAACCAATATAGGTATTTTTAATGAGTCCATAAAAATTCCATTGAATTCTTTTTTGCAAAAAGATTCGTTTATGAAAGTAAACTTTCTGTATGTTGATTTGCTGAATTTTTATTTTATGAACTAAATCACAGTTACCATTGGAAAATAAACAGTTGAATTTTGAAAATTATTTTTAGTGCTTTTTTCTAAAAAACTCGCTTATGTATTCGGTTCATCTGTCCGTGTACAAAATATTTTTTTTGTCTGTGGAGTATAATGGCGAAAAAGAAAACTGCTTATAACTCAAATACTTTTCATTCTTTATCTTTCGAATTTTCAGGAATTACTTTGCAGCAAAACTTTTATATTTTAAGCTGCTTGTCGTCAATATTGATGTCATGTATTATATTGCAAGAGCATTTATTTTCTTCATTTGATTAACACAGGGATGGGAGTGGCACATTAATCATTCACATATTAAAATTACTTAGAATCACTGTAGGAGTTCAAGACATGAAACAACTAATGCATAAAAGAATGAAATTTTGTTTACCTGTAATTTATTTTTGAACAGCTCTTTCTCACTCCCTCTCTCTCTCCCTCTTTCTTACTTCCTGTTTTTCTCCCTCCCTCTTTTCCTTCACACTCCCTGTTCCTTCATCCGTATCCATTTGGAATAAAAACCCAATTTGATTTACGTAATTTCGTGATGTCGAAAACAGTGGATTGAATGTAAATAAAAAATACCCTAGTTGCACTTTAAAAAATGTATAAAGTTAATCCAATGTGATTCGCGTAATTTCGTGGTTGGCAACAATGCGGTTGCCTTTAGCGACGACAAAATTTGCTCAAAAAAATGTCAAATTTTCGCATCTAAAATCGATTTTTTGATTATTTAGAAGCTTACTCGAATTTCAATGACAGATAAATAAAAGTTAATTCTTTTAGATGTTCTTGGGTCCAAATCGCAACGTGAAATAAATTTGTGTAAGTTACACACTTGTTCGTTTCTTCTAAATATAACATTAAAATGTTAACGAAGAAAGGCTTGCACGCTAAGTTCCAGCTCTTCCCACGTTACTCAAATGAAGAAAAGGTAGACTCCTGGAGTCGACCCTATGACTTCAATATAGACGGTGAACAGCCTAAATTTTAAAAGTGGCGTTGCAAAACAATTCATGAATGTTTAATTGTAAAAGAATGAAACGTTTTCGAGTTATAAGCGGTTTTATCATTTTCCCATTTAACTCTGTATAGTGTTCCGACACCCACACACATTAAGCCTTTTATCTATTTGTCTAATTATTATTATAAGGTTATTACCCGTTTAAAATCATTAGAAGCTATATTGCTTAAGACACAATAAATGCTAATTTTGTTGACAATAGATATTGCCTTAGATGCTGCAGACGCTACTGACTTTTATTAGAAGTTTTTTTTAGCGCGGTCGTTCATTTTTTATATTTAGACGTGATTTTTTAACGAAAATGTTCCATCGATTTTTGACCTTCATACGTCTGTTTGATTCCAAATTAAGTGGAAATACACGAGACAACCCATTACAACTCATATCGCAGCGTGACGGATTACCAAATAAAGCTGCTGGTAATTTTAAATTTTTTGTGTGTTAGTGATAGCAGTTTCAAGGTGAGACTGATGATGCGTAGTAATTAAGTCCCTTTTTTATTCTCATTACATCACTGTCACGTACGTTTTGGGGACAAGCTTTTGTGCCTTTTCCATCCTTTTGGTTGCTATAAAATTATCAACAGGCTACCGAAACTTTGTAAGAATTATTTGCACGCAGCTCACATTAAACAAAAAATCCACTTCATCTGATAAACCACTGGAATTACATGGAGCGTACCTTTTCACTCTTCTTTAACGAGGTTTAAGAAATTATCTTCGCATTATATCCGTTATTATTTAAAATTGCGTAATTGTGCAGTTTCGCTCAACGGAGGGTAGCGTAATTTTAGATTTTTCAATATGCATCGTATTTTTTTATAAAACGAGAGTCGATTATGAATGAATTTTGACGAAAATTGTGGGCACGATGCAAGTTTTATAACATGCGTCTCACCATATATTTCGATGTATTCTATTTGGCTCCAATGAATTTTGAATATAACACCAGTGTTATGGGTAAAAGAATAATAAATTTCTCATTGTATCGTATCACAGTTTTAGACATTTAGACATTAACTTCAAGGTTGTAGAGGGTCAAAAAGAAACTCTTCCTTTCATTGGTTACATCAAAAAATGTGTACAGCCACTCCCCGGCTTACGTAAGCCCTGACTTACGTAAACTCGACCTTACGTAATTTTTTTCATAAGCCACAAACAAAAAAATTGAAAGTGCGAAAGTGCATACATATTACGTTACACTCGGAACGTCAAGTACGTACCATATATACTCGAGTATTTTGCGACTCCGCATAATTTGCGATCCCTTACTTTTTGCCTCAAAATCTTGTTCTCATCTTGTGTCATGTAATGTGCGAGTTGGAATTTTTGAGTTCTGGTAGCGCGACCTACAGTTTTCCTAAAATATAGTGCATTTTCTTTAGTTCGTTTCCATATGATTTCTATCTTCATGAAAGTAAAGAGAAAGCATTCAATTGTATGCCTGTAATTCTAATTGACAAAATACCTTATAATTACCTGTATTTACGTATTAATGAAGATAAAATCAGTGAATAACTGTAATTATCACAGTTCGTCGCTCACTAGTCAGAAATGTTTTAAGAATGTTGTGTTGCCGGAACAGCTAAGAGCCAAACAAATGCCTACCTACTAGCACATCTTTAATTATCGTACAATCGTAACACAATAATGTTGCCATAGATGATTTCTACCTTGCTCCTCTCATTTCTTTTTAAAACCTCATTTACTCATATTATATGGTTAAAAAACATACACTTGGCAACTCAGTCTAATACAGTAAACGTTAGAATGTGTTGCGGGAACGGTTACCTGATTTTACTAGATTAAATAATTAGCGGCAATGACCTCCCGCGTGAATCATCTATCGGGCGATCTCTCGCGTGAACCGACTCCCGAGTATCTTCCGCGTGAACTGACTTTAGGTGGAGCTTTCCGACTATGTTTAGACAGCTCATCTATTTTTGGCCGGTTAAACCGAAAGTCGGATAAACGAGGATTGGGTAATCGAGATTTTACTTTACTTAATAGCATTTTCATCCTTCTTCGCACGTATCTATCCATGTTATGTTGCCTATCCAGTTATGTTGGCTATCGCTCGCATAAAGGAACATAGTACACTTCGTTAGCTATCTCGGTGAGCCAATGTCGATGTTTTTTTCCTCGACTCGGCTATTCGAGTTAAGAGTAGGTTTACGTCACAAGGACATGCGTCAAGGACTTATAAACACGATCATGCGATTTAAATTGCGAAGGAGTCTTCCTTGCCCTTCCAGTTTGATCAACATACCGAGAGGGGAGGTCACTGCTATCAACTGGCACAGCCTGTCATCATATGGAGGAACTCAACGGAGAGAGATTTAGCGTGTGATTTAGGCATGGGCGGTTAACGAAGTTGGACCGCCTACCTTTTTCTCCCCTGCGAATCATTTTTTGCGATATCATTATAAATACCCATTCGTTTGGAGCGGTAGACAAGAATACATTCTCAGGGATATAGGCAGTCAGTGTCAGTGGGAGGGAAGTTGCTTTATACGCGAGCATACTATGAACGTATCTGAGTGCAACGGTGGTCTCGGACGCCTTCAAAATGGAGCCGAGGACTCAGAAATTGTCAAGTCTCCCCTCGCCGAGATGGCCAAGAAATTCGTAACACCTGACGTACCATTGACGACTTTCCTCTTCGACTCACTCAAGAGAAATTACGAATTTCTCAAGGATAAAACACTTGCTGTAAGTCGTACACTTTATTTCCCATGTCTTAATCTCTTTATGGCATTAAATGAATTAAACACTAAGCCAAGAAGGTTTCTTGGGAATAACATAATATTCATTTAAAAAGTAGATTGATTTCCTCATCTCCGATCAATAAAATTGTTTTAGTTACTTCACTCATACACACCAAATAAATGGCGTAAGAATAGTAAGAATATCGTTATGCTCTCTTAATTTTTTAATTATGGTAGTTGGTGAGGTAAATGATACAGATATTAGGCATTGTTACGGTGATTTTGGAAGAATAGTATAAAACGCATATTCAAAGTTGTGGCTATTGCTATGGCAGATAATTAACGGAATTTTTAAACTTCACACTTTTTAATTCTTCACTCGTATAAATATAAATACATTTCATGTGAGCGTGAGCATTATATCCGATTCGACTTTCAATGCTGCAAAAAACAATTTATTTTCCAGATAAACGTTATGCGCGGCACAGCTGTTCGATTTGACGAAATCGAGAAGCTTTCCAAGCAATTTGCCAGCGCTCTGACACGGAAAGGTTTCAAAAAAGATGATGTCCTCTACTATGTGACCTACGACACGGCGTACCTTTACGTGGTGCAGCTTGGAGTTTGGCTGTGCGGAGGCGCCGTGCGCGGGTGTTTCCAGAAAGAGGAAAGAAGTGAGTATATAGGACGGATTAAATTAACTCGTATCTTGTGTCCTGGACACCAGTGTGCAAGTCCTTATTTGATCACTTTTTCTATAGAATATAACTCAATGAAAAAATAAAACGTATATTTAAAGCGTAATTCTTCGATGGAAGTGCAGCACGCAGAAACAATCAAATTATTTACGAGGATGTTTTATGAGCATTGACGCGTCCTCGTTCACAACTTAATAAACATATATTATAATATAATGTTATATATAATTATATATATAATATTATAAAAAGATATTTTATAATTAATGATTTTATAATTAGAACTAAAGCAGTTTCTTGGTTGAACCCGCGTCTAAGCTTGGGCTGCTGCCTTGGGCGAATCTAGTTGCATAACTAAGGAGGGGGCAATAAGAAGACTAATATATTTACTTACATCTATTTATGCAAAATTATAATAAATATACAGCGTATATTACACACTGCTTAAATATTTGCAAAATATTTCTAGAATCGCTATAATATAAAATAAATTAACGTAGGTTAATCATCTCCCCAACGGAGGTAATTTCCCTATTACCCCCCTTTGCATCCGCTACTGGCTGTTGCCGACGTTTTTGTCAGGTTGCAACTTGCAATGATTGAAACGCTGGCGGCGGCTCAAACTTATATGCGGGTTCGCCACAGAAACCTCCTCGACAATCTACAGCGAAATTTTTAATGAAGAAATAAAATGGCAATCCCCACCAAACGGGGTTGAAGGCGAATAGCTCCCTTCCCATTGTTCTCTCCCTTTTCCATCGTCAAAATCCATCCCCTCCATACCTCGGCGTAAAAAAATGCTCCTGTCAGAATATAATTAAGTATGTATTTCGCCGATACGTCGGCGATAATGACGAATTTGGTCATTTTCAAACAGCCAATAAGCGATATTCGATGCGATAACGGCGTATTTGGTAGAGAAATATGTGTGAACGCTCATAAGCAAAACAGCAAACGACAGAAGCGCATCGTACTATTCTTAAGTAAGAACGGATGAATCCTTGAAATGCGCTTTTGCTCCTCTCGCTTGGCTATTTTCCATTTCTCTCCTCGCTAACACGACTTTTTAAATCAATGCTTCGGCATTCTCACGCAAACGATATCATTCCACTTGATCAACATCTTCGAGCACAATTTCAGCGTACTTTGCGTTCGCTTGAGATTTTTTTCACAGTATATAAAGAATATTGACTTGACCGTAGGACGCAATAGCATTATCATTAGAGTTTAGATTATAGAACGATAGATAAATATGCCCGTGAATCCGATAATAGCACCACCGTGGCTCGCGGATGACTATTTTGTGCGCATCGAGATAAATTCAAGCTGTCCCAAATTTTATCTCACTCGTTCCATTAATTTGGGTTTAATATAAGTGAATTTCGTATTAGTAAAGATGATGCTCATAAATACTGCCTTTATCTTCTCAACATGGCACAAATTACTATATTTTTAGCAGTATTTAATTCGAGAAGAAATTGAGAGCATCGCATTATGAAAATGACAGAATGCAAAACTGCAAACACCCAACCCAACCCAACCCATGCCGTAAAAGCAACACTCGGGTGTTTTTTTATTGATACGAATATAAGAAACGGGGCAATACCTTGCCAGGCGCGGGGTTCGACGAGAGTGATGCGAGCACGGGTGAAATGAAGAGGCGTCTTTGTGGCGTGTGGGGAAAGGCGAATCACGTTTGACCTTGATTAACCGCGGCTGCAGAATACATCCGCCCCTTGCTTCATTCTTACCTACCAAGCACGAGAGGTGGGAAGGTACGCCAATTGAAGTCAAGCGTCGTGTATTCGCATTTGCTGAAAACATTTTTAAACCGAGAAATTGCTAAGGACAAAAATTTCGCCAACCAAACCTCTCGATGCGACGCTTTAGCTCCCAATTTACACCGATTTCCATTCATGTCAAAACCAACCCTCAATATCCAACGATTTCGCCATCATCAAAAATATCGCTTATCCGTAAACTAAAACAGAACGAATGTCAAACAGACAGATGTAATGATTGCAGAGCGAAAAAAGTAGTTTTTTTTTAAGCGATTAATTTATAAAAAAGAGCATATGTGCTCGGTTTGTCTGTCTAGTGTATCTGTTCGCCTGATATCTCAGGAATCCGACAACTTAAAGAAGCCGTATTTTCGCGATAGGGCGGCTAATATTAGGGCAAGACATGGCCAACATTTGGTGGGGAGTAATCGGTGTATTTTTCCAACCTCTTCGTTTCATTTCTACCTCGAAAGAAAAAGCGTGATATCGGCGAATGGCATTATAAATATGGATTTTTAAATAAGTTAAAATCAATATACGAGCTCAGAACTTGAACAGTTCTACAGTTAAAAGACGTGTTTATATTTTCAGAAAATAGAATTCAAATCCCTGTCGAATGAGAGTGAACACTTATTTTTAATTTAAAAAATCTGATTTGGCCACCACATGACTTTCTCCACATCTGTAATATTTCTAAATATTCCAAATTGGTTACATAATAATAAATATTTTAAGAAACTGCGAGAAAATTTTAGACTTTATAAAGAACAGAAATAAACTCAAACCATAGCCTTCTGATATTGGATATAGCCACAAAACTCGAATAATTAAGAAAAGAAAAAGGAGTTTTACTAAGACGTAACTAAGCGTCAATTGTTAATAATAGTCTTCGGTAGGTGGCGTGGTGGTGGCAGCTCAAAATATAAGATATCTCTTAAACAATGCATTATATGGAAAAATGTATCAAACAAAGGTTGTAGAAAATAAAATTTCCTACAACTTTTATTCCAATACATTTTTACATTCATCAAATATTGAAATAAATATTTCAAAATAACAGATGTGACAAAAGTAAAAACCCACTTCAGGTCGACCGTTTTTACCAAAAACTAATCAGATCTTTTAACTTATATAAAAATGTAAAATTTTGCCTTGACCTGATCAATAGTTTTTGAGTTAGAGCGCCCACAAAAATCTATCACATACAGACAGACAGACACACAGATATCATCGAGAAAATAGACAAAACGTGTTCAGGGGACCTTAAAACATGTATTTCCGTTGAAATCTCGAATTCGATTTTTTTTCGTGAAAACAATACTTTCTCTATACTTCGTATATGGAGAAAGTAAAAAGATAGAACATTTTTCCGGTTTTCAACAATGAGAAATATCAACTGTCAATAGTCCCGAATACCTGTTACCTAGCGAATGAACAAGGGGAACAGAGCGGAGTTTTATAATTTTTGTAATTTAATTCCGTACGAGACGTTAAGCAGGAACCGGTCGGGAACTTTTTACGCTGATGTATCTTGTTAGGAAATTGAATTTTACGGTTTTTGTTTAATTAAGTAATGTAATAGTGTTTTAGTGTTAATGTGCCATTATATTAATAATTTAAGGTATTGAATGTAACAGGCACAGTATGCATTATGTTGCCTGATAAAATATTGTATAATTGTATATATATTGGATGAAAAGTGATGTTTAATTGAGTGCGATTTATGGCATGATGCCCGAGAACAAAAAAATACAATCGCATAGTAAAATGTGTGTGCAGTGTTTATGCCAACATGGTCTGTTGTATAATAGGCATCGTCTATGAACAATGTGGCATTACTAAAACTTACGTGTGACGTGTTTATTTACAGTAGTTATCAAGTGAATACTCAAGAAAGGATTGCAACTTTTGCGTGGTAGACTACTAAATAATTAGAGAATATCAAGTGTGAAATAATAACAGAGGTATAAGTGTCCAATTATTTAAAACACGTAAAGTGTCACGAACGAAAGCAATGGGGGAGTTTTTTTCTTTCATCGTTTACGCTAAAGTCCTATTCCTGTAACAATAATGATAATCGAGTCATACGACTATTATTCAATTGACTGCGCATTAAGAATGTTAAGGCATTGTGATCCGTGATTACTATAAATTTTCGTCCGAGAAGTATTGTCCTTAATCTTCGTAATGCCCACACTACTGCTAAGGCCTCCTTCTCAGTCGTTGAGTAATTTAATTCCGGGCCCTTAAACGTTCGGCTTATAAACGCTATCAATTTCTGATCTTCGCCCTTTTGAAATAATACTCCTCTCAATCCGTAATCACTGCTATCAGTTTGGATGAATAGCGTCTTGCTCCAATCTGGATGTGACAATAGGACTTCCTCCAAAAAGACGTCCTTTATCTTCTTGAATGCAATTTGGTTTTCGTCTCTCTATTTCCTTCCCTTTTTTAATTGATCTATCAAGGGTCCTGCTCATATTGCAAAATCCTTGCAAGATTTCGCATAGAAATTCTATACTCCTAGGAAACCCTGAAATTGCTTAATATTGTTCTTTTTTATATTGCTCAACGGCCTTTATATTTTGCGGATAGGGGATTATTCCTTCTGGGCTTTAAACATGACCGAGACACGTTACTCGTTTCGTACAAAATTTAGATTTACTTAGGTTGAGAGTTATATTAGTCACAGATAAACGTCGAAATATTACTCGTGTGTTGTAGATGATTCTCGTCATTTTCTGAAAATACCAGTATATCATCTACGTATACGATCACATATTTTTTCACATTATCTCCCAATGCGTTGCTTACACATCATACGAGGACAGCCGCACTGTTTTTAGGCCAAAAGGTACGCGACAAAAAACGTATGAACAACCATTGTATAAAAAGGCTGTATATTTTTGGTCATTAGGATGCAATAATGGCATTTGCCAGAATAATGCCGTAAAATCAATGGATGAAAATATTTTAGCCCCTGTAAATCTCCGCAACAATTCTTCCATATTCGGAGGTATGTACGTCTCTCTCCGGGATCGTCTCTTGATTTAGGCGTCGTGCGTCAAGATAAATTCGTATCCTGCGATCCTTTTCCTTCACTATCACTATAGGATTGTTAAATGCGCAGGGACATTTCCTAATAATTCCATTCCTCACCATTCCTTTAATCTGCTCATCTACTTCGTCTTGGAATGCATAAGGAATTGGGTAAGATCGTAAAAAAAGGAGTTTCATTGGAAACCTTATCCGGTGCACATATCTTCTTCAGGGACGTGTGGCGGAAAACAGCTGACGGTATTCATTCAACAGTCCACGAAGTTGAGATTTTTCCGTTTCACTTAAATATCTCACTCCCTCCAGATATTCATCTACGCTTCGTTGGCTGCCTTCATTTTCCATCGTCAGCAGTCCACCCGTCGATCTATCGCATGAAATTGACCTTTCTTCCCTAATTAGATTATTACATAGTTTTAAGCTGACGCAATTTTTTATGAAATCTATACTTAAATGCCTCTTGTGTCTTCAGGAAGTCGATGCCTAAAATGAGTGGGTGGACGAGGTTTTTTATCACCATACATATTACGTCTAATTAAAAATCCTCTATTGTCAATAAAACTTGCTTCTTAAACGGACGTGACTTGCTTTTATCAGCGAAGACGATTCGTGACTTACCAAGAGGAAATGTTGGTAATCTTTTTCCATCTTTCACCAGCGATTCATACAACTCCTGTGACAGCGCCGACAGCTCACTACCCGTGCCAATAAGTGCATTTATCTCCCTTTCACGACACCTAATTTTTATTTCTGGACATTTTCTCCGGTGTTGTATTGTAGTAGGTTCTTCGCCTTTTAACTCTCCTAGATAGTCGTATCTCTACTTCTAAAGTATTGACGATTGCGATGTCCGTCTTTTGTCCGTCGACGTTTGGATCGCGAGGGAAGTCCGGACCAAACGTAACTAATTTAAAATGCTCGCTGTTCGTTGCCTCAGCTGGTATGTGGCGGACTCATAGGTGGCGTCATACCGAGAGGGTCTGTGTTGACGTTCGGTGCGGGTTGGGCCTCCAAACGTGGTCCTCCGTCGACCTGTGCTGCCATCTCGCGGACCTTTCCTCTCGTTGATACTTCGTACCTCCCGTCATTTTGGAGGAGAACACGAGAATCCTCGCTCCTCGCATATAACATTGCGCACATGTTCCTTCCTTCTGGCTCGCTTCTAGAAGCACTCTCAAACGTCTGATCAAAGTTTTCACTTTATGATGCTAGGTTTTCATTTGCTGTTACGTTGCTGTAACGTTTTCTTTAATTTTCTGTTAAACGGAATAATTTATCATAAAAAATTGATTTTTTTAGACTGACTGGGAAACGTACTCCCATAATAACATTGCGTCTTATGGGAAAATAGGACCTCCACTTTGCGAATTTGCATTTCGCGTCAGTTTTCCGGAACCAATTATTCGCGAAGTTCAAAAAGGTCGTGTATTCAATACATACTGTACAGTAGAGTGCATTGTTAGATTTACTATAAGATAACCAATGATGATGAGAATCATTGTTTCTCCTAAATACACTGTCTGATGAAAACAGGTGAGAATTATCATCTTGTGGTTGTCTTTGATGCGATTGAAAGAAGTATGTTCTCTCATTTACTCTTGGCCTGGCAAAAAGATCAGCGTCACATTTATGTAGTATATCAATTTCTCTTGCAGAAACCATAGGTTCACTGTCTTGTTACACTGATTCTCATTCTCCTCACATGCAACCTCATCATCACTTTTGTCTTTGGATTCCTGTTCTACAGAATAATCATCAACCTGAAAGCTTTCAGAAATTGCCTTGATTTTCACTACCTGTTTCATGACGTTCCAAGACAGATGACCCAACAGCATTAGCTTTAAATACGTCAGTCAGCTTCGAACATTTTTTTGCTTGTGAGAGGAATAGCTTCTTTTTATTTTCACATACTTTTTCTCCCCCTCCTTTTGAGTTTTCTTTCCATCTACAAAGGGGAATATTGAAATAATTATCTATCCATTACAATTACGATAAATGGATAGTGTGCAAAATTAGACACTCCAAATTTTTTCCTTAATTATATCTTGATAATCTCATTGTTAAATTATTGAAAGTTTGAATAACAAAAACACAAAAATAACAAAATTATTCTTTGCATTTGAATAGATTCCGACTTATTTTGTTTCATGAAATGTTTTCACTTATTGTGATAAATTTCTCCCTTTGTATCAAGCTCAACATAAAAATCTGAACATTTTTAATCTCAACTATTGTGATAACATGGAACTATGAATCACCAAAACAAAATCAATAAAATTTCTTATATATAGCATTATCAAAAAGTATTAGGCATATTTCAAAAGTATTGGACATTTTTCAAAAAGTATTGGACCTTTTTTAAAACAAATTGAAACAAATTGTCTGTTAGTTCAAAACACTACGAAAGAAAAATTATTTCATTAATATCTAGTGTGTTTTCAAAAGAAGTTGAATTGGTAGCAAGATATTTGTGCAGACTGCGAGGTGTTCCTCTCCACCTGGAGGTGTTTAACACAAGATATCACACTCTCAACCATACTTGAGGTATAGTAAAAAGTTTTGATTGTGATAAAACTTTTAAATTTTTAAACAAGACTTTTATTTAACAATCATTTTATGATTGCTTATTTTTAGTTAAATACCCTTTTAAAAATACGAACTTATAATTTTATTAGATCATTTTGGGGTGCCAAAAACCTCTCTGCCCAGGGCACCAAAAGTGGTCACTACGGCCCTGATCATGTGTATTAGTACATAACTTGCTTCACTGCACGTCTTTCTAATGTACGATGACCATAAGTCCCGTTGCCCTAATAAAGTTAAAACAGAATGCCAATTGTCCCATTTTTCCGAGAGGGCCATTTAATATACAAAGTTACGCGAAAAATTTATCCTACACATATCATGAATGCTATAGACGAAGACAAGCTTTTCGATGAATATCACCATGTTACGAATATCAGTAAAAGCAAAATATCCTAATGGAACACCACTTTAACTGAAACTGTCGAACGATCGTTTATGCAAGGTGAAAGAATTTCATTAAAAACATCCAAATGATTTTGGAATTTGCTTCAGCTATTCTTGGCACAAGTTCTGCTATAGAAAGAAAGTTTTCTATCACAAATTCTGTGGACAGACGAAAAGAACCATTTCCTCGTTGGAAACATCAAGGCAGTGATAGTGACAAAAGCTCATTTTCGGGAACTTTCATGCAACCACTTTTAAAATTTGCTTTCAAACAATCCCAAATTACTGCAAGAAATATCTTCGTCCGCAAAGTACAAAATGTCTGCGCAAGATGATGAATCATCCACTCTCATACCAGCTTCAGAACCAACTCCTTCAACATCAGTTGCAAATTAATTGCAAATAAAACTTAATAAATATTTAAAAAGCAAATTAGTTCATTGTTCATCCACCTATATTTCAGGATTGTTAAGCTAAATTTATATTTAGCCCCAGTTGGGGTTATGCTTTTGAATGCCTTGCTTCACTGAATTAAAATTTATGCGTCGGCCGTTTTTTTATTTTTAAAATCTGATCACCCTATTGTATAACAAAGTATGTATGTAATGATAAAAATATCACATCAATATATCAAAATCGGAAGTGAAAAATTTCCCCAAAATTTCATATTGTATTTTATTTCTTTAGAAGTTTAGAAAAACTCGCTCAACCAAAGAGATTATACCGAGCCCAGATACAGATTCCTAGATTCAGAGTATTCAAATCAAAATGACACTGTTGGCAACCGTACTTGCATCCGTATTTGGTAATAATTGAATGTGTGGAATTTGACCAAGTTAATTTAATTCTTTTAACTCCACACATCATTACCTAAATTTTTTTAATATGTCAATGTTTTTCCTGCCTATAGAATTGTTCCAATTTTTCAAATATACCAAACTTCTGTTTTAAATAATCCTGTGAAAATTTTGTCCCATTTTTTTTAATTTCGGGAAATGTCCCCTTTTCGCATTTTTGAAATATGGTCACCCTATTCTAATGTAAACTTCACTATAAGCATGATTGGCAAATTAAAATTTAAGTGAACTTTCTTTGTTTGGACATGCTTTATTGTAAATTAAAAACCCTCGGAATGTGCAGTACAGCAAGGGTTTCCTCACGGCACACCGGTGTCCTGTGACATGCCAGTTGAGAAGTTCTGCCCTAGAAGAGCTTGTTTTTATAAAGAAATAGATATGGTCAAGTCTTAGTGACAAGCCATAAAGGCTGGGTATATGCATACGGAACGAGAAATTTAAAATATTTGTTGGAACTTTTATTGGCTCCCACCCACACAACCAATGATATCAAATGATAAAATTAAGTGTACATTAAAACAAATTTGAAACAATATGAAATAAAAATATGATGTGGCCACCATATGACTTTCTCCATACCTGTAATATTTCTAAAAATTCCAAATAGGTCAAATGATAATAAATATTTTAAGGAACTCTGAGAAAAATTTGGACTTTACAAAGAACAGAAATAAACTAAACCATATCTTTCTGATATTGGATATAGCCACGAAGTTCCATGGTACATGGGTTTTTAAAGTCCATGAGGAAAGTTCTCTAGAAATACGTGTAAAAGAAATATTATTTTACATTTTACTGTGGTAGCCCTGCTCGTTAGCTCCAACTTATTCATCATGATTTTACTGTAGTATGTTATACAAATCTAATATACAAAATTTTATTAAAATCCGTTCCGCCAATTCCTTCCATATCCTATTATTGAAAGAGTTTAAATTGTAATTGTGGCACCCCTGTTTGACTGATTCGGTCTAAATATTTTAATATGGTTTTGCTTGTATATGTATGTTATAAATACTAAATTTGGTTAAAATTGATATGGACAATTCTACACAAATACTTGTAAAAACAATTTTTTTAATACTTGTATCGTGGCATCCCTGGTTTATATATCTATGCTATACATCCTGATTTTGTTTTTTTATCTAGCACACCTCCTTTATACAAAATTTCGTTGAAATCAGTTCATCCAATTCCTTCCAAGTTTATAATTACTGAAAAGATTAATTTTGCAATTTTGGCACCCCTGCTGAGTCAATTCGTTCGAAATATGTCATTTAGGACATTAATTTAGGTGAAAATTCTATGTACCAAATTTGGTTGAAATCGGTTAAGCCAATTCTTCCCTGATATATGCACACTGACGGACATCACAAAAATAATAGTGCTTTTCAACATTGACAAAAAGCACTAAAAAGGAACATAAGCATAAAGTGTTTACAATCAAAAATTAAATTTTTTACAACTTTTATTCCAGTACTTTTTTTACATTCATCGAATATTAAAGCAAATATTTAAAAAGACAGCCGATAAGTGACAAGAGTAAACACCTACTTCCAATTGACCGATTTTTACCAAAAACTAATCAGTTCTTTTGCCTTTAACAAAAATGTCACATATAGAATTTCGTGATGACCTGATTAATACTTTTTGAGTTAGAGCACCCACAAAATCCTGGTCACAGACACACACACATGAACAAAGACTGACCCACTGACATCATTGAGAAAATAGTCAAAATGTGTTCCGAGGACCTTAAAACATGTATTTCTGTCTAAATATCAAATTCGATTTTTTTCATGAAAACAATACTTTCTCTATACTTTGTATATGAAGAAAGTAAAAATGCAATCACTCATGTTTTTTTGTTTAATCTATTTGGGTTCTTTTAATTGAGAAGATAAATTTTAGAGAGGATTTGCAGTGCATCTTATATGAATTTTCATAGGAATTGGGTTCTCAACATTTCTGCAATCATAGATCGCTCAACGGAAAATATTTTAATAAAAGATCATCATAGTATAACTTTTACATAGTTGGTGCCTTATATATTCTGAAGTAAATTTAGTTTTATATTTTTATTATTTTATAAAAGATAGTCCCTTTATTTCTGCTATGATAAGTTAAAGGTAAGTATATAAACTTTTTTAATAGAAATTATGTCATTTTCATGTAAATAGAGGAGTATGAAAGACAAATGAGAGAAGTCTCTTGTCGATTTATTCTGATTGAGAAGGAGACAGCAGATATCGTGAGATTAGCTGCCGAGTCCTTGGGATGGCCAATACAATATCTTTCTATGGGAGACAAAATGGAAGGAGCCACCTCTGTTGAAGATATGATGTTCAAAGATGATGGAGCTGGTATGTATTACTGAAGGTATTGAAATGAATATCCTGCTACAGGCAATGCTACTTAAAAATATGAGATTGTTGTATTCACCTGAATGCAATATAGTCCCAATTCTAAAATGATCTGCCACTTTTAAGATTGTCCATGCAGAAAAAATTTTTTACCACCCCAGTCCATGTGACATCCACAGGAATTCTAAATGTCAACAAAATTTACAGAGATTTAACCTTATTGATTTCCATATTTTTCATTTTATATTATAGAAATCATTGCACTTGGCCAGTCTTCATCGCTTACTATCACTCTCTTCATCATTTTCCTCACTCTCTTTGTATTATGAATCATTGTATATATATGTAATAATATTATTAATGCACCTAGCTATGTTGAATCTATTTCAGAAGTTCTAGAAAAATTAAATATTTACGGGAAGAAATATTTTTTAAATCATTTCCTATTTTCATTTTAATCAATTTTTGTTAATGTACTATTCCTGTAAATTTAACATCACAGCTTTTCCAAAGGATGTTAACATCAATCCAAAGGAGGATATTATATACATACCCACTACTAATGGTAGCACTGGATTACCAAAAGGTGTACTGCATACACATTACAATATAGTGTCTCAGTTAACTTCAGCTGGATTGCCAACAGACTTGAAAAGGTTAGTATTATCTTAAAGTCTACAGCAGTTGTATTAATGAATCGATCAATGCTTATAATGTATTAAAAATCAATAAAACCTGTCAAATCCTTTGTTCCTATAATGAGCAATTAAGCATTCCCGCTAGTTTCAGGAGTAAGCAATTGCTTACAGGCACCACTTTAGAGAGGTGGCAAAATCATTATTTCGAATTTTGAAAAATTCCTTTTTTTAGATTTACTGTACAGAACACGAAAAGATCATAAACAAGCAATATATGATGTAATGCTATGTCAGTTACATTTCAAAACAAAGCACATATCCTTCCCTCCATTAACCCGGCAGTACTCGCACACATTTTTGTAACGTAAGAAATATCCCACGGATATTTTTGTTTAAAAATTATTAATCGTCGATTTTCAATAAATTTTCCATTTTATATGTCTTTTGATGTATTTTCGATTAACTGAAATGTATTTTAAGATGTTAGTTATTTAACAAACTGGAAGAAAAATAAAAATTTTGGAAAATACATTTGTTCTTACTTTATGAAATTTTGTATATTATAATCAGTAAAGTAACAGTTCAATAGCAATCTAAGATCATAAACAACAACACCAATTATGCAAATAGTAACAATAATTTCAAAATAAAATGTATAAACCACTTGCAAAACAAAAAACATGTAGATTTCCGCACTAGTTTTTAGGCAAAAATAGTTGAAGGCACAAGCCACTCCAGCTACTGAAGGGTAGGAGTCATAAAACCTAAAAGTAAAGGAACCCTGTCATAAACCATATGGCTGGGATGTCTACAGCACCCCCTGTGACCACTCCCAGGTTAAGTGCAATATGTATACAATATACAGACAGACATACTGGCAAGGTGCAGTAGTCATGCCACAATTACAGATCGCTTATCCATGGAAATTTCCAATGGACCTGGCAATTTACAAAGCAGAAGGCAGTGCAGTGCAAGTTTGGAAAGAGTGATTGAAATTTTACCCTTCCTATTATTGGTAGATAATCAGGCTATATTGTATGAGGCATGAGCCAAAAGTTCCCGGACTGGTTCAATAACAAAATGTAGGCTAACCTTAGTCACAGGTTGGTGTGGACCCCTTCAAAGTCCAGTGTTTCTCCCACTGCTGGAAGCACCACTGGAACTCTTGTTTTAAGATAATGTTCAGTGCCACCCAGATTCTGTTTTGATCTCAGTTACGTCCTCAGATCTCCATCCTTTGAGCTGCAATTTCATCTTGGGGAACAAGAAGTTGCAGGAGGCAAGATCAGGTGAGTATGGAAGGTGGGGAGCCACAACAATGTTGTTCTTGGTCAAAAACTGTTGGGCAGACAAAACTGTGTACACCAGCACATTGTCGTGATGCAGCAACCAGTTCTTGTTGAGCCACTTTTTCGGACGTTTTCTCCTAACATCTTCCCTCAAATGCCTTAGGATCCCCAAGTTGTATGGTTGATTGACAGTTTGACCTGCAGGAATGAATTCTTGATGAAAAATTCTCTCATTGTCAAAAAACAGAGCGAACATGCTCTTGGCATTAGATCTGACCTGCCTCTCTTTTATCAGATGTGGATAAGATGGGCTCTTCCACTGAAACGACTGTTGTTTTGTTTCTGGGTCATAACTATTAACCCAGCTCTCGTATCCCATTATGACCTTGGAAAAGAAGCTTTTGTCCGTTCTGACATGATCCAGCAAGTCCCCTCACACAGACAAACAATTTTCTTTCTGCTCACTGGTGAGAAGACGAGGCTCAAACTCCACAAAGATCTGCCGCATGTTCAAATCTTCCATTAAGATGCACCGACATTTTACATATGACAGATCTAACATGCTAGCAACAGCCAGAATGCTCTGAATCTTCAGCCGATGTTTGTCCACTTTTGAAACTGGAAAACCACTCTAATGTCTGTGTCCTTCCCATGGTGTCATCAACGAAAGTTGTATTTAGCATTTCATGAGTCTCTGTAGCTGTCTTTCTTAGTTTAAAACAAAACTTGATGCAAACTTTTTGCTCTTTCATGTCAGCCATTTCACAAATCTCTGAAAATCATAAAATGCAGTAAATGCACATACATTTAAAGGGTGGTTACATAAGAATGAAGTATGGTATACTGGAGAAACTCACCAGACTAACTCATAATGAAGCAATACAAAAGCACCTAGTGGAACAAAGCTCTATTGACTGCCATTTACACTCCTAGCAGCCAGTCTGGGTACTTTTGGGTCGCATCTTATATGGGAGATGGTGCATTATTTCTATGTATGTGGTACCAGTGGTGAAAATGAACCATACCTAATAAGAAGCTCCATTTTATGCCATCAATGGAAATGCAGTGGAGTTGAGTCTCCGATTTACACTGCATCTGCCTGCAAGACGGCAGTAGCACATAGTTTGACAAATAAAAATGGCAATAGAAATTGGCAGTATGTCTTTGAGATTAAATGGACACAAAAATTCCACAGAGCATATGAGGTGTTACTCAAATTGAAATGAAGCGCTCAGGAGATTTAAGGCTAAACAGGTGATTAATGCAGAAAATAGCCCAAAAAATATATTTTCGTTAGTTCTTTGTGACAAGTGTAGTTATAAAGTAATAATATAAGACTATGTTGTTCTATTTTGTTATTAAGCATTTGCTAAAATAAAGTTACTTAATGATTTTTGTTGCATGTTAATGTATTTAGTTAAGTAACTTTTGTTAAAAGTGTCAGCTTTTTATATTTTCTTCATTGATAAATATTTATTTATTAGTGTTATTATTATCCTGCCTTAATTATTATCTTCTTTGGTAAACATAGGGGCAACAAATTTTCAGCTTGCTTACACACATTTTTTAACTGAAACCAACCCTGCTGCTGACACTCCTATCCTTTTATACAATTCTAATATATTTTCAAATCTATCTGATAAGCATGTCAGCAAAATAGAAACAGTTATAATTTCTAACTTTGGATTTTCTTTTTTTAACTAGCGAGACAAGATTTGGCCATTCTTCTGCCCTATGCCTTGCTAATTTCAGTGGTCTATCTTTCTTGCGCTTTTATTATTCATTCATGACTGGTGAAACATATATGAACATCCCAAAATTTGAAGAGAACACTTTCTTAGAATACATAATCAAATACAAGGTAAGATGAAAGGACACTAAAATATTCAGTGATGTATCATAGTATTAATGGATGATATTAAATATTTAGTGTTGACTTCAACTTTGATGTTATCTTTTATCAAAAGGGTAGACATAAAAATTTTATTTTAGGCTGAAAATTTTCCTATGAAGGTCTAATGAAATCACTTGTAATCAGAGAGCATTAATTTTAGTAATTTTCTTTAAATTTTATTTATAAATAAACCATTTACACATGCTAAAACATATATATTTGCTCTTTAAATATCTTTAATTAATTATGCTGTGCAGTATTTGATAAAAGATAATAAATCTGTTAGGTGAAAGACTTATTCAGTGTACAAGCTATATAGCTGTAGTTTATAAAAAATTAAGGTTTGAATCTCCCCACCGGTGGGGCTACATCAAAATTATTATCAAGCTACAAATTGTTATAAAAATTATATTATACATTTATTATATATTTATGATTGAATTTTAAGATATTATGCATCAAATTTGATGAAAATTGTTCAAAATAAAATAAATTTTACATAGATAAAAAATTGATTTGAAATTTTGGTGAGTTTTTAATAAAATCAACTAAAAATTGTGTAGAATTTGATCTATTTACTATATTTTTTGACTTGGAGAAACAGGTTTTTGATAAAAATAGTACTTTATGAAGTCTCGGCCATGCCAATTAAATTTATTTTTAATAGAGTGTTTTAAACAAAGACTTTTTGGTAATCATGCCATGTCTGAAACACTCCACCTACTGACAAAAATAATATTTTCACGATTTTAATAAACAGGACTATAAAACAAATTTTAAAGTAAAATATTCAGAAAATATAGTAATGCATGAAATTTTACTTATAGGAAAAATCTGACGTGGCCACCACATGACTTTCTCCATACCTGTAATATTTCTAAAATTCCAAATAGGTTAAATGATAATGAATATTTTATGGAAATGAGAAAATTTTAAAGGCTTTACAAAGGACAGAAATAGACCCATACCATAGCCTTCTGATATTGAATGTAGCCAGAAATTTCAAACAATTAAGAAAATCAAAACAAGCATTGATAAGATGTAACTAAGCGTCAATTGTTAACAATAGTGGCTAATAGGTGGTGGCAGCTAAAAATTAGTTTTTAAAATATCACTTAAACAATGGGAAAATGTTTCAAACAAAGGTTGTAGAAAATTAAATTTCCTACAACACTTATTCCAATATTTTTTACATTAATAAAATATTAAAGCACATATATCAAAAAAATCTGATGTGGCCACCACATGACTTTCTCCATAGCTGTAATATTTTTAAACATTTCAAATAGGTTAAATGATAATAAATATTTTAAGGAACTGCGAGAAAAATTCAAAGACTTAACAAAGAACTTAAATAAATTCAAACTGTAGCCTTCTGTTATTGGATATAGCCACAAAACTCCAACAATTAAAATAAAAAGGAGCATTTCTATGACGTAACCAAGCATAAAATGTTTACATTAGTATGAGAAAATGCTTCGAACAAACATTGTAGAAAATTAAATTTCTTACAACTTTTATTACAGTACTTTTTTACATTCATCAAATATTAAAGCAAATATTTAAAAAGAAAATGAATAAGTGACAAGAATAAACACCCCCTTCTGGTTGACTGATTTTTACCAAAAACTAATCAGTTCTTTTGCCTTTAACAAAAATGTCAAATATAAAATTTTGTGTTGGCCTGATTAATAGTTTTTGAGTTAGATCACCCACAAAAAACTATCACACACACACACACACAGACATCATTGAGAAAATGGTCAAAACATGTTCAGGGGACCTCAAAACATGTATTTCCATTGAAATCTCGAAATCAATTTTTTTCATGAAAACAATTCTTTCCCCTAAACTATATATGGAGAAAATAAAAACGGATGTGACGAGTAAACACCCACTTCCGGATGACTGATTTTTACCAACAACTAATCAGTTCTTGTTTCTGTCATAAAAATGCTAAATATAAAATTTCGCATTGACCTGATTAATAGGTATTGAGTTAGAGCACCCATGAATAAAACTGTCACCTACATACACAGACATCATTGAGAAAATGGTCAAAACATGTTCAGGGGACCTCGATTTTGCAAGGGCTTGTTTCAAATGCAAGCGATGGAGTGTGTATTTGCAAAGGAAAGGACGAGACAGGATTTGAAAGTGATTATAAGAACCTAGATGATTTATTAGAAGACAATCGTAGGTGAAAGAATGTATGTGTAAATGGAACCGTTTCATCTCATTTGTCATCTGTAAACAAGAGCGTGACTCATTCCTTCCATATACCGTTTACACACACAATTTTAGTCAGACAACAGAATGCAAAGGTCTTTTGAAAGTGCCACCCAAGAAGATGAGTGCAGGACAGTTCCTAGGCAGTAAGTAGGTAAGGCACCACCTTAGGGCGGCAAATGAGTTGGTCTCGTAGGATGATTTAACATAAGGCACTTTATGGGCTCAAATTACGTTTGTCCTATAACTCATTGTCATTGAAAGCAGACAACAAATATCTATCGGATATATCGGATACGGGAAAATATGCAGAGGATAAGGTTAAGATGTAAATGCAAAAACCGGCATTAGTGCAAACCTCTAGTTTCTACTTCCCCAGCGACCGATAATAAAAGGTGGCATTTGGGTTTTTTATCCCACCGCACTAAGATTTGGCTTTGACACACTTCCCAGGGGCTATTTTTCTGCATTAGCAATTGCAGGTGTCGCAGCGGGCAGGATAAGGGGCTTCATGGAAATTGTCATATCGAATAGCCGAAAATAATCAAAATAAAACAATATTTTAGCAATGAAATGTGAATAGATAAATGTATCCTGCATTAAACCAGTACTTAATTTTCACAGATCGCTTTCCCAAAATAGCTTCGTGTGCTGAATAAAATGCCTTCACAGGCTGGATCTGGCCTGCGGGGCATAATTTCCCCACCTCTGCTGTACTGTATACTATCGTAGTAATTTTCGACTTATGCAAATTTTGAGTTATGTAACAGGTACTGGAACTCATTCCTTACGTAACCCAGGGAGTGCCTGTATATTGTAGATTATTAAAATATTTTTAATATCTATGATTCCCTCATTCTGCATTAACACTGTTAATCAGGAATATACTCTGGAAGGGAAATGCAGAAGCATTTAGGGATATGTTCAGAGGCATAACTGGGAGATATAGGGCAAAATTTTAGCAAAACACCTTTTGTATGTAGAATATGATTTTTGTTACATTTTCATAAAGATTATTAGCATTTTTGTTAAAAATAACTTCAATATTTGAGTATTAATTTAATACTTATTCATAATGGGAAAATAAACTTTTGGCATTTTTTACGGGAACCTTTGGCTCCTTTTCCAAGTGGCACCTATGATAAATGCCACTTCACCATACCCTAGTTACAGCACTGAATGTGCTATATCCAGCATTTGGGAAGGCTGAAATAAATGATTATGTATATGATTTTCTGCTACTTTTATAGCATACCTGAAAACTTATTTCCATTCTTGAATATACTGTTACATTGAAAATTGAACTCGGATTAAGAAGATTCAGATATAATATAATATTTTCTTATATTTTTGAAAATTTCTTTAAGAATGGAGACTAATGACCTTGAACATTTTGAATGATTAATATATATTTCATTTTTTACAGCCTGATAGTTTACACTTTTTTCCATATGTAACAAACTGGATGGCACACAGTTCTAAATTGGACAACTATGATTTATCATTTATTAAAAGAATTGTGACTGCTGGAGCAATTTTAGATGTGACCACCCTATCACTTTTGTCTGCAAGATTACCGCATGTGAGAGTGTATCAGGTGAATAAATGTTGTCATCTTTTTATCAATAAAATGCTCACATTAAAAATATTTCTTTTATTTTCTAGAAAAAATGCACAATCCTTGCTGTTATATTTAGTTCTATTCAAATTTCAAAGTTTACAGCTGATTTAATTGCTGACCCCTTAAAAGGATTTTACTAAACTTAATGTTACTTATAACTATGCTATGCTATGCAACTGAGGTTGCCTCACAGACGAATGGTTAGACTTAACGTTACTTGGTGGTCCTAAAATTAAGTCATACTCTTAAGTTGATGATCGCTAATGTTCTGCAAATAGAGCTGCCTCAGGAGAGCCAGAATAAGGGTGAACTGAGCAAATGTTCAATATGTACATTTTGTCCTTCTAAGAAAAGGAGAATTACAAGACTTCACTGCAGTGCATGTTCACATGCTATTTGTGGAGAACATTGTGGAAATGTGTTTGGAATGCTGTGATAAAATTTAATACAGTATTGTATGTTTAAATGTACCAGAGAGTATTGAAATATTGTTAAGTATTTAAAAAATTTAAGTGTATCTCTTTTTTCTTTTATTAAAAAATATTAGTATGAGGTAGACTATTAGACGAATGGTTAGTAATTCCCTTTTGTCAAACGAAGGTAATCTACGGTTAAAGAATTTAACACTAGAATGCCCGGATGGGTCAATTTGACCCGAAGGAGAATTTGAATGTGTTTTTCTACTGTAATATGATCATGAACCTAATTTCCTCTCGTGACTTTTAATCATTTTAGAAGGTATTTAGCCAGAAGATATTTTGGTACTTTGTGGTTAACGTGAACCACCTCTGCAGCGCCCATCTACGGGAGAGATATGGAACTACAAGATGATGAATGTGGTGAGATTTGGAATTACTTGGAGCAGTACTCCATTGGAACTCAATTTGAACATAAAAGAAAATTTTACTTGACCCCACCAGGTTGGGTGAAACTGTTTTTCATTCCTCCTCATGTTAACTGTGCTGACAATGAGAAGCATCTGGTGCCCACGTAACCGATAAGTACCAAAGTATCATTTATAATTGTATTCCTTCTTTTTTCTTTGAATTGTCTCTCAGTACAGTTAATGTGAGGAGGAATGAAAAACATTTTCACCAACCACCCAACCCAGAGTGGTTGAGTAAATGTTTCTTTTATGTTCAAATTGATTTCCAATGGAATACTGCTTTATGTAATTCCAAAACTCGCCACATTCAGCGCCTTGTAGTTCCAAATCTCACCCCTTGGGGCACTGTGGAGGTGGTGCTGCGTTAACCACAAAGTACCAAGATTATAATCTTGTCATGATAGTATGTCATGAATTATAAAGAAATTTACCTCAGATGCCACACAGGTCATTTTGACTCAAGTGTAGAATGAAACTTACTTTCTTCAACATGGAATGCCAAAACGCTTCCATGTTTTCGCAGCTAATGATATTTAATTACTATTTCTTTCAGCTTTTCCTTGCATTCAACCCTGCATTCCTCTATCTCTCCCTCTCTCCCTGATTCCCCCTCTCCCTCTTGCTCCTAATCATCACTAAATCGTCTTCTGTCCGGAAAATGCAACATTGTGTGTGCAGGTTCGAAATGGCAGATATTGTCTTCCACTTATTTTATTTCAACAAGCCCTTTGCTCAGTCCCTGGTGGTATTTGGACATGCAATAACATGCAGGCAGCCACCCATTCATTTGCACAGAATAGTGGCAGAAAAATGACTCAGACGCGATTTATATTCTGATGAGATTCTTGTGGAACTCAATAACATCCCTGAGGATGTGTCCGACGGACATACCATTTTGAAGATGTATGTACTTATTTTTTTAAGTTTTGGACAGAGAGTATACTGGTTAATGCTATCTACAAACAGTAGTTAGTCTGAATAAACAATATACCTATACTTTATTTAAATGCAATTTGACGAGATCTATTGCACTGTTAAGTGCTTAGTGACTAATAAAATAAATATAAAAAAATACTTATGAAGAAATAATTGCTTTATTTTTAGCAGGTTCTTACCACATGTATACTGACCATTTATCACTAGCATTTCCAGTTTCTTAAGGTGCCACATCCCAACATATAACTCTATGGAAAAGGATATTTTTTTCTTTAGGCATACATTCTCATAAGAGTGGAGTAAAATATTTGTCATGTTGAAAAATTAATATAAAACAACTTTCTCTTCGAAAAAAAATGTTACAAACATTATTTTCGGCCATGAATATATCAGTTTGGCAAAATTTACTAAACAAAAACATAACATATAATTGCATAGATGACAAAAATAATGTATCGCTTTTAATTTCACAATTTTAAGCTATAACAGCTGATATTTCATAGTATGGATCAAATTGACCCAGTTGGGTATTCTAAGGGACAAACTAAGTCCGGGTGTCCTAGTGTTAATGATCAAAGTGTTTCATTATTTGCAGATCTTTCTGTACCTCCTTATATGGTTTCATGAGATCCTTCAGCCAATGCTTGAACTTCACCCTTCTTTCCAAAAAGGAGTCCTCCTCAACAACCATGTCTGAAAGAGTCTTGTCTACTATAATGATCCTTCTCAGGTTGGCAATGCTTAACATTTATCATATCTCTTCATCTTTGTTGTCATTACTCAAAGTAGATTTGGCAAGCTCATCAAAGTCCTCTTTAATCAACACCTACATGAGATTCAAGTTGGCCTTCTACCTATCTGGCCTTTAGGTTCTCAAACCATATCCTTCCAATATTTCATGCCAGTGAATAACATACCTCAGAGATCTTTTACTCATTGACTGCGACCTTCTTCCAAAGTTTTCACCAACATGCTCTCAGGATTCACTGCTTTGGTTCATCAGATGCCTCCTTGATGTCAGTGACACAGTCATGGATATTGTAGTTTTTCCAACAAATGACTCTGCTTATATCTCAATCAGTTTATTCAGCTCAGACATTTACTGGACAGCAGCTATGTGGTCTGCTTAAGTGCGTTCTCTCACAAGCTTCTCATTGTGGATATGTTCAAAATGGTGTTAAGCATAATGAGATGCTGAACGTTCACAGGCGTGCTCCAAAGATTGTGATAGCTAAAGCATGCTATGCAGGGTGTTGTGTAGCCATGGAAAACAGTCAATGCACAAAACCAGCTTATGGTATAATCAGGATTGGTGAGGGAAACCTTTACTTAAAAACTATTAACCTTCTAAGGAAAGATCAAAATAATGGAAGTTATCTCAAAATATGTAATTATGAAAAATGTTTTATAATGTTCTCTTACTAAAAATTAAATAATTTAAAGTAATAAAAATAACTATTTATTCATGTTTGAGGTCTTTCTTACAATTTTAATTATCTTTCAAGGTATTTGGTATGACTGAAGTTTTAATGATAACATCAGAATATTCTTGGCAATGTGCTAAGATTGAAAATTCTGAAGATTGTGACAAAATTGGAGGGCTGAAAATAGGGAAACTTAATAATGGTGAGTTTGTAAGAATATTTATTCTAATAATCCTCTTCCAGCATAGGCTTTATCTTGAGATCAATTTAATTACTGATTAAAACAGTTTTTAGGTAGAGCATTATTAAAATAGTAATAGAAATTTAAGAAGTATAAAGATAAATAATTGAGAAAGGAGACCATGGTGAAGATGATGTTAAAAGCTGTAAAAATGACTCCTCAATCATGCATAATAAAAAACAATTGATTGATGTTGATTTTATATGGTTAAGGAATGATTTTTTTAACTTTTAAGTATAAAGATAATCTTCCTATTTAAAGAAATATTTCATGGAATATAGCACAGGTACCTCAAGATAATGTCACACTTTGAAAGTTTACCTTTGAAGTCTTTAAATGCATATCTTAAGATAATTTTATATGTTATCATGTTGAATAACTGTTACTTGGATTCATAATCTTATCTTTAAGGCTACGGCTTAAGAAATTGTGGTACATGGTGTTAAATGTTAGATATAACTTTCTCCCATATCTCTTCCATTTAACAGATGTATTATAAATTCCAGAATAAGCCAGACTACTATATTCTGGGCTGTAAAATGAGGGTTTGCTTTCCAACTACAAAGTTTATGGAATCTTTTTTGCATAAATGTTGGATCAAATTAATTATATTAAAAAATGCAATATGAGGACAACATCTGCATCTGATACATTTTAAATTCCCGGAAAAATTCAATTTTTTAAATTCCAACATGATGTTTGAATGCCAAAAATGGGATTTCTTTGGCAATCTTGCCTGAACATTTGCCACAAATAGAACAAGTGTCAACGATTTTGTTCCTCTTGCACTTAGAGAGCACTTGACAATGACATTGATTGCAGTCACCTTTGTGCTGAGGCTCATTTCAGAGGGTATGCAGCGTAAGGGCCTTGCCTTTTTGTACTCTGCCCTTAGCTCTTCTACTAGTTAGAGAATGAGCTTGTGTCGAGGGATCCTTTTTTACAGTGACATCTTTGTAGATGACCCAGGCATTGATTGCTGCCAGGTCAAGCATGTTGCAAAAAACATGTACAAGCCACCTGCGAGATGTGGCCCTCACAGAGTATGTACGAGACATTTGGTCCACTATGTCCACACCAAACTTAGTAGCGTTGCTGAATTCTATGGTTTTGGGAAGCTTCTTTTCACCTCTGCATATTTGGACACTCGGGTGCAGAGTTCTTAGTACCAAAACATTCTTACTGTTCATTCCTTGGTGCACAGTGACTGTAGTAGCATTTGCATTCTTCAGTATGGTAGTCTTGTAGAGCTGTGCCTGAGGTGTCAGTATAGACCCTGGGATTTCCTTCCTTACACGATTCCTTGTTCCAGCAATACTTGCTTGTTGCGCTTTCAGCCTCTCAGCCAGCTTCATCGATGAGAAGAAGTTATCAGTGGTGATGCTGCTCCCTCACTGGCAGGACGCATCTCATCTTTCCCAAGGTAAGGGAATCCATTACAGATGTACTTCGATGCAACATCAGCCAAAAGCCATAATTTTATTCCAAATTCATCTGGCTTGTTGGCCATGTACTGCATGAACCTGCACTGACCTTAGCTAGGGAATAGCTGTTCATCACCAGTGACATTCTGTGGATGATCCAGGTGTTGATTGCTGCTAGATCTAGCACATTGTAAAAATGTGTACAGGCCACCTGCAAGATGCAGCCATCACAAAGTAATTATGAGCCATTTGGTCAACTATGACCACACCAAACTTAGTAGCATTGTAGAATTCTATGGTTTTAGGAAGCTTCTTCTCACTTCTGCATATTTGGACACTCAGGTGCTTAGTACAAAAATATTCTTACCCTCCTTTCCTTGGTGCACAGTGACTGTAATATCATATGCACTCTTAAGTATGGTAGTCTTGTAGAGCTGTGCCTGTGATGTCTGTATAGACTCTGGGATTTCCTTCCTCACACGATTCATTGTTCCAAAATGCTAGTTTGTTGCACTTCCAGTCTCTCAGCCAGCTTCATTGTTGTGAAGAAATTATCAGTGATGATGTTGCACCCTTTCTTGAGATAAGGGTCCATGAGCTCCATGATAACATTTTCAGGCAATGACTCGCTGGCAGGACATATCTCATCTTTCCCAAGGTAATGGAATCCATTGCAGACATACTTCGATTCAATATAAGCCAAAAGTCAGAATTTTATTCCAAATTTATCTGGCTTGTTGGCCATGTACTGTGTGAACCTGCACTGAGCTTGGCTGGGAAAGAGCTGTTCATCACCAGTGATGTTCTGTCCAGCTTTGTAGCACAAATTACAATTCTCAATGAATTTGTTCCACACAGCAGAGGATAATGCAAATTTACCTTATTAGGTCTTAAGTGTAGGGGTCGCCTGTCCAGTTTATGCAAAGCACCAATTGCTGTCAAAATGACCACTAATGGCCCTTCTAGGTATAGCCCTTTGTACATGCATTTCTGTTGCAAATACAATCCAAATTTTTCGTATGAAAGTATAAAATCCCAAATGATGAAAAGTCTCAAATCCGAAACTTTGTGCTTCAAAAACTACGTGCATGGCACTCCTTTAAAATTGGCTAAAGGTCAAAATGACCACTGCAGCCCTTCTAGTGTTAATTGATCTCCACAATCCCATACTTATCAGAATAAAGTTTCAAGGTGAAAACTAAATTTCTTAAACCATATTTGTAGATTTGGTTATTCTATTCTGGCAACAATTGCATTAATAAACTTTTATCTTTTCCATTTTGTGTTACCTTATTAATAATTGCATGCATCTTTTTTACAGAAGCACATGTTTCTTGTGGACCACTTGTACCTTTTGCTGAAGCCAAGGTATGCATGTTTTAACTAGATCAACTAACAAGTAAAATGAATTTTTCCAAATATTGTTTCAATAAGTATAATAGGATGCAATCAAATTCACAATTTCATTCTATGTATCCTTAGGATGACAGATATTTAGATATATTTAATGCTTAATAAAATTCCATAGAATTATCTATAACTATGTCAAAAATTAAGACAAAAAATATGATGTTGCTACCACATTACTTTCTCCATATCTGTAATATTTCTAAAAATACCAAATAGGATACACAATAATAAATATTTTAAGAAACTGCAAGAAAATTTTAGACTTCACAAAGAACAGAAATAAACTCAAACTTCTGATATTGGATATAGCCACAAAGCTCCATCAATTAAGAAAAAGGAGCATTACTAAGATGTAACTAAGCGTCAATTGTTAACAATAGTCATCGGTAGGTGGCATGGTGGTGGCAGCTAAAAATATAAGATATCTCACACACAGACATCATCGAGAATATGGTCAAAACGTGCTCAGGGGACCTCAAAATGTGTATTTCTGCTGAAATCTGTCAATTTTTTTTCATGAAAACAATACTTTCCCCTGTACTACATATATGGAGAAAGTAATAAGATGTTAGGAAATTTTTTGTTGTTTTTTAAACATTCACAAAGAGATTTTTAAATATCAGGTTGATTTTGTTTGTTCTCATCTTCATCTCAAGCTATTGAAGGCACTTTTAATACTAACATGATTAACTTATAAAAATGGTAGTTTGGGATAAAAAGAAGGTAATAATTAAAAAAACTGCAGGCACATATAACTTAACTCACTTTGGACAGTTCAGACCTTAATTTTACTTGGAGGTTTATTCATTTTTATGTGCCATTTTTATACAGCGCAAATAGTGATGTCATATAGAGTAAGTCATATCTATCTGTCCACACCTTTCATACATATACAATATACTGACTTTTATGAGATTTAGGATAGGAGATCTGTTCTAAGAGATAGTGAGAGATATTTGTTTTGATTCCTACTGACACCTTTATTTAACCCCTCAACGCCGTCAGGCGTACTATTACGTCATGCAAAAACTGTCTAATCGGCCGTCAGGCGTACTATTACGTCATGCGGCAGCCCTAATTTATTTTATCTTTTGACGCTAGAGACTTCTTTAAATCTAAATAACTTATATATATTTTGAAAGAGGAAGCTTTGTACTTCCTATTTATGTCTGTCCTGTATTTTTTTTCTCTATTATAAAATATATAATCAACGTTGAATTTTGCGATAGAATTTTCAATTTTGCTATGATATGATGGTGTTTCTCCATATAAAAGTCGCTTTTCAATGCAGCAAGGAACCTTTCCTTGGTGTTTGAAATGCAATGTAGGAACTGTGTATCATTTCAAAGGAGAGCACATTTTTTCTTGCCTTTTTTCCTGGTGGAAATATTTGGCTTATGTCATGCGACAAATGTCTTCGTCGGTATGTAAAGAAAGAAAGGAAAGCATCTTATGTCTGTCTATGCACAGCTTATTACAAATGTTTACAATGCAATTGATGAAGAATGGAATTAGTTTGAGTAAAAACATTTCTGTAAACATTCCCTTCCATTACCGTGCGATCCTTCGTTCATCGCTTCATAGGAGAGCGTCAACGTCAAAACAGCTGATTTCAAAATCTAAGGCCGACATTCTTCTGATAATTTAGTGCCACGCCTCAAAGAGAGGCATTTTATCTGTCATATAATTTTAAAGACCTTTAGAATTTTATTTTAATCTCGACGAAAATTGCGGGGAATTGAGTATTTCTATTTGTAAGTATTTGTTTACACATAATATACGTTTAGTTTTGTGATAAAATTTTAGTTTATATCACGGACATACGGATTTTCGGTTTCTAAAGTTGACCCATAAATACTTGAGGAAAGGGAACCCACCAAATTGGGTTCCTTTTCTTTGACATTTGAAAGAAGACGAGGTCTGTTTTCCTCTTCAGATAGGTGCTTCGCTGTTGTGCTACTAGGGCCAAAGCAGCGATGAAGCGAGTATGCAAGAAGAGGACACGCCAGCAAAAATCACGAAAAGCTCTTCCATATATTTACAAAATAGATTACTAGAAGTGTTTACTAAACTATAAGGCATTTCTTGCTGAATCCAATTACGCACGTGTAAATTTTCTGAAAATATTTGGGAAGGATATGATGACTGTATAACTAAAACGTTTATATTATAAATAAATCATCTTTTAATAAATCAAAAATACTACATTTACTTAAAAATTTCCAGTCAAGACATGAAAAAGTTGAGTTCCGTAAAACTTTTCACCTAATTGGTTTAGATAGTTAGACTTGCAGAATGAAATAGTTACTAATTTAAGCTATTTTGTTATTAAGATTGCACATCAATATCTTCTATAGATTTTCTGGTGCTGAATGTTATATATAAAACGCGAATGCACGCCGGAAAATTAGCGATTGGTGTACATTCTCTTCTACTCCAACAATATTTGTATGTAAAATATTATACGCAAAATAGATATTTACAAATTTCATGTTTTTCATAAATCCACAAAAAAAATTCAGAAAAATCAAGAGAAAACTTCTCAAGTTATGATTATTTTAATATTTTCGAACGTTTTTGAAATGCAATCGTGAAAATTTAAAAACCTCATCCGGCCGTACGGGTGGGATTTAATAAATCTCCTCTGGGCTTGAGGGGTTAAGGGCTTAAATGAACTCATCAATGGCAAGCATAATTAAGTGAAATGCCATGACAATTTTCACCATTGTTGCTACAGGATTTATTTAAAATAGAAATTTTATTTACTAAGATACTACATTTGCTTGAAGAGTTCAACTGTATTCAGTAAAAAGTATGTAAAATAAAATCAGTTTCCTTCTATGAATAATAATATATAAAAGCCATAAATATTTCCAGAATATATTGCAGAAAAAAATAGAGAATAATTTTATGTCATTATAGTTTTTATTGTAATTTTTCTGGAATAATATACATTTTAAAACCTGCCCTACAGCTCCTAAATCAATTAATTAATTTACTTCAAATTTGGTATAAAACAATCATCATCATAGGTAGTCTGTCCGTAGACAGGTCCGTGATTATTCTTGGTTAAACTTGGTTCTCCATATACTCCTATTTTCCGCTGTCCTCTTTATATCTTGATAACTCTCTTTCCCTTTCAAATCGTCTATCAGCTGAAACCTTTTCCTACCTCTTTCCCTTTTCCACTCTAGTTTTCCTTCTAACACGTCTTTAATCATACTCTCTCTCCTCAGGTAATGTCCAATCCAGTTAGCCTTCCTCTTTCTGATAGTCTGTATAATCATTCGCTTCTCTCCTATTCTTCGTAGCACTTCATCGTTTTTCATCCTATCTGTCCATTTTATCTTCAGCATTCTCCTCCAAGTCCACATTTCAAAGCTTTCCAAGTATTTTATGTCATTTTTCCTTAGCGTCCATGTTTCTGCCCCATACAATGCTATACTCCATACGTAGCATTTTATCAACTTCTTGCGGATATCTTCCCTTATATTCCCTGTAAGTAGTTGTTTCTTTCTCCTGAAAGCCGCTTTTGCTTTTCCTATTCTAGTTTTGATCTCATCCGTACATTTTGCCTCTCGTGTTATGATACTTCCAAGGTATTTATATTCTGAAACTTGTTCTAATGGCTTTCCCCCAATAGTTATGTTCAGATTCTCTTCTTTACCCGATATTCGAATGACCTTGGATTTTTCTGTATTTATTTCCATACCGTATTTTCTACCTGCTATCACTAGTCTATTTATCATTTTTTGTAGCTCCTCTTCCTTTCTTGCTAGAAGTACTTGATCATCTGCGTATTTCACTGTTCTTATAATCCTTCCTCCAATTTTGAAATCCCCTGTGCCTTCTAATGCTTCTTGCATTAGACTTTCTCCGTATATATTGAATAGGGTTGGCGATAGGCAGCAGCCTTGTCTTACTCCTCTACCGATATTTATTCCGCAGGTGTCCACATTCTCAAACCTGACCTTTACAACTTGATTCTCATATAGATTCCTAATCAGTCTCCTGTCTTTCCAGTCTACACCTATATCCTTTAATATCTTCATCAACTTTACCCAATTTACTCTATCAAAGGCCTTCTGCCAGTCTACGAAACATGCGCAGATATCTTGACTGTATTCTATTGCCCTTTCTGATATGATTCTAACTACTCCTATAGCATCTCTAGTTCCTCGTCCTTTTCTGAAACCGAATTGATCTTCCCCTATTATTTCTTCTGCCTTTTTCTCCAGCCTTTTATTAAGAATCCTCGTGATGATCTTCGATGTGTGTGACAGAAGGCTTATAGTTCTGTAATCTTTACACTGCATTGCCTTTGGCTTCTTCTTTAGAGGGATCATTGTTACTTCTAGGAAATCGTGAGGCCACTCTCCCGTGTCGTAAATCTTATTAATTAATTTCGTGATCACTTTTAGTCCTTCTGATCCTATGACTTTAAGTATCTCAGCCGGTATTCCATCGCTGCCCGTGGCTTTCCCCTTCTTTAGTTCCACTATCGCCTTTTCTACTTCGCTCTCCATAATACTTGGTCCTAAGTTGTCTTCTTCAATGTTTTCCTCATTTTCCAGTTCTATTTTTGCCGCTCCTGCCTGTTTGCTGTATAATTCTTTAATGTATTCTTCCCATACCTGTGCTACATCCTTTGTTTCTGAGACTATCTTCCCATCCGTATTCATAATTCCTTTACCACAAATTCCATTAGACTTCTTATCTTCTAATTCCAGTGCCCTAGCATACATCATATCGTACCGTCCTAACTTCTCCATTTGTTCTATTTCGTCACATTTTCCTTTTATCCAATTTTCTCTAGCTTTATCTGTTACCCTTCTCAACTCATTGTTTATACGCCTATAGTTGGCTCTACCTTCTTCACTGTTAGCGTTTTTCCATTTTCGTCTCTCATCCATTTTCTCCAGCATTTCCTTCGTGATCCATGGTTTTCTGATTTTCTTCTCTTGTTTTCCAATCTCTTTATCCAAGGTATCCTTGATACTGGTTTTAATTTCATCCCATTTTATATCAACGGTCTTCGGTTTGTTTTCCAACTTTCTTAGGTTATCTTCCAACTTCATGCTGACTACATCCTGCCTTTCTTTCAGTTTTTCTAGGTCCCAGGTCTGTCTTTCTCTTCTCGTTTTTCTTATTTGTTTGAGCTTTGTACTCATGTCAAGTATTAGAAGGCTGTGATCTGAATCAATGTCTGCTCCTTGCAATGCCTTGGCGTTCTTTATGCTGTTCTTGAATCTTTGTTTTACAAGGGTGTAATCTATTTGGCATCTCATTCTATCTCCTGGGCTTTTCCATGTGTATAACCTTCGTTTATGGTTTTTGAACCATGTATTAGTCACTACAAGGTCATTATTGATGCAGAATTCTACGAGTTTCTCCCCTCCTCGATTTCTCTTCCCAAGTCCGTATTGCCCGACAACATTTTCTTCCTGTCCTTCTCCGACTATGCTGTTCCAATCTCCCATTATTATGCAGTTTACCTTTCCTCTTCCGTCTTCTTCGTAAATTTCATTAATTTGCTCATAGATCTCATCTATTTCTTCATCGTCATGAGCTGACGTTGGCATATATACCTGGATTATCAGCATGTCCACTGGGACTGCTTTTAGCTTTATTGCCATCAGTCTATCGTTCGTTGCTATTATCTTTGTCACGCTTTTCATCATATCTTTCCTAAGTACCAGAGCTACTCCCCTTTCCCCACTATTTCCTCCAGAATAAACTACCGTGAATTCTTCCGAGTCGAACTGTCCTTCTCCTTCCCATCTAGTTTCGCTTAGCCCTATAATGTCAACTCTATTTCTTCTCATTTCTTCTTTCAGGTTCTCTAGCTTTCCTGCCTTTCTCATAGTTCTTACGTTCCAAGTCCCTATTCGTAATTTACTTTCGACAAATGTTTTCCTCAAGGCAGTCCCCGCCCGGAGACCCGATTGGGGGACTATTTTACCTCCGGATTGTTTTACCTCGAGAGAACTCATATTGTCCAACCATATAATCTTTACTAGGGATTGTAATGTGGTAGTTTCCCTCTTGCTTTCCACATCGCAGTACTGTAGCCATTCAAATCGTCCTGATCACGCCTACAGCTGTATTGGATATAGACCCAACCAACATCATTTGTTTTCGGCTCTATACCATACTGACAGTACTGCTGCCTACTGCCAGGCACTGATGATAGTTTTTTTTTTAATAAAACCTTCATTCGAGGGGTTTGAACCCCCGAACTTTGCAATAGAAAGCCGACACGCTAACCACTACACCACCAATATGAGGGTCTATTTGGGGTTATCAAAACTCTGTTCTCTGACATGGAGTAGACCTATACACTCTTGTTATGTTTAATTTGTTTAAAAAACATTTAAATATAAATTAATTTTACTCAAATCTAATTCTATAACTTTTGGGAAACATTAAATTTGTTTTTCTAGATTTATTATATTTTTGAAACTTTTAATAACCTTCTACAGAATAGTATTTTTTGCTTTTTTAAGTTGAAATTCTTTTGTTGTAGATTGTTGACATTGATACTGGAGAAAATTTAGGAAGGGGCAAAAAGGGAAAGCTATTGGTGAGAGTTCCATATATTATGAAAGGCTATATAAGGAAATCATTCAAGGTGAGTATTAAATTAAACTTTTTTACCATAAAACTTTTCATAAAAGTTACAATTAGCTATCAAATTGATACAAATACTACAATCTCCTATACAGTAGGGGACCCATTATCCTGAAAGCTTGTGATGCATGGATTGCAGGTTATTGGGGTTTTCCAGATTTTGGGTACCCATATGATACATATAGTGTACTGCATGTACAAACATTTCCAAAAGTATTCCAACAATATGAGCGGCATCGCTTTCACGGCAGATTGAATTTTAACTTCCTATCTACATGAATGTTGTCAGTTGATGAATATGTATTCCTGTCATGATTCCATTTCAGCCTCCAGGGTTTATTATTGTATAAAATATGATGTATTCTTGTGTATCGACTGGAGTTAAAAAAGAGTATTCTGCATCTTGTGCGATCATTTGAACATACTATTATAATTTGCCTTGTTATTTAACAGTCATTCTTGCATCATGATGACAGTATAAGCAGGCCCATGGAATTGTTTTTTTTGTCCAAGTGAGGGGTTGTTGGGGGAGGACGGAAGCAAACTCGCTGCATAATCATTTCTAATAGTAGGAGTTTGTGTGGATTTACAAATTTCAAATCGATGATTTCATCGGTTTTATCAAATTCCCCAGTTCGATAGTATTTGTTACATAACAGAAATCGCGAAAGTGACAAGGCACAACTCTCAAAAACATTCGAGATATATGCATTTAAAAAAGTAAAAAAAAAACGCTTTCAGAGTTTCTTCTTCCATTAATTACTATTTGATAGCATTCTTTGTATATTCCATGTTAAACATCGATGTAAGAAGTTGGTTTGGCTGATGGAATGCAGGAGATTTTAATGCGGTATATCTTTTTTATAATTCATTCAGTTAAATTGTTGCTGCAGCCATCATCATTTCATTTCACTTCGTTATTAAGTGAACCTCATTTTCACAGATGAGTAGTAGGTAATTGCAAGATAAATCAATCTCCGAACTGTTACACATGCAGATTTCTGACTGAATTTGCAAAAGTTTTTGCAAATACCACTAGATAGTTTAATTTTTTGTGCACACGCAACATTTGGAAAATGAAGGGAAATGGATTATCTATGACAAAGAAATGAACGTAAATACGTCTATTTTCTTTACGTATACATAACATTTTATAAGTGAAAAGAAATGGGTAATTTACGACGAAGGTATTACATGAATATATGGACTATATAACAACTATTCGAGTAAGGTATATTTTAAGTAATAGTTGATTGTATAATTAATTACAATTGACTAGGAAATTAGTCAGTGAATCTAAATTTTGATATTTCCTTGGCATCACTACTGGCATTTCTGTTCATAGACATTATACTAAACCATTTATGTTTTATTTTTTGACATGATTATATAAATCATAAAAAATGCCTCTGCCTCACATTTAAGCACATATGATGTATGCATCTTTCCACTCTTCTTTACTTACTCCATACATAGTAAAGAGGAAAGTATTGTTTTCATGAAAAAAATCTATTTCAAGATTTCAACAGAAATACACGTTTTGAGGCTCCCTGAACATGTTTTCTCCATTTTCTTGATGATGTATATGTGTGTTTGTAGGTATGTGATAGAAATATTAAGGGTGCTCTTACTCAAAAACTATTAATCTTGTTAACGTGAAATTTAATATTTGATATTTTTGTGGTGGTAGTGAGCATGGTGATGATGATAAGCATGGTAGTGGTGGTAATGGTGGTGGTGCGCATGGTGGTGGTGATGAGCATGGTAGTGGTGATAATGGTGGTGGTGTGCATGGTGGTGGTGGTGAGCATGATGGCGATGGTGGTGGTGATGGTGAAAATGGTGGTGGTGATGAGCATGGTGGTGACGATGGTGAGCATGGTAGTGGTGGTGAATGTGGTGGTGAGCATGGTGGTGGTGGTGATGGTGGTGGTGGTGGTGATGGTGGTGGTGATGGTGGTGGTGATGATGGTGGTTGTCCCTCACTTGGACAAAAAAAAACAATTCCATGGCCTGCTTATGCTATCATCATGATGCAAGAATGACTTAAATAATAACAGTGAATTACAACAGTACGTTCAAATGATTGTGCAAGATGTGGAATACTATTAACTGCGGTCCATACACAACAATACATCGTATTTTATACAATAATAAACTATGAAGGCTGAGGTAGCATCATGACAGGAATACATATTCACCGACTGACACAACATTCATGTAGATAGGAAGTTAAACTTCAGTCTGCCAAGAAAGTGACGCCTCTCAAATTGTTGGAATACTTTTGGAAATGAGTGTACATACTGTATACAGTGGCATATCATAACCAGCTGGCTCACTTTATCATGAATATTGATGCCAAGAGTTTATGGTTATTATATTAAGTACCAAAGGAACATTACCATATGTTTCATGATGTAATCAAAGGCGCTTTTATTATTGTGCTAGTGTATTTCTCCAAAAGAAAGTTATGAGTCACTTCACACCCATGAACAATATTTCTAGATCAAGAGATTATGCTAATATCTTTATTTAGCACTCACTGGAATCAGTGGCGGCTGCTGGCATAGGGCCATGACTCCATGGCCCTACCAAAATTCACAGAAAGAAAAAAGCACTATAAATAATTGTTTTTGAACAGATTGATTTAATTTTTGTCTTTAATAAGTTTAATTTGTTATGAAGCGGCACAATACTCCAGTTAGTAAGAGAATCTATGGGAGGAGTGGGCGGCGAACCCGGCAGGCCACCGCCTAGCTGGCTTGGTCACAAGACGTGGAACACATGCACACTGCATGCTTTTCTCCCCCTCTCCTCCCCTTGAGAATATCTACCGTTGGGGCCAAGTTCAGTTTGGCTCACAAGGGAAGACTACGTACCTTGTGTCGTCGATTTCAATGAAACTTTTATGGGTCATAGAATACTTAAAATAAGAAGACTCATGTATCGACTTTTGATTGAATGGGCCTTAGACTCGCCAGAATCTTTTTTCTTTTTGCAAAGTTAACTGTTGCTGGATAAAATGCAATAATAGGCCAATAATGTAGAGCCTGAGTGGTTACTGTATTTGTTTCTGAATATTTTGTCGCAGGTTCAAATCCCACAACATACCTAGTTTTTTTTGTTTTAATCCACTTCATTATTTTTAATTGATTGTATTATTATTTATTTATTAACTTTATTATATTATTATTATTTATTATATTATTAATTATTTACATCATTAAAATCGATGTACAATAGCATATTGGTAGCTATTTTGATGTGAATTAACGTCCAAAAGAACTTTACTGTTAGATTCGTGCTATTCGTCACTTGAAGGGGAAGTGTGTGTTCACCTTTTTGGATGATAACTGTCGTAAAAACAATAAAAGCATTCATAAGGCTCCACAACTGTTTAAAAAAAATTGAATGAATTCTGTCGTCATTTTACCAGATTTGGAGCTTGTAACTACAATGCTTAGTAACTCCTCCTCCAACTGCCTCAGGGTTCTGCTAACTCGAAGCCCAAATGTACCTCCAGGTTCTTGCATCAAAGAAACACTTTGCGAAGCAAATTTCCTGAGGCGGTGATCGCATACTGTGCCATGTACGAATTCATGATTTTGTTCCTGTCTCTGATATATCTCTGGACAGCCTTTTTGCCTTGATGAGTCAAGGTTTGCTTCACGTCAACTCTGTACTCACATCCAGTTTGATCAGTATTAATGATGTAGTCTAGGTCATGGTTGGGTATTATGCACTATGATTGTTTTTGGAAAACTTCTAATTCTCTAATTTTTTGGCTAAAGGAGTACTTTACTTTTAATAATCTGAGCCAAAGTTATTGAGCTACCAAGGATATTGTAAGCATATATTTAAGGTATGCATGTATTTGATTTTAATGTAACATCTACCTTACTATATTTTATTTTGTATGTGCTATTTAAATATATTTCATATATCTTTGTAAATGGGTACATTATTACTCATGTATTATGGTAAAATAAATAAATAAACATATAATGTAACCAAGGTAAAAAAAACAAGTAATAGACAGAGACTGACGAAATAGTCATGGAAATCGTAGTTTTATTCTAAAGTTAATCGTGTTAAGCTATAAGGCACAACAATGAAACTGCCTTTCATTAATTTCATAATCACCATAAATTTGTAATTCATGCAACAGTAACATCATGCTATCAAAAGATAAGTAAACGAAAATACATATAGTCAAAGTCATGGTATCCGGACCTGTTTTTTTCATTTAAAATAATTCATCTCAAGAGGTGCGACTGTCAGCATAACACAATGAGAAATGCCTTTTATTCGAGTTAGACCATAGACCAGTCTTCCACTAGTACCATCTTTTGGTAGCAGAACAAATCTATTGCTTCCGCGACCACGGCAACCTTTCAGTTTTCAAGTCTTTCTGGATTTTAGGATTCCAGATAAGGGATCCCACACTGTATTAGATTTTCCATTTCCATGAAGCCAAATAAAAACCATTTGCTTAAATTTGGTGATTTAATGAGTTATCAAACTAGGTATTGCTTGTTAACAGTGGTCCTAATGATAAAATGCTGCCTTTTGGAATCAATAATAACAATTTATTGGTAGTATTAATAGTTTATTGGTAACTCCTATGAAATTTTCTGCTGAGCTTCATTATTGTATCTCATTTGCGGATTGTTGTTCATAAATCATAAGATGTTATAATTTGAAACTCACTAAAGTATCTCTGTTCTTGGTGTAATAACTCATTTGTTCCCAAAAATGTATAATATGCCTCCATGTAAAAAATGTGTGTCTACAGTTAGACCCGTGGGGTGAGGGGAAGAAAATACCAGCCAATAAGTCGTAAATTTCCCTCTCCGCTCAACATTTCTTGACGAGTGCTGTTGACACAATTGCTCACACTTTCCAATCGTATTTTGGCGATGGCAGAATACATGAACGTGCTTCATCCGGGTCTATTGGAGCATAGAACTTCACTTGTCAGCAGCTACCGATAAACTGAGCGAAATTAAAAACTTGGCAACATAGCAACTTAGCCAAAGTGAATTAACCCAAACACCAGCGGAATACTTTGAGTCCCAGCCGCACAAGCCGTAGAAACAGATTATAGTACAGTAGACCCTCACACAACGCAGTAGTAATGTTCCTGAAATGGCCGCATTGCGAAAAAATGCTCTGTGTGAATGTAACGATTTATAGAAAGAATAGGATTAGGTTCCCAGAGTTTGGGAAGTTATATGAATACTTTCAACAAATAAAAATTTCAAGATAGGGTCTCCCAATTTTGCATCGGGTACTCTACCAACTGAACTACTGCGACACATAAAGAACAAATGCTTCCGACAAAGCTTTTTTATGAAATCGTTTTGGTGGGTTGGGAGATTAATCCACTGGCTGAGAGATGGCGATAGGCTGGAATTCGGTTCTCTTAATGATGCCCTCCTTTATCTTTGTAATCCATCTTCCCTACTTACATATCCTACTCCTCGGGCATCATGAAGAGAACCGAATCCCAAACTATTGCCATCTCTCGGCCAGTGGACTAATCTCCCAACCCACCAAAATGGTTTCATAAAAAAGCCCTATCGGTAGCATTTGTTCTTTATGTGTCATGGTAGTTCAATTGGTAGAGTACCCAATGTGAAATTGAGAGATCTGGGCTTGAGTCCTGACCTCAGCACACTTTTTCAATTGCTTTCCAAGGCTTCCATTGCATGCATCTTTCCCTTTTCCCTAACATTTTGGTAGCACTATCTGACGGAAAAAATAGGAAAACATTTGTAATTATAATTCATGAAAATGTTAACTTTCTACATGATGGAACAATTTCTCTGCCTTAAGATTATTGTGTTGTATAAGTTATATCCAAAGAGTTTAGGTATATCAGTATGTATTCCATGAAATATTTTTTTAGTTTAAGTTTAGGCTTTATATGTTTATTTTTACTGTTGGCATCTACAAAATATGTACAATTTTTGGCATCCTTATTTCTAATTTAAGGAACATTTTTAGCTTTTGGAATGTGAGACATGAACTTAGACTTACTTTAAGTTTTTGTGCATGTTTACATTAGCATATGCTCATGGTTTGCAGTTTTTGTTAGAAAGTAAATATTTTTAATTTATGCATTTCTTCATTTCAAATTCTTATTTTATTAATTTGAGGAACAACTGCTATTACATAAGTGAGGTGCCGGAGACAGTGCAACAAATTAAAATATTGCAATTTTTTGGATTTTTATCTTGAACCCTTCCGCGTTGCCTGAAAATGCACTGCATAGCAAGAAAATTAATGTAAAAATTAAATCCACGCAATACTAAAAACGCACCGCGAGAATCCACGTTAGGTGAAGTTTTACTATATGTAATTTCAGTAAATATGGTAATAGTCTGCTGTAACAAGCAGGGTCTTTAGAATGATAAATGTTTTATAATGTATGTTCAATTAAAGAATGTTAAGCATAAGAAAATTCTGATCAAGTAATTATTGCATCACGTACAATGTTTCTAAATGACTAATTTTAAATATATGATACACCAATATGAAGTAATTTCTCAGCAAATCAAAACCTAAGTCATCAATTAGAATCAAATGAGACTTTGATGTAATTCAGTTATAATTAATAATTTGTGAATTTCACAGAGATCTGAGTGGCTACATTAAAAAATTCAGTCTGATGTTAGGCAAATATCTATGCAGCACCTTTTGAACTTCGCGTGCTCACGGCTCGCAAATTGGGGCTTCGTGACAAAATTGTTTATGACCATTATTTGTGTTTCGCGCATATTACTTGCATTTCGCGCCCTGCGCTTACGATGCCAACAGGCGTGAACTCCCTCTGCCTTTTCTGTTTCTAAGGGCATTATTATTATATTATATTTATAATGCTCGTTATTAGCAGTTTTCAAAGTAAACAAACGTGATAACCAACGACTTAATCCCAGAGGCGTCGAGAGCTAACGCGGGCCCCGATGCAAAGTGTATGACCGCCCCCCCCTCCCTTGTGTGTATATATGTGTTTGTGTGTGCGTGCGTGTCCACATGTAGATATGATGGTTAAAAAACAACAAGTTATTTCTGAAAAATGACTATATTTATTGAAAAAATAACGTGTTAATCTTAAATAGCCAAAACAATTTAAGGAGTGTAACAAAAATGAAACAAATATAACGAGTACCTACACGAGTAAATACCGTATTTAACTTATAAGTAATTATCAATTCAAATATTGTTGCTTAAGTAATTATAACTAATATAAATGAATAGCTAGCGATTAATTACCTTTATATTGTTAATCCCAATTAAACATCTTGAAAATATAAATCCATATAATTAATGCTGGTTGCACTAAAATATTGACTACATACACAGTACCTACATATTTATACAGTATAAATGACCGTGATAAATGGATGTTAACACCAGGAATACTAGGAAACCATTGAGATCTTTATTTCCGGCCACTCGAAAATTATTGTTTACGTCTTTCCCCGCACATCCACTTTGTCAACAATACATGTATACAATATACCTGTACACCCGGCCGGGCCCCTTGAAGAATTGCGGGCCCACCCCTCCTTGTCGGGCTTGCTTAATCCTTTTGTAGCTCAGTTTAAACTTCATTGCAACTGGTCAACTCGACTTTATTACCATTTTCGATAACAGTCGAAGTTGCCGGCATCTAGCGGCCAAATTAGAAATTATGGGCTAATTTGAATTTTTCGGGTTGGCTGGAAACTCATAATAACATGGTGTCTTATGGGAAAATAGGACTTGCACTTCGCGAATTTGCATTTCGCGAATTTGCATTTCGCGTCAGTTTTCCGGAACCAATTTTTCGTGAAGTTCAAAAAGGTAGTGTATTTCAATTCATCTGCAAGAGTTCTGTTATAACATAAATATCTTTTCTGTCAGAGCAGACTTCCATTTAACCGTATTTTAATTCCATATTTAATGTCTTTTCCATTGTTGTGACATCAGATAATTATCTTAATCTCTCAGAACTGGGCAGAATAAACTTTATTATTTAAGTTGAAAACATGAATAATACTTGAATCCCATTTATGAGGAAATTTAAAACATTTATATCAATTTAATAATAAATACATTAGGGGCCATCCTTAAATGATGTCACGCTTAAGGGGGAGGGGGGGGGGGTCTGGGAATATGTGACATTTTGTGACAAGGGGGGGGGGGAGTATATGTAAAACAATGTGATATCACAAATAAGTAAAGATTTTTGCCAATATCTTGTGCTTTATTTCCTTAATTTTATTGAAGTGACATTCACTAACTTTTATTTATTCTCCGTTTGACTCATCTTTCCTGCCACTGGCCCTCTGGTGGAAACTTGTAAATAACAATTGAAAAACATAATGCAAAACTAAACCTCACAGAAAAACTCCAATAACTATTATATTAAGCTGTATACTTAATTATCAGCTTAAGTTGTTATTGTGTTGGTGTTCTAGTCCTCCTCCATGTTCTAGTCTCCTTGACGCCCCAACATTGACTACTCTGACCGACCTCCTACCCAGGTGTCATCCCACCTATATACCACCCCAAATGCGGTGAGCCAATCGCTGGCCGAGATGACATAGGGAGGTAGGATGGTCCGGGAAGGACGATCGGCCAAATTGGTCGCTGTCGGAACATACCGCCAGGTCACCTTACGTGACGAATCCTTTATTAGTAGCATAAGCAAAGCAATATACATATCACATGAAAATAGTAATCCAGAGCCTTTCTGGACTGTGGCTAATACAGCCATATTGTCAGTATATACATTAATGTTTGAATACATGGGAGCATTTTTACACATGGACACAGCGGCCATTAATGCCGCTAGACCCTCGGCCCAATATATTGGCATTTCATCGTTCAAGGGTAAAATTTGACACAATTGCAAGGGCCGGCACACCCATGGCACTTGCCATGGCGTCGCGTCACAATGGCAATCAAACACTGCAGACCAGTTTGTAAACAACCGAATCTTCTTGAATATGTCTTTCATTATTAGCAATTGAAGTCTGTTAACTCTAGTTATATACAAAAAATCTTCCTTTCTTAAGGGACTGTGTGACAACTTTGTGACATGGGAGGGGGGGGTGAAGCTCTATGTGACATTTTGTGACAGAGGGGGGAGGGGGGGGGTCAAAAATCCCAAAAATGCTGTGACATCATTTAAGGATGGCCCCTTTACTGTATGTTTTTTATATTCTTTTTACTTATTTTTCTAACTTGGTATCATTTTTACTTTAAAAAATTAAAGCTTCCTGATATGATACTTCAATACTTATAGATTTTCAATATAATAATGAAAGTTTTAATAATAATGAAAGTTTTAATATTCTCTATGCTGACGTTAATGTGTTTCTGCTAGTCTATCTATATCAAGGAATGAAAAAATAAATGCTCTTTATAATAAAAAGCTAATTGTTTTACATAACTAATTTTTATTATTTTGCTATTAGGAAGCTGTTTCTGAGGTAGATGCAGATGGATGGTTTGACACAGGAGATGTTGCGTTCTTTGACAGTGCTGGCAATCTATACATTGTGGATCGATTGAAATCAATGTTTAAATACTATTCCCATCATGTTAGTATGAGTATAAATATAATGTTTATTAAAAATAATTCATGTTTTATCAATGACTTATGTTTCACAAAATTTATATTTTTGAAATATAAATTTCATCAAGTTATTTCATTTAATATCAAACTATATAATCATTTTAAAATATGTTAATTTTGTGAAAATGCATCATTTCAGTTGCCTAGAAGTTCTATCAGAAAAATGTACATATCTTGGTTGGAAAAAATTGCCAATGAAAATTTTATTAAAGTAGTTACATTATTTGACTGATATAAAGATTCCTTCAAGTTATAGGATTCTAATAAGTAAATCTCTGTGTGATATTCTTTTAAAAAATGGTTTATTTTCCTCAATTGATTTTACCCCATTTATTTGTATATGTACACTAGGTGTATCCAACAGAAATTGAGGCCATAATTAATGAGCACCCGGCCGTTTCTTCTTCAGTAGTTGTTGCTGTTCCTAATCCAAAGACAGGCAATGTTGCTCGTGCATATGTTGTTTTGAAACAAGGATTTCATGTTAATGAAAAGGAGATCAAGGAACATGTCGCAAGTATGAATCGAAACAATTTTTTTTCTTTTAGAAAGATTAGCATTATAAAATATTCTACGAATATTCAATAATTATCTGAAAGGTGTAATAATCTATTATAATAATATGCAACTTTGGTCTGTTGTAAGCTTTGTGATTGGTTGTTTCACTAAACATTGTGATTGACTCCTGAGCTATAATATTGTCACTTACATAAGCTTTATCATTCATTCTTAATTACCATATTTTTCGGCATATTAAGGCACACTCCGGGTTTTTAAAAAATTTTTTAGGAAGAAAAGTATTTTGGTTCACCAAGGCATGTCACGCATCACTTCCAGCCATGATTAAGTCTATATCTGGCAACATTTACAGAAAATATTATGGTATGATAACAGTTAAATGTTACATTTTAGATAAACTTAATTCGTAAAATAAATAGGTACGATCTAAAAAATGAATAATTACTTTGAGACTTGTGTAACTAAAATTGCCCTGTTTGAACTCGGGAGTTGTATTAGTATTAATCAAGCTCTCAGAGTGTGCCGTACACATCACACGTATAGCTATCTTTTAATGATAGTACTTGATTAAACTTAAGTGCAAGATGATATTTTAATTTAATGGGATAAATTATAAATGGAATGCATATATAACAATAATGCATATGCTCAACTAGTCCTCTTTCTTCTGCTACTCTTTTTGCCTCATATATAACAATTTTGATCAATACAGCCAGAGCCGTCTGAAGGGGGGGGGCTGGGTGGGAAGGGGGGTGGGCTGGGTGGGCAGTCAGCCAGGGCCCCGCGCCTATGAGGGCCCCACGTCTATGAGGAGCTATAGTAAAAATTGTATTCGAGAAATTGTCTCAAGAAGAGGAGATAGGTGCTCATTTACTCGTATACTGTTTATATATGCTCGTATACTTTTCTCATTAATTTCCAATTCCAAAATATAGAAAAATAAATATGTAATATATAATTTCCATTTCCTAGATATACTTACCTTTTAAAGTCAGAACCTTCACCAAAACTGCCAAAACAACACTTTCTGCCAAATCTCCAAATTCAAGTACACATGTTAATCTTCAGATGGCACGTCTATCGCCAAGTGAATTCTCATTGGATATCCATGTATGTGAAACGTAAAGAGATGAAAGTTGTCCATCAAATGGATTTTGTTGGTGACACATCATTATATACTTAGTCTGATAGAGTTTGTGTATTTTGTGAACTGAACCCTGGATACTTAGTGTGAAAATTCGTAACCTCAATCACTTATTCTTTATTACTGTTGTCTGTTTGATGATCAGATTTGAAATTTATTATTATTGTTTCTGTACAGACTAACATAAACTTGAAAACAATAATAAAATTGTAATTAAATGAGAAATTTGATTTGTATAAATAGAGGGCCCTGTGGCAACCCTCTCGCCCGGGGTCCCACGGGTCTTAGAGATGGCTCTGAATACAGCAATACCAAACTTCCTCTTATAGTAGTGGCCATTTAAGACCAACCTTGCAAAGAATATATTTTTTTATCCCATTAGCTTCAGTTTTTCCTTGTTTTCTCCATTCACAGATAATTTTTTTCTGTGGGTGAGCCGAAATGCTGCTCCTCGGTTTCCATGCATTTTTGCATATTGAATCAACTGAAGCTTATAGGTAATAGTGTAGGCATATCTTTTCATTCTTGTAGCCATTGCGATCTCAATATATGTAATGTTAGTTTTCCTATATGTATAAACTATTTATGATATCTACATGAATTCTATTGTTCCATGGCATTAATCGCACTATTCAACGGGCTCATTAGGAAGTAAAACATTGCATATGCACCAAAATTGTAATCACAGTGAGCGGACACATATTAAAGCATAATAATGAAAATACATCCACAGAATTCATGTTGCATTAGTTTTTACTGTATATATTAACAAATTTTTCACTATTAATTATTAATAATGCATATTTTAATGTTTTTGCAATGAATGACTGCCAATTATTCCATTTTGGGGATGACTATGTTCGTTAGTGTAAGTATGAGAACAGTAATAATCTTATCTTATATGGGTATAAGACGCAGGCTGATTTTGGGGGTCATTTTTCTTCAAAAAAATGTCATGTATGCTGAAAAATATGGTAATAGTTATTTGTCATACTGTGCTGTTTTGGATCCTTAGTTGTATTACTGTGTTATTAGATTCATTATTTTAAAAATTAACTTGGGAAATTTAATGTATTTAAAATGTCTAAAAGATCAAGAAATGCAACAATATTACAGAATGATGCTTACAATCATATATATTTGCCAGTTGAGTTATATCAATTCTAGAATTAACTTAATTATAAGAGCATCTGGTTAACAGGTTCAAAGATTAACAAGATTAGATCGGTTATTTTCATTCTTTGGTGGCTGGTTCATAAAACCGCTTCAGTCGCTGCCCTGGTATACAGGGGTGGACTGAGAGATATAAAACAGCATGATAATTTTTGAAGAACATGCGGTCAGCCCCCTTCCCATTGCACGATTAGTGGAGAGTGGATAAAATCTTATTTAAAATCAAGTAATATAATGAAGAGAAAATTTTATCATGAAAATGAATGACTAATTGATAAAAAATTAATATATAAGTTTCAGCAGACTGTCCCTTTGCCTTACCAGAAGGTTATATGGCCAGTCCTCCCCTGCTGGTATATATAAGGTGCACAGTTTCAATATGCAACAGCAATTAGCATGAGGAATACTATATCTGATTAATTGCTTTCCTGTTCATTTTATAAAAAAGTAAAGGACAAAAATTTCTTTATTAATTTTGACATAATATGCTATCATTATTTATTATCATTCTGTACCAATTATTGTGCTAAAAGGGAATTAATACCTAAATTGAAATTATATATTAAATGCATTAATAAAGAAAAATTTTTGCATCTTTTTTAAATATGAACATGAAAATAAATATGTAATTGAAGATACAGTATTCCCCATGCTAATCACAATATTCTGTTTTGAATAACCGGTAGAAATTTTTTGCATTATATTTGAACTCAAATGTTTAGCAGATTTCAGCTTGTACTTATTTAACCCTTTCGCTCTCACGGCATTTGCCTTTTTTAGTCCCAGAAAGCTCGCGCCTAATTTTTGAAAATTTCAAATGTTTTTAAAATATTTTTTTGCTAGCCTAATTTTTGGTCTAGGATATCGAAATTTTTAATGGGTTTTGAAAACAAATTACAGTTTAAAGCAAAAAAGTTTTATATGAGACAAAGCAATATTTATTTTTATAAAAAAAGTTTGAACAAAAAACGTTTTTATGAAAAAGAAAATAATTTTCAAAATTATATAACTTCATAACCTCAACATTTATCATAGATTTGCACATATATTATGAAATACTGCATTATGCACTCTAACATATCCAAATTTGACTCAATATTCTCATTTTATTCATGAGATATAAAACATAATGTGAAAAAGTACATTTCACCACGTCAGCATTTGTGTTTGGCCAAACACTCCCCATGTAAGCCTTTGTTACATCTAATGCAAACAGTTTGGGATCTTTTTCTTCTATTCTTAGCGCTGCAAACACAACAATTAGCCTCCTTTTTCATCTAGTTTTTGAACACCCACTTTAGCTGTCTTTTCCCTCATTGAAACCCACTCATTACCTAAATGCTCAATTATATTTACTACATATGTTAGCCTCGATTGCAGTTTCCCAGGTCCTTTGAAATTTTCTTTATATAGAATATAGCTATTCAAAACCATCCTTGAAATTATATTGAACGCAACTTTTTTCAATATTTTACAATCTTTCTTTCATCCATGTAAGTATACAGCATCATATCAGAAGTGTCAATCCCCCCCATAAATTTATTGTAACAGCAAATTATTTCCGGTTTCAGCGTAATTTTTTCTTTCCCATTTATGGTAGACTTTATTTCCTTATCCAATGCAGTTGCTTTACTAGAGAGAAGCAGAAAAGGTCCTTTTTGAGATCGTTTTTCCCAGCTTCCACAATTTATATCAGCTCCAGGTAGCTGATACCGATAAAAATACACCGATAAAAAGTCTCTGAAGCACTCAAAAAGAAATTACTGACAACAGAATACGGGTTCACCAAATAAAATACACACGAGGAATACAACATGTCCTCTGGGTAACCATCTACACAACCAACTGAAAGAAATAGTCTCAACCACAAGGGGGAATGAAGGAAAATGCATGAACAGAAAAAATATGACAATGTGATAGTATATATCAACTGAATATACGATGAAAAATACTCTACAAAGTAGCTCTGTTACTAGAGAGCGAGATTGATAATCAAGAGAAAAAATAAAAGAAAAAAATCCTCAGAAAATTTCGGTAAGCATTTCGTCTCATATGATGTATCAGCTTTTGGATTATAACATTGTGATGAAAATGCAACGACAGACACGCTTATGAAAGAACAGAGAAAGACAGCGTGCGTAATCTACGGCCGTGAAGGGCAAAAAATATTTTGGATGATGACTCACTGGGAATTAGCTGCGTCAGACGGATGGGGGAAAAGACAATTACTTTTGTTTATGTAAAATACTAAAATCGTAAAGAGGAATACCATTTCAAAAGTAAATATAAACATTTATATCATCTTCAGTTTGGTAGTAATTATAACTCAAAGTGCGATCTATAAAGATTTTTAAATGGGGTTGAAGCTAGAGCCGATATATCGGCACCTTGAGTGTTTTAAGGCGACCCGGGGAAGCCGATATATATGCACCTTGAGCGTCTAAGGGTTAAACATTTGTTGTTGAAATTCCATCAGAATATTGTAGTAAATAATTCAAAATTTAGATATGATTTACAATTTACCTAATTTTGTTTAAAACATGTTAGTGTATAGTATATTTTCTTTGTATTATTTTAATAATATTTCAGAAAAAGCAATTTTCTACAAACATCTCCATGGAGGTGTTGGGTTTTTAGACAAATTGCCAGAGACTCGTGGAGGGAAAGTGGACAAAAATATTCTACGTAAAAATGCTGTAGAAGAATTGAAGTCTTCCTTAGCAGAGCAGTAGATATCCAGATATCCATATTTATCCATGAAACAATTTTCACTGGTAAACATCCAAATGCTAAATTTATGCCACACAATACTGTTGTATTATACAAACCAAAATATTTTTAATGAATGGATAAAAATTCCATTGAATTCTCTTTTGTAAAAAAATTCGTTTATGAAAGTTTAATTTGTATATGTTAAGACTCTTGAATTTTTCATTTATGAACTAAATCACATTTGTCATTTCAAAATAAAAGTTGAATTTTGAAACTGATATTCTAAATAACAAATGTTTGTTTAAGGATGTATGAAATAAGAAAATTAAATGTATAATTACTAATTTTTTAAAACCTAATATGAATTTATAACACGTTATGTGTTTTTATGAATAATAATGTGATTGGATTTTTTTGGTAATTTCTATTCATATACATATCATTTAGTGCAATGGTGTCCAATGTTTCCTAAATTGTTGAGCTGCACCTGTGGTTGCGAATCCTTCAGAAGGCTGCTATGGAAGTTTAATCCGGAAGTTACCTATTTATTCTGAGGTGCCATATGAGTGAAAATCTAGTCTAAATAAGGTTTTTATGGTAGTATACTTTCCACGAAGAATTAAGAAGCTGATGCTGTAAGTGTTTGGTAAGCGTTTGGGTGCAATTTAGAATACCCTATCTCTCATTTTATGCTCTTACTGGAGACATTTTTCTGACTATAGTTTCGAATTTCCGTTGTGTTACTTAGTATTCTTATGTTTAACGTCGTGTTTATTCTTCTTCGTTGTGGTTTGTTTCCCGGTCGCGATAGGACGGCGATTTTATTGAGATTAAAGACAAGTTGAACCAACCTTTCTGACTCGAAGATTCAATCGAACATATTGTAGGAATCAAGTTCCTTCATATGTTGCACAAAACATGTTTGAGTACGAAATTTAAAAAAAGGGCGCATTATACGAGTGCGTTTGTGATACATTTAAATTTTAAATTGGTTTCGGCCTGATTATATGCCAAAGTATAGCTTGTTACGGGTAATTTAAAGCAGTTGACCGAGGAATGACGAAATTTTGAAATGAGTCTCCCGTATAGTTTATTTTCCAACTGACTCGTAGCGAAACATAATTCACGGAAGTTTCCGGCATAATGAGAGTTTTTCCTACTCGATCCAACAACGCTACGCCCACCCCCGCCCATAATAACCATTGGTTTGAGGAGGAAAGAATAAAACGTACAAATCCTCCCGCCTTCCTTAAGTATTTCCCATCAATAGCCTTCGTATGCGGCCTTTTCCTTTCCTCTCTCCTAAACTTCTTAAGCAGAGCATAATAATTCTCTCCCTCCCACGAGTCCTCTAGTTGGAGCAATAGGAATGTTATTCGCTTCCGTTGACGGGATAGTTTATAGTCCCTACCCGGATGTTTATCCTCTATATTTCGCTTGTCTTTTTTTTAGTTTCACTAGCTATTCCGCTATGGTCGTTTCTGTCCTAATGAACTGAAAAAAGAGTGAGAGTTACGGAACTTGAAAAGTGCAAATCACGACGAACACAAAGCTATGAAGAATCACATGGTGGCAGGACAAGAAAACATTAAAGAAGCACTTTAAAATCTGATAAATAGAGAAAAACTTGTTTCATAATTTGAATAGCTTTTGAGGAATTAATTCAGATGATAATCGTAACATGGTGTATCCGGTTACTTCGGAATGCATGTATGTATTCTTAGGATTTGAGTAAAAATAAATCCCGAAGGTAGAATCTTTTTCCTATCATTCTCGACTTCCTTTTTTCTCTTTTACCACAGCTTTTTAATTCTTCATTTGCCCCAATTTTTCCGTACTGCCTAGGAAAGGTGAAGAGTGTACGTACTCCCAAGAAATGTTATGAAAATATAATTATATTTTCAATTTCAAGTGTTGCGGAGATATTATATATCGACGTTTCTTACAGAGGAGGAGGATACTAATGTTTAGGCACTTTCAGATGAGATGGAGATTCGAATTTTTTTTTCTTAGGCAGGATTTTGTGCAAAACCGACTAGAAAAAACGAAAATCCTGAAAAAGTGCAACAATGTATCCGCTAAAAATTCGCAATTGTTTAAACAAAATTTCAAGGTTTATGTATTTCCGAATGTGTTACGGAGCTGAATTTTTTTATATGTAGGATTTGTAAAAAAACGAAATAAGGATTATACAAATTTTGATATTTTAATTTGTTTGGCAGTTAAAAATTCTTAAAATTTAAACAAATAGGTAAATGTTTAGATACAAAGGGACGAGTTAGAGAGCTGAATTTTTAAAGTTGTTTAGACTTTTACTAATGTAAACGAATAAGCATTTCAATGTATCCATGAAATTGTTATTGCGGCAGTTAAAAATTATTTGAATTTAAACAATTACACAATTAGTTAATTGTTATTTCACTTCTAATTGTGCTACAAATTTAAAATTTGACAAATGTGTGGCATTAGTAACTCTATGTGGAAAACGTATAATATTCATAAAATTGCAATAATTAGCAATTGTTTTACTCCATTATTGTTCCATAAGAAAAAAAAGAAATTTGGTCCCTAGGAGAAATCTTTTGAATTAAAGAAATATTTCCCATGATGAAATATCTCTCTAAAAATTATTGTTTTTTCATGGTGAGATGAAATGCTTGCAGTATGCAAGCATCTTCTACTAGTATTTTATATTAGGAGCCCTGCCCTTACGCGCTACGCAATTTTACACCCTTTATACGCTTCTCCTATCCACCTTAGCCATTTCTTTCTCCCCCCTCACTCTCTCCTTCACTCTCTCCCCCTCTCTCTCTCTCTCTCTCTCCCCTCTCACTCTCTCCCCCCTCGCTCTCCCCCCCTCGCTCTCCCCCCCCCACACTCTCCCCCCTCACTCTCTCCTTCCCTCACTCTCTCCCTCCCTCACTCTCTCCCTCCAAGGTTGACGCCGCGCGGACCTGTCAAACGAAAATCGGTCCAACCGGGCGAACATGGATCGCGAAGAGGTCTTCAGAGGAAGCGAGGGAAAATGCTCGAAGACAGAGCGAAATTTGAAACGGCGAGACGTGCAAACATTTCTTCTCTTGTAGTGCCAGACCAGTAAGTATCGATATGACATTTAGTCCGTAAACCGATTTAACTCAGAAGACTGATTTAAGAAATTAGATGTAGGCAAACAAGGCTTTGACACGTAGACGGTGAAAAAGACGCTACGTAAAACAATTTTAAAATATTTTGCATGGAATTAAGAGTAACAGACGAAGCAGGAAGTATGTGCTGTGACAGTGGCTTAGAATAGAGCGAATTTGTGGGACGAAATACAAATTGATTAATGTATGATAAAATCCAAAGAAGATTATTAAGGAGTTTTAAAATTATACAAGAAAACGCTATGCCAGTTCTCGGAGGGAAACAATATTCAAGAAGTTTGATGAGGAGACGAAGTAAAGAAGAAGGAAAATGAGAATTTGAGATAGATTGAAAGTAAGTCGTAGTAACAAAAAATGGCTAGAGAAGCACATTGGAGGTATAAATAAAATATCTGTCCTTGGGTATAAAACTGAGATGTTCTAGAGCTGAGGTTCTCAGGCATATTCGTCCGTCTGTATGTTTGGACGCCGCGACGCCCCGGGAATACTCGAGAAGCAAAAAAAATTCTCCAAATGGGGGAGGATGTCGATGATCAGGAGATTAATAATAAGAGTTTTTATTTTGTGCTCTTTATAAATACAAGATTAGCACTATAAATTATGTTATTTACATCTACGTATGTGTATTAAAAACATTTCGACACTATGGTGTATAATTTAATTTTATAAGTACTAATAATCACTACTGATTGTGAGATATAATTTCTTGTTTTTTATTACATAAAAATAACTCATTTGTTCAAAATGTTTTCGTACGTTGATAAGCTACAGATGTCTTTATTTTTTAACAAAAGTCGATAAATTAAAACCTGCAGAATAAAATCACTTGCCTTAGCAAAGAGCGCTTGCGACCCCACTAAAATCCCCTTAGGGTAGGGTGACCAACCTTCCCAAATTTGGACGGACAGTCCCTCCTCCTTATCACTCGTCCTACCTTGTTAAATGTCACAACTTGTGTCCCGCTTTTTGAAAAATCTTGATTAATATCCCAAATTGTCATTTATATCATACGGAATGCCCTCACTGGTCACACCAAGCTATCTGATATCCATTGCATCTATCTATCTAAGGCTGACTCATCAATAAATCAGCACAAACAAGCCACTCTAATCTGTCCCTCATTATAGTCGGCGAATATTTGAAAATGTCCCTCCTTGGCTTCCTGAAAAGTTGGTCACCTTACCTTAGGGGATAGCGACCCACCGTTTGAGAAACACTGTTCTAGAGATCCGTTTCGTTTTCCGTTTTACGAAAGAACGTACAACGTGGATAAACAATTTCTTGAATTTTAAACACGATGCGATAACCGGGTCAATTTCCGCATGACGTAGCCTCGGTCGTTTCATTTGCGTACATTCCCGCCTCCTCAAGTGAATGGAAAGCATCGAGGAAAACATGAGACCCAAGGAGGTCGGCTTTGTTTATACAAGGAAATATTTTAACGGAGCGAAGAAACAGAAGATTACGCGAAAAAAGCCTAAAAGAATAATGTTGTAGTTTTAGTTGTTTCTTTGTCCCTTTATATTAAGTCGATGCAGTTTTTATTCTATACTTTTGTATTTATTATGCTTAAATTCGCGCTTCTTTACTGTATATTTTATATTTAGTTGCACAATCTAAGTATGACAACTATTTATATTTTCATCTCTGTAATTACTATTGAAATTTATTTATCATTAGGTGAATAATCTCGGAGTTGTTATAATCCTCACTTCTTTTTATCGTATAGAAGAGGAATTTATTTTAAAATGGCGATGAAGTTTCGCCTGATTTTTCTGTTGTGTCCTCTTTACTATCACCCTGCGAGAGTCAAACACATGTTTATTGTTAAATACCATAGGTGAGGGAGAGAATTTCCCGATCGATTAGTTAGTGCACGTACAAATTCGGCTTCCTCTATCCCACCACACCGTCAACGGGAGTTGCAAGCGGCGGCTAGAACCGGTTGCATCCATCCGTAAAACATCAACAGGTAGAAGGTGTGCTAGAGAAATCACTCCCGAGAATCTCGCAGAAGTTCCACGTTTCGCTTCTCGGAGCAGTTATGATAAACGGAAGGACATAACATCGCAGGAGGTGCGCGCTTGAGCATGGACTGAAAGAGCTGGAACTCGAGCTCGGCGCCTAAATAGCGTCTCGCGGAATGTCGGTTTCTCTCGCGTCTTTCAAAGGGTAGAGATTTTTTTATATTAAGTATTATGCGACTAGAATTGGTATAAAGTAAATTTCTTTTATATTGTCCGATATGGCGTTCATGGTTCATCCTACCAAAAAGGGAGATCCACACAATTGATAATTTTAAATTACATTATATGAATGAAATGAAATAATCTGTAATTAATGGCTAGAGTTCATCGGGCTTTTTTTCCTAAATAACAAATGAATTTTGTTCTCGAAGTTAAAAAATCAACGTAAGAGATATGAATCATTCTCCGTCATACGATGTCTCTCACGATTCAACAGTTAGTGAACGTAAAATGCCTGAGCGCTTCAAGTCATAATTATCATCCCCTAATTAATTGCTTTAATGTATAATTTTGTCGTCTTTTTGTCGTAGATTTTATTCATCTATTAGCTGTCAATTTTTAAATTTCCCTACCCCTTTGATTGTGAAGCAGTTATTACGATAATTTAATTTTTACATTAATTTTTCATGGGCAACTTTTTCAATTGTATTTTTTGAAATTATGTCTCTCGTGATAATTCTTAGCTGCAATATTTAACTTTTTAATACAGCTATTACGTTTTTTCGGTTCCTTGAACTGTCGACAATTTAAAGATTCCTCGGTCGTTAATTTATTTTCATTAGCATTAATGGAAATAATGGGCAACAGAAATATAAATAGTACCTCCATTTTGATGTCATAATTTCCCATTCTATTCGGCTGCGTCATATACAACTGATGAAACTAACTATTCCAAAAATCTTATTTTTGTTATTTTGAGAAAAATACAATTGAACCTCTATAATTCGGATTTTCCCTTCATCATTTCTCTACGTAGACTTAAGATTCTATAGCGCGAATTTTTATAGTTTCCCTTAAGGTATGAAATCCTCAAGCACATTTCCACGGGGCTAGAGTAATTTATTTGTATAAATCTTTAATGAATTGAACGAAGTTTTTCAAATCGGGTCAACCCCTTCATCGTAGTAAGTCATACGTAAAATGGCGAATCTGACGGCAGGAACCGCAACAGATGCATCGGTCAATTGAAAAAGAACTGGCAGAGTAAACTGTAATTGAAGCTCAAGTACGGGAACAGAAAACACAAATTTTACCCCACAGACCGTCAATTATTCGGTGTCTCCATTGACGTATCCGTGGAAATCGGCCACTCTCGCTCACTGCCCCCCCCCCCTTTCCCTCTTTGGTGTGCAGACAGATGTTTCCAAAAGTTCCGTGAGTCGTGTTGTATGGGTCAGACTCGGATGTTGAGGGGAGGATGTGGTCGCAAGTAACTGTCCCTCCCACCCCTTCTCTCTAATACCTTCTAAAGAGACATATGGACTAATGAGACGGGGGATGGGGAAAGAGTGGAGGGGTGGGGGAAGAGGACCTCTGCGACGAACGATGGATTAAACGAGAGTTGAAATTGCTTCACTCGTAAAACAATTAAAGATGAGAGTCGTAAATCACTTTCGTGTCGAACGATGATAGATTTTATGAGATATGAAAGGAAGACGTGCTCTGTAGATATGAAAAACGAGCATTGAAGGGCGTTCTATGATAATCCTAAATGCTAAACTGATAGAAGGCGAGCAAATGAGTCCTGAGAGGACCATCACATTCATTAAAAGTTATGAGACTCATTAATTTTTCATGCAATCGATTCCGTTCGTTTGAGGAATTCGTTATATTTAAACTGATCGGAAATAAACGGGAAAATTTTAATATAGGTACGTAAGTTTTATCCTAAGATTTAAATTGCGGAGGCATTCAAAGAGGATTAATTTTGGCAACTACAGCCTATATCCAACTATACTATTTCAACTGAAAATTTAAGTATTAGTGTCATTATAAAATCCATTAAAGAGCTCATAATCCTACTATTATCCGCGAGATTGGCATTTTTTCTACTTTTCACGTAATTTCGTGTTTAGCATTCACTAACATCATTTCCAATTCTTTCTTCTAGGAACGGAGGTGAGGTCAAATCTGTCCATATGATTGAGAAATGGAAAAAAAAGTTTTTCATTTAGCCCCTACTTATTGTTAGATCCCAAGTCGAGCACCTGTCAAGCGCAAAGGCTTTAAGATGGCCTAAAATAGACAGCGCAGAGAAGCTAGCAATTTGGCATGAAGCGTTCGGTCATTAATAATGATTTATACTGAGTATCAATGGCGTTAAATGATAGACCTTAGGAAAGATGCCGATCAAAGGAATTTGAGGAGATAAAAAATCGAGAATCCAAATTACACACGAAGCGAAGATCAGAAGTGCAAGATAATAGAGAAAGATTATTGAACTCAGTATTAAATGGAGGTTCCGTTACAGCCAAGACGATCAGAGAGCAAAGCAGAAGTAACATTTTAACACAAGCTGTATATTTATCTAGTCAGACAAACATTATAGAGATACAGATCTAAATATAGCTTTCAGGAAGCATAAACCCATCTATGATGCCACCTATTGACAGTGATGCTTTTCAGTGTCGGACCTAAATATGATAGATACCTAAATAAATCAATCAATATTCGTTCACAAATTATTAGATAAACAATTCCAAGTACATACTAAAAACAACCGTTCAATGTTTTATAAAATTTTAAGTATTTCATTTTTATGAGTTATATGCAAAGTGAATTGATTTTTATAACTTGGAAAAATTGCAGGAATTTTTATCTTTTCTTGATTACGGAATCAATTAATGGCAGAAATTATTTTCATAGAAAAGTCGATAGAAACTTAGTCGAAAAACCATTGCTCATTTTAATTCAGGAAAATACACAGCGAAAATCTTTAGAATTTGCTTCAATAATATATTATATTTTTAGTGATGTAAACTCGCCAAAATTCTACATCTACATGTTACCCTGCAATTCACCTAATTGGTGGATGGCAGGGGGTGCAATGCACCGTAACCTACCTAAAGATTGTCTATCGCAGGTTGAAATTTTCTATTGTGATCTCGTATTGTCCTCGGAAAGAACGAGCCTAGATAACGCTCCGTCCTACAATCGATCACACGTATCTAATCGTAACGGTCGTTTCTACCTATATACGTTGGTGCTTCAATTATTCCTACAACCTCGTCTTTTAGACATTCCGATCTATATTTCTCCAGAAGCCGCAACCTTGAGTTTAATCTACGATCCTCCAGTAGTACCCAGTTCAAATCCCTCGATAATGAAGTGGCGCTTTCCTTTATGTTCGTACTTTTGTTTTACGAATCTGGCTGCTCTGCGCTGCACTCTTTCTAATTGAATTATATGTCCCTTCTCGTACGGATCCCATATGCATGCATTTATTTTTGCTGCTTACCATTTTTAAAGTAGGTACCTTAATGACGCATATTTATCAGATACAAATCAGTGCTGACAAGGGAATCGACCTGTTTTTTATCATTCCCATAATCTTTAGGTTTTATGACGTTTTTCGCCCAAAAGCACATATCAACTTCTCGCCGAAATCAGCAACGATCGCGTGTCCCAACAAAAAATCAACCGATCATCCGACCGAAGTTGTTTATGGGGACAGAAAAGGAGAGAGGGAGAGTAGAGGGAGGGTCGTGATGGCTGGGGTTTGGGGACCACGGTTTCCTGTTGTCTCATCCCACCGCCTCCCCTCTCCATTGGCAGGCATAACCGCTCTCCGTCCTGTGGGGTGAACCAGGGTCAGCCCACCATTTGTTACGGATATCATTACCTAGTTCTCCTCCCCATCTAACTTTCATAATCGACTTCCTCATGCTCTCCCCCCTCCATCTCCCTCTTCCTCCCCCCCTCCCTCCCACCCACGCCCTATCGACGTCCCGTGCACCCTCGCTTCTGTGCGGAGAACGCTTAATGACCTGGCTTCGAAAACCATGGGAACTGTTCCCATGTCCCCTCGAGGGAGTTGACAAATGACAAACGAGGAATGAAGTCCACTTTTTTACCCTCGTGTGGAAAAAAGTAGAAATGTTATGGAGACGGATTACCTATTTTTTTCGATCATCTTTGCCGTAGATGGTAACTGATCGTTTCTCTAAGTAGTGAGGAAGACTCAATGTTTTTTAGCATTGAGATAATTTGTTTTCGTCAGAGTTCTCCTGAAAACTCTCATTTTTTCCAATTGCGTGAGAAGCTTGGTTTTTAAATCCAATTTCATGAGCAATAATAAAGAATTCCCGATGATGCGGGCTTTGGAACTGGCTGCAACAGAGTTTAAGATCAGATAAAGCGGACAGTGTTTGATGTAATGAATAAATAAATAAACAAATAATCATACATTTGAGGGAAACGGAGTTATTAATTATTTGGACATATTTAAGACGTCTTGCTTTTTCAAAATATATCCTCCTCCGTTCTTTTTTTAAATAATATGTTTATGCATTTGAATATAATTTCTTACAATGAAGCACATCAGAACTCTTAAACTGTACAGGATATGAACATTTCAGAACAGAACAAATTCCGTAGATGCGAACGGAAGTGACATTGTTTCCAGATATTTTACCCCAAAAATGAGATGTCAAATAAAAGAAAATTTCATTTCAACGAATCGTTGTAAAGAGAATTTCTGTATATTGCAAGTGCCAAAAAAATAAAGACATATAGTGATCGTTAGCAGTGGTCGTACATGTATATTCAGATATACCAAAACCAGTAAACACCAAAAACTTTATGTTGCTGCCTCATCATCGAGATTGACAACATTATTACGTAATACAACATTTGGAGATGTTGAAAAAAATTGGCAATAGCTGAAGGTGTATGTTCCTATCACGCAGTACTCCATAACCAATGTTACCAGAGTATGGATTGTAAATCCAAGTTTATTTGACAGCTATTTGAAAAGAAATTTTTGTGTGAAAAAAGTAAATGCGAAGCTATTGTTGCTAAAACATGATTTGAATGATACAGAATTTGTTACAATTTTTACTGATGCCTCAAACCATAAAAACATATAACTTTTTTCAACTTTGTACAATACTTCAATATAAATACTGGAATTTAAATTGAAATAATAGAATTAGCATCTCTCCCTGGAGAAACAAGTAAAATAATATCAAATCATATAATGGAAAGTTTGAAAAATGAATCACCGATTAAGATTATTGCGTTTAGTGCAGACAACACCAATAAAAATTTTGGTAGAGTAAAAGGAAAAAACGTTTACCAAAATTATAGGCCATGTTACAAAAAAATTGTTTGGAGTTGGTTGTTCTGCACACATAAATCACAATAAAATGGAAATGGCAGGATCTTTGATGGCAAATGATATAGAGGCAACAGTATACAAATTTTGATATCCTCACTGTAACAGTATAAACATTAAAAACATTTTGTCAGAATGCTTCCATATAAAAGTTGCTTGGATATTCCACAAGTGTATGGCTAGCTTTGATGGCAGTTGTTGAACGCATTCTTATACTGTTTGAACCATTAAAGTCATATTTTATGTCAATGAATAAGTGTCCCACAATGATTTTGAAATATTTAAATTATGAAAAAGCTGAGTTGTGGTTGTATTTCGTGCATAATCAATCAGCATTGTTTCAAGAAACCATTTTAAGAATTGAAAACTCAAATGCTACAGCAATGGAAGTGATAGAGGCAATCATTGACTTAAAACATATATTGAAATCCAGAATAGATATAGATTTTGTCCCAATTCATGTAAGAAGTATGATAATGAAACTGGAAGAGAGCAATTGTAATATAATAAGAGATTTTTTAAAACATAGTACTCAAAATATTTTACAATAGAAGCTTAGAATATCTTACAGAATGGTCAGAACAGTTTAATGAATTTACTGTATTTGACTAGTGCATTTAAAAAAAGAAAATTGAATGGAACTAGTTCAAGTTTATTCAACATGGAACTATCAAGCTCAGCTTATGGCTGAAAAACTTCAAGAACAAGCAATTTAAATAATATTTGCCTCAGGTATTTCCAATGGCCACAACAAGGTTAAAGAACCATATGTGCATTTCGGTTACAAAGCAGCCAAGCACTATTATCTTGGTGATATCCGTCCGTACGCAAATTTCAGGGAAGAATTGGCCGAACCGATTTCAAGCAAATTTGGTAAATAGAATCTTCACATAAATTGATGACCAAAATGACACATTTGTACCGGATCGACTATTGCAAATTTAAACTTTTCGGTAATAATGAGTTTACTAAGAATTGGTCCAACCGATTTCAACGATAGTTTGTATGTTGGGTTGGGTTTGGGTTGGGTTGGGTTTGGGTTGGGTTGGGGTTGGGTTGGGTGCGCAAAATAAAAAAACAAAATCAAGATTTTTAGTTTAGATACAGAAAGCAGGGCTGCCACAATACAAGTAATACAAAAATTTCATTTTACAATATTTGTGTTGAACTGTCTGCATCAATCTTGACCAAATTTAATATTGATAATGTACACTTATATACAAAACCGTAATAGCATTATTACGTAATCGTATGCTTAAATCATTCATTGGCATGAATGATAGTTCCGTATCGTCTACTTAGACCAATAAAAACTATTAATTCTATTCTATTATAGAAAAAATTACAATTTTCCGGATTAAAAGACATTAGTTGGGCTAATATGTCACGGATTTATTTACTCGTATGTTAGACAAAAATGAGAAAGCATCTGTAAATTGTATATGCTTTCTAATATTAAAAAAAATTCTTATTGGCAATAGAAATTTGAATGTTTGGGCCTTCAATTGGTGGTATTCCATCTTAAGAAAACACGAGAAAATTAACTTTTACGTTGGAATGACTCAACCTCCAACTCCCACTTTGCCAAGCAGCTGTTAATTTGCAAACATAATAGTAGTTTTAATTTGAAAATGTCATTTTGCCGGAAAATGACTGAAACTTAAAGCTTTAGAGCAATTATAAATCCTAAAATGTAACAAAGATAACAATGTAACGATGTTAAATGAGTATTTGTACCTGTCCCCTTCTTCTTTCTGGCTGTCATTAATCAGAATGAGACCACACACCCTTCCCTCCCCACCTCCAATAGTGTCGTTCTTATCCCTTCTTTTCAAGACTGCCCTAACTCTTCCCCTCTCCCCTGCCTAACCTATATATGGCGTGGTTTTGGTCCTTTTGCCACCTGATGGTGATGCTAAGCGTCGAAATCAGGGTCTAAATAAAAACTTTGGTGCTATGAAAGTTAATTTACTCGTGTTTTTTGTATTTGTAATAGGTTTAAAAAATAAATTAAAAAACCATCAGATTAAAATTTTGTCATTGTATATTTCTCGAGAAATCTTGAGATGTTCATTAAAATCAAAATATACACGAAAACAAATCAAAATATATATTTAATGGAGTCCACCCTGCCTAGCCCAGGCATGACGGACTCTCGAGTCCAAGGTGCCTCCGAGAGTCCATCCCGCCTGATGACTGGTTTAGGCGATTCCAGTCCAGTCCACCCTGCCGTCAATGGACTGAGAGTCCACTCTGCCTGCCACACCGGATCAACAAACTGGGGTGCCACAAGTACAAATTAAACTCTTTCAGCAATTAAGGATTTGGAAGGAATTGGCTGTACGGATTTCAACTAAATTTCTATATTAGATTTGCACAACATACCATAATTTATCAAGATGTTTAAAGCGGAGCTAAAGAGCATGGATACCACAATAACAAGTTCAGCCTTTGTTTGCCTGGAACCAATGCCAGTGTTGAGAGGGTGTTCTCACTCCTCAATGATACGTGGACAAGTGAGAAAACAAGGGTTAGGTAATAAATTTAAAAAACTGGGTTAATAGTGAAATTTAATTTCAATCACAGTTGCAAGGAATTTATGACACTACTTTCCAGCAATGAAAAAATATTAAATCATTCATAGCAATGAAACATATAACTATACTGTCTAAACTACGTATTAAAATGTATTTTGTATGACAAATTGTTAAATAACAATGGTCGTATCTTATTTTTTATTTCTTATGCAGTCTGTTATCTGAAAAACTTCAACTATCAATGCAAAGCTAATCGCTCGAAGATTAATTAGCTTAAACATTCTTTATTTTGATTAAATGATAACTGATACAGTGTTGAGTCTTTTTAAAGCTCCCATTAGAAAGGACAAAACGCAAGATAACTTGCAACGAGGCGTAAAATTACGCAACGTTATATTGATCCCACAAGTGGATGACAATACCAAAGTTCATATTAGATTCCACTCGCACGGCCTTTGCTACGAATCTGAGAATGTCATTTTTCAATATCACACTTCTATATTAATGCCTATTTTTGATTTATCTTTAACGTAAGTTTAAAATATAGCATACGTAAAGCATCAATCTATCTGAAGATTCACTCTGAAAAGTCAGATTTACCATAATTAGTATAAAAAGCGACTTAAGAATTATTTACGCATGTACTATTATCAAACAATTAATTACATGGCGATTAATAAATACATTTCATTTTATAAAATATTTTATAGCTATATCTTGTCTTTACTGTGATACATTTTTTAACGATGGAAGATGAATATATTGCCTCTATGACTCTGAGCATTGGACAGGTGGCAACGAATGGTTCAATAAAAAGCGAACGAAAGTGCATATGTATGTACTTAAAATCCAATCATGCGTAAATTAGAGCTATCATGACGACTCCCCTAAGATCGTAGATATTTTTCCACTTGATCAAACCGCATATGAACTAAAACATACCTCAATCTAGATAAGACTGGCCGTCAAAAGCCGATTTTAATCTCTCCCGCCTTTTGGTCTCCGATTTTCTTCGTTGCCTGCAAAATACCGGAAATGGGCGTACACGGTATTTCACAGCAGTGCAATACTAGGTTGATTTTTCTATACCTCCCCGCCATCTGTCGGACCTGTGTACAAACCTGTGGGAGATTGCTTGTTGCGCGAGATGCGATTGCCGGAAGGGTTGGTTATTCGTCTCAAACAACCGACTCCAGCCGCGCCTGGCCCCCTCCCTTCCCGACAATGCCGTCTGCATCATGACCCGTGCACGAAGGTGGATAATAGCTGCAGTGATATTACACAATTTGTAGTCTGCTCTCTCTCTGACCCCCTTCCACTTGATGGCATTGATTGAGGATCAGGTAGGCAGGAAACCGCTCATTTGGAAAGGGGACGGTTATTTTGCTTTGTGTAGGGCTCTCCTTTTTTATTTCATTCTCCTGTATGATTTTCTTTCTTTGTGACGGCGCGTGCGTTAGACTTTAAAAGTAAAGCAGCCAACCGTCCCGGATTATGCGGGACAGTCCCGGATTTTGATAGTTTGTCCCGCATGGCGCCGTTTACTCTTTCATTCTTACTTTGATATTTTTAATTGTTAAGATTCCACTCTTTAATATTTAGATTTTACGATTTCTACATTTAATACGCTCTATTCACTTCACTTGCTGTGAAAGTAATTTAATAACCGCACGATGGACTAAGCTATACCAGGGCAAGAAATATCGTGACTAATAAATAACGTATTTGGCAGAAAAAGGTGATTGCGCATGTCTTATTAATTTGTTGATTCATATCCTCTTTTGATTAAATGCTCTTATTTGAGACCAACGCTGTAAACTCGATAGGTTGAAATTATAATTTAATCTGCAAAAATTGCAAACTTATGTGAACATAAATTGAAAATATCCGTATGCTATTGTGTTCTTGTTTGCCCGTACTTCATAGAAGTAAGCCTACTTGGGATCTCCGTAAAAACACTAATTGTAAGATAACCAACGAACGGCGTTTCCTCGGACTGAAAATATAAATATTTATTTACGATGCAACATATCAGAATAGCAATGAAATCTAAAGATAATTTTAATCTTAAAAAATAAGAATTTTCGATAATAAAAATGTTAGGAAATGTTCTTTTAAGTTTCAATGTTTTAAAGCAGTTTTGTAATTCTATAGAACCATGAAACAATACTAACCGAGATGCTTCTTCTTCACTGAAATGTTTAATTTAATAATTTCAAAAAATAAATGGAGCGGATAATCCACGAGAGGCAAAAATTCTTTCATTCAATTTTCTAAGCTGTAAATTTTCGGTTAGGATGTTTATAGAGGTACAATAAAAAATAGAGGCGGCGAATTTCGGATTAAGTATTTAGACGAAATGTGCATCTTGCGATTCTACATAAAAATAAATGTCTCCGAGTTATTGTGAATGCATCCCTGGTTTCGAGTATGCAAAACATCGTACGTCACTTATAATGATTATTTGTAGCATTGTTACTAACAGTCGGTTTAGTTGGGCGATTAGTGTTGGTTAGTGTTGGTTAGTGTGCACGCATTGTACGTTGAGGGCTAGTCTTCGATTCCGGGTGGCTACATTTTTCCTTCTTTTTTTCCCGATTCTCGAAACGTTATTTGAAAATAATATTATCCGATAATTTAACTCGTTTTGATTTCATTTTGAGTGAGCGATTTTTTTTACATCTAAATATTATCTCGCAATTCACCTTATTGGTGGGTGGCAGGAGGTGCGATGTACGGATTCTTTTTCTAACGGCTATCCCATGTAACAATATCACTTCCATTACGACCCCTCATTGTGCTAGGAAAGTAAAATGTAAAGGGGGATATATATATATATCATTATATATCGACGTTTCTTACAGAGGAGGAGGAGTATATAACATACATATAGGAGGATACTAATGTTTAGGCACTTCCAGGAGAGCTGGAGATTCGAAATTTTTTCCTTAGGTAGGATTTTGTGCAAAACCGACTAGAAAAAACGAAAAATCTTGAAAAGTGCAACAATGCGGCCGGTAAAAATTCACAATTGTTTAAACAAAATTTCAAGGTTTATATATTTCCAAATGTGCTACGGAGCTGAAATTTGTTTTAGAGGTAGGATTTGTAAAAAAACGAATTAGGGTTTATAGACATTTTGATATTTTATTTCGTTTGGCAGTTAAAAATTCGAAAAGTTTAAACAAATAGGTAAATGTTTAGATTCTACGGGGCGAGTTAGGGAGCTGAAATTTTTAAGTTATTTAGAGTTTAGTCTATTTAAAAAAATAAACATTTCAGTGTATTCATGAAATTTTTATTGCGCCCGTTAAAAATTATTTAAATTTAAACAATTAGATAAATGTTATTTCACTTCTAAATTTGCTGTAAATTTAAAACTTGGCAAAAATGTGTAACATTATTAACTCAATGGGGAAAAAGTATAATATTTCTAAAATTTTAAAAATTAGCGATTGTTTTACTCCATTATTGTTCCATAAGGGAAAAACGAAAATCGGTCCCGGGGAGAAATCCTTTGAATTAAAGAAATATTTACCATGATGAAATATCTCTCTGAAAAATGAATGTTTTTTCAAGGACAGATGTCAAATGCAGTATGCAAGCACCTTCTACTAGTATATATATATATATTTCGGTATATTGATGGATAGCTAAAACGTATTCATTTGCATATATGTATGCAAGTAAATTACGTAGACCAGGAATGACAATTGGAGGCGTACCCGTGACGCTAAAAATCGTTAATGACTTGACTGCTTAGTACACCGTTCAACTTGTTGAATTCCAGAGTAATTTTTAAATGTACGAAGACGTTTTTTATTTGTTGCCGGATGCAAATCACATGCTTTCGCAAACTCAAGATTTTTCTGACGATACTTATCATTTCAATTTCATGAAACAATGAACTTTAAAATTCTCACACTACTGAAGTGATTAAAAATATTCAGTCATGGTAAATTTGTATCTTGTTAATAAACATTTCTCAACGATTCTGGATTCTCGGACCCTAAATTTGTGCAAGCTTATTCCTCATAAAAATTTTGTACATTTTTCTGACATATTTACATGATTTTTGAATAAAAAAATGAAACTGTATCTATCCTTTTTATTATAAGTAGTGCACGTGTTCTGCAAGTTGTTAATGAAAATAACGTCATGTTTTATTAAATTACTGGCGTTATTGAAATAACTTTGTCTCTTATTTATTTAGTGACTATAAAATATTAATGTCATTATTAAACCTTCAAACTTTAGCTTCGATCTGTTCGTTGTTCCATCCGAATGCAATTCTAAGTACAGTAAATTAGAAAATGTGATGATTTCCTAACATTATAAGTTACTAAGTAGCGGCCAAAAAGCATTTATTTGCTACAATTATTTTAATTCAAAGTTACTTGTTATCAATTAAATACAATTGGTAGATGTAAAAATTTGTATATTTATAACATTTTATAAATGCGTTGCTTACATAAGTGGATCTATAATTAATATAATTAATTAATTTAAAAAATTAAATTAATATAAGACAGGTATGCTGCAACTTAAAGCAAATCATTATTATTAATCTAAATTGGTGTATATTTAAAAGGTATTTTATAGAGAGAAAGTGTTTCTTGCTCAAATCATCTAGTATTTATTTGTTCAAATAACAATAGAAACGACTGAAGTTGGTATATAACTTGGTTAATTTTCCATTAAATTCTTTAAAATTAATTTTTATATCTATGATAAATGTAATACCAAACTTATTTTTCAAAGCATCCGTTTTATAGTTAAATTCCATTATTAAGGTTTATATTTTTGAACTGATCATCATAAAGTAGAAGTAGTTATTTTAGTAGGAGGTATGTGATCTGAAAATATTAAAACTAATGTTAAATAAAAGCTATTTTATTTAACAGCAGTTTATGTTTTTCAAATGGTTAAGTAAATATGTGTAATTAAAGTCCATGTTTTCTGTGTTTCAGTGTTTGAAAAAATTAATTGGTAAAATAGTTTGAATTGGTGACCTAGTTGAATATAATATTTTATAATTTTTCTATTAACTTTAAAGAAAACATACATCACCTTAAGATGTTTGGTTTAGATTCATTAATATAACACAATTTGTATATGTTTGTATTGAATTGAATATAAGTAGTTATAGATATAATTTATTCTTTCAGTGGTTGATGCAAGAATAACATAGAACAATATTTTTTTTCGGTCCTGACATAATTACAGTGAGATAGTTCATTTTGATTTCTGCAAGACTGAAATAATTGCTGTATATTCCTGAAAAATTAATATAACAATAATATCTTGACTTTTAATTGGCAAAATTAATGTAAAATTTAAATGAAATAGGTACAAGTTATGTCAATTCTATTTATATTGAACACTGTGACCATGATATTAAGTTTCTGTGTTCATCTTGAAAGTTTAAGCAAAATAAAGTCCAGGTCAAATTTGAACCACCTTTGAAATAAATGCTTTTCAATGTGACAATTATATAATAATAATTTTTATTATTCTTATGACTATAGCCCAGAAGTTCAGGCACAATAAAATGTCAACATAGGCAAGCAAAATGGCACAATAAAACAGGAAAATAGGCACTAAAAAAAGGCATTCATTTTAACCCAAATATTACTATTATATGGAGTTTATATGGAGCAGGTATAACATTTCAATAAAATATGATTGCGATCGCTATTCATAACATATTCAAATTATGAACTGTTACATGAGACGAGATGTTTTTCTTTTAATTTTCAAATAAAAAACTCTGTCTTCTGTCAATTTGGATGTATTTTAAAAGTGAAAAGGATCTCTCTACCTCCATGAAAGTGACAGGGGCATATTTAAAGCAAGCTATATCTGCGGGACTCTGCTCAATTTCTGTGCTACTGTCCCCTTCTAGAATCTTCGCAATTATTTTCATTTTATCCAAATCTTTGTTGGTGCATAACACTTTTTCACACTTGTTTTTGCAACTAGACCCTTTTCACCTGGAGCACTGCACATTTCACCAACGTCTCCTCCCTTTTTTCAAGCAATGTAATGGCGTCTGGCAACTTTGAGAAATAGGCTGCGATGTATGCCAAATCGTGGCTGACAGACTTCTTTTCCAAGAGTTCTTTGACGATACGTATGGAGTAGGCGTCTTTTCCATCGAAAGTGCTGACAACTTCTTTTATCTTTTCAAGATTGGCATCAAGCTATAGAAGGTTCAATGCTATGGTGAAAAGTAGAGTGATTGTTAAGCCATTTGCGTTTCCAAAACTTCTGACTTAAGTAAATAAATTTTTGATGGCTGACTAACCTTCATGGTTCTTATTATGACATTTGTAACGAATCTTCCCACAGCATTGGTAGTCTCGTTGATAGAGATCCAAATTTTATTGTCTCCAACACTATCTGTGATTTTTTGAATAACACAGTTGCACACTTTATCTAAATAGGTTTTCCTCAATGTTGACTCGCTTGGAACCTCTTTGTTCGCATATTTTTCCAAAAACCCTTTCAAAGAACTGTTTTCTTATTTCCATAAAGGAATGCCGGCTTCAACGAAAGATTTACACAAGTTGTAGAAAAACTCCGACTGCCTAGAAGAAGCTGAACAAAACAATGGTAAAAGGGTCATCTTCTTACTACCCTCACCCTTCTTATCGACTGAAGCTTTATGTTTTGAGGTAATTATATGCTGTGAGACAAAGTACTTTTTCTCCAAATTCACCGACTTTTCCAAAGTTTACAAAAGAGCACTGAACCGTCCGTCGAGTAAAAATCAACACCAAACTCTTTACTGAAAAATTTCAGTCTCTGCTTCGTAAAAACACTCACTTTAGGCATTGTGTCCACTTGAATAGAAGTGTCACATTCACCACACAAGCAATTTGTTAAAAAACGACTGTTATGTACTGTTTGAAAGTCAAAAGATAACTAAGGGATGCTAGGAGTGAAAGAAAGGGTTCATTAGGCCTTCCCGAGCCATGGGTTTCCCATAGGTGAACTTAGGTCAATAGCAGTGGTATGTATAGGTAGTGTTGAGCCTTATAAAGGCATTTGGTTCTCAACCATGTGAAATTAAAGATATGTGCTACTTTACTGAGCCTAAAATTAAGCATCTACGACAGAAATTAATATTGTGTACGTTATGAAATATACATTTAAATCAAAACATCTTTTATCAAAAATACTTTGTAATATATTATGGTAGCACACAGTGCCATCAATATTACATCAACCAAGCAACATTTATGTATGAACTTAGCTAAATTAATTTCAGGTCAAATTTTTTTAAATCTATCTATGAACAAATTAATATTACATGCCATATTACTTTAGCCAATGGAATAGTAATATTACCTTGATGTTTGTTTAACACTAGAAGGGCTGCAGCAGTCATTTTGACCATTAGCGAATTTAATATGAGTGCCATGCTCATAGTGTTTGAAGCATGAAGTTGTAGCTTTGCGACTTGTCATCATTTAGAAATTTTAATTTTCACACGAAAAATTGGGCTTGTGCATGCATCAGGAACATCTGTACAGAGGGCCATACCTAGAAGGGCAATTAGCAGATGTTTCGCATAAACTGTGTACAGGCAACCCCTGCACTTAAGACCTAATAAGAGAAATTTGCATTTACCTCTGCTGTGTGGAACAAATTCATCGAGAATTGTACTCTGTGCTACAAACCTGGACAGAATGTCACTGGTGATGAACAGCTATTCCCCAGCAAATCTCAGTACAGGTTCACACAGTACATGACCAACAAGCCAGATGAATTTGGAATAAAATTATGGCTTTTAGCTGATGTTGCATCGAAGTACATCTGTAATGGATTCCCTTACCTTGGGAAAGATGAGACGCATCCTGCCAGTGAGGGAGCAACATCACCACTGATAACTTCTTCTCATCAATAAAGCTGGCTGAGAGGCTGAAAGCGCAACAAGCAAGTATTGCTGGAACAATGAATTGTGTAAGGAAGGAAATCCCAGTGTCTATACTGACACCTCAGGCACAGCTCTACAAGACTACCATACTGAAGAATGCAAATGCTACTACAGTCACTGTGCACCAAGGAATGAACAGTAAGAATGTTTTGGTACTAAGCACTCTGCACCCGAGTGTCCAAATACACAGAGGTGAGAAGAAACTTCCCAAAACCATAGAATTCTACAATGCTACTAAGTTTGATGTGGACATAGTGGACCAAATGTCTCATAAATACTCTGTGAGGGCCGCATCTCGCAGGTGGCTTGTACATGTTTTTTACAACATGCTTGACCTGGCAGCAATCAATGCCTGGGTCATCTACAAAGATGTCACTGAAAAAAAGGATCCCTCGACACAAGCTCATTCTCCAACTAGTAGAAGAGCTAAGGGCAGAGTACAAAAAGGCAAGGCCCTTACGCTGCATACCCTCTGAAATGAGCCTCAGCACAAAGGTGACTGCAAGCAATGTCATTGTCAAGTGCTCTCTAAGTGCAAGAGGAACAAAATCGTTGGCACTTGTTCTGTTTGTTGCAAATGTTCAGGCAAGATTGCCAAAGAAATCCCTTGTATTAAATACTTGCCAAATAATTGAAGGTTAGTACTATGCTTTTCATTTTCACAGATATTTTATATAAATATTTTTCTTCTTATTGACATGTAACAATGTTCTGTTCCCATGTAGAGAACTGGATTCTGCAAGAATTTAATCTGATTTGAAAATCAGTTCCCTTTTATTTCTAATGTATATTTTTAAAAACATTTTATTGATGGTTTTGTTTTGGTCAAAATAAAAAAGTTTAACAATATTATCATTGTTTGTGTATCTCTAAAAAACCCTATGTATCCATGAACATATAAGAACTCTTTCTAGTTGATATCTGCCTCTCAGAAGCATGCTAAACAGCTATTTAATGGTAGCTGTCAAAATGACCACTCGTGGCCCTTATAGGTATGCAGGTGAATCCGGCCCTTCTAGTGTTAAGAGCTCCATATGCCAATAGCCCTATTTTCTAGCTAAACCCAGTAAAATATTTAACCATGATCAGACTTAATCCAGTTTCTAGCATCATGCAAGAAGGCTCAGAAATTAGCATGATTATCTTAATGACATTCAATTCACAATTAAGTTATCAATGCTATTTTATATTTAACCTTTAAATGCCAAATGTGTCCATATGGGCACACAAAATGCAATAGCTCACGGACGTATATTTTTTATAATATTGTTTCGACATGTTTCTTACCCCTATGAAACAGAGATATGCAATTATTCATTATTTTTAAAATAAAATACTTTTTATTTGAATATTTTAGTACCAATAATTCATGAGATACGTACTTTTTCCATAAAATGAGCAAAAATTCTCCAAAATAAATCCGGTGTTTAAAGATTAACCACTGAGTTGGCTTAACCCAAGATATTTTTATTACTTTAGTAATAATATATTATATTGCTTATGCAGTTGCGAATGATACTATACCATTATTATGCCTAAATTGCTTAATACGTTTCTTTAATTTTTGTTATATGAAAATTATATTTCATCTCTTAAGTAATTAATCATTGTTTGTAAAATAGGTAAACAAATAAACTATTATTGTTCGAAGTGATGCAAGTTAACAGCTTGGAGATTATCTACTGCATAATAGCAATAAAATTCGTCAACTGAAATAAAAGTTATAAAGATTTCTTTCAATAAAAGTTCTAATTAGTCAATCATTGTTTAGTTTTCCATAAATTTAAAATCTAAGCGTTAAACTTCTCGGTAGTAAGCGGCTTATAATTTTATCGTCAATATCAGTTGTGTGATTTCTATGCGCGTAATATGCTGGATATTTTTTGCAGAGTGCCATAATTTTCAAATTATTACGCTCCTCTGTGCTGCGCAAGTGAAATAGCACTCTTGAAATATATTGGCCATTATTGAAATAAATTAAATTAATCGCAGCGTAGAAAAGTACAGTGATAAAGCACGTATTCAATTAATGATGGCATTTTTGCAGCTTTTGGGGTGCCACAAACGGTACGTGCATTGCACGCTAGTCATCTCTGGTTCACGTACCGTCCACATCGAAGCGAGCGTGACAATAACTCCATGAGGCACTGAAAAGAAGTAAACAGAGTTGGCGAATCCATTGAATACCTCGTATAGACCGATCGGCACAGTAAACAAAACTCAGAGCTGCAGTAATGAGATACCCGCCGCATATATCATCGGTCGTGGATTGGTTTTAAATTCCCGCTCCTCCCTTCTTTACCGCAAGTCGATGGCATATGGAACGCGTGCCCTGGCCGATTGCGAGCGTCGCTTTTAAACGCGGAGGATCCTCTTTATTTTCCTATTCTTTTAAACCTTTCTCTTCCCTGCTCTTCTTTCAAGCCGCGCCTCCCCTATGGCTCTGCCGCCTCCCCTTTCTCCCCAACTCCGATTGCTGTCATTTGGACCGCTTTCTGCGTCATTCACCGCAGGGAAGGCCACCTACAATCCCGTCTCCGTTTGCGATTATCCTCCCCCTCCCGAAAGTCCAGAATCGGCGCACACAATGGTCCCGGAACAATCGGAGAAGGAGCTCACCCAATTATTCCCCCGGAGACAAAACGAGGAGAAATGACGTTTTTTTCCCTCCACCGCCGGCCGCGAGGTCACCACCCGTGGCCGTGACACGGGTCGGAGGGCGAGACGGGTAACAATGAGGCACGCGTGCACTCCTCCTAACGCACGGCCACCCCGCTCTCTCCACGGACTAATCACCTCGACTTGGGTTTCTGCTACTGAATGAGAGGGGCGGGGCAGGTGGAAAATGAGGGGGAGGGGGGCCATGTGCGGGGGAATAGCAGCACGCGGCGTAAGGACAAAGGGGAGCGGAGGATGGGGAAGGGGGTTGCATACGGTCAACCACTTAACCGCCAATCATTGCGGTCGGACAGTGCGGTGAGGGCGACAGTGCGGGATTGATGCAAATGGGTATTGCGTAAATGCTCTTTCTCTCCTCCCTATAGATGTTGCAGTATCTGGTTGAAGCGTACGTGGATGCACCGATTTAATTTTTTGTGTTTTATGCTAATGCTAACACTGATAGAGTGTTTACAAAATATTTTTCAGGCCTCAGGACGTAAGCCTCTAATCTTATTGGCAATTCAACCCCCAAAAAGACATCTGCCAACTACAGAAATATAACGAATTGACTAATGCAAAATATCAATGGCAGTCTGTTTTAAAATTGTAGAATATGTCACTCCACGAATGGTACACGCTCAAGTGCGGCCTAAAATTATTTAGCGTAACACCGTTTCAGCACTTATCGATGTATCGTTAAAATTCTTGATTAGAAAAAAAATTACAGAAACTGGATACTGGCTGTATATATGCGCGTGATATCGTGGTTGTTGCACGTCAAAGGATTCGTTTCTGACCTAACCAGCGTTTTTCTTAGTTCGAAATTTATTGGATAAAAAAAACTTGTTCAACTTTTTAAATCTTATCTTAATGATCCAGTCGACCTTTATAATCTGGAGTCCCATTTATACTTCGGCATCTCATGACTTAAGTCGTCCACTCTTGTCGAACCTGATTTCCTGTCCCAAGCCTGTTTGCGTGTTTTTCCAAAAGCAGCTCATCCGCACACACACACACTAATTTTCTTTATCCCTTTTACAAGTCTCTAGCTTTTCCGACAAAATCAACCTAGCCAGTTTCTATTATTAACATGAGGATTATCCGCGGATTTAGGAAAACGAATCAAAAACTTTTCCAATGGTTTGTCATTTTATCACCTCGCTTCAAGACGTCGAGGAAGCAGAAGTCAGTAAATAAATGTGATGCATTCGTGGTTTTTGTTGCTTTCTCTGTGACTACATATCGTTGTGGTTTTCCGTTTTTTAAAAGATTTGTTGTCTACTGATTAGTTTTAGCTGTCGTGGAAGTCGGCCAGACTCGCATTCAAGGCTAAGTAGTTACAGGTTCACAATTGATAAATTCTGATTACCTTGATACTTATTATTTGCATTATCGCAGAAAGTCGATGCTTAAGAATAAAACACATTACGAACTTCACTTTCTACTTTTTCATTACGAAATGGAGAAATATTTCTTCAGATGCGAGTAAAGTAGATTTTCAATTAAATGTGGATGTGTATTCCGTGTTATTTCTCCCTCTTTCTATCAGATGGGAAGAATCTCTTTCACACATTTTACGCTATTACTTTCCAGAAACTTACTCAGAGAGAGAGACGGAAAGGAGAACAAATTCTTTAAAGAAATTTAATGCGATTAGAATAAGGAAAGGTGGATTTTTTACATTTTAGAATGCCGTGAAAAGAGCAATTCCAGGTGACATTTCGTTGAATTAATCATGAAAAACAGCAGTTTTTACCATTGCTACTTACTGCTGCACGCTATTAGCGAGCTATAGGATATAAACGTTTGCGTTTAATCCCATGTTTTTTCCTATCGCTCTTTTTATTTTATCGCATCTTCCTTCTCTCCTATTAATTTTTTTCGACCGCTTCGTTTCTCTTCACTTCACGACACTATTAATCTTATGCCCGTTACGACGATTTACTCAATATCTCTACGTCTGTTTTATCCTTCATACAAGATAACCATCTCCCTCTTGTTTTTCACCATTTAATCTGCCTGCTCACTGTTTAAAGATATTGTCATGACTGTCAACGAATAATAGTTTTTATGTCAATATCGCATCTGTTTAATAATAATATTGGTTTCACAATAAAATACCGGGCGTATAAACCTATTGCGACAAGGGTCGATATTCTATAGAAATTATAGCTTCTATCAACGATGAAGGCGTGCGTGCCAGAATTCAAATGTGTAAAGAAATATAATTTATCTGAATTTATAATAGAATTTTTTCTCGCTTGGAGTTTTTTAAACAGTTTTAAAATTTTTATGCGAAAGCTTAGCTTCTGAGAGTGTTAAAATGCTTAGGTTGTTTCTGTATGGGAGTCTTGGGTGTTCGCTTCCAGTTACTTAGGAGCAAACACGGCATTTTTCATATCTATTTAAGAGTTTTTCGTGGGGTTATAAGCTTGAATATTATATTTAGACTCGGGGGAGCTCACATGAGGAAGTTGGATGGGAAAATATCTCGATAGCGCCCTTTTCACATCTCCTCGCGTTGAAATCTCCTTCTGCGGCAGACTCCGCCTTTTCGTTTCTTCGCGCTAGAGGAAAACACTCCCACTTGACCGTCCTGCCTATTCCCCACCCTCCATCTCTCCCTCCTCTCTCCCTCCATCTCTCCCTCCATCTCTCCCTCCATCTCTCCCTCCATCTCTCCCTCCATCTCTCCCTCCATCTCTCCCTCCATCTCTCCCTCCATCTCTCCCTCCATCTCTCCCTCCATCTCTCCCTCCATCTCTCCCTCCATCTCTCCCTCCATCTCTCCCTCCATCTCTCCCTCCATCTCTCCCTCCATCTCTCCCTCCATCTCTCCCTCCATTTCTCCCTTCATCCTCCCACATTTCTCCCTCCAACCTCCCCATTTCCCTCCCTCTCTTCTTCTTCTACCCTCTGCCGCCTCTCTCTAACACGGCTACCGGTCTTCCTCCCTCGGCGTAACACGGTAGTCGCAAGGCTGCCAGGGATAACAACTTCTTGGGTCGGGTTCTTCATCAATCCCCACCCCACCTCACACCCATGTTCATCTCTTACTCCCTCCCTTCCCTCCTTTCTGTCCACTACGCTCTCTCCCTCCTCCTACCCACTCCCCTCTTTCCTTCCAGCTCACCCATCCGCCCACCTCCTCTTCTTTTTGCCGTTAAAAAAGTCACAGAATCCGGGGGTAGGGTCTTATTCCCTCTCCACAACAAAACAGACCGAAGCCTCATTGTTTCCGACGATCCCCTTTTGTCCTTTGAGGGGTTTCCCTCGCCTTTCCCTAAATTCCCTCCGATCCCGAGATAGGAGAAAATATATCCCTCAGGTCTAGCAAGATGATGTATCTTGACGTCTCGCCCTTTTTACTTCTTCGGTCCTTAAGGATGGGGGTCCTCTCGGTCCGCTGTCGACCGAGATTATATTTTCTCCTCTTCTTCTCCGCCTTTTTCCCCCAATTGATTCGATTTTCCCCCGACTTAGACGCGCTTGAAAGATTCGGCCGTATCGGTGGTGGGACGCCGTATATATTCGTCGAAGATGGGCGTGGCGTGGGATGTGTACCTAATGATTTCTCCATTCGCTCTTGCATTATGCATGACGGTAAGGAAGTTCATGGGGAGATACCGCCCGCAGAATGTTTGCGTTTCCTATCCGTTCGGCTTCCGAAATCGTTCTGGAGTTCTGTTGGGTAACGTATTGTGGCCGTTGCGATGCTGTTTTCCTTGGAAGCGATAATAAATTCGACGGTAAGCGTTAAGGCGAGAAACGATTATTTCGTCGGAATGAAAGGATGGGATCGCTTGTGCGATCCGCACCGGTATTTCCATTAGATTTAAAGATTGCGCTATATACATGACCTGGGAGTGGTTAGATCCGACGAGATTGATGCCACTGAACGCTATTCAGGCGACTTCTTTGCGGAATAATATCGATGCTTTGTTGATTCATTGCCGAGGAATAATAACGGCTCCTTTATAAATATTAATTTCAGACCAACATGTTTAAGGAACCGTATTCGTTCTGATAGTCGTCAGCTAAATAATTGACCTCGGCGAACGTCGATGTTGTTTTTTACTGAGAAACATAGCTTAAATAATAACCTTTGAGTGCACAACTGCTTATTAATTAGTGTTTACGCGATTGAAAAACCTCGATTTCTTCGTTCATTCTAATATTTAAAAATTTCCGCTCGAATTTATCGAGTTCCTCCAACGATTTGCCAAAAGTTTACGAGATAGTATGCTTTTATTCTCGCCATATCTACCTACCTCTTTCTTCTTGTTTCTTCCCACTCGGAGTTTGTTTACGCAAGAAAATACTGGGAGTGCCATCTTTCAAAGCGAGTCTATTTCTTCCTCACCTTATCTCCATGGTAACGGAATGGTTGTTTCTGAAACGGTAAGGCCACTTAATACGGCATGCTTTTTCCGTCCTTTTAAAGGCTTTTTCTAACTTCCTGAAGAGCTTTGGCGTCGACGCGAAACTCCCGATGGGACCTCAAGGCAGCCTCTTTCCCTAATGGCCGTCTCCAAAAAAAACCAGTTTGACGAATCTTATCTGCGTCTTCCACACTTATTTTTAAAGATTTTCCAATCGAGTGCGTAAAGGATTGGCCGTTACTTCGGTAGGAATGGCCAGACGAAAGCCATTACGAGGGGAGAATAATTTGTGCCGCCATTATTGCTTGGGAGCTGAGAGAGAGAGAGAGAGATAAAAATCGAGAGATACAAATGGTTGGCAAGCAAGGATCGACCGTATCTCGATGCGGGATCTATTTTATTGCGCACGCATCCCAGAATGGCGCCGCCTCGGAGTGCAGATTGGACGGTATGAAACACGAGGATATCCGAAGATGCAACTACTCGATATTATTTTCCCGTGTCTCGCGGCTCGAAAATTGTTGTCTTGGATGTTGTAAGAGAAAAATTCGGAGCCGCATGACTTTTCGCGTTCAAGTTTCGGGTTTCGCGGACATTCGACAGAAAAAAAGTACTTTGCAATTAATGGCGTTTTCGTCCGATGGGGAACATAATACGTGTTTTTCAGTCGGGTTGTTTGTTTTGATCGTTTTGAACCGGTAAAACAATTCATTGCTTGCGTTAACTGTCCAGATGCAAAATGTTTTCGGAATCAAATATGTAGTTGTTATGATGTTTTACATAGGCTGTAAGCATATTGCTACAGTTATAGTTTCTATAGGATTGCTATTGCAAAATATTTTATCATTGATATTGATGACAACAACTCAATAATTTCTTAACTAGTAAATACATAAATTAGTCTTTAATTTTACTATACATATTATTTAATACAAGCTTATGGCAAAAATCTGGTATAAATGACTGATTAAATAAAATCAGCGATGTAGTTAAACGAATTGGAGTTTACTAAAGTTATTCTTCCTTTTACTTCCACCACAAATCATATATTATTTCGAAGAATTACTGGCGAAAAATAATTACCGCATTCTCACAGTTATCGGCCTATTTTTTATAGCACACGTAAAACCCATTCTCAGCGGCGATTAAACAGTAATATATCAGGAAAATATAATTAAATATTTTTTAAATTTCCCCAGATATTTTTCTTTTACGCGGTTTCTGAAAACATAGATCGGATATTCTTAGTTGGGTAAACATGGCTATTCTATTTTCTCACAAAACGAATAGTACACTTCACGCTGCGAGCAATGACTGTAAATAGAACTATGTCAAAGACATGACGATATTTTACCTTTCAGTGGGTAACAAACCGTAAAATCGACAGCCATTATGTCATTCCACAATGGATGCCCATTCGTTGCTCGGAAGGGTGAATTTAGGGGAAATGGCCCGCGGCGCCTAACTCGTTTTACCTTTTCTAACTGTATATTAGGAGATAAATAAGTTTCTCCTCGGAAAGGAGCAATAAATCAGGTATTTTGGATAGGTTTTCCCGGGCACTTAACGGGACGCGAGATCGGTTTGCCGATTAAATCGTGCCAAAACAAGCGCTCGGCCGAAGAGGCGAGAGATTTAAGGGAAAGAGGAGTGCCTGCGTTAACTCTTGGCGTGTGGCGAGCGAATATTCCTGCCAATTCTCCCATTCGGAGGTTCCGGACCTGGCACTGGAAGCCATGTTAGCCAAACATTACCTTTATGTGTTGGTGTAAGGATTGCCTCCCGGCACCTGGTTTAGGAATGTGAAAAACGTACGGATTTTAATGAAATATATTTTAGCAAGGAACAAAGTTGACGAAATGGCGTGTTATGCGTTGTCATCAACTTGGTTTCTTGTTATTTGAAGTCATCTTACTTTCTTGGGATAAAGTTGGGGTTTTTTAGCGATGCCTATGTGAGGACTCTTAGTGTTGTAGGTTTACCCCAATTCTCCAATTCGAGAATGGAAAATCATGCTGGCTTGATAGTTTATGCTTATGTTACTTGGTTTATAAGCACCCTATCCGGCTAAGTGGAAAGAATCGGGTTCGATTCCCGGTCAAGTGCAGGATTTTTTCCTCCTTGTCAAATGTCAAAATTTAGAAATATATTTTAGTTTGCGTAAGGAAAATTCTTCGAAATTTCCTTTTAAAGAATTACTGGGTGGTGCAAATATACACTCTAGGTGGATTTTCAACGTCAGGCATTAAATAACAAGGCCCCATTGAAACTGCCCGGCTTTTAGGCCAAACCCCACGCGCTAAAATTGAGGCTGAATCCAGGGAATAATCCAGGAGATGAGGAATATCATCAACACTGAGGGAGGAGAATTTTTTTATAGGATTTTAATCAAGGTTGTTATTCTCTCCTTTCTTGACCATTTTGTCGCCTAGGTCGAGGTCCGTTCCATCGTGTCACGTGTATCATCTGCTAGACGTGATCCAAAGGACGGAGAAAAAATGTATGAATACGACGACGTTTTTGGATGAGAAATATGAGGCCTCCAGAGATACATATCTCTCTCTTTCCATCGGCCAAACCTTCGACCGAAAAAAATCTTTTCTCTGATTAAAGGAACCTCTTTCCCTCGCTCTTTTAGGAACAGGTTGCTTGGGGTTTAGAATGGAAAAAACGGCTTTGGTGACAAGAAATACCGGTTATAAGAAAAAGAAGGTTCTAAAAATTCACGCCGCGAGGCAGGCAAAACTCGGGGGAGAGAGAGAGAGAAGAGAAAAAGCGTAAAAAAGAATGGACGGGAAGGAAGACGCGTTAAAAACGCAATTAAAAAAATACGAGAATACCTTTCCTTTATTTCTCTCGTGTGGGTTTAAAAATTCTCAATAACTGACACGTTCCCCCTTTCTTTTTAAACGGAACGAAAAATTTGTACTGGAGATACGCTCAATTATTCCGTTTTTATAACGGTATAATGTACTTTAAGTGTCCGGATACACGTTCCATGGGTTTTCGAGCGCGTACAAATAGTCTCGGCGTCTCCCTTTTAAAACTTTTCATTCTCTCTTGGTGGAAAGAGAAAATTTGCATCGCGTGACCACTTAACGCGATATGGACATCGATGGCGTATTCGGGGACGCTTCACGTTAGCATAAAACAGTCGACTGTTTTTCTCTGGAATGTTATGATAAATAAGATAGCACAGACAAAATGATGTCAGCAAAAGATGCGCGCGGCATTGTCCCGAATGAGTTGTCTCTCTTCCTTGTATGAATTATAATGCTCGTGCATCTTATCTAAAAAGCCTTTGGCTATGTTTTCATTTTATAAAACTCCATCATGTAAGAAGCTCAGGCGACCGAATCCGTGTTAAGTTTTAAAATAGCTTATCGTAATTCTTTTTTTAAGATTTAAATGGAGTTTTGCTTAAATGAAAGATTGTATTATATTCTGATTTTGCTAGAATCTGGCTACTGGAAAGGACCATCTAGAGCAGTGGAATCCAACCGTTTTACATGGCGGGCCGCATTAGTAGTTGTGAATGCTTCGGAGGACCGCATTGGAAGTTACGAGGGCTTCGGCGAGCCGGATGCGTGTTTACATTAGAGGTTACCAAGGGATTCTGTGGTCTCATATTAGCGAAAATCAATTCTAAATAAATTACTAGAGTTGAAGCTCCACCAGAGAAGGTTTTGAAACGATAATTATACTGAAAAAATACGAAATTGTCTATATCCATAGAGTGCTCTCGGGGGCCACATTTGGCCTCTGATCTAGAGCGGTGATTTTCAACCTTTTGCATCTTGCGCCTCAATAGCCATTTTGTCAAAACACCTTGGTCCCAACATGATAAAAACAAACACCACCTTTTCAAAGAAGTGGATTTTACGCCAATTACATTTCAGTATTATATTAGTCATTAAGAAATATTTTTAAGGATCTTAAATATTGTAATAATTTCGTCGAGGAAAGGTTTTATAACAATTATCTTCGAAACTTTGCGTCCCACCGGTCGAGGAACATTAATCTAGTGTCCTCTTTTCTGTTTGCGTGTAGGTTTTTAACGAAATGAGTTTGTAATATTTTTGGCTAGATCGGACGAATCTTCTGAAAAATAAATTGCATTTTACATAGTTATTAATATATTATTGTTGGCAATATTTCTATCAAACGTTCATAAAGTGCAGGGATCGGCAACCTTTTCTGAATGGCGAGTCACATTCGTAATTGTGAATGCTTCGGAGGGCCGCATTGGAAGTCACGAGAGCTTCGGCGGGCCGGAGGAGAGTTTACATCAGAAGTTAACTAGAGAATGTGTGGTCTCATACAAGTGAAAATCAAGACCAAATAATCTAATAGCATTAAAACTTCACCAGAAAAGGTTTTTACTGAAAAAATATGAAATCGTTTATATTAAATTTCACCGATCACTTTTTAATCACAGCTTCGCGGGCCGCATAAAGTGCTCTCGGGGGCCGCATGTGGCCCGCGGGCCGTAGGTTGCCGACCCCTGATTTGGTAAGGTACTATGGCTAAACTTATATTCTTGTGGGTCGATTGGTCTTTTGGTGACTAGAGTAACTGATAAAATATGATTTTCAAAGGTTAAATCTGACAGAATAGCTCGATAGTTATTAGGAACTAAAACAAAACAGAAACCATGCATGTATCAAAATATGAACTGAAATTTAATCTTGAATAAATGTTTTCATTATGTGGATAATATAATGAATTTTAAGAAGTGACAAACATGCTTCATTAAAATCTTCAGTTAGAATTTTAGGTTGTTTTACTGTAAAATGTTATAGAACAAATGATTTTTCTAATGAAAATTATTTTAAACGTTTAAGGTGCGCTATTTAAAATGTCTTGCTCCTCCTGGAACGATTGAAATGATTAACGCTACGCTATTTATTTCAGCCTAATTTAATCTTATACTTTTCAATTGTAAACATACACAGAGACAAAATCACAGCCAAGAACGAGTTAAAATCGCTATGATTATTTTTAACTGTGAAAGATAACCGAACGCGCTAAACGCCGATTCACGCCGAGCCAGCTAAACTCTCTTTAGAGGCAAAAGAGTTACTTCTCTTCACGGAGTTACGTTTTTTGTACAACCCCCGCCATCCTACTCTAACAACCCCTTCACACAAACAGCCTTGGGCTAAATGCATGAGAGGACGTGCGTGTTATCAACCGACCAATCCCTTTCGCCGATCCGAACCCCCTTCGCGCGTCCTTTGGGGGTAAAACCCCTCGCCCCCGCACCAAAACCCTCTCCCACCAACCTCTCCACACCGACCTACCTCGGCCAAAACACTCACTGTTTGTATTTCCCACGTTCTCACAAGGGTGTTTTTTCTTAAAGAGGAGGGAGAGAGAACGTGAGGGTTGTGTTAGGAAGGAAAGGGTAGGGGATGAAAGGTCGAGGGAGGAAAGAGTTTTTGGGGAAAAAAAGGTACGAAAAAAGTCTTTTCGTGATGCGAGGTGAAGGGACCTTGATGGGTTTAAGAAAGGGTTAAGGATGAGGTGGGTTTTGAGAAGGGGAGGAAGGCGTCTGAAGATTCTTGGAAAGATACGAGGAGAGGATAGCGATGTTTGCTAGAGTGACGTAACTAACCTTCCTCAACTGTTGCTGCTTACTAGATAGTTTTGTAGTACGAGGAGTAACGCTATTCGATAATTAGCACGAATTTTAAAAACTCTCATATCGTGCGAGAATGACGCTCCGTTTATGTAGGCGAGGTTTGACGGGTTGATCCTGGAAGTTTGCTATTAAACAATTTTTTATTCTCCATTTCTTCGGAATTCTATAGCGTTAACGAAAGAAATATTAAAACCGGGACGGAAGTAGGAATTTAGTAATGATAATTTCTTATTCTAAAGATTGCCCTTTTTTACACGAGTCGTTTGTGCTTGCGTACTGTAAGCGCTTAAAAAAGTCACCATGCACCAAGATATGAAGTCGTAAATAAACCAAAGCGATCTCAAAGAGTTGAAAATTTCTCGGAAAACTTGACGAAACGCGACAATTTTTTTTTCACGTTTTGCTAAAATTTCGTATTTTAGGATTATGACATCGTCAGAAGTTTACTTTGTATTTTTAAATCAAAGGAATTATAATATACTCATTTGATTTTCATTATAAGCACCAAATCAAAGCTATTACATAATATAATTCATCAATCCCCATAATTGAAAGGAGTTATGTATTTTTTATTTTATACGATATATCGTAGGGAAGACCCGGGTTCGATTCCCGGTCATAGCAGACTTTTTTCTCGTTTCAAAATTATTCCCATTATATATCGTGTTTTGAAATTATGTCGTCTTCGGTTGAAGTCACCAGGATTATATGTAGCTTATTAATTCCATATTTCAAATCATTAAATCGATGCTATTACAATACAGATTACCAATTTCCATATAACTGCATAGGACTAGTTGCCATAGTAGTTGATATTTTTTATTGTTGAAATGTCATTCTTTAGGCGTCCTTCACCAGCGAAGCGAAAGTAGCGGAACGCCTTATGGGCACGTCTCCTCCGTCCGTCCATCGTGACTTTCATCTTTTGAATAACATGACGGGTTTTAATTAAATTAATTTTAAGTGTTCCTTATTAAAATTTATCGCCGAATTATTATTTTGAACTTAATGCGTCAATTAAAAAACAAGTAGGGGTGTACACGGGTTTACCGTGGTACAGCAGTGCTTTTTGTCAAATTTGCCGTAGTATAATCATATACTAATGTATTTGCTGTTAAATCAGAAAATTATTTTTCCTTATATTGTGGTAGCCCTGCTAATTAGATCCGTTTTAAACATGCTAATTTTGTTTTGTCATTCTATACTCGTCCTACAAACGAAATTTGTTTTTGACATAGCTTCAGCCAATACCTTCCAAATTCATAGCTACAGAAATATTCCAACCTTGACATTGTGGTAGCCCAGCTTAGTCAATCCGGTTGAAATTTCCTATTTTGGTTATTTATTTGTATGAAGATTTGGGCTGAAATTCGTGCGGTGAGTTCTCTAGAAATACGTGAAAAAATATTATTTTACTTTTTACTGCACTTTAGATTCGCTTTAATCATTTTGATTTTATTATGGTGTGTTGTACAAATATTATATATAAAATTTAATTGAAATCCGTTAGGCAATTCGTTCCAAATCTTTAATTACTGAAAGAGTTTAATTTGTAATTGTGGCACCCATTTTTGACTGATTTGACTTAATTATACTAATGTGGTTTTGTATATATGTGTATACTCGTATTATAAGTTTTAAATATGATTAAAATTAATGTGGACAGTTCAACACAAATACGTGTAAAAATGTTTTTTTATTCCTTGCATTGTGGCAGCCCTGCTTTCTATATCAATGCAAAACACCTTGATTTTGTTATTTTTTGTTGCATATATATAGGTAGAAATGATCGAGACGATAAAATACGTGAGATCGATTGTAGGACGGAACGTTATCTAGGCTCGTTCTTTCCGAGGACAATAAGAGATCACAATAGGAAATTTCGAATTGCGTTAGACAATCTTTAGGTAGGATTGGTGCATTGCACCCCCTGCCACCCACCAACTTGGTGAATTGCAGGGTAACTTGTAGATGTAGATGTAGATGTAGATATCTCCTTCATGCAAAAGTTCCTCGAAATCGGTTGAGTCAATTCCTTCCAAATTTATAATTACCGGAAGGTTACACTTTGAAATTGTGGCACCCCTGCCAAATCGATCCGGTTCAAATATATGATTTCGGTCATTAATTTATATGAATATTCTATGTACCAAATTTGGTTGAAATCGAACGAGCCAATTCTTCCCTGATATATGCGTACGGATGGACGGACATCACGATGATAATTGTGCTTTTTAGGAATGACGAAAAGCACTAAAAATGAAAGTTATATCATTTTTAATTACCAGGTATGGTAGGACTGCTCAGTTTTTCCACTTTATATAATCGCTTAAATATTTAAACTTATACTCGTATCTCGTTAAGTGGCATCTGTCAAGCAAAAACTTAATTCCGTATTTTTCTCTCCCTAGTTCCTATATAACTTGTAAGGAAAGATTAAAAATTTATTCGGATTGAGGAAAAAAGATCCGCGGGACCACACGACTTCTAGTTTTGAAGAGAAAAATTCGAGAAAATCCCAAGCATAACAACAAATATTTTGTTTTCATCGGTCGATACGACGATTATATTGACAAAAGAAAAAATCCATATTTTTCTCTCCCATACTCTTACATGACCTGCGAGGTATAGATTAAGAAATTGATTCGAATAGAGGACAAAGTTTACCACGAAAAAGTCCGTTTTTCGGAGATTTAAATTCAAGAACAGTCCAATCTTTCGATACCGTTCCATACGCATTTCCCATAAAGGACGCCTTTGAAATCTCTGTGTATTCAATTTATGGATTTTACTTTTCCTTTTAGTTCCCGATTAAAAACAAATTTCTAAGTTAATTCGACACCGATTTGAATTTAATATTAAGAATAATAAATCTCATGCTTTCTGATATATAACTGTTTTGATCCCGAGTTTAACTAATTTTAAAATGCAATTTCATAAAGCCCTGTACAGATTTCCACGCTTTTCTTGTGGGCTATGCGGTCAAAAATAACCCCTTAAAATGTAAAATATTTGGAATTTTCGATTTTTCCGTTGTTAATATCCAATGACCTATCACCCTGAAAATTTTCAGATGCTGCATTTCTAGAAGTTATTTAGATTTTATGTCATATATCCTATGTAAGAAGCAGCTATTCATAATAGATATAACTCATAATTTCTAAAACTCACTGTAGATGGCGTAAAAAAGCAGATAAATAGTTTGTAAAAAGTTGTGGAATTCTACAAGGTTTAGTTTTTCCTTTTTTATCAGTTCCTTGGCTAGTTTGTCGCTTTTAGGATTGAAGAATTATTTATTTTTAAATAAATGCAATGCTCATAAATCATGACATCGAGTCGTTGGATTTTTTTAAAAAGGGATTTTACAAGAACGCCTCTAGCAAAGAATACCATTAATCCCATTTATTTTACATTTTATTTTCTCTAAACCTTTAGAGCAAAATTACGAAAAATGTGCTAAAAATGTGCCAATATTCTGTAAATTCCCATCAGAGTAGAAACACGCAAGTGCGTTATAAATGAGAGACTGAACAAACATTAAGGACGAAAAAGGTTTCCATGATAAACCTTTTCAATAAAAGGCTGAAAATATTGCCACCTAAATTCCTGGAATTACTTTTTTTATAGCGAAGCGTAACACACCATTAGTAATGTTTAGTTAAATCTGCTGGGTTCTCGAAATATAGCTTCGTTTCGCTACGCCACGAATATACTTTTACGAAACAAAATTTCTCTCCATAACAGGTATAGGAATAGCTTTAATTGCTATCCGATGATTATGTCTCCCAAAAATTACTAGCATTAATACTATGAGTAGTTTATGATTTATAAAAAAGTGCGAACAGAGAGACGTGCATTATATTTGATAGTTTACCCCATACTTATCCGCATATGCGGCCATTTCATTTGAAAAACTTCCATTTTGTACTTAATCAAAATTATATTGACCCAATATATATATATATATATATATGGATGGCAAGAAGATGTTGGGATGAGGAAGTCCAGTGAACACTCACCAATCGGACGACTTCAGGTTGGCGAGGCCCTGGGGATGTCGAAGCGACACACGTAAAAGAACACATATATATATAACAATTAATATTATAATACATAATTTTAAAATTATATTAAATTAACAGTCGTATCTAAATTGCCGTTAGAGTAAATTAAATTTTAATTAATTTTGTTCAAAATATTCCCTCCAGGGAGCGCCAGGGGTACTACGGCCTACGCTGTAACACATCCAGTCACTTCCGGGTATCGTCAAAGGTGTTCGTGTCCTTGAGAATGAGTGAAGGTTCAACGGCGAGATGCAACAATTCCAGAATAATTAATGGTCGGCGCAAGGAACATCATTCGATTTAATTGAGAATGAATTTATTACATTACGTAATTATATAAAATGAAAGCAATTTCCATTTATGAAATCAAATTATAAGGTTTTACGGAACTTTATGGTGACTTGCAACTGTGTTCGACGTACATTGTGGTTTGTTACGTATTTGTATATTTTAATGCAATGTTTTATATTATAATAACAGTGCATATCCATACAAGCGATAGAAATTATTCAAAATTCTTACAATGGGCGTTTTTTAATATCCCTGGATTCGTTTAAATTCTTTATTCAGCGGAAGTCGGTTACGTTGCATCGCTTCTTTTCGAATGTCAATTTACATTTTCCCATCCAGAAAAGCATTTACATTTTGTTAGCCGCCTGTTCCGAGTATAAATTACCAGATATATTCATGCAAGGTATCCCTGAATTAAGTTTAGAAAACAATATTTCTGAGAAATGTACTTCGGCAGCCATGTTTCCATAATACCGTTGGCATAGCAACCCGAGCATTGCCTGGGTCTCGCGAGTGGAACACGTAGGCGTAGAGGGAGTATCAGTTACTGCTCGCTACCGCCGCCATTCTGCATGCATTGATTTTTTGAGATTATTTTTACCTGAAATGACCTAGTATTTTTTTGCAGGCGTTTTTTATTTGTTTGGAAGAGATATGACTGGAAACTGTTCTGTCGAAGCAAACATGAGATTACCAACAGTTCTGGTTTCTTCAGAACCGTCTTGGTTTTGACAATCCTATTCTGATACAGGAATATTATAACATTGCTTCATAATTTCTTCAGCACTTGGTAGTCGGGTAGAATGTTTAAAGCTTTTTCATTGCCCCCTTAGCATTTAACAGCTTTGTAAAATAAAGTAATCGCGTATGTTTTCTGTTTGTCCGTTTGTTTGTGGATGTCATATCTGTCGAACTAAGCATTTTAAGCATCGTCCGTCTATAGCTTAAGCTTGGAATATGCTGCAACAAACTTTATATTTCCGAGAGAGAGAGAGAGAGAGAGAAAGGGAAGTTTTTAATGCTCTCATCAGCCTGTTTAACAAATCAGAAAATTAACATTGTGTTTCAACGACCCTGTAGCCTTAGCGTAATAATATCCAAGCAACGCTTGCTTCCAGAAGAAATTCATCATAACAGACATGCTTCCTTTCTCGAACAGATCCCGGAAAGGAGCAGATTTTAGATTTGCATGATCATGAAAACTTTGCCGTCTAAACAAAAAAATACCATAGCAGGGTGTAATTTTATTTATCCTGCATAGAGTTTTTTTGCACTATGTTAGAAGTTGCAAGTTATTTCTATGAGTTTCAGTTTCCTTTTTAAGTGCGTTTCGCTTCCAACATCAGCAACAATTGTCTTCAGTCTTACGCTTCTAGTCACTGGTCACAGTGCTGCAGAGTGAGCTAGGCTGTAGTTGGGGTTAAAACTTGCTATATTTTAATGTTTCTGGAAGATATATAATCATATTTTGAGGCATGTGGCGTATGTGATATTGTTTATGACGTAGAACTCTATAATTTGATGAATTTTAATTTAATCCTTGAAGCTATTTTTGAGTAATTCGACATTTTGTGAAAATTGAAAAGAATAAACTACCCTGCATTTTGCGCGATGCGATTAATATCGACATGGTATCTATCACGGGTGATATTATCTGTATTAGATTTTTTTTACACTCTGTTGAATGGTTTAGCCCAGGGGTTTCAAAGTCACATTGGCGCGCGGGCCACATGAAGGCCTTCCACCGAACCCGGGGGCCGCATTAAGGCCAAGTCCGCGGGCCGCAAACTTTTCCAGTCCTCACACCGTTTCATGTTCTGTGGACATTCATTCTTCCCTTCTCCAAGGAAGAAATCGCTCCAAACTTATAATGCGGCCTTAAACCCATTCATTACAAAAATGCTAGTTTCTGCGTCGAGGATTAGGTTCTTTTGATAAGCAAAACACACACTAGCAGCAGGAAGAACATACTTAGTATCCCGCCTGTGCAGAATTTTTATAAGTCTGAATGAGCAATAAATTGCATATATTTTGCAAGTGCTGATATAACATACTTCTTAAATTTCTTAGATTCGAATGAAATGTTTCGTAAGAAAGACATTTGAGTTTTGGCCGTCTAATGTAAATTACCATACCTCGCGGGTCGCAGAAATGTACCACGGGGGACGCGAGTTTGAGACCCCTGGTTTAGCCCATAGAGCCGCGTCCGGACAGACTTCAGACGCGGAATTGCAAATACCACTTGTTCGATCTCAGGGGCTCATAAGACGTGAATATTCATCTAAACCCCGAAGTCAAATTTTTAAAGATCGCATTACTCGCTCTTCCTACCTCTCTCTGTACATACTACTATAAGAGATATTAGAAATAGAATTCGTTCTTTTTCCGCCTGTTCGTTTGTTTCCAGTTCGAGTCTCAGCTAGAAAGAAATTTAAAAATCATAAAAAAATATTCTACATTCATTCACAAGTTAACCTTAGTAAACGACGGGGAAATTAGTATTATAAGATAATTAGGGATTCTGTCTCTACGCTCGCCAACTTCGCGCTCCGCTCGGAAAGCAGAGCATTATACAACTAATTGAGATGTATTTGGTATCGTGGTTTCTTACATCTACATGTTACCCTGCAATTCACCTAATTGGATGCACCATAACCTACCTAAAGATTGTCTATCGCAGGTTGAAATTTTCTATTGTGATCTCGTATTGATCTCGGAAAGAACGAGCCTAGATAACGCTCCGTCCTACAATCGATTTCACGTATCTTATCGTCACGATCGTTTCTACCTATACACGCTGGTGCTTATATTATTCCCCTCAACCTCGTCTTTTAGACATTCCATTCTATATTTCTCCAGAAGCCGCGACCTTGAGTTCAATCTACTATCCTCCAGTGGTACCCAGTTCAAATCCCTCAATAATGAAGTGACGCTTTCCTTATGTTCGTACTTTTGTTTTACGAATCTGACTGATCCTCGCTGTTCTCTTTCTAATTGAATTATATGTCCGTTCTCGTACGGATCCCATATGCATGAGGCGTATTCCACTTGTGGTTTAACCAGTGATAAGTAACATGTTTCGCGTACTTATGGCAGCGTTCAGTGCCATCCAAAGACTATCAAAGGAACGAGGATACCGCGCTTGCACCTAATGAAAGTACCGCAACAATTACCATCTTAATTCATTGTTTCAACCGACGCAACGCCGAGGCTTATAACAGTACACACACTCAATTGATGTAAGAAAGTTACTAAAAGAGAAAGAGGAATATAATTACACGACAACATACAACAGTTTACTAATATAAAAGGTCAGATATTTCTCAGCTTCTGTGTATAACGGTGATGTTGTCACAAAACATTTTACGCTCTTAAAACGCGAATAACTCAATCAAATATATAAGTATAAACTTGGAATTTGGCAGAGATAATCTATTCAGATATAAAAATGCTGTGAAGAAGGAAAATTTACGAAAAACGTCCAGGGTTGCATTGCATTCCCCATAAGGTAACGCGTAAAAAACGACTTTTTGAAGTGCAGGCTTTTCTTCTTTTGGTAATTAAAATTAGCAAAAATTGGCCTAGTCCTTCGATTTTGGACCCTTCTAAAGAAGTTTGAAGTTCTTTATTCTATTCGTCTTTTACCGTCTTCAGCTCGAAATCGCTCATGTTAAACGTATAATTCAAATATTTTGGGGAAATCTTGCCATTTTAACGGGATGTGTTCTTTCCAACCAATTACATGGTTAAACCTCAAAATCCTATGTTATCTCAACTCTTATAGGTATGAGCGTGATTTGAAGGCTTTTAATACGAGAAGAAGAGAAAGACGGAAGGATAGGTAAATGATTTTCATAGCAATCAATGAAAACAACATTCGTTGCGTTATTTAGGAGAAAGAATACCTAAAAGCTGAAATACTATTCAATAAGATTAAAAATCACAATAATGAGCTAAATTCAATATTAATGAAACAGAAAAGGTATGAAAGTCTGAGGAACGTGCTGGACATTTTAATAAACAAACCGAGTAGGTAAAAATCGTATAGAGTGAAGGATCGTATAGGTTACGGGAGTTAGGTAGAAGACTTGAGGACGGCTTGGAAAATAGGGAGAGAAAGAGCAGTTTAAAAGAAAAATAATATTAAAATGCTATGTTGTCCGTCCGTTGGTCTGAGTGTAGTTATTAAAACGCGAATAACTCGATCAAGGATGTAGATAGAAAATTGAAATTTGGCAGAAATGTATATAATGAGCAAATCCGAATTTGTTTATTTGGCGTTGACATGATAATTTAGGAAATAAATGTACTTTTGTGGCGCTACTTTGAGGTAGGGGGTATATTGCACTTCCGCCGAATAAAATGTATACATTTAAATTATTGAAACAAAATGTTATGTGGAGTGAAAATTAAAAAAAATATATATAGCACATTATAGTGTGTTCCAGAGATTTGAAATAATTTTGACCAGCTAAAGTTGTCTAGCGTAATGTGTAATAAATAAATATTCTTTTTGTATCTAAGATTTGTATCTACGTATATCACGCTGAGAGAGATAGCTAGATTTTAGAGGGGAGAATGAGAAGGAGAATATTAGGGTGAAAGAGGATTGGAAGAAGTGAGGGTGAAGAATAGGAGGGAGAGAGGGAAAATAGGAGGGAGAGAGAGAATAAGGGGAGGAGGGAAAAGAATGTGTGAGAGGAAGAATGGGAGGTACCTTAATTCTAATACATAATCTGCACATGCCCGTCATATTTGACGGGCAATTACGCTAGTAGAGAAATAAAACAATAGAATAACGAAGCCACTCTCCCTCCCTCCTTCCTTTCTCCCTCTCTCTCTCACCTCCCTCTTTCCCTTCCTCCCTCCGTCTTACTCTTCCTTCCTCTCTCTTTCCCTTCCTCTTTTCATCCCTCTCCCTCCCTCCCTCTGTCCCTCTTTCCCTTTCTCTCTTCATCTCTCTCACCCTCCCTAGATTCCTCACAGTCCCTTCCTCTCTTTCTTTCACTCTCCCTCCTCTCTTTCTCCCTTCCTTTCGCTCTTCCTTCTTACCTCGGTCCTATTCCTTCTCCCTATTTTCTCTTTTCCTCTCTCTCTCTCCCTCGCCATCTTTCCTGCCTCTCTCTCCTTCCATCACTCTCTCTTCCTTTTCCATTTGACAATTCAGTTTAAGTAATTTCGTGAATTCGGCAACAATGCGGTTGGTCTTGGCAACGAAAATTGTATTATCAAAAAACCTCAAATATTCCTCTTCAAAACAATTTTGCGGAGCGATTCGAATCTTATTTGAAAATCCTCAGCAGTAAAATGGATTTTAAATCGTTTGTGGGTTCTTCGGTTCAAGTTCCAAATTTGTACGACAATTTTAAGTAGTTTTAAAATTTAAAAGAAAATTTTTGTTAATGAAATGGAGAATGTAAACGATCCTGGTGTCGAAGCTATACTTTTTGTCAGACAACTACCAACCTAAAACCTTCTAGAAATCACGCCGAGTAGTCAGACAAAAGATCCGTCAAAATCGTGCTGATCTTTATTGTTTTATTGTGACTTTTTGGTAGCGCCTGCCGGAACTTTTTTAAAAGATAAATTTAACGCTAACTTGTTTACATTGGACGTATCTGAAAGACTTTATTTTTGGTTTGACAGTAAATGGACAAAGTTAAATCACTTCACATCTACATCTACATTATACCCTGCAAGTCACCTTTTTGGTGGATGGCAGGGGGTGCAGTGCACCAAGGGTCCATAGTTTTCCTACGTTATCTTTTTCTATTATGGTCTCTTATCGTCCTAGGGAAAAACGATCCTCTATATCGCTCCGTTCTACAGTCGATCTCGCGAATCTTATCCTCACTGTCCTGCCTTCCGAGATACGTCGGGCTTCTGATAAGTCCTACTACCTCATTCGCTAGTCCCTCCGACATAAATTTTTCCAGTAGTTTAATTCTAGCCTGCAGCCTAAGTTCCTCTAACGATGTCCATTTCAGATTTTCTATTAATGATGTTACACTTTGTTTACTATCGTAATTCCTCTATACAAATCTAGCTGCCCTGCGCTGAACCTTTTCTATCTCGTTAGTGAGTCCCTTTTCGTAAGGATCCCACACAGCTGAAGCATATTCGACCTGCGGTCGATTCAAGGATAAATAACATAATTCTTTCACTTTTTCGGAGCTATTTCGAACTATTCTCCCTATAAAGGCCAGCTTTTTGTTAGCGGCACCTATCAATCGGCGAATGTGGGTGTCCCACGAGAGATCACGATGGATCGTGACTCCGAGGTATTTAATTTGATTTGCTTTTAAGTAACAAGTAATACGGAATGTTAACTAACTTAAAAGAAATAGAAAATTTAATATTTCCCTGGCATCATTTCTGATATATAGTTTTGCAATATCTAGTCATCAATATGACGCAAATGTGTTTATTAATGCACCAACTTGTGGGGGGGGGGAGACTTTTTTTAGTAAACAGAGAGACATAACCGGTTCATGTTGCTTAGTTACTTTATGATGTGCATTCGTTCAAATTATATCGTATAGTTTCAAACAAATGCGGGACGGGGGTGCCGGAGGTGTAGTGGTTAGGACGCTGGCTGCTACTCGCCCGATGCTTGAAAAAGTCATCGGGTACGAATCCTGCGCAAGTAGGATTTTTCCAAGGTCGCCCGGCCCCCTGTTCGTGTGGTTTGAGGAGACCGCGCAAATTCAACTGTTCCGTCCTTCGGAAGGGACGTTAAGCCGTTGCCCCCCCTGGTGTTCTTCATAAGAGCAGGCAAATGCCGGCACCGGGTTTCCCTCCTCCCTCCCCGGTTGTTCATTGCACTACCTCTGAGATACCCATTTGTGCTGTAAGAGAGGCGAATTGACTGGGCACTCAAACAAACAAATGCGGGACGAGGGGTGCCGGTGGTGTAGTGGTTAGGACGCTGGCTGCTACTCGCCCGATGCTTGAAAAGTCATCGGGTACGAATCCTGCGCGAGTAGGATTTTTCTCAAGGTCACCCGGCCTCCTGTTTGCGTAGTTTGAGGAGACCGCGCAAATTCAGCTGTTCCGTCCTTTGGAAGGGACGTTAACCTGTTGGCCCCCCTGGTGTTCTTCGTAAGAGCAGGCAAATGCTGGCACCGGGTTTCCCTCCTCCCTCCCCGGTTATTCATTGCACTACCTCTGAGATATCCATTTGTGCTGTAAGAGAGGCGAATTGACTGGGCATTCATTCAAACAAACAATGCGGGACGAGGTCTTCTTCCAAGAAGGATAGACTACCACACGCATTCCACCTCACGAAACGCGTCTATTTGTGATTACACTGTACCCTTTCCTAACTTATTTACAATGCAGTTGATAGTTAAGATACACACCAATCATCTTTTTTAACGAATTTAAACTGGAGTAGTCGTCGTTATCGCTTAAAAAATAGTAAGTTGAATCCTCCAGAGATCCTTCGATCGCGTTCGTGCGCACGGCTCCTCTTTCGATTGTATAGATATTTTGGGAAACCGGACAAAATGTCCCCGGACAAAATGCCTCCAAATGCCAAGTAGGACAAAATGTCTCCAAATGCAAAGTAGGACAAAATGTCTCCAAGCACCAGAATAAATATTAATCCTTCCCTCTCAGATGTTAATATACTGTTAAAAATCAGTCAGATGATTAATTGTAACGCCTTTAACAGTTTTCGGTATTTATTTTGTTCTGAAAAAGCAAATTAGTAACATTATCCTCCATATAGACGTTTTTTGTCCAGGGACAGTTTGTCCTGGATCCAGATATTTGGACGTTGGTGAGTTACTCAAAGCTACACGCTAAAAAGCCGAACGAAGGGCATAATACGCATCAGTCGAATCTCCGGACGAATAGAACACGGCGGTGCCTTCAAAACGTTCTCCTTCATGCCGTCGTTTTACGTACGATTTCGAACGATCCGCGTTCGTTCGCGGTCCGAACAATGGGAAAGGCATTGAGGAGGTCGTCAAAACGGTCCGGCGTTCGGAACGGGAGATGTTTATATGGGGTGCAGGAAGGAGGATTGGGGTGAGCCGGGTTTCTGGACTGATTGATGGGTGACGCCCCACATTGTTGAGCCCCAATCAATGGCCCCTCTCTTTTTTTTCTCCGAAACGTATCGGGTGACTCCGCTTCGAGCAGGGGCAATGGCATCGCTTTGAACGACAAAGGGCGTTCGAAACGCGAATGAATCGTCGGAGAACCGATACGGGAATCAGTCTGCAAGGAGAAAAAGATGTGCGTTAAGGCTCATTCAGGGAGCCTGTTGAGGGAAACAACTTGGTCGACGCTGATAGTTATTCGAATCTAATAGTTTTATCCGGTTACATGCATATGTAACGTACGAACGCTTTTACGCGAACAAAGTTTCGATCCAGTAATATTCGCACTAACGGTTCTACTTATCAGGTTTTGGAGCCAAAAACGAAGCATATTGAATTTAAATGAGTGAAACTTATGTTCATTTTGAGCTCTGATTTTATTATTATTTATTATTATTAACCAGCGAAATAAAAAAAGCATAAATTGTTGTCAGTTTTAACTATTAAAGTAAAAAGAGTTACGAGCACTAGGGATTTAAGTATTAAAATCTATCATAAACCTTATTATGATCTAATATATGATATTACTGAACAATATGATACTTTAAATCCAAAAATGAACTTTCGTTGATGGTATAGATTCCATGATAATAAAATGGTTGAGTAAAACTCATATTCTCTTGTCAACAAAAAACGTTACCGCCCCGTGGTCATTAAACGTTCGTCGAGTCTAAGAATAGATAAATGGGCGAGGTTGGGGTTTACACCTAAATACGACCACTTTTTGAAATTTGTTGTCATATTTTGACAAGTACAGGAATGACCTAAATAGTATATTTGACATAAGGTTGAGCTAAGTAATACTTGATTCAATTGACTGAATTTTAATTAGAAAATTACTTTACTGTAACTTGAGGTCGGAGGATTTTTAGTGTACGTCTTACAGGTAGTTCCGTCAGCTAGGAAAATGATTCGCCGATAGCTTTTATGGTTTTAGTATTAAAGACCAAATTTATATTTTACATGGTGCGTTTCTTGAAAAATCTCACCGTGATTATTCTAATAACTATGTACGCGCACTTAAAAATCCATTCGTTCGCCAAAATAAAAACCACATAAAATAATGCCGGCCTTGGTAGAGTGTTGCTAACGTGTCTGCTGGGGTCGCGGGTTCAAATCCTGCCGAGGACATAGTGCCTCCTTGTTATCGTTGTTGCGCTAATTGCAAAAGGTCTTTAATTGCTGCTTATTGGATGGTTAAAAATAAATAATGTAACATGGAGGATATACTGCAAACGAACTTTTAGCCTTAAACCTGGTTAATATGAGTTAGTATTAATTATAAAACAATGTGGAGTCGCTATAAAGGAGAGACGTAAATTTGAATGTAATGGTTTCGAAACTTTTTGTAGGCGTTGCACCCTTTCAAAGATAAACATAATTTCATGGCACCTTCTTCTTGAAACAAAGTTTTATATTTATACATAAGTGTATTACAACGTATTTGTTGATAGTACACCATGAGAATTTTATTAGAAGAAATATGATCGCTCTAATGACTTGTCAACGTTTTCGAATCGTTGATTTATTTACTCAGCAAAGATTTTCATGACACCCCTAAGAGGCACCCACTGAAAAACACTGTTTTAGTGTCTATATAATGAGCGTTTATTCAGCTTATCTCATAGTAGAAGGATCGCACTTCTTGAACAATCACGAAGGATAAAACAACAAATGAAAGTCATTATAGCATTTACCGAAAAATCAAATTTTTGGGAGCGTTGTTATTATATTTTTTATTGTTTACCTTCGTGCAGGCTGAACTTTGAATTTATTTCAGTAAATAAAAAATTCGTCAATAATATTTTTTATCATTGTTACATGAATTACAGAGTACTTGCCACTTATAGTTGGCCAATAAATAACGATTATAACGTTCAGCCTACCTCGGATCAGAGCTCTAGTGATATATTGTGTAATTTCTCTGTACGAGTTTTTGGCTCGCTTACAAACCTATTTTCCGGCACACTCTTAAACCCGAAAGTGGGCCACGTCGAATCGACGAAGGGTGGAAACAATGGATGTACGTAGTTCGCCATTATCGACGCGTGGCCGTAAAACGAATTTTTCGACACTCGACGAGTATGAAAGTCTGCTTGGTCCTTGGCGAATGTTATTTTGGCGCTCATTGTCTGGATGGAATACTGAATGGCCTTTTTTCCCTGTTGGATAGAATGCAAGGCGACCGGAAATGCCTCGTGGATACCAGCCGCCAACATCCCCTCCCTCTCCCCCTCCTCCCTTCCTCCGTCGCGCGCCCTCCGCCCTTAGGAGGAAACGCTCCGCCGAAGGAACAGGAGTGGGTTAAAAGGGTCTTGATGCGGGTGAATGGGAAGAGGAGGTAAGACAGGGGATGGGGATGGGAGGGGTGGCGGGAGAACCTTGTGTGGGAGTGAGACTACGTTGATTTTCAAATTTCGAATCTCCAACGGATTCTTAGAGTAACGAAACTAGGTGAGCAAACTGATCTCAAAGAGTTTGTCCAAATAAAATAGAGAACTGATCCGAGAATTTTTTTGCTGGGAAAAATATCATAAAATGTGGATGGCGTTACGTTTAGGTAGCCATATTTAAAAAAACTTATCGCAAGTTATTTATTTTTTTATCGTTTGAGAATATTTATAATTCGGATTATGTACTACTGTGTTCAGGGCCGGCCTGAGGTACGGGCGAGCCGGGCGGCTGCCCGGAGCGCCGAAGTATCGGAGGCGCTTTCTAGATCATTACTTGCAAGTGAATAAATGTTGCGTGTTTATATAGCGGAATTGGCGGGAATCTAGTTGGAATTCCTTTTACCTTTCGTTATCAAATATTTACTAGAGCTATGAAAAAGTTATTTTTAATACACAACAATTATTTACTGGTGCGGTCCCTCTCCCCCCTTCCCCCCCCCCTCCCCCCGGGGCGCCAAAATGCCTCAGGCAGCCTCTAACTGCAGTGAAAGCTTTTTTAATATTTAATTACGAAATAATGATTAAAATCTACCACCACCTAACGTAAGGGAAGCACTTTCGCATTTGCAACGGTAACCTTAAGCATATTTTTCGGTTCATTTTCGTGGCATTGCAAAACTGACTTTGGTGAAAATGATCTCTTTTGTGAAAGGCGACGAGATAGGTCCATATGGCTGCAAAAATTCTTCACCAAGTTTGCGCTTTCAGTGGTTTCATCAGGTAAAATACAAGCACCTCTCGTTCAACGAACGACATGCGTTCCTGAAATGCGTTCGTAAAACGGAAATTCGTTGAACGATCGTGATTTTTCCGTTGACTTCTCCGTTTAAGCTCCAGATGCGTTCCAGACAAAAGATTTTTTATTCTTGTATTTATAATTCTTAGCTATTAAAATTTGTCAAAGCAACTACAATATTGGTTCAACTATAAAACCCAAGTAACAACAATCGAACATAGAAATATGTACAGTGCCATCTATTGTATGATAAGAGAAAATTCAACTTTTGAATGAAAAACAGAACCTCCCATCACCGTCAATAAAGAATTAAAAATCCCTCGTGATTTAAACCTCTCCAGGAAAATAATTAACAAAAAGATGCACAGTTATGAGAAAAGTACGAGCAGGTACGATAAATGTGGCCAAAGGAACGGCTTGAAAACTAATCCTCGTGATGTGACGATTATGTATGAACCGCGAGAAAACGAATGCGATCGAACGTAGTCAATCCAAGTCTCAAGTATAGAATGGCTGTGGGAAAGGCTGCGTAGTGCACTTCCTCCTTATCGGTACACAAGAGGTCCTTCAAGTCTAAGTGGATATTTGTAAATATATTTTGAGTAACAAACAGCGCGCTCGGTGACGTCATATTAAGCCTCTCAAGAAATGCAGGCGATAGGAAATATGCGTGATAAAGTGGACACACGAAGAATCCATGGGTAAACAAGACGGTCTTTGTGACACCAAGAGCTTTCGTAAATACCCGAGTTTCCTCGATCAGAGTTGGATACATGTTATTTAGTTCTTTAAAGTGAACAGAATTTTCGAAAAAAGTAAAGCTATAAAATTCAATTCATTCGTTAAAGCGAACATTCGTTGAACGAGAGTTACCTGTAATTTTCTACTTTTTGATCGCGATATTAAAAACATTTCTTCTATCATTATCCACATATTTAGAAATTCCACTTTTATTTCCTCAGAATTTAAACCACTGTTATCTTTATATTAAATAGAATTAACTCCTTAACCGCAAAATTCAAAATTAAAGACACACGAGGAAATGTGGGGGGGAGAAGGAAAGGCAGGAAAATGCAAAAGACAATAAAAATTATAAACTTACAGGTTTAGGGGTTGTTACTCCACGCCAGGGACCTGATGTCACTCACACATTCACTCACTCAATCGCGCAAGCACTAATCCTAAAGGTGGAAAAGGAACCGGGCCGGGTTTGCGAGAAATTACTCTGCGCCAGGGACCCAAAAAATCACACCGTTGTTAGAAGGTTTGTGAGTCAGTACGACCGCGACAGGGACCTACTAAGCAACCACAAACACACGCACACGTACACGTCAAGAGGTAAAGGAAAAAAAAGGGGGAAGGAACGGGGAAATAATACTAGGTTTACGGGAGATTAAACCACGCCAGGGACCTAGTATCGCACACAGTGGTCTGTAGGTTAATGTGCCTTCCGGCAACGACAGGGACCTAACAGTCAAAACGGTCACACACGCAAGCACTCGAATACAGGTACACAAGATCTCTAAAAATGAGTTAACGTACTAAATACGTATTTCGAGAGCAATGCTCTCATCATCAGTAGCTGATGTATAATTAATTATTTTGCATTTTCCTGCCTTTCCTCCTCCCCCCCACATTTCCTCGTGTGTCTCTAATTTTGAATTTTACGGTCAAGGAGTTAATTCTATTTAACATCATTTTCGCCGTAGTCTCCATCTTTACTTATTTGTTATCTTTATATCTATGCCGTTTTCTTATTTGATGGTTTTGATGGAATTGTCGAAAGATATTCGCATTCTACTCTCAACTATTATATAAAAATTGTGTTGTTTAAATTTCAAGATATGCGTTCATAGTTCGATAAAAATTTTTTAGCGTACCCGACATTGGATTATATGTTTATAATCTTGCTTATAAGTGCGTGATACCAAACTTAGAAAATATTATCCATTCTAATAATTCATTGGAAACTGGAACATCTGCTTATGTAATACCTAAGAATACATTGTATAGTTAATGATTCACCCATCTAAATAAGGATAAATCAATAGTTGAGAAGAAATGCATATTACGGCACTATCAGAAATGAAGGACGTAAATGTAAATTTAAACGTAAATCAGTTTTAACTCATCTCTTTTTTAACCAAGTCACAATTGTTTTTCTAGAAGTACGTTCTACGCGAAGTTATGTAAGAGGCATTGGTTATCCAATCCACCCACGTCTTTCTTCAATTGCTCCGTGCTTGTATCCACTCCTGTCTCGTTGGCCAACTTCACCAAATCAGTGGGCGTAAAATTAATGAGAGAGGGAAGGTAGAAGAACAATTGCTTACTATTTCACAGATTTGATAGTGGCTGACTCAACAGACGTCCCGCAGACGAGGCGTGCGACTATTTTGCTTTCCCTACACTTTGAAACGAAGGAGCCACAGCTGTCAGATTTTTTTCATAATTTGATTGCTCCGACGAAGTTTTTTTCTCGTTATCTTTCGTTTTGTAAATTTTGAGTGCTTAGTTTTGGTCTGAGAGTGAATTGCGTATTTTTATATCTTTCCGCCTTAAAGAAATTACTGTGAAGTGCCATCTGTATAATTATACTCGGTATTTTCTTGGAACAGGTGATTAAATTAAAAAATGCTAATTCAGGATAAACAGCGAACATATGCCTCTTGATACTAAAGTATGATACAATAAGTATATATCTCTAACCTTTCAATGAAACATAAATTAAACGCGTGGATCTTGGCAAATCATCTGTGTGATTGTGATTGCTTCTTGAGATAACCTATAAAGCTTTTTCGTTTTTGGCCATAAACACTCGAATTTCGCATGCATTCTCCCCAAAAATATAGAATTGAGTTTTTAAAATCTTAGAAAGTTTTTTATTTATGTGAACTAGATTCAAAATCGTACATTGGTCTTTTGAGGATTTTGTTTGAATAATTGGCCAAGTAACAATATAATGGATGAAGATATCTGTAAACCGTTCTGCCTACTCATGGTAGTCAGGATATAGTCTAGTTAGATAGGTACTTATGCAAATGGCCTATAGTTCCAACAAATAGTGAAAGCGCGCCTTTTTTAAATCAGCATATCGACCTCATTAATCTCGGAGAGCTCGCTCGAATTTCCATCCATAATATTTCAAATTTTCAAAAATTTAAAAATTCGTTCTAAATAGGAAGAAGGATTGTTAATTCGAAAAAATTATTCCGCCCAGTTTCACCTTTCTTGTCATGAAAGAGGAGATGAGTGATGAGTGAAAAACAGCATATTTTATGTGAAATAGGCTGAAAACAAACATATCGACCGAAATGTGACAAAGAGAAATATATATATATTATATAATGAGAGAAACTCATCATCATTCTGCTGTCCGAAGACAGGTTTCAGCTGAATCGCTGATCCGTTTCTCTCTCTCCCCAGAAGCCTGTTTAATACCTCTATAAGTACTATATACCTGCTTTTAATTCTCTATTATTCCTATCCTTTTTCTCCCTCTTCCTCTTCTTCCGCTAATTTTGCCTCCTAAGATCGTGCTTTGTAAACAATGTCTTCTCAATATGTGCCCTATCCAAATTGCTTTTCTTCTCCTGATTGTCTTTATTAGCGTCCTTTCTTCTCCAACCATTTCTAATACCTATTCGTTTCTCTTCCTCTCTGTATTTCATCCTCCTCCTCAATACCCACATCTCAGAACTTTCTAAATATTTTTCCTCCTTTCTCCTTACCGTCTAACGTCTCGGCGCCATAAAGAGCTATGCTCCATATGTAGAATTTCGCTCATTTCTTCCTTGTTTCTAAATTTATTTTCTTGCTTGTGAGAATGAACTAAAAGGCAGAAAACTTCAAACAGTCGTGGTCGAGCAAGGAAGCCAAGCCGTCGCTAAAATTTGGCGGAGAGTTTCTTCTCGTCTGCTAAAGAGTTCGTCCCTTCCTATACCGCGCCATTGCCAAGGTCATCCGGAGTGCTGTCATTACAAAAACAAAAAACAACTCTTCGACGATGAGCAGTACATAATCCCATGTTTACACGCCTTCCTTACGATCCCTTGTTCACCAAAACAAGCACGAAAATCGTCTATTGAAGCGGTTTATTAGCCTTGATAGTATTTTTTGGCACTAACAAATTACATGTACAAACATTACTTGCAGTTATAGTATCTTCTTCTTATATATTAAGAAGGGATTTGTGTTTGGCCGTGTCACAAGATAGTATACGAAACTTTATAGAGTGTTTTTACAAACTTTCCGACTAGGTAGAATATTGAGTTTTGGTAGGAATGCTTTAATCAAGAGGCACGCAACTCAAAAGGTGACACGGGCCAAAATCGACCTTGATTTGACCTAGGCGGGCCTCGCTATGAACGTTTTGTATGCATAAAAAAAATTTAAGAACACTATTGCAGATTCAGTATTTACCGTCACAACTTTTACATGCAATTTTTATGCGACAAAAATGAGGTGACAAACAAATATATTTTACTTATTCAATGGCTGATGTTGCGTCGTTTTTCTCTCGCCAACCACTTATATCCGGAGTAATGCTGGTAGTTGCTGTTTTTATTATGTCTCTTAAACCCTTATCTGTCAGTGCTGAACATAATGGAGCTTTCTTTAATTTTATAAGAGAGAAGTTTGTTTACTCACATGATAAATAGCCATAACAAATTTTACTTTCTCTTCATACGAAGTATAGAGAAAGTATTGTTTTCATGAAAAAATCGAAAAATAGAGATTTTAACGGAAATATAAGTTTTAAGGTCCCCTGAACACGTTTTGTCTATTTTCTCGATGATGTCTGCATGTGTGTGTCTGTGACCGGGATTTTGTGAATGCTCTAACTTAAAAACTATTAATCAGATCAACACGAAATTTTATATTTGATATTTTTGTTAAAAGAAAAAACTGATTAGTTTTTGGTAAACATTGGTCAACTGGAAGTGGGTGTTTACTCTTTACTCTTTTGAAATATTTGATTTAATATTTGATAAGTGTAAAAAGGTACTGGAATAAACGTCGTAGGATATTTCATTTTCTACAATGTTTGTTCGAAACGTTTTTCCATATAAGAGATATTTTAAAAACTAATTTTTTAGCTGCCACCACCACACCACTTACCGGTGACTTTGTTAACAATTGACGCTTAGATACGTCTTACCGGGGAGACTACGTAGTTTGGGTCGTCGATTTCGACGAAACCTTTTTTGGGTGGTAGAATACTTGAAATAAGAAAGCCAGTGTATCGGCTTTTGATTGAATGGGCCTTAGTTTCGGCAGAATATTTTTTCTTTTCGCAAGATTAACTGTGGCTGTGCAATAATAGGCCGACAATGTCGAGAAGGTGGGTTGGGTTGGGTGGTTACTGTACTAGCTTCAAATCCCACGTCATACCTAGTTTTTTTCGTTTTAATCCACTTTATTATTTTTAATTTATTGTATTATTATTTATTTATTAACTTTATTATATTAGTATTTATTTATTTATTTATGATATTATTATTTATTTACTTAATTCAAATCGATGCACAATAGCGTATTGATAGCTGTTTCAATGTGAAATGCATCCGAAAGAACATAACTTGAAGGGTGTGTGTACACGTTATTTGATGATAACTGTCGTAAAAACAAGAAAAGCATTCATAAGGCTTCACAACTGTTTTTAAAAAATTGAAGTTTCTACCGGTTTAACTTCAACGGTAGTTCGTACAGTTTCCGCTAGATGGCTTCAAATTCCGAAAATTCAAAATTTTTGAAAGGTTTGTAGCCAAACTACTGAAGCTAGAGGAGGGAAATTTTCACGAATGGGAAAATTCTAATGAGGATCTACGTTCCAATGGTACGCGTTCTCCCCTTCTCATTAGAGGAGGAAAACCAGAACCCTGAAAAATAATAAGAAAACATGCTGGCACCTCATGCTTGAGCAAGGATATCGTGCTTTTTATAGTTTTGGTCGATCCCATGAGAATTACTTGTGAGATGTATAATTTCTACTACGTAAATAGCTATGAAACATTACAATTAGGGATACGGGAAAAGTATCGATACTTTACTCATATCGGTAATTTCCTTTCGATACCAAGTACTTTTGTACTCGATTTTTTTCTTTCGATTTTCTAGTGATATCGGTCCTTTCGGACCGATACTTTTGTGGTATCGATACTTTTCATTCGACATAACATGTGAGTAAGGTATCGATACTTTCGTTTCGATTCCGTATCCTTAGATACGATAAAAGTATCGATACTTTGCTCACATCGGTAATTTCCTTTCGATACCAAGTACTTTTGTACTCGATTCTTTTCTTTCGATTTTCTAGTGACATCGGTACTTTCGGCCCGATACTTTTGTGGTATCGATACTTTTCATTCGATACATCATATGATTACGGTATCGATACTTTCGTTTCGATATCGTATCCCTAATTACAATATGTTGGCTAGTTCGTATAAATTGGGTCTCAACGTCATACCGCTAGCTCTACATTCGTGGGTTGATGGAATTAGACAAGGATAGATAGAGAGAAAGACTGACAATATAAAAGTGATATTTTATAAAGAACTTTTATATAAATTATATCTATATATGTATTTTTCATGTGGGAAAATACACCATCCTTAATTTAGCTCAGTCAGTAACAATGGAGTTTCTTTTGACGGCGAATATTTTTCGCAACAAAAAAACGTAAAATATCGTGTTAAAAAAATTACTCGTGAGCCAAATCGACGACAAGAAAAAATAAATTTTCATTAGTTTAGGCGTTCTTCAGTTCAAATCACAAGGCCGTGCGATTTTTAGAAGTAATTTTAAAACGCAAATTAAAATGTACGTACGTTAAAAACTATATATTTGTCTGTTTACGTGCTTTTAAATATAGTTGGTTGTTCGCATTGATTAGTACATAGTTGTTTTAATTTATTTAAAATATTTTTTCTTGGTTAATGTTATTGGATAATTGGATGTTCGAAACATTTTCCCACATATTTCCCTTATATTTTAAAACTAATTTTTTTAGCTGCCACCACCACACCACCTACCGGCAACTATTGTAAACAATTGACGCTTAGTAACGTCTTAAAATTAGTATCGCTACTTTTTATTTTCTTAATTGTTGGAGCTTCGTGGCTATATCCAATATCAGAAGGATACTGATTGCGTTTATTTCTGTTATTTGTAAAGTCTTTAAAATTTTCTCGGTTCCATAAAAATATTTATTATCATTTTTACGTATTTGGAATTTTTAGAAATATTACAGGTTTGGAGAAAGTCATGTGGTGGCCACATCAGATTTTTTCCTTTTACTAAATAACGCATTGTTTAAAGGATTCCCTAAATCGCTGTTATTAGCCATGGAAGATTTTTAAAATTGCCTGTTGTAGTAGATTAGGTTCATTATGGCAATGTGAGCTCGAGGGTTAGAAATTAACTTGATTTCTATAGAGGCTGGAAAAATTGCCTCCATCAGGGCGTTCGACACGCATTCAGTCCTTCATTAACCTTCGACCGAAGAGGAGTCGCGCGTGTGGCGTACCGTTCTATCTTCCAAGTAGGGGGTCCCACCTGCCCAGGTGTTACCCCATTCCCCGCTTCATTCTTCGTCTGACCGCCGCACGAGATGACAAGGCGTTCGACACGAAGGGCCGCCCGTCCTGCCCTCTGCGGGACAAACGAGGAAGTGACTTGCAGCGTTCTCTTCGCGTCCTCCGCGTCTGATTAACTCCATTTCTAATTCGGCACAAAGAGCCGCCTATATCTGTTAGAATGGGGGAGGAGGGAAGGTGATAGGTTGAAGTGTGGGGGGCGTGGGTGAGCGCTGTGGCGTGAATCATCAATCTTCTCGGCTACATTTTCAGTATTAGACGCGATCGCGTTGGGCTACGCCAGTGTTTTTCAACCTTTTTTACTTTCTCCATACGTAGTATAATTAATATACGGGAAAGTATTGACTTCATGAAAAAAATTGATTTCGAGATCTCAACGGAAATACATGTTTTGAGGTCCGCTTAACACGTTTTGACTATTTTCTCGATTAAGTCTGTGTGAGATAGGAATTTTGTGGGCGTTTTAACTAAAAAACTATTATTAATCAGATCAACGTGAAATTTTATATTTAACATTTTTATGAAAATGACAAGAGTTGATTAGTTTTTGGTAAAATTCGGTCATCTGATTGTGGGTGTTTACACTTGTCATATCCATTTTTCAAATATTTATCTTAATACTTGATCACTGTAAAAAGTATAGGAATAAAATTGTTGAAAATTTAATTTCTACAACGTTTGTTTGAAACATTTTCCCATATAATGCATTGTTTAAGAGATACATTAAAAACTATATTTTTTAGCTGCCACCACCCTACCGCCAGGAGGCAATTATTGTAAACACCTCACGCTTAGTTCCGTCTTAGTAACGCTCCTTTTTGTATTATTATTTTCGTCAATGCTGAAAAGCACTATTATCTTCGTGATGTCCGTCCGTCCGCCCGTACGCATATATCAGGGAAGAATTGGCTTAACCGATTTCAACCAAATTTGGTACATAGAATACTCACATAAATTATTGACCAAGATGGCATATTTTGACCGTATCCATTCAGCAGGGGCGCCACAATTGCAAAGTTAAACTTTTCGATAATTATGAATTTGATAGGAACCGATTTCAACTAAATTTTGTACGAAGGAGGCGTGCAACATAAAAAATCAAAATCAAGATTTATATTATAGATATACAAAGAAGAGCTGCCAAAATACAAGAATTAAAATAATTCTTTTAACACGTATTTGTGCTGAACTTTCTGCATATAATTGAACCAAATTTAATATTTATAATATACACATATATAAAAAACCATATTATTATATTTAGACCGAATCAGCTAAACAGGGGTGCCACAATTAAAAATTAAAATAAATTAAATAAATGTTTATGAGATTTGTACGACATACCATAATGAAATCAAGATGCTTAATGCGGAGCTAAATAGCAGGACTACCACAGTGAAAAGTAAAATAATATTTCTTTTACCCGAATTTCTAGAGAACTAACACCATGGATTTTAACCATATATATATATATATATGTAGTGGTTAGCGTGTCGGCTTTCTATTGCAAAGTTCGGGGGTTCAAACCCCTCGAATGGAGGTTTTATTAAAAAAAAAAAACTATCATCAGTGCCTGGCAGTAGGCAGCAGTACTGTCAGTATGGTATAGAGCCGAAAACAAATGATGTTGGTTGGGTCTATATCCAATACAGCTGTAGGCGTGATCAGGACGATTTGAACGGCTACAGTACTGCGATGTGGAAAGCAAGAGGGAAACTACCACATTACAATCCCTAGTAAAGATTATATGGTTGGACAATATGAGTTCTCTCGAGGTAAAACAATCCGGAGGTAAAATAGTCCCCCAATCGGATCTCCGGGCGGGGACTGCCTTGAGGAAAACATTTGTCGAAAGTAAATTACGAATAGGGACTTGGAACGTAAGAACTATGAGAAAGGCAGGAAAGCTAGAGAACTTGAAAGAAGAAATGAGAAGAAATAGAGTTGACATTATAGGGCTAAGCGAAACTAGATGGGAGGGAGAAGGACAGTTCGACTCGGAAGAATTCACGGTAGTTTATTCTGGAGGAAATAGTGGGGAAAGGGGAGTAGCTCTGGTACTTAGGAAAGATATGATGAAAAGCGTGACAAAGATAATAGCAACGAACGATAGACTGATGGCAATAAAGCTAAAAGCAGCCCCAGTGGACATGCTGATAATCCAGGTATATATGCCAACGTCAGCTCATGACGATGAAGAAATAGATGAGATCTATGAGCAAATTAATGAAATTTACGAAGAAGACGGAAGAGGAAAGGTAAACTGCATAATAATGGGAGATTGGAACAGCATAGTCGGAGAAGGACAGGAAGAAAATGTTGTCGGGCAATACGGACTTGGGAAGAGAAATCGAGGAGGGGAGAAACTCGTAGAATTCTGCATCAATAATGACCTTGTAGTGACTAATACATGGTTCAAAAACCATAAACGAAGGTTATACACATGGAAAAGCCCAGGAGATAGAATGAGATGCCAAATAGATTACATCCTTGTAAAACAAAAATTCAGGAACAGCATAAAGAACGCCAAGGCATTGCAAGGAGCAGACATTGATTCAGATCACAGCCTTCTAATACTTGACGTGAGTACAAAGCTCAAACAAATAAGAAAAACGAGAAGAGAAAGACAGACCTGGGACCTAGAAAAACTGAAAGAAAGGCAGGATGTAGTCAGCATGAAGTTGGAAGATAACCTAAGAAAGTTGGAAAACAAACCGAAGACCGTCGATATAGAATGGGATGAAATTAAAACCAGTATCAAGGATACCATGGATAAAGAGATTGGAAAACAAGAGAAGAAAATCAGAAAACCATGGATCACGAAGGAAATGCTGGAGAAAATGGATGAGAGACGAAAATGGAAAAACGTTAACAGTGAAGAAGGTAGAGCCAACTATAGGCGTATAAACAATGAGTTGAGAAGGGTAACAGATAAAGCTAGAGAAAATTGGCTAAAAGGAAAATGTGATGAAATAGAACAAATGGAGAAATTAGGACGGTACGATATGATGTACGCTAGGGCACTGGAATTAGAAGATAAGAAGTCTAATGGAATTTGTGGTAAAGGAATTATGAATACGGATGGGAAGATAGTCTCAGAAACAAAGGATGTAGCACAGGTATGGGAAGAATACATTAAGGAATTATACAGCAAACAGGCAGGAGCGGCAAAAATAGAACTGGAAAATGAGGAAAACATTGAAGAAGACAACTTAGGACCAAGTATTATGGAGAGCGAAGTAGAAAAAGCGATAGTGGAACTTAAGAAGGGGAAAGCCACGGGCAGCGATGGAATACCGGCTGAGATACTTAAAGTCATAGGATCAGAAGGACTAAAAGCGATCACGAAATTAATTAATAAGATTTACGACACGGGAGAGTGGCCTCAGGATTTCCTAGAAGTAACAATGATCCCTCTAAAGAAGAAGCCAAAGGCAATGCAGTGTAAAGATTACAGAACTATAAGCCTTCTGTCACACACATCGAAGATCATCACGAGGATTCTTAATAAAAGGCTGGAGAAAAAGGCAGAAGAAATAATAGGGGAAGATCAATTCGGTTTCAGAAAAGGACGAGGAACTAGAGATGCTATAGGAGTAGTTAGAATCATATCAGAAAGGGCAATAGAATACAGTCAAGATATCTGCGCATGTTTCGTAGACTGGCAGAAGGCCTTTGATAGAGTAAATTGGGTAAAGTTGATGAAGATATTAAAGGATATAGGTGTAGACTGGAAAGACAGGAGACTGATTAGGAATCTATATGAGAATCAAGTTGTAAAGGTCAGGTTTGAGAATGTGGAAACCTGCGGAATAAATATCGGTAGAGGAGTAAGACAAGGATGCTGCCTATCGCCAACCCTATTCAATATATATGGAGAAAGTCTAATGCAAGAAGCTTTAGAAGGCACAGGGGATTTCAAAATTGGAGGAAGGATTATAAGAACAGTAAAATACGCAGATGATCAAGTACTTCTAGCAAGAAAGGAAGAGGAGCTACAAAAAATGATAAATAGACTAGTGATAACAGGTAGAAAATACGGTATGGAAATAAATACAGAAAAATCCAAAGTCATTCGAATATCGGGTAAAGAAGAGAATCTGAACATAACTATTGGGGGAAAGCCATTAGAACAAGTTTCAGAATATAAATACCTTGGAAGTATCATAACACGAGAGGCAAAATGTACAGATGAGATCAAAACTAGAATAGGAAAAGCAAAAGCGGCTTTCAGGAGAAAGAAACAACTACTTACAGGGAATATAAGGGAAGATATCCGCAAGAAGTTGATAAAATGCTACGTATGGAGTATAGCATTGTATGGGGCAGAAACATGGACGCTAAGGAAAAATGACATCAAATACTTGGAAAGCTTTGAAATGTGGACTTGGAGGAGAATGCTGAAGATAAAATGGACAGATAGGATGAAAAACGATGAAGTGCTACGAAGACTAGGAGAGAAGCGAATGATTATACAGACTATCAGAAAGAGGAAGGCTAACTGGGTTGGACATTACCTGAGGAGAGAGAGTATGATTAAAGACGTGTTAGAAGGAAAACTAGATGGGAAAAGGGAAAGAGGTAGGAAAAGGTTTCAGCTGATAGACGATTTGAAAGGGAAAGAGAGTTATCAAGATATAAAGAGGACAGCGGAAAATAGGAGTATATGGAGAACCAGGTTTAACCATGAATAATCACGGACCTGTCTACGGACAGACTACCTATGATGATGATGATATATATATATATATATATATATATATATATATATATATATATATATATATATACACACACACATATATATATATATATATATATATATATATATAATCTTCATATAAATAAATAATCAAAATAGCATATTTCAACTGGATAGACTAAACAGGGCTACCACAATATCAAGGTTAGAATTTTTCTATAACCATGAATTTGGAAGGTATTGGCTGAACTGATATAAAAGAAATTTCGTTTGTATTGCGAGTATAAAATGGGAAAACGAGATGAATATGTATAAAACGTATCAAAAAGCAGGGTTACCACAGTATGAGAAAATAATTTCCTGATCTAAAGCAAATACATTAGTATACGATAATACTACGGTGAATTTGACGAAAAGCACTTCTATACTACGACAAATTCAAACCATAGCCTTCTGATATTGGACATTGCCCCAAAGCTCCAACAATTAAGATCAAGGAGCGTTACTAAGACGTAACTAAGCGTCAATTGTTAACAATAGTCGTCGGTAGGTAGCTTGGTGGTGGCAGCTAAAAATATAAGATATCTCTTAAACAATGCATTATATGGGAAAATGTTTCAAACAAAGGTCATACAAAATTAAATTTCCTACAACTTTTATTCCAGTATGTCTTCACATTTATCAAATATTAAAGCAAATATTTCAAAATAACGGATAAGTGACAAAAATAAACACTTCCGGTAGACCGATTTTTACCAAAAACTAATCAGTTCTTTTGACCTTTATAAAAATGTTAAATATAAAATTTCGCGTTAACCTGATTAATAGTTTTTCAGTTACAGCACCCACAAAAAAGCTATCACACCCACAGATAATCGAGAAAATGGTCAAAACGTGTTCAGGAGATCTCAAAACGTGTATTTCCGTTGAAATCTCGAGTTGATTTTTTTCATGAATACAATACTTTCACCCATATTACGTATATGGAGAAAGTAAAAAGGTTACCATGTCATGACAATTTATGAGCTGAAACTTGAGCTAAAGCTTTTACTCCTAATGTGAAACCACTATTTCTATGCATCAGGGCGACTCGATGGAAGATTTGATATTTTCCGAAAATGGTATCGCGCTCCAACTTCATTCAGTTAAACCAAGTAAATCTCCTGGGCCGGAGGAAATACCCGCGCGAGTATTGAAAGGGATAGCTTATGAAATCGCGCCGTATTTAAAAATTATATTCGAGAAATCCATTGCGGGAGGTGTAGTTCCTAAAGAATGGAAGATGGCACATGTTACGCCCATCCATAAGGGCGGAGATAAAGAGAACCCCGAAAATTATAGGCCAATTTCCCTAACTTCATTATCGTGCAAGTTACTTGAGCACATAATCTTTAGTTCTGTAATGCGCTATTTAGATAGTCACTCATTGCTTAGCGGATGCCAGCACGGATTCCGGAGAGGTAGATCATGCGAAACGCAGCTCGGCTTGTTCGTGGATGATTTGTTGCGATGCGGACAGAAAAATACTCAGGTCGATGCCATATTCATTGACTTCAGAAAGGCTTTTGATAAAGCATCTCATAAGAAACTAATTGCGAAGTTAGGACAATATGGTATCAATCCGAAAGTTGTCAGTTGGGTGAGAAATTTACTCTCTAATAGAGGACAGATGGTGGTAATCGATGGGAAATACTCGTCCCCCGTTAATGTTGCGTCGGGTGTTCCTCAGGGAAGTGTATTGGGACCTCTACTTTTCTTAATCTATGTGAATGATATCTGCTCGGTAATTCGTAGTAAAATTAGACTTTTTGCCGATGATACCCATTCTATATAAAGAAATAAAAAACCAGAAGGACCATCAGTCTCTGCGTGAAGACTTAAGAGCCATTTCAGCGTGTTGCAAAGAATAGCAAATTGAAAATAATTACGCGAAATGTGCCGCAGTTACGTTCTGGAAAAGTAAAAACATGGAAGTAGGTTTCGAGTATAAAATATATGGAATAAATATTCAAGCAGCCGAGTATGTTAAATATTTAGGAGTAACCATTTGTCGAGATCTTTCATGGGGCATGCACATTCGTCGAGTTATAGGCGCGGCCAACAAGAAACTGGCTTTCATAGGTAGAATAGTACGGAACACTACAGAAAAATTACGCGAAACATGTTACTTATGACTGGTTAGACCACAAGTGGAATACACCTCATGCATATGGGATCCGTACGATAAGGGACATATAATTCAATTAGAAAGAGTTCAGCGAGGATCAGTCAGATTCGTAAAACAAAAGTACGAACATAAGGAAAGCGTCACTTCATTATTGAGGGATTTGAACTGGGTACCACTGGAGTATCGTAGATTGAACTCAAGGTTGCGGCTTCTGGAGAAATATAGAATGGAATGTCTAAAAGACGAGGTTGAGGGAAATAATATAAGCACCAGCGTGTATAGGTAGAAACGATCATGACGATAAGATACGTGAAATCGATTGTAGGACGGAGCGTTATCTAGGCTCGTTCTTTCCGAGATCAATACGAGATCACAATAGAAAATTTCAACCTGCGATAGACAATCTTTAGGTAGGTTATGGTGCATTGCACCCCCTGCCACCCACCAATTAGGTGAATTGCAGGGTAACATGTAGATGTAGATGAAAGACATTTACGGCACCCCGGTTGGGAACCACTGGGCTACGCAGAGAGAGAGAGAGAGAGTCCGTTGAAATTCAAGTTTTTGTCCTATTATGTTGAACGGTGTAGTATTAACACGGCGGTTGCGACCTGCCCTCTATGAATTATTCATGCTCTAACTGTGAGTTATACGACGATAATTAGTCTTTTACGGTCGGTTCGTTTTCGATGCATCAGAAAAAAGCACCGGGATTTATATTTGTTCATTAGACTAACAATTTGATTAAATTTAGGTGCTCGGGGGTTTTTCTGTGATATTTGTCATGCTAGTGAAAATTCTATCGTTAAATTTTACTCGTTATAAAGAAATTTTAAATGGCTTTTAAAAATGTATTCATAGATCAATAATGAAACCGATCTCACCCATGGCTGAAATACGTACAATTAATAATAAAGTCATCTCCCGTAGCCTAGAAACGATTGGAAAAACCAGGTACACAATTCTGCTTCAAAGAAGCCGTCCTCAGTGTGACCCACCTATCCGAAAGATAACGTGGAATTAGTCATGACTCTAACGAAATATGACTTAACATGCATTACAAGTAAAGCAAAATATGATAATGATGTTTACTGGTCCTTGGATCAGGTGACATTGATATTGGACAGGTCAGAATTAAAAAAAAACATGTAGATGAAAAAGAAAATAAAGGTAAAATTAATAAAAATATTTCAATGATTTACCCATATATAATCACAGGGTAAGCAATGGGTTACATGCCAAAAGGCAATCGACAGGGTTAAGCCTAGGACATCAAGAGTTGTTGAGATACTCATCTATCTACTGAATAGAAAAGTTTCCTATGAAGGTATTGTTTAATCGTTGTTTTTAAAGTTTTGTTGTTTCAAATATTTTTATAAGGGTTTGGAAGCATATTGCAGAGGCAAAGACCAATTGCCTTAGGTCCGTGACTGAATGTCTTGGTTCTATAACTGTAGATGTGAGGGTCCTTGTTAGCTCTGGTGTTGTGGTCATGATGGTATGAGTTGTTTGGATATTCATCAATGTTTGAGTCAATAAAACATAATAAGGGAAGGATAAATAGGCAGGGGAGTGGAAGAATATGTAGATCTAAAAATATGGGACGAGAAGGGGCTCTAGGATGTTTTCCAGCAATGATCCTTATGGCTCTTTTTTGAATTCTAAATATATTATCTGTTAAAGAATTAGGTCCCCAGAATATAATATTGTATTGCAAATGTGTATGGAACTCTCCATAATATAAGTATAATAAGATTTCCTTACTTACAGTACTCCTATGGTATCTGAGTAGAAAGCAGGTTGAGCTCAGTTTGTAAGAAATAGACGGTGTGTGTTTGCCATGATAAGTTGGAATCAAGGTACAGGCCTAGGAATTTAGTGTTTTTAACATTACTTATTAAATTATTGCTAATCTTAATTGACAGATTCTTATTACCTGACTTTCTAAAAGAGAAATGTATCATTTGGGTCTTTTCAGTATTTAGTTTGAGGTAATTGTCATTATAGTTATTATAGTTATAATTATTTATTGAAAAATATCGTTCGATTAATATGGATTTCTACACTTCTATATTAATTCATCACCCATTACTCAATTTCTACAGGTTTGATTTTTTCCATTAAAAAAATCAAAAGATTTTGAAGCCAGAATGAAAATAACACCTATTTAACTGATTTTGGGTGGTCATTCATACATGCATTATCGATAACAGCATTGGAGATGTATTGCAGCGCATGGTAAAGGCGAATGCGGCAAAGGATATTTATGGATAGACCAAAAATTGTTAAAGAATCCGAAGAGCCTATTTAAAAAATATTCGCAGACATTATTTTTAATTATACTAATTACCTACAGTTATTTTGTCTGCAGTTGTTGTAAATGCATTTGTAAATCGGCAGAAGGAGAGAGAAAAGAACATTAAAACATTTAGCGAATTAAGTAAAACGCTTTATGTATCTACAGTTTACGGTAACTTAGCATTTATAACTTGTTTGTTTTAATTTATTAATTTTTTGTACAGGTCAAACGTATGAAATCTGGCTATCCACTATCTTCGAAAAATAAACACTATTGAAAATACAGTACAGTATTCAGTATCCCAATCAAATCCTCGACGTCATGAATTTAAATGCTCAAAATCATCAGTTTTCCCTTGTATTTCGAGAAAGACGCTCTAAGCGCTTAATTCATATTACTAATAATACCTCCACAAATATTTTTATAGCTTATTCAAATTATATATATATATTGGATAAAATTATATTTGCAAGGATTTTTCCTACATCATAATATAGCTTTTCTCTTCTAGTCACTTTATTTGATGATATTCTAAAACGCGTGCGATTGGCTTAAAAAATTCCTCTCCGCCAACTATAAATTTACCGCATCAAAATATCCTGGTAAATTGCGTATAGCTCCTCTTTCTCCCACAAAATCCCTTGCAACGTCATAATACGCTGCATCTCTCCACCTGAAGAAATATAAACTTAGATGACTCCCTTGTGTGGAGTTCGTCGCCTGCTATTAATTCAATCCGGGATTCTGTATTTTAGTTCCCGAATCCATTATTATTTGAGCCTTCACTTTCATTAAATTCATTCAATGTTTTTCAATCTACAGAAAAATCGCTAAATAAATTTGCTGTCGCCTCTTTGCTCAGCGAAGACATCTTTAATAAGATATGATTAATATTTTTTCAATTTTTATGTATACATTATAACGAATTTTTCGTTGTATGCAGCTCTTATTTATTAAAATAAGCGTCATGTTACATGACTTCATTTTCCGAAATCCGGGAAAATTCGGAATCAGATACGATCTCGGTCCCAAGGTAGTCGGGTTTGAGACCCTCGAAATGCAACTCCTACCTCCAGGGGCTTAACAATAGGGTGGCTAAATGCCACTGGCTCGGGGGGACTCGAATCTTTCCAAATATAGAAGAAATTAAGATTTTTTTAGCGATTTCTATTTTTTTCCCTAATTTATACATGACTTTTCCGTTAATCATTATTTTTTAGCAAAGTAGTTTAAAAAGCATAACCATTTCAGCATATTCCTGATATTTGATTAATAAGAACAACTGTATAGGCTTTTCAATGGTTTTCAGTTTTAATTGAACATATGCATTTGTTTGTTGGTTGAGAGGATAGGGAGAGAGAGGCCCTTGATAATATTTTGCCGTTGGCCTTTCCTCTCCTAGGTACGCCGCTGTTTACCGCAACTAACGGCTGTCCTGAAAAATTACTTCGTATTTCACAAGCATAAAATAATATGCTGCTATTATTCAGATTTATATGACATCAGTTCCGTTTCCGGAATATATAAAGCATAATTTTTACTGATGTTTTACCTTTGGCCCAGTAAGATATTTAATCCTAAGTTCTTGTAGATTTTAGCCGATTTTATTTCACTGCCGCGAGTACGTTTTGAAAGAACTTGTCACAGGATGACAGTTAAATTAAGACCGTAACGTCAAGCGGTCTTCTTTCGACGCTTTTTAAAAGTTTTAAAAAAATCCAGTCTTGGCTTCCGTGAAGTGACGCAAGAATCAAAGCGGAAAAACAGCGTCGGTTCGTGCCCGCATCGCGTGGCGGCGGACGGGGGTTCCTTCTCCGCGGTCTCTTGCGTGACGGAGACGATATCTCGAGCTTCGGCGTCCTTATGCGGAATAGGATGTCTCGGTGAAGTGGCGTCGGAGGAAACGAGGAGAGGCGGGGATAGAAGGTTTGTAGAGGTTGGTTTCGAGGGGGTTGGAGAGGCAAAGAGAAAAGAAGTTCTACTCCGCTGGTCATCTCCACGGATTTAAAAATACAGTCTGCGCCATGACCGGAAGGAGGCGTGGTCTACGGGGGTAGCGTTGTGTGAAAAGCCTGAGAAAGGAGTGGAGAGAGAGAGGGGGGGGGGAAGTAATGGGGGAGGGTCAAGGACAGTTAAATCCCGTGCGAATTGAAGAACGAGGGTCGTAAAAAGTGCAGTGATTGCATAACGATTCGCTAATGGCCGATTTGCGTCGTGTTGGACCGGTCGCTTTATTTTTGGACTGTGTGGGAAGAGACGAGAAGGTCTTTGTCTAGTTTGTTTTATATATCTTATGTGTGCTAGAAACTGTTTTCTATTTTGCAGGGATTAATCGCGTTTCGTCCAGTCAGTCGCAGTGGGTGCCGTGATAGCAGCACGACGCCATTCTCCTGGATCGTAGTCAATTGCAATTAATTTCCACTCGTTTATCTAATTGAAGAGTTCATGAAAGAGGGTGAAAGGCGCTAAGCGTAGTATGGAATGGCGTTCTGCGATAGAAAGTCACCCTCGTAGATAATGCACGCTGCGAGCATATGAGAAAAATAAAAGGCCGTGGTGGGAGAAGGAAGAAGCTCAGTCGATTGGAAACAGAGGAGTGAAAGAGCCGAGAAGCTGAAATTGATAGCAATATTTTAACAAACACGAGATGCAAAACGGAAGATAAGTGCGTTTTGAAATTAGTGGGAATCGTGGAATATAAAAGGACGAGTACGTCTGAGAACGAGTGCATAAAAGGTAAAAACGGAGTGGAAAGAAGGGCGGCAAACAAACGAGCAGCGGATGCGCCTCATTCCAAGACACCGCTAATGATTGATGATGGTGTTGAAGGCTACAGGAAGTATGATACTTAATACGAATATAAATCTCTGAACTGGCAATTGGATATAATCGAAAATATAATTTACCGTCATCCGTAATTTCAGTGGGAAAAAATAACATTGTCTCCTCGGACGTTTTTAAATTATGCTTAACTTGAATGAGTTGATTGGAAAAGAAAATAAATCTAGATCGATGGCGTCGGGTAGAGGGGATTATCCTCTTTCGATTCCGAAAGCATTATCTATGCAAACTTTAAACTTGATTTATCCCATTTTAAGTAGATAAACACTTAAAATTTTATTAGCATGATGGATTTTTTATTGAGTGCAAGTACAGTTTAGAAGAGAAAAAAACGAGAGCTACATTTTCTGACGCAGTATAAAAAAGCGCGTTTTATTGTTGAGGTTTATTTATAATTGTAAACTTAAAATTCTTTACAAAGTTAATAATTTAATTATATGCTATAAAGTAATCTATTCAATTAATGGTACATAAAATTTTTTAACCTTCTATCTAGTACGTCAACAGATTTTTCCAAAATATTTCCTTGGCAGCGTAATAATGAATGGCATCAGAGTTCACATAAACTCTGCAAATTTCAGTCTTCTATCTCTTATAGTTTACTTGCTATTTTAATTTAATCGATTGCACAGACGGACAGACAGGGCGAAAACATAAGCGCGTTTATGTAAAATAAAACCCGCTAAAAATGTTAATGATAAAAATCTCCTGCAAATCTCTTATACAATTTTTCGTTTTATGAAATTTTTTTAAAATTTGAAACTGCGCAGTAGTTATTACATATTTCTTTAGCTCGAATTGATGGCGGCAAGACATTTTTATCGATTTTATCAACAGTCGTAAAGAAATTGTTGTATAATTTTATTCTGACGGAGCGAAGAGAAAGGAGTAATTAAGACAATAACTGACTTCACCTAAATTAAGCCCGAAAAAATTGCTCGTATAATTCTGTCACCTCTTTTAGAAATTGCTGTTCTATCAGTCGAGCCAAATGTAGCTGATATTATTAATCCAGTATTTTGGCCAGTCTAGTTCGAACTAGATTGGCTATAACAAAGCTCTTTTTTTAGGCTCCAGCAACATGCCTTTTCCATATCTTCCCTCGTCTTTTTCTCTCCCTCTGTTTTTCTCCCATCCGCCTCTCTCGCGATCTACATCTACATCTACATTATACCCTGCAAGTCACCTTTTTGGTGGATGGCAGGGGGTGCAGTGCACCAAGGGTCCATCGTTTTCCTACGTTATCTTTTCCTATTATGGTCACTTATCGTCCTAGGGAAAAACGATCCTCTATATCGCTCCGTTCTACAGTCGATCTCGCGAATATTATCCTCACTGTCCTGCCTTCCGAGATACGTCGGGCTTCTGATAAGTCCTACTACCTCATTCGCTAGTCCCTCCGACATAAATTTTTCCAGTAGTTTAAATCTAGCCTGTAGCCTACGTTCCTCTAACGATGTCCATTTCAGATTTTCTATCTATATATATATATTTCTATCTATCCTCTTCATCAATATCCTGTTACTCACAAGAATGTAGTTTTAAAGCTTACTTTTATTTTATTTCTCCTAAAAGTATCTTATCCTCGACCCCCAAAGGAAGGGAAGGAATCGCCAGTCTTTAATCCTTTTGTCTCACGGTCGCGCCTCTTGTCTCTCTCAAGCTCAATGCACCGAACGTCCCATCCTCAGGAGGAGAAAAAACGAAGGCGTGCGAAGCGCAATATTCTCTCGCGTATATTTTACGACCTCCATATTCCCCCCTTCGTTCTCGATTCCATTCTTTCGCTTCCGTTTTATTTATCAGTCGTTTGGTGATTGCCAGCGACGCTCTCATCAATCCCCTTCCCTTCCTCTTTCTAGCTATCCTTCGAAAAACGCGATAAGATTGGAAAAAAAACTCTTACGTTCGTCCGAAAGGGAAATGACGATTCCCTTTTAAAAAACTGTGAGGACGCCGGAAGTGGACGAAATCTTTCGCAGCAAGTGTAGCGTCTACGTTGTGTAGGAGAGCGAGGGAGAGAGAGAGAGAGAAAGAGAGGGCGGATGTTTGAATATTCATGCGTTCCGCTACCCCATCTACCGGCTATCTCTTGAGTTTAAATGTCTGCCCTCCACTTCCTTTCTTTCTCTCCCTCTCTCTCTCCGTCTCCTCTGTCGCTCTCCAGTATGTATTGCTTTTTTTTACTCTTCGAGGTCCTTGTCTTCTCTCTGTTTGGTCCCGGAAGGGCGAGGAAAGTCATTTACCTACAAACGCACGGACGTACAAAGCTCTCGAGAGAACGTTGACCAGCTTTCTCCATTACCGAACCCTTTCACACGCACGCGCTTCCCTTCCCTCTCTTTATCTCTCCAGCGTATGTCTCTTCTACTTTTTTTCGCAAATCACGATTCGCCTTTTCCGCTTGCAGCTGTCACGAATGAGTCAAGTAGCCTCGGCTTTCTTCGATGTGCACGTAGGTACTTTTCCGCCTGCCTTCTTTGGTTTCTATGCTGGCCAAAATAACTAATAGTAGAAACGTCGCAAAATAATTAAAAGCTTTGAGAAAATTCGCGCAAATTATTAAAGAAACATATTGAGAAATCTAATAAATATGCATAAAATCGTACCTTTGCCTACAACGCAACTTTCTGACGATCTTGTGCCTGAAAATGAGGTCCCGCAAATCGCTTGAGGTACTAGTTTCAATTTCTAACCATTACCTTTTCCCATCTTAACGAACACTAAATCCCCTAATCATTTAACATGTTGCATAAGTCGTCCAAAATTAAAATTAAACCGGATACATCCATTTATAGTCTTCAGAGGCATGATCAAACATAAATTGCATTGCGTATCCTTTAAATTTATCAATCTTCGTTAAACAAGTTTTTACCCTTAAAATCAATATATGTGATTCATTGACTGAGGTTGTTTACTTGGTTTGCATGCTTTTCTGCTAATTTGAAATAACAAAGTCAAAGCAGAGGAATCAGATCAAGTAGCGATCTAAATGGTCATTCATTTTCTTAAGATAGTTACATTTTTATCGAAAAATGTTGTCTACATCAAGAGTCTGTGATTACTATAGGGTAAACCGAATTCTCCATATTGCCCTCTCCATCTCAGACTTCTTCATTTTTTTATAAATCTCTTTTATTTGCATGTCTCTACCAGCTGTAAATGTTTACTCGATCTTTTGCGGTACAATTTTCTTTAATCTCAGTTTTTATTATGCATCCTCTTCCTGGGAAATGGTTGACCATGGTACTCCTGTCTTTATTATTTTTATCAAACTTATTTTCTCGTATTCTTTTTAATACATACTTCTTACTACTTATTTCTGTCTATTTTTAGTCTCATGCAAGGCAATACTTGTCACGTTTTATTTAACCAACTTTTTCCTAAGCACTTTAGTTATTTATCTTTTAAACAAGTTTTTATCTGCCAAAGGAGCAATTGACTTTCATCGTTCTAGTCTTCATTTCTTTTGTACATTATAAATTTCTTTATTATAATGCGTATAGGATATTCATGCCGTTAATATATTTTCCCCCGGTTTGCTTTGCAATCAGTAGTTCCTTTCTCGAGATTCTCCTATCCTTCGGCGTTTCGCTTTTTTCGTCATATAACGACACGAAGTTACCGCTAATTTTCCATCCAGTTTTTTTTATTTTTTCATCTATTTGATGTCTGAATTATTTGGTCTTCAGCATATTTAATCATAATATACCCATATATAAATATAAGGAAATATTTGGTCAATAGCAGCAGTTCTCAACCTTTTGCATCTTGCGTCCCACCAACCATTCTGTCATAACATCCTCGTACCACCATGGTAATAACAAACCCCAACTTTTCCAAGAAGTTGATCTATACAACTTCATTTTCATCAATGGTTAATATAAAATAACCATCAATGAAATTTTTATGGACCTACAATTTTGCAGTAATTTTGCATAGATAAACTTTATAATAATTACTAACTTCGCGTCTCACCCAGAAGACTTTCGCGTCCCTCCGGCGCGAAACACTGATCTATAGAATCATGTCTTTCTTTGCGCAGAATTTCTTGGGATATTATTATCTTGTGGCCTGAAATGTCGTTAAAAATCCGTTATTCCAGTCTCACATACATTTAAATCGCTTAAACGGACAAGCCAGACAAAAAAAAACGAAGAAAGAGAGAGGAAGTCCGTTAACAAAGACCTGCCTTCCACCCACGCCTCGGAAAAAGCAGGCAGCGGAAAGTCTTTTACTTCGAAAGCGCGTTCACCAAACATGGAGAGATATTTAAAACGACGGCCAGAGGAAAAGGGAGAGGGAATCCAACAGCAGGTGCGGATGAGATAGACAAATCTAGATGAGCGTGGGGGGTGGAGGCGGATTCGGACGAGGAAGTGATCTTGACTGGGGTTTTGGCGCACCCCACGACACCCTACCGGGTTGAGTGGATGGATTGGGAGGGCGGAGAGGCAGGAGGGGAGAGTGGGAGGGACTCCCCTCCCGCTTCATTCGGAAGCATCCTTTGGAACATTATGCTCGTCGGCGCCACGCTCCGCGTGCTCGACACAATCGTCATCCTGGGCCTGCGATAGGCTCCCGCCGCGTCGGCCGGAAGGGAGTGTGTATGGCACCGTGGAATACTCCCCTCCTCCCTCTCTCACTCCCTCCTCCATCTCTCCCCTTCCTCCCTCTCCCACTCCCTCTCCCCCCTCCTCCCTCTCTCTCCTTCCTCCCTCTCTTTCTCCTCGGGGTGCCGGTGGTGTAGTGGTTAGGACGCTGGCTGATTCTCGCTAGCTGCTCGAAAGGGCAGCGCGCACGAATCCTGCGAAAGTAGGCTTTTTTCCAAGGTCGCCCGGCTCGTTGTTTGTGCGGTTTGAGGAGGCCGCACAAAGTCAGCGTTCCGTCCTTCGGAAGGGAAGTTAAGCCGTTAGCCCTCTTGGTGCTCTTCGTTAAGAGCAGGCTAGTGCCGGCACCGGGTTTCCCTCCTCCCTTGTGAATGTGTTCGGTGTGGAAGGAGTTATGGCTATAATAATCCAAGAGGTTGATTGGCCAAAAATACACACCCCCCCTCCTCCCTCTCTTCCTCTCTCCTCCCTCCCCTCCATCTCTCCCCTTCCTCCCTTTCTCACCCTCCTCCCTCTCTCCCCCTCCTCCCTCTTTCCCTTCCACCTTTCTTCTCTCTTAAGAATCCACGTGTGAAGCACCCCCTAAAAAGGAGAATCTCGTCGGTGGCGGAAAAGACGCGCAGGAAGTAAGCATCGGGAAACACATGAATATTTTTCCTTATTATTCTTTTTTAACGTTTTTTTTCTCTTCGGAATCAGAGGTCAAGGATGGCGTGAGGATGCGTGCTAGAAAGCTGGGTGTAGTCCAAATTAGGAGGAGGGATTTTTAAGGGAGTCGTTTTGGAATGGCAGTGGGGAAGATTTCTCGGTATAGGAAGGAACGAAAGAGAAAGAAAGGAAGACGCCCTTGGCCAGGGATGCGGAAAGTTTTGGGAACGCCGTATCTTGATAGAAAGAACTTCCTGTTGTCAAGATGGAATATGTAACTTTTTAAGTCTAGGATGGCGTATGTGACTTCTGTAAATATTCTCTCCAGCAAATAACATGTTCACCTTTCTTAAGGTTATACCTCAGTCGAGCTTGATTTCAGGTAGTACAGTGATTTAGAACGCTTTTGGAAAAGGTATCCTTAGGTTCATATTCGACAAGTAAGCCTCGTGGTCTCTAGATCAATGGTTCTCAACCGAAAGTTTACCGCGGACTGGTATATTGTCTGAGTATTCCATCAGGGACTGGTAAAATCATTTTTAAAACACCAACTACGAGTATTTGACAATTTTACACTTTAAAAACTGAAAGCGCAAGCCTCTCGTTAATCAGTGTTTCCCATTATAGAACTTTTATGAGAAAAATGGAATATTGCGGACGGGCGGCTGAGAAACACTCCTCTAAATCGCACGTCCGTGGCGTTCGAATCTCAACCGCTGCTGCACGTCATAGCGTGTCAGGTAGTACTTGGTCGCAAAAAAGAAGTTTCTCGTTTTCGTTTTTATTTTTCCTACGTAATCTCTCGATTTTAAAATAATGACTGAATTGTCTACTCTTAGTATAGCATTCTCGTGTTTACCGGTATGCAGGATGAAATTTCTCTGAAAGAGATACGCTAGAAAAGAAGATTTCTTGGTATGATAAGCCATGAAAAAGCTTGAAGTGTAACATAAGTTTCCTTATGGTCGTCCGTGCGACAGCGAAGGTCTTCTCAACGAAGGACGCATTCAATGGAAGAGCGACTCATAAAAAAAGACTGGTTAACTAAAGGTTTAGGAGCGTGCAGACACCTCAGGGACTTATACCGAAGTTATATGTACAAGTAGGAGGCATTACTAATAAAGACACCATGAATGTACAATGACTTCAATTTAAAACAACTTTCATTTAATTTTTGATTGAAATTCGCGTTTAACATTGTACTTCCCATGTTCTTTGAAAGGAGCAATAACTACGCTACAAAAAATGAGGATTATGATAGAATCGCTTGAAGATAACTTGGTGGGGGTGGTAAAAGAATTAAATTTATATTATGTGTCACTGCTCAAATTTATAATCTATTAAGGATGTTTATTTTATTATATCACAACCAAGTACAAATTCGACTTTCTCTGGAAGATAATGTAAAAACCATTTGTTACATATTTAGAAGCCTTAAATAAAATTTTCTCCGTTTTAAATAAATTATTTTCTTATATTAAAGATGCGCATGATGATGTATATGTAAAGTCGGCCATCTAAATTAGACTTTAGCGCACAGTTATAGGTTATAATAATCCAAGAGGTTGATTAGCCAGAAATACAAATATAATTGGAGTGACGTTTCCCCCCGCAGGATTTAATTTTGTTGGATTTCCTAGTTTCTCCTCCTACAGAAAATGACAGAAGTAGTATCATAGTATATCTTTCGCTTTTTAACCTTTGTTAAGATACTTTCTTTAATTTCTTCACCATGAAACCCTATTATTTCATCTTGTGTGTTTTACTTCAGTTAGTGGCATTAGAGGAAGTGTTTTTTTAAAATGTTCCTGTAGCATTGTATCTCTTGCTGCTATACGAAAACGCAGTAACTCACGAAAATTACCTTCGTTTGTTATATCCGTGTTATCTCCGTGTCTTTTAGCAATGAGCCAATGTAATATTTTGTCTTCCCAAAAAAAGAACGAATTCGTTTATTGGCCTTAAATATATATCTGTTTTCCTGGAATTGTTTATATCTGTAATTATTTATTAAATTTCTGACATCACCGGAAGGACTCTCAAAGGTTTTTATAAAATTTTTAGCAACAAGTTGAAATTTTTTATGATAAGAATTATTTTTATGCAGAACTAGAACACCATCTTTTCCTAATAATTTTGAACATTGAATCAGTGGCTGAGAAACTAGTTTCTGTAAGCATACTTGCTGGTGTAAACCACCAAACTTAGCGTATAAAAAACAATATATACGAAATTCACCTTTTTGACATTCAGAGAATGTTAGCCAATTAAATTATTTAAAATGTTTCTCAGAAGTGTAACACTTTACATCTTTCCCACTTTTTATACAAAGAATACAGGAAAGCTAAATTAACTGCAGGCATACACTCACCCTTTAAAATTCTATACTTATCAATATCACTTATACTCACATAAGAAAATTTAACTACATCAATAAAAATATTTTGATCACTGGATGTAAATGTATCTCGTTTCTTTATTTCTCCATCTTCACAAGGAAGAATTGAATTTTCTGAAGGTCGCTACTGATGGGAATCAGAAGTAGTTGGTTTAGTTAAATCAACTGGTAGGTGAGACTGAGATTGACATTCACTTGTAGTTGTTGATTCGATTTTTGGACGCTTTTGTATGAAGGAATCTAGTGTAGCTACCAGGTTTATTTTTCTTTTTCATTATGTCGGCTAAAAAAAATTTAGGTTATTACGATGTAGTAAAATAAAACTTAATCCATTAAAAACCTACCGCGGACGTTATACAGTTAAAAGTGAACAAGGATACACATGGAGGCCTAAAATTCAATTGTGTTTTAAAGGAATTTTTTCAGGAGAACTGAGTTCCTTGACAGGGTGCTCGACTATGGCACCGAGCCTACGCATTTGGCCCCTGCGTCGCCATTAGGATACGGTCGATGCTTATTTTGTACATATATTGGAACATTTCTTGGGGGGATAATTACCCCCATTACCATCCCCTCCTCTATATCCGCCATTGTCTCTGAATCAAGTGTCGAGAATCATAGTAAATACTTGATTATATACCTCTGCGCATAATTAAAGTTTAATTTAAGAGACAACTTTTTATATAATGGTATATTATACGCTGCGTTCTCGTTAATTAATGAAATAGCTTTTAGGGACTACATCGCTACTAATGTGAACAAAATGGAAAAGTAAAGTGTACTCCATACAAATGGAATACACAGAGATTTCAATGGCATTGTTTGTGAGAAATTCGGTTTTGAAGTTTTATCTCCGGAACTATAAGTCATAATCACATGGTCTCGTGGACTTTTTTGTTGTAAATGTTGTCCTCTATTTGAGTGTTTTTTAAAAGCCTATACCTCACAGATCACATAAGAACATGGGAGAGAAAAATATGGGTTATTAATTGTTGTTTGCCGATATAATTGTCGTATTGATCGATGTAAACATATTACGCGATATCAATAATGAGGTCAGGCTCAACCCTCTGGAATTTACTCATCATGAAAAAAAAGAACTTGGTTACTTCCACAATTTTAATTTTAAACGACCGCTTTCACTACGATCGTAGCTACCTCATGATGCTACGATCTTAGTGAAACCGGTCGTTTAAAATTAAATTTCTGGAAGTTCTTTTTTTCATGATAATACCCGATATTATGCTTGGGATTTTCTTGAATATTCATCTCCGAATCTGTAAGTCGTAATTATGTATTCTCGCGGTCTTTTTTTGTGGAAGGTGTTGTCCTCTATTCGAATGTTTTTAATTTATACCTCACAGATCATCTAAGAGCTAGGGAGAGAAAGATATGGTACTTAATTGTTACTTGACGGAAGCCATTTAACGAGATACGAGTAGCTACATATAATTTTATTTAAGTGCTTATATTAAGTGTAAGTTCTAATTGACGGATGCAGTTCAAAATAAGAATTGGGCGACGTATTTCAATAAGGATTAAAATCCACCTAGTAGTTTCGGAGATTTAAAATACGGACGGACGGAACCGACGTGCCCATATGGTGGTGTGCTACTCCCGCTTCGCTGGTAAAGAAAATCTAAAAATCTGATGTGTGCAAAACATGACTTTCTCCGTAAAGAATAAGTAATGTTATCATAGTTACTCTGAAAAAACAGTTTGTAAAAGAATTTTTATTTGTAGCTATGGATAACGCGATAAAAATTACCGTTGGGAGAACTGGAATCATTGTCCATATTTATAAGAATTTTTTTTTCACAAGAAAAACGTTATATGGTAGTGGGATAATTTTTATCGCAATTGAAATTACCGTTAGCAACGCTGTTGCCCCTATCAATAATTCTAAAGTTTTATCAGAGCAACGGAAAAAATCTGATACCTAGCGACAAATATACTCAACAAATTCAGGCATAATCAAAATATCTCTCAAACAATCCCTTCTATGGAGTAATGTTTTAAGCAAAAGTGGTAGAAAATTGAAGTGTCTACAATTTTGACAATAACAAATAATTACGTTAATGAAGTCATAACAATGATATTTGGTGAAAACTGAAATAAAGTTTTGATAAGTAGTTTTTGAGTTAGAGCGCGCCTAAAATTCCTATCACACACATAAATCATCGAGAAAATTTTGAAAACGTACTCAAGGGGACCCTAAAACCTGTATTTCCTTTGAAATCTTCAACTGTTTTTTTACGAAAACAATATTTTCTCTGTTACGTATGGAGAAAGTAAAAAGCGTTAAAAAGTACCGCGCACCCCCGAATAAGACGCGCACCTCCTTTTTAGAAACACGTGTTTAAAAAAATAAAAAATCGAATTTACAATTACAATATTGTTTACATTAGATAATTGTAAAATTTTTTATTGAAATTTATTATTCTTCACCTTTAGCCGCTACAATTGGCCAGTTGCCTTCCTACAATAGTACAAGAAACAATGCTTTTTCAGTAAAAAATTTAAGTTTATTGGAGGTCGCAATTGTGAAAGAATATGCTTATTGCTACCAAAATCCACAGTTTCGATTGCTACGCGCGCCAGATATTTCGACGTGAAAATTTCAGAAGAAAGTGCGCTTAGTATTTGGATAAATACGGTACTTTCTCTTTACTGCGTATTGAGAAAGTAAAACGTTCATTCTTCTCCGACTTTATTACATATTGTACAATTTTTCTGCTAAAGAATGGTAAACTTTACTTAAGTTATCTAATAACATTCGAAACGAAATTAGTTTGATGCAGAAACACATCTAAAATATAAATTTCTTCATTATACTTCCAATAAAGTTTTGTAGTTTACAAATCTCTCCATAGCAGTTCTTCTTCCCCTCTCAACCTAGAATTTTCGTTGTTTATCCAAGAATATACTGGAATAGCGAATACTAATTAAACATGTAGACATTCACGTGATGAAGTTGTTTGATCTGTCTATAGTATAGCATGAATTAATTAAGCCATAAAACACCATAAATGGTATTTTGTGACTTCATTAAAAATGTAGGCATTCAGAATATAATGTGCTGTTTTTAGCGGGCTAGGTAATTTATATGTTATGTAATATTTTTGATATTTTCTTTCTTGGATGGACATCCAATCCTACATTTCTTCTCTATAGTTATGGTTTTTTTTACTACACCGACCGCTAAGACATTGCTGCCATGCAACGACATCTAATGTAGTTCATCCGAGAAGTTTCCACAGAATGTATTCAATCTACCAAATATTTAAAAAAATAACATTCACTTTTTTTGTTCATTCTCTCCTAAAATTGTGATGAACAGACAAAATATATAATGCAATTCAATGTTTACTTATCTCCACATCTTGGACCATGCATACATCACTTGAACTTGCAGTTTAAAAATAAAATTTTCTCTCAATGGCCGACATTTTTTAATTTCCGAGAGAGGGAGTCTTGCTTGGATATTTTTTTTGAAGTGACCATTTTGATTCGACATCCCAAACGTAATAACATACAGTCGCGTGAAAAAAATCGAAAATTGGAATAAAAACGAGTTCTTTATGGTAGTCGGACCGTTATAAATCCGTAGATAAATCTCGATTGGGTCCATTCGGTCACGCTCTAGGAGATGGAGGAAGGAAATGGGATAGGCGTGCAAGATCCATTCCTTATCTTTCGTCTCGGGGACGAGTGTAGAGGGAATTAGTTACCCTTAAGGGGTAGAAAATTTCACATCCCGAACCCTCGGGTCACGATGGCGGGAGGATAAAGGCAAGAGGCATTTCCACCAATGGCATCGGAGGAATCTCGGGAGACCGCGAAGAGGGTGAAGAAGCGATTATGGACGCGTTTCACCTTCCGGAAGATTTACGATAATACTTTCATATGGAGCACAAGTTGGAAGAATATCCGTTTCATTGCGAGCGCATTTGCCACTTAATTTAATTGGACGCGGGAGGTGTCTTAGTGATGTAATTTATCTGTGGAAATATTATATGAGGATATTTGCGATTAATAAGTTTCAGTGGTACAATTAGATGCTTTAATTGTTGAAAGACGAATGTAGGTCTGTTTAGGGAGATGGCTTGCTGCTGCTCTGAAATTTTCATGCGTTTTGAAAGAGTTTTTAGTCGATGGCATGGAATTTCGTGCATGTCTCTTAATTGCCCCAATCATTAAAAGCGCTTAAATTCTTTCAAGCTATGATAAAAGTAATAAAACGGAAACATGAAATAAAACTGCAAGGTATACTCGTATTTTATTAGAAGATAGAAACCAGGAGAATGGCGATGTTGGATCATGTGGTAATGATGATCCAGCATCGTAGATACACCCAGAGTCAGCAGTGGTGTCATTGAGAACGTACACCAAGTGCCATTTGTTTCGGAATATATGCAGCGGAGAGCATGTTTATGTATCCAGCATGGTGGCACTTTAGTTGAGATTTTATTAAATAAACATTTTTTATTAGCATAAAACCTTAATCTCAAAAATTTCAAGTTTCTCTCTGATTTATGTCTTGAGATATATGTACATAGTTATTTTTCAGGGTTCTCGAATAAAAAAATGACAGTACGTTGTGAGCGCTGCATACTTTGCCTCAAAATTCTCGAAGCACGCCTCTAAGCAGTAATCAGTTGTAGGAGTAATAGTTTCATTGAAATTAATAGCTGACAAAATTTATTTAGTTTAATAATAAATTGTGAATTTTTTTCTATCAAAATTCTTTTCAGATAGGATGATGAAATAACTTTCACAGCACTTGACTGCATTTTTAATTGCCATGGTCTGGGTTCTTCCGAAAGGTCGACCATGTCTGCGATAAGACATTAGAATGGAATTTACTGAGAGAATGATTAACTTGTGGGATTAAGCGTGACCTTGAAGATTTCGAAAGAAAAATTACGATTATTACTCACTTTAGGATGTCGTAGGTCCTAAGTATGAGGGGAAGCATTTCCTAACTTAAGATAAACTGCGGAGGGCCGTAACTCAGATGCTCCATTAGTCACTCAAGAAAATGGTCAAACATTGGCAAATATTCCTCGCTCAGTGATTTTAGCGGTCATGTGTCCAACTGACCGCAGTTGTGAGCAAACCTCCGCCTCCTTTTTGGGATTAGGGAACTGCCCGCATGTTTCAAGCCCCAGGGACTGGCCAGGGGGAAAGAGGGTGAGTTTCCCGCAACCCCCGCCGACTCGCACGCTCCGATTTCTCGACCCAAATCTCCTCGGGCGCAAATCCATTTAAAAATGCGCGTTCCCTTGAAAAGAGACGGGTCAAATGTTATGGGATGAAGTTAAATAGAAATGCAGGGAGGGTGATATTTCGTCCACAGCGCGGTTCAATTGGGTGAAACTTCGCGTGCTTATTTTCACGCAGGTAGGATTTCAGTCAAATTTTAACAATGTGTTCTAAAAAGAATTATACCTATTTAACCTTTTATGCCGGTTATGGTAAATATAATACTACCATTTGAATGAAAGATCTAGAAAATTATTTTTGCGTTGCATGGTATCTTAAAATTAATCTCATCATCATAGGTAGTCTGTCCGTAGACAGGTCCGTGATTATTCATGGTTAAACCTGGTTCTCCATATACTCCTATTTTCCGCTGTCCTCTTTATATCTTGATAACTCTCTTTCCCTTTCAAATCGTCTATCAGCTGAAACCTTTTCCTACCTCTTTCCCTTTTCCCATCTAGTTTTCCTTCTAACACGTCTTTAATCATACTCTCTCTCCTCAGGTAATGTCCAACCCAGTTAGCCTTCCTCTTTCTGATAGTCTGTATAATCATTCGCTTCTCTCCTATTCTTCGTAGCACTTCATCGTTTTTCATCCTATCTGTCCATTTTATCTTCAGCATTCTCCTCCAAGTCCACATTTCAAAGCTTTCCAAGTATTTGATGTCATTTTTCCTTAGCGTCCATGTTTCTGCCCCATACAATGCTATACTCCATACGTAGCATTTTATCAACTTCTTGCGGATATCTTCCCTTATATTCCCTGTAAGTAGTTGTTTCTTTCTCCTGAAAGCCGCTTTTGCTTTTCCTATTCTAGTTTTGATCTCATCCGTACATTTTGCCTCTCGTGTTATGATACTTCCAAGGTATTTATATTCTGAAACTTGTTCTAATGGCTTTCCCCCAATAGTTATGTTCAGATTCTCTTCTTTACCCGATATTCGAATGACCTTGGATTTTTCTGTATTTATTTCCATACCGTATTTTCTACCTGTTATCACTAGTCTATTTATCATTTTTTGTAGCTCCTCTTCCTTTCTTGCTAGAAGTACTTGATCATCTGCGTATTTTACTGTTCTTATAATCCTTCCTCCAATTTTGAAATCTCCTGTGCCTTCTAAAGCTTCTTGCATTAGACTTTCTCCATATATATTGAATAGGGTTGGCGATAGGCAGCAGCCTTGTCTTACTCCTCTACCGATATTTATTCCGCAGGTGTCTACATTCTCAAACCTGACCTTTACAACTTGATTCTCATATAGATTCCTAATCAGTCTCCTGTCTTTCCAGTCTACACCTATATCCTTTAATATCTTCATCAACTTTACCCAATTTACTCTATCAAAGGCCTTCTGCCAGTCTACGAAACATGCGCAGATATCTTGACTGTACTCTATTGCCCTCTCTGATATGATTCTAGCTACTCCTATAGCATCTCTAGTTCCTCGTCCTTTTCTGAAACCGAATTGATCTTCCCCTATTATTTCTTCTGCCTTTTTCTCCTGCCTTTTATTAAGAATCCTCGTGATGATCTTCGATGTGTGTGACAGAAGGCTTATAGTTCTGTAATCTTTACACTGCATTGCCTTTGGCTTCTTCTTTAGAGGGATCATTGTTACTTCTAGGAAATCCAGAGGCCACTCTCCCGTGTCGTAAATCTTATTAATTAATTTCGTGATCGCTTTTAGTCCTTCTGATCCTATGACTTTAAGTATCTCAGCCGGTATTCCATCGCTGCCCGTGGGTTTCCCCTTCTTTAGTTCCACTATCGCCTTTTCTACTTCGCTCTCCATAATACTTGGTCCTAAGTTGTCTTCTTCGATTTTTTCCTCATTTTCCAGTTCTATTTTTGCCGCTCCTGCCTGTTTGCTGTATAATTCCTTAATGTATTCTTTCCTTACCTGTGCTACATCCTTTGTTTCTGAGACTATCTTCCCATCCGTATTCATAATTCCTTTACCACAAATTCCATTAGACTTCTTATCTTCTAATTCCAGTGCCCTAGCGTACATCATATCGTACCGTCCTAACTTCTCCATTTGTTCTATTTCATCACATTTTCCTTTTATCCAATTTTCTCTAGCTTTATCTGTTACCCTTCTCAACTCATTGTTTATACGCCTATAGTTGGCTCTACCTTCTTCACTGTTAACATTTTTCCATGTTCGTCTCTCATCCATTTTCTCCAGCATTTCCTTCGTGATCCATGGTTTTCTGATTTTCTTCTCTTGTTTTCCAATCTCTTTATCCAAGGTATCCTTGATACTGGTTTTAATTTCATCCCATTCTATATCAACGGTCTTCGGTTTGTTTTCCAACTTTCTTAGGTTATATTCCAACTTCATGCTGACTACATCCTGCCTTTCTTTCAGTTTTTCTAGGTCCCAGGTCTGTCTTTCTCTTCTCGTTTTTCTTATTTGTTTGAGCTTTGTACTCACGTCAAGTATTAGAAGGCTGTGATCTGAATCAATGTCTGCTCCTTGCAATGCCTTGGCGTTCTTTATGCTGTCCCTGAATCTTTGTTTTACAAGGATGTAATCTATTTGGCATCTCATTCTATCTCCTGGGCTTTTCCATGTGTATAACCTTCGTTTATGGTTTTTGAACCATGTATTAGTCACTACAAGGTCATTATTGATGCAGAATTCTACGAGTTTCTCCCTCCTCGATTTCTCTTCTTAAGTCCGTATTGCCCGACAACATTTTCTTCCTGTCCTTCTCCGACTATGCTGTTCCAATCTCCCATTATTATGCAGTTTACCTTTCCTCTTCCGTCTTCTTCGTAAATGTCATTAATTTGCTCATAGATCTCATCTATTTCTTCATCGTCATGAGCTGACGTTGGCATATATACCTGGATTATCAGCATGTCCACTGGGACTGCTTTTAGCTTTATTGCCATCAGTCTATCGTTCTTTGCTATTATCTTTGTCACGCTTTTCATCATATCTTTCCTAAGTACCAGAGCTATTCCCCTTTCCCCACTATTTCCTCCAGAATAAACTACCGTGAATTCTTCCGAGTCGAACTGTCCTTCTCCCTCCCATCTAGTTTCGCTTAGTCCTATAATGTCAACTCTATTTCTTCTCATTTTTTCTTTCAAGTTCTCTAGCTTTCCTGCCTTTCTCATAGTTCTTACGTTCCAAGTCCCTATTCGTAATTTATTTTCGACAAATGTTTTCCTCAAGGCAGTCCCCGCCCGGAGATCCGATTGGGGGACTATTTTACCTCCGGATTGTTTTACCTCGAGAGAACTCATATTGTCCAACCATATAATCTTTACTAGGGATTGTAATGTGGTAGTTTCCCTCTTGCTTTCCACATCGCTGTACTGTAACCGTTCAAATCGTCCTGATCACGCCTACAGCTGTATTGGATATAGACCCAACCAACATCATTTGTTTTCGGCTCTATACCATACCATACTGACAGTACTGCTGCCTACTGCCAGGCACTGATGATAGTTTTTTTTTAAATAAAACCTCCATTCGAGGGGTTTGAACCCCCGAACTTTGCAATAGAAAGCCGACACGCTAACCACTACACCACCAGTGCATTAATCTATTAATCAATTAAACTGTCATTCCAATCGCCGGACGTAAATATGATAATAATGAAAATAAAACTATAATTAAAATTTTATACAGATATTTACAATTCGTGCGGATTTTGTCGTTAATGACAATGTATTTAGTAATCTATATCAATTCATGTTTCTGATCCATGCAGTTGTGAAATTTTGTCTTTTGGAACGAGTTATTTGAGGTTAAATAAGGGAGGAAATATGTACACTTCATGAGTGCATACATCAACGGCTGAGGCGTCCCTTACGAATTGTGTAATCATGTTAAATAACTAATTATACAACTTTTCTTAGAGGCCTTTCTTGATATGACTAATATTTTTCTACAAGATACGATGGAAAGTTCATTTTCTGTTCATCGAAAGGTGGCACCCCTGCTTGGGTTATGTGAACCATTTGCATAATTTTCTCATTGCCTCTGCCCAAAAAGTCCTTGGTACCAAGATTCATGAAAATTCAATCATTTGTTTCGGAGATGAAAAATGCGGATGAGGAGGACACGAACCGACCATTTTTTACTTTTTGTTAAGAACGCCTAATAATGTTTAACTTAATTATTATAACTTCTACGGAATAATACACTTTGGTATTCATTTTTATACTTTTTCTGTATATGTTTCAATTATAAGAATTTAAAGATGGGTAGTTTCAAAATCGTATTAAGTATGGTGTTTTGTTTTTGCTATGAATTTGAAGTAGTTGCTGCTTTCGTTTGAATTACTCATATTTTCTTATAAGATTGAGAGATTTTGTGGTCAGCCTATTGTGATCGCTTATCATAAATTATTGGATAGCCTAATGGTGAATTTTTAACCCTAATTAGTCTTCGATTACATAACGACAAAATTCTGTCTAAACGTTTTTTTCCAATTATTAATAATTACCCCTTAAAATTAAATGAAAATATCAGTTTGCTTTTCTGTTAATAATAATATAATATTACCCACTGCTGACCGCATATTGCAAAAATATTTTCCAAACTTGCTTATCTACATAGTCAATGCGAATATATTTTCAATAGTAACCTCAATAACAATTCAACCCCTAAGCTTTTGTTAAACTGAAAAGGTGCGCGCTCCTCTTTTAAGCGTTTTTGACTGCGGTGGAATGGTTCGGCCTTCATATGTATGTTTGTTTGCTTCAAAATTTGGTTTCTTCGCTAAAGGAAGAAAACTCAATTGCATTCTTTTCAACCCGTATTCTGAGCAAAAGTTTCCACAAACATTCCCTTGCGTATTTGGTTTATGGACCACGACGACTCAATTCTGAAAGCGAAGGCAGAAAATATCCCTTTGAGGATGTTCCTCTCCGTGAAAAAATGACTGACTCAAGGCGTGTTTCTTGCGGATGGTCCACGCGATCCTGTCGGGCGTGATGGATGATGTTTTCCGTGGACGATGAAGCAGGGCATGACGGTAAGAGAGAAAATGGGATTGTCCTCTTGGCATTTCTGAGGAGGAAGTTGAGCGAGAGGCTGACCGCGAGGGTGCTATGGGAGTGGGGGTCGAGGCACTTCGACCACCGGTCAGATTTCAACGTGCGTGTTCCCAAAAATTCGATACCGCCGAGTAATCCACGCTTTCGCTTGAGAGTGTGACTGCAGTGGTCAAAGCGAAACACCCACAGGGAGCGTGCGTACACTTACGTGAGTTATGGGGGCGTGTGTTCATCTCCACCCATTTGTTTGCGTGAAGAGGCCGCAATGGAAATGCGAAAGAAACATATCTTTATGTTATTAAAGTGGCGCGGCTGCTTATAGACTAAAAATCTTTATAACCCGCTTAAAGACGGTAGTATTTGTCTTTTTTGTTATTTAATGTTTATTCCCATCTCATTTATGTTTGCCAAAACATTCTAGTAGTGTTAAATAGTGCAGGGAATTTTCATGATTTAAGTATTTAAACGACGTTTTTATATAGAGTAATAAATTATTCGTGCTAACTTCTACCGTTCACATTAATGGAACTTTTTGTCTTATATATATCTTTTCCTTTTCATGTTATTTATAAATTAAAGTGAAGCATGATGTGATGCTATCGTTTCATGAAATAGCACCTTGAGTACTGAATTTCTAAACAATTTAATTGGAAATGTTTAGCGAAATGAAATTGTTGGGAAATTGAAGAAGTTGAGATGAAAAAATAAAACTAAAGTAAATGCATAAGTTCGTAAATGTGTTTAGAATAATAATTTTAATTTAAAACTTTTAAATATCTCCGTTTTAGCACCATAGGCATTAAATTCGTAAAATCATCGATAAATGCTTTAATATTTTAATACTTTAATTGAAGTGGAAATTTGCATAGTGAGTTTGATTTAATTTTTATAATGTCATTCGTTGAAGTGAAACGGGTCTAGGAAAATTCACCGACCACAATTCATCGAAACACAATTCATCTACCACAATTCACCGAATCACAATTCAATGAAAATGCAATTCATCGAAACACAATTCATCGAAATGTAAATTCACCGAACCAGAAGGCATCGATTATATTATTCATCGAAATTTTCAATTCACCTTATGGAGATGGGGGAAGGAATGGGGAGAGCGGAAATAATATTAACCGAATATTGGCAACATGGACGTCTTTCGACTGATTATAGCAATTGAAAAAATAATAAGTAAGAATAAACCTTTACCGTTTGAGGAGACGTGGGTATGGGGAGGAAAGAAGGAAGATAACAAAACGAAATACTGGCATCATGGATGTCTTTCCACTGCAAATAACTCTTACAAGATTAATAAACAATATATAAACAAATTAAGCACTCAATGGTTGGGATAGGGGAGGAGAGGGTTAAGGTTTACAACATTCAAAACGAAATATTGGCATCATGGATGCTTATTGATTTTCATAATATTTAATAATCAGAGCCGTCTCTAAGACCCGCGGGGCCCGTACGAGAGGGTTGCCGCGGGGCCCCCTATTTATACAAATCTAATTTCTCATCTAATAACAGAGCCGTCTCTAAGACCCGCGGGGCCCTCATAGGCGCGGGGCCCTCATAGGCCCTGGGCGACTGCCCACCCAGCCTCCCCCTTCAGACGGCTCTGATAATAATTATACTTTTTTATGCTTATTGTTTTGGCCAGTATTTCTTTTTGAAATGTTTAACCTTCCCACTTTCCTCCCCCTACCCTCACCCTCGTGAGCTTAATTTGTTCATACACTGTTTATTAATCATGTACGAGTTAATTGCAGTGGAAAGGCGTCCATGATGCTTGTATTTCGTTTTGTTATCTTCCTTCTTTCCTCCCCATACCCACGCCTACTCAAACGGTTATGGTTTATTCTTACTTATTATTTTTACAATTGTTATAATCAGTCAATAGACGTCCATGTTGCCAACATTCCGTTTGAGAAATTTCTATGAATAATACATTCGATTAATTGTGATTCGGTGAATTTACATTTCGATGAATTGTGTTTCGATGAATTATTTTTGCGATGAATTACTTTTTCGATGAATTTTTATTCAGTGACTGTGGTTGACGAATTGTGTTTCGATGAATTGTGGTCGATGAATTTTCCGTAAGCGAAGTGAAACCTACCTTGATTCATAATACTCCGATAAATATTTTTTCTGCTCTCTACCGGAAGTGTAAAATTGTCATTTCTGTTTGGTGATGAAACACCTCAACAGGTTTACGGTTCCCACGAAAATTTAATCTCACACCAATCTCGTGAACCTTTATGCGAGGTTTGCCCACATAGCTGACCGCTGCCACAGTAAAGCGGCGAAAAGCCTGGATTTTCAAGCGGTCACTCTTGACCCAATCGTGCATTCAAGGGGGACGCTATCTAACACCATCTTCTTCCCTGAACCCAGCTGCCCTCTCGTTTCCGGCGTGGAACGAAGAAGAAATCACATTTCATCGCCGCTGTCATCGATTGAAGTCCGACAATTCGATGTCCACCACCGTCCATCCTGACCCATCCGATGACCCTTCGGTTTGCCTGTCACGTTGTTATGTCCGGCCGTGGGACTAAACCCTTTTACCGGATGACCAGTTGCTCGATATATATATATATTTTTTGAACGCTCGGAGGATGCGCTCCCGATAAGGTATCGGACCGTTTTTTTTTTCTTTCCGGAGCTAATTACTCTACTGCCTCGTAAAAATTCCCCCCCGTCAGGATGAGAAATTTCCCGTCTGATTTGTTTGCGAGGAGTTCTCATGTACCATGAAGATTCCTCATACTCCGCTTCCGTTGAAAGGACAGATGTTTTTTTCCCATAGAGAGGAAGGGGTAAGGTATGGCGAACTAGCTTGCCGCTCCCTCCTTTCGGTCCGGCGGTGGCGAACGCGTGAAAAATAAAAATATTTAAGACACTTGTTAGACGAAACATGTCCGCGCGGTTTTCCGTGCGTCAATGCGGATAGGGAAGGGGTTGGGGGAGGGTGGGTTGAGCGGAGCAACGTTATGTTTCCGGTCCATATGTTTCGGGGGAACGAATGGGAAGATAGCGGCTGAGTGACTTATGTAGTCTGCCAACGAAAGGGATTACCCGAAAGGGCTACCGCGGAAGTTATTTTATGGCCCAATTGCACCTAACGACAAAACCGGGCTATCTGATGATTATTCAGCGTGAGGTCATACTAAATTTGCAACCAAATAGTCTGTTGTTACCATCAGTAATTAAATACTGATATAAGGTATAGAATTTTTTCTTTTTGCGATGGAATTTATCCTCTATTGTAAACAGCAATATAAACCCATAGGTGTTAGTTATCGTTTTACTGAACCAACAGTTCTTATAATTTTTTGTCTAATTTTTATAATGCTTGTTAAAAAACCGATAATATATTTTGAAATATAAGAGATTGCGTTTTATATTCTCTTGTATTCTTGCGTTTATCATTTCTTAGTTCAATGGGGAGCTAAGGAACTTGCATTATGCCTAAAATCAAGTGGACATAGAAATAATTAAAAAATAGAAACTAATTTCGGTGAATCGTCAGTGTTTTGTTTTGTAGCCTAAATGTGCTTTTAGCTTTCATATTCTTTTTATGGGTATTGGAGATGCATATTGTGTTTTATGGTGATTGTTTTATTTTATTTTTATCGCTGGGCTTTGTGCGATAACGTTCTTCCTTATAATAATCTCCTTTATGTCGAATACTCGTTTTTCATTAATCTGTCCAGATTATTGCCTTCATTAATGGAATCCATAATATATAAAGTAAGCGTCTTAAACTGATGAATACGTATTGATTGATTACTTGAGGAAATTTCATCACAAGAGATTTTTTTGTAAAGTTACCCCTGGAAAACTGATTTTTTCGAGATAACTCATTTTCAATCTCTTCCAGTAATAGAATAATTGGAGATGTTTGACCTTACATACACTTTTCGCTATTCCATCTTTGGCGACCACCGATAGGTAGACGTTGCGTCTTGTGTAGTCGGCATTCATAGGGAAACTTCGCATGAAACCTTTTCCAATTAGATCGATTCATCCTTTCTCGACAGCGCTTCCGTGAAAATCGTTCACTTGATGATTCTTCTTGTTATTATACGGTTTAACGACCCATAAGGGAAAAGCCGGGCTACTTCATCTGCGGAGGCATTACTACAGCGCGATAGCTGCATCTCTCTCTCTCTCTCTTCACGATTAAAAACGCCGCTTCCGGGAAGAGCGACTCGCGGGGATAAAAAAACGTAATGAAATAAACTTCCCCTTTTCTGAGAAACACTCTCTCGACTTCCTCGATGCGTCTGACATTTAAAAAGTATCTCGCAGAAGCCCTATCAGACTCTCAACCGGATTGTGTAACTTCATTCAAGATAAGCTCGATGACTCCTCCTTGTTTGTTTGTTTTGTTCGAATGATTTCACTCGAAGTGACATTGAGACTTCATCCCTTTAGCGAGCATACGATATAATCTATGAACTCATGCATTATCTACTTGAAAACCTTTAAAAATGCAATCGTAACACGTTCTGAAACTTTAATAGGGATAATGTTATCCTAATTTGTTCGAGCAGATAAAAAAAATGTTGATTTGTTTCTTTGTTCTTTTCTACCCCAATCTAATATATAAAAGAGAATGTTTGTGCGTTAATAACTCGGACACTATAAGAGCTGTCGAATTCAAAAGTTTCATGGGCCATCCTATGGACCAGAGGAAGGTCTAGGTCTAGGTTTGCAGACCGTGGGGTCTCTCATACCCCATGGGGTCAACGAAATACTATTTCCATAAAAATGCATGGGAAATGGTGTGGAGAAACCCCAAAATGCCAAGCAGCACTTCACTGATGTGGATATAAATATACCTAAATGTTAACTTACGATCATGAAAAATGGCGTATTTTACGCAAGAAATACTGAATATTTTAATTCTGTTCATGTTTTGTCGTATTACGTGATAAATCGCTCGTCGTTTTCCTTTAAGCGCAAAATTAATCGGTTAAATTACCATTTTCCAGGCGGCAACATAGCTAAATTTCTCAATTGTTGTCTTCTTCAAAGGGAAGATAGCCACGTAAAGATTAATGCAAGGAAAATCCACGCCGTGGCGCGCCGTTGAGGAAGAATAGCCAACGCCAAGATAAAGGGTACAAATGGATTGATACCTAAATATAGTTTATGAATACTTTTAAAGTGAGTCAAATGATTTTTAAGGAATATTAGAACGTTGTTATCCTTTACGATTAACATTCAAAGATTTATCGCAACATAAATCAATACATCTACTTACATTTGTTCGGTAACCAAGATGTTGTTTATTGTTTACGTTTTGGCTAATAGTATCGAAATAATCCACATAATTTTTTTGCTGCTTTAAAGGTTTTAGTGCATCTATCCATGTGAATATTAATTAAGACATTAATTCGTAATTCTATTAATGGTAAAACTTTACAATACAATACATAAAATAGTAAATGTTAATGTAAACATCGCTTGCGTAATTAAGGACTGGGGAACGAAAATTCAGGGCTTATGGTGCACTCGGAGTAATTCCTACTTTAATAAAACTGCTCGATTACTTCAAATATTCTTGAAAAAGCAGTCTGCCTTGATTCGCCATTGCGATACACCCACGAGCACAAGCCATACTAAAATTTTTCAGTGGTTTCTTTAGGTGGTAGTTAAAATTCCATGTGAACCTTTTCTCCGAATAACACATTTGAGAAATTTTGGGGCACCGAGAGTGCGGGGCCCCGAACAATAAATATCGTTTGCTACTTAAAAGAAAACTCTTTCCCGAGCGAAGCCGAGTAACTCCAGCTAGTGTTGTTAAATTTTGGATGCGAGTTTTTATGTTTTCGCGCAATTTCACGTCAAGTACACAATACATTCCCAAAGATTAGAAATCGATGAGAACTGGCGATTTAAAAAAATATGTAATTAACGAGCTCCTATTATGGTTGAAAACATAATAAGTACTTAAGAAACCAATTGACATAAAAAGTACTTATTCAGGTGATCCAATTGCCATAAAAAGGCATTCGCCGATAATACATTATATAGGAACTTATCAATTCTATTGCAAGAAAGACATTCTCTATCGATTAAAGTCAATCGAAGGGAAATTAAAGTATTTGTAAATCTTAATTTTATGCGGTGAATTTTTCTCGGGTTTCCAGCCAGGTGAGAAAGGTGTCTTCCAACGTTTTGGCGCCTTAATCTTGCGCCATCTTCAGGGAACTCCTGAGCCGAAACTTCGGAAGACACCATTCTCACCTCGCTGGAAACCCGAGAAAAATTCACCGCATCCATTCGCCGGGAAAGCATCAGATCATTCTACTTAATTTTATAACTTATACAGAAACTTATAAGTAAGCTTGGTATGATTCGATTTAAATCGATAAATGTCGGTGAACATCGAATTTAAAAAAAAAATTAAATTCGACGAAAATGAATTGTCGATATGTGTTGATTTTCACCACTACATTTTCTACGATATTTATGCGTCATGATTTTAAAACTTTGTTATCCGCTCTCAAACTCAACATATTTTCTCACCAAACATCCAAAACAATAGAGACAGTCTGTATTTAACATAACAAACGGCCACAGCATTCGGAATTTGCTTTCTAATGTCGCTTGTGTCACTGTCGTAAGAGCACATACTGAGCAGCCGCGGGATCCAAAGGCAAAGGACAAAATATTATGATCGGTTTATTGTGCTCTTTTTTTACCCTCGGCCAGATCCGATAATCCATACGCACTTTGGACCCCATTTACCGAAAAGTCTGGGGACGTCTATTGAGTCCTATGCGCGACAATATCTGCCGACCTCCTCCAAGAGGCGAAATGAAACGTTTCCCCGGACTGAAAAATGAGTACCAATCGTCAAACGGCCTTACGGCATTTCCAAAAGTACCCTGTCATAAAATTTATATAATACATACGAGAGTGCTTAGTTTCTTTTTCATTGTCGTCGAAGGAGCATCGTTCCATATACGCACTCCGTTTTTTTCGGATTCATGGTAGTTTATTACTCAACAAGATGATATATTTTTCATCAAAATATACATTCATACATTAGGTTGTTCATTATACTCAGGTCACATTATTTTCTCACTAACGATCACCATTTCGTGAATAAGGGGCGCGAATTAACGAGTAGAATATACTTTCTGATTTATTGCGAAAAATTAACTGTTTCTGGTTGGTGGCCAAAGTCAACAACAACACATTCGCCAAAATATACACAACAACAAAGCAGCATAAAAGAAGCCTTCCTTTAATTTACACACTTTTAGTTAAATTTAATTAGAAGGAATTTAATTTATAACACTTTTTTAGATAAAAATATATGAAATGTATTGAAATAAACATCGATATTAGATATCGCTTTTTAAGAAATATAAACGTCGAGGTTTGTGTGTATTTTTGGCTAATCAACCTCTTGAATTATTATAGCCAAAATATAAACTTCGAAAACTAAAATGCCCAATTAAATGTATAAAAATAAACGTTGATGTAGGTCGTTGATTTTTAGAAAAAATAAACAATAGAAGTGGTCGCTTTTTAAGAAATATTAACGTCGAAATCTTCCAAACCTAGTAAAATGTATTAAAATAAACGTCGATATAGGTCGCCGATTTTTAGGAAAAATAAACGACGATTTTTAAGAGAAATAACCGTCTAAAACTACCAAACCTATAGTAGTAGTAATTTTAAGCGTCGATATTCGTCGAAAATCTCTCGAGAAAATAAACGATTTAAATCGTCTATTTAAAAAAATGAACGTCGAATTCTACCAAGCCTACTTATAAGCATCTCAGGGTCTTTTTCAAGAAAAAATGAATAAAAGAATATTCGGAAACCCCCATAGAAAGACGTAAACACTGGGCCGTACCATTTAGAGGTAGACAAACTATTCAGGAGGCCGTCAAAAAATTTCTCCCCGGCGGGGAATCGAACCCCGGTCTCCCGCGTGACAGGCGGGGATACTGACCACTATACTACCGAGGACCACGTAAGATTTCAGTGTAATAAATCACCTTAAGGAAACGAATGGTTAAGTATTAGATTGAGGCTGATGCAATTTTATATGAGAAGGAGGGATTTTAGCAGTTAATTACTATTTCGTTATTTCCGTACTATGATGACATATGGCTGTTTACGTTTAAGTTTCATGGTGTGTAGCTGTGATTTTTCGGACCGTAGTCGTTAAGAATTAAGTTTAGAATGAATGCGGCATAGGGAAAATATGGAAAGAATTTCTCTTTGGCGAAACTTATAACTACAAAAGGCAGTCTTTTCTAATATACGCTAATCATTTCATGAATCATTGTTCGATATGAAAAAATTTTAGATGCATACCATGGAAATCAAAAACGAGCATGGCATTTTAGTCGACTTTAGCTGTAATAGGACTCGAATGAATTTTCTTTTTCTTTTAAAATTTAGTGTGAAGGCGGAGGGGGTATTTAGAGAAACGTGAGATTTAGAGTTTGACATTATACCGCTGGATTTCAAAGCCAGAAAAAGAAAGTTTGCAATTCTCTACGCGAAATAAACGGACATTCTAGATATTCTTTAACTCTTCGCCGACCCTTCCATCTCGATTCACCCTCCTGCGTGCTTAGGGCTGGGAAAAAATGAGGCCTCGCCGGCGGATATGGAGTAAGGGAAGGGGTAGGGGAAGATGGAAGACTGGAAGGATGATTGAAAACAGGAGGGGTGGAGATTGGAGGATAAACTGACTGTATACGGAGAGAATGTAGCTTGTTCACGCTTATATTTGTCTTCGTAAACAAATTCTGAGCAATTTAATGCCCTCAGAGCGTACTGTGGTAACCAGGAACGGCCCGAGTATTTTGGCGCCCCGGGCGAGAATAAATTTCGGCTCACCTTCATACAGTTTTAAGAATAAATCTAAACGTACATGTTAATTTATTAATTAGAAGAGAATAATTAATAGAGTCACTGCGAAATAATGAAGGAATGCCAGTGAGGTTTCGCCTTTTAGGTGATATATGTTAGCAATCAACGATTATCTACTAGCAAGCAATCTATAGATCGCGGGGAAAGCGCTCCTTATGCTATGGCGCAACGGGCAAGCCCACGGCTAGCCGGTACCTTGGGCCGGCCCTGGCGTTACCTTAACTTGGATCTCGAAATCTATTCCTTTTCTATTCATCACCTTGGGTCGGCCTTGGCGGTACCTTAACTTGGATCTCGAAATCTATTCCTTTTCTATTCATCACCGCCAGCTAGGGTTGCCACCTCTCCCGGAAATCCGGGAGTCTCCCGGAATTAACCCACCTTAGATACATCTCTCCCGGAATCTGGTAGAACTTATCCGGGAGCGCAGAATCTTCGTAATGATATAATTTTCAACTTTACTAATATTTTTATCTTATATTCAGTTGATGTTTTGGAAGAATCATTTCCTTTGATTCCATTGAAGCTATGTATAATATGCTCTTTATACAGGACTATGTTGGTTACTACCTCTGACGCGCCATTAAAGTGTCGACCGATTTTTATTACAATTTAAACCGATCAAGAAACATTCAACATTGTTTTCGATTTCTGTTCAAAAGTAAATGGAGTTGGCGGAGAATTAAAGAAAATTGTTGCGTTTGTGCTTTCAGTTCCAGTATCCAACGCAACCTGCGAACGTGTTCAATGTCATTAATGAATTGTTGCGTAAAGGTCGAAACAAATTAAGTGTGGATCATGTCAAGACATAAATTTAAGTTGCACAATTTTAATTACTCATTTAAAGATTTCAATGCCTTTTTACTATAAAAACCAGATCTTTTGGAGACTGCTCGAGTTAGTTCAAAATACAAATTCAAATTAAATAAATGAAGCATGGCTTTTGAAATATTGCTATTTTTAAGAGTTTGTTATTATAATTTATAGAATAATGTTAAAATAAAATTAAGGTTTAATATTCATATGTTTTCTAAATAATTAATGAAGCAAGTTTTATTGTCCTCAGCTGTTTATTTTAACCTACAGACAATCTCGCAATTAATTACTCATATGTTGGATATCTCCCGGAATCAGCGATATACAAGGTGGCAACTCTAACTTTCGCAATAAAATAAAGATTAAATATAATATATAATATATGTTTCCTAATAAGTAAATAAAACAAGTTTCATTGCTCACTTAAGTTGTTTTTCGACCTAGAGAAAATTCTCCCGGATTCTCCCGGAATTTGCTACTCATGAGGTGAGAATCTCCCGGAATCAACTACTCATAAGGTGACAACCCTACCGTCACCTCTTCATTCCCCCATATATACATTCCTTCCTTCCTCTGTGAATCGTTAGAGAATTTCGTCTTGATTCCAATAACCTCGTCCACGGTCTCTTTCTCTCACGTCCTCTCTCCCTCTCTTTCTCTCACATCCTCTCTCCTTTCTCTCTCTCTGTTCTGTTTCCTCTCACCCTCATTCTCGGTCGTGTTCCCATCACACCATTAACCGTCCTCGGCATCGCCACAGGAAGTTATCACACACCCGTTGAGATGACATTCTCACACGCCATCACCAACCCCTCCTGTCTTTCATCCCCTCCTCTAATCCCTTCCCCATTTCATCATCCCCCAACCCTTCCTTTACTCCATATCCGCCGGCCGAGGTCTCATTTTTTTCCAGCCCTACGTGCGCAGAAGTTTGAACCGGAACGGAGAGATCCGCGAGAAGTTAAAGAGTTTCCAGATTGTCCGTGTTTGTTTTGCGTTGAGAATTGCCAACGTGTTTTTATTCGGGGTTAAAAATTAAGCGACATAACATATAAATATAGATAACAACTCCTAGTGAATATAAATCAGAAATCCTAGCTGAGGAGGAACTAGGAATAATTGGCTTGCTCGCTCAAATCGGAAAATAACCCCATGATAAAATACGTGTGATAGAATGTAAGATTGAGCGATGTCGATGCTGGTCTTAGGTTAGAAATCATGCTAGGATATTCAAGCTGGTGAGATTTTTAGGGAATATGGTGCGCAGCACCCTCTGCCACCCATTTTTCCGGCGAATTGAAGGATATTATGTAGATGTAAGCGCGATGATGCTGATACTGTCTTGAAGTCCACTTGAAAGCTTCATTTTTCAAATGTAAAGTTTATTTTTTAAATTTCGTACTACTGCTTGAATTTACACAAGACAAACAATTTTTATGCGACCGTAGTTCTTATTAATAAATTAGATAAATGGCTGGTATTTTTCAGATTGAAATTAAAGCACGTTAGTGGAAATGCTTGTATCCAGTTTCCTTTTCTCTTTCGTTGCTACGTTCTTAGAATCTTATCGAACTAGCTATTAGTTTCTAGGTTGCACGGTCTGGAATAGATGGAGTGGGTTGAATTTGAAAATGGAGTTGCGAAAACAATAGCTCGTGAGTAACTTAAAAATTAAACTTCAGAGTCATACTTATTGTCGGTGAAATTATTTTTCTCTCAAGTAAAAATGATAGGAATTGATGGATTGAAATTATCATAAGATAACGAGAAAAGAATTTTTTCTCGTTTCAAAATTATTCCCAACTTTACAGTTGATGCCTATCTGCTTAGGACAAGGGTGGGAAAATCTTTTACATAGCGGGCCGCATTAGCATTTGCAGCTTCTTTGGCGGACCGCATTAAAAGATGAAAATGTTTCGGCGGGCCACGTTGCGGTTCATATCGGAAGTTATTTGAGGTAATGCGATGGATCCTGTTAGTGAAAATCAATCTAATATTTAAAAGGCAAAAATCAGAAACCCCCTTCTAAGCAAAATATCTCCGGAAAAAAACAACTGATTTTAATCAATCTTTTTTTAGGCGACCGGGCCGGCCCCAAATGAAGTTTGGATACCACTTTTAACCCTCTCCACTCTCGCGCAGCACAGCCCTGGTGAGAAATCCGTTTCTGTCTGTCTGAAACTATGTTCTCTTATACCTCGAGAATGGCTGAACCGATTTTCACCAGTCTTTCATTGAGTTATTCAGCATTACAACAAACAGGTTTACGTAAAAAATACAGAATATACAGCGTGTTTAAAGCAAATTTACGTTTTACCTATAGTGTAAATACGTTTCACATACAAAAAACATAAATATACAGTCTGATCGAAATTTATGAAATATTTTCAATAATCCTTTTACGGAACAAAATACTTCTCTGTAGGTAAATTTTAGAAGCAACGCTTTGTATGCTGAGCGCGCGGGCGGTGCGAGGGTATATAAGTTGCAGCGTCGGCCGCGAGAGCGTGCGCCGAGCGCGCAGGCGGTGCGAGGTTATATAAGTTTGTGCAATCCCGAATCGCACCCGGGCAACGCCGGGTCACACAGCTAGTAATAAATATTATGTTATCCCCATAACATCACTAGAAAAGGATTTCTGGCCATATTTTTAATCTACAAATATGAAATGAACTTTATTTTATATTACGGCTCGCATTCATAATGGCATCGCGGGCCACATTAAATTCACTCGCGGGCCTCGTGTGGCCTGCGGGCCGTGGTTTGCCCATCCCTGGCTTAGGATCTTATGATAATTTCCATCAATATCTAGCTTTGGCAATTTCACCATTTGAGAGGGAGGGGCTGGTTCATACTAGCTTGGGCACCCCGGACCCAACTAAGAAAAACAACCGCATTCAGAAACAAGAGAATTAATCTGATACGATAGTTCAGTGGTAGAATATTCGCACGGGGTGGAAGACCCGGGTTCGATTCCCAGTCACAATAGAATTTTTTTCTCGTTTCAAAATTATTCCCAGAAATGATGGGGGGGGGGGGGGGCTTTTTCTAGTAGTTAATCGAATATTGATAATCTTCAGAGCAAAGGACATTTTTGCATGAAATTTTAAAACTAACTCGTAAAAGAAAGCAGTTTATATGTTTATATCATAAAAATAAAAATTAATAACACATTTTCTAAACATTTCAAATAAATATTAACATTTTAACGTTTTTTTTAATCCGCTTAGGCCTTTGGTTTGTCCATCTGTCTGCCTGAAGCGCTAACTCCTCTTAAACGAAAGCATATAGAGGCTTCGTTTGTTTTCAACAACCGATTCAGTATTCTGTCTCGTGCATGTTTTCTTGTGGAGGCCCCTCTGTCTATCTGACGCGCTAATTCCGAAACAAAAGCAGATAGAGACTTCGTTTTTTCACCAATCGATGTAATATTCTGTCTAGTTGTGCACGTTTTCTCGGTTTGCCCGTCTGTCTGTCTAAAATAAAAAACCGTCGTTTACTGTCCGCTTCAACCCCACTTACTTTACTTGTTTTAACAGTATCAACATATTTTTCACTAAATAGTAAAAAAGTCTAATTTTATTATTCCGTTTCTTATCTGCTTTCTTGTGAAAGTTAAATGGACTAATTTCATACATTGGATAAGATGACTTTCTTCGTAGAACATATCTTCCATCCATTTTAGGAAAATTTAGAAAATACTTCATGCTGAAATTGATTTTCTTTTACATTTTAGTGCAAATTTTTAGCAATATTAAACTTTTATGTTTATGGACATCAGTTATTCTTAGCTCTTCTTATTGCCTCGGCGAGAAATTTGACTTGTTTGAAATATATAAATAATTTTCAATTCTGCGGAAAAAATCGTTCAAAAAATAAAGGGAAAAATGGGGCTCAATTTGGCATTAAACTCCCGATCAGGTTTTTACTCCATTTGTGTAATTCATTTGTGCTCTTCAAGAGTTTAAGTTGCCGTTTTGGACGTTATGCCCATTACCACGACAACGCTATATGAGCGACATGTGTTATCGCGTGCGTTTCTAGAGGGCGGAACTCTTTTCGGTGTCATCCCGTGTTACACAGCTCCCGTGGGAATCAACAGCGGCGGCGAAAAAGTGCATATGGAGCAGATTCGAACTCTCGCGTTGGGGGCGTGAGGGGGCGAGAAGGGGGCGAGAGGGGGCGGGACAAGAGATTCGACGGGGGAGTTGTAGCGAGCGGGAACGGAGGGAGTGGAATATTGGGGTGTGAAGAGCCGCCCCTTTTTACGCCCCCAGATGGGCAGATCGCCCTTTCATCCTGCGTCCACCCCCTTCCTCCTCCATTCAGCAGTGATACATGGTCGTTAAAACTTTCGTGCTCGGCTCAGAGCGCTGATGTTACCGGCAATCGCCGCCAGGTGTCGTCCCCTGCGCCCCCGACGATTCGATTTAGGAAAAGAGCTATTCCCGTGAGCGGAGGGTGGTGAGAATGAGTTAGTGGAGCTAAATAGGGAGGGAGAATGAAAGAGAGGAGTGGGAGTAATTGGATGAGCGCGAAAACGCGGCATATTGCTCAGACGTGATTTACGTCCTCTTTGCTGGCAACTAGCCGGCCATTATTTTCTCGCGAGGGCAATTCCCCAAATGGTTGCGCGCAAAGCTTTTTCCTCTCGGTTTGTTCTCTCTCTCTCTCTCTCTCTCTCTGGCTCTCGCAGATGCAAGCCCTCATTAAGTTCGACGTTACGATCGTGTTATAAGTTTTGAGTTATGTTCATCCAAAAATAATCATTCATCAGCTGGTTATCTTTGCAGAGTAAAAACCAACGGGTACAATCGATATTTGATAGGTAATATACGTGTCGACGTAGATGTGAGTACATATGCGTACGTATATAAACGCACCTAAACGCTTAGGCACCTGCACAACGTTTTCCATACACAGACACCTACGTAGGACTTTACCAGAAGATAATTAAATATAAAATTAAGGGCGGGAAACCTAGGTGAATTCATACAACAACGAATTTGGGGAATTATGAATAATAGTGAAAGCAGAGAGAATAAGTGCAATTGAGTTGGGTATACTGACAGAAGAAACTGATAAACGAAAAAAATCTTGACTAGTAAATTTGAATATAGTAAAACATAAAAAAGAACGTTATAATGGCGAACCTAAGGAAACCGACCTCGAGTGGCATGCGGATATTGCTTGACCATTAGCTGAATTTTATTTATATTCCCCCTTTTCTGAATTTCAAACGGAAAAACTGATCAATAAATTGTCGAAGTTAGCCCCTCGAGCAATAAGTCCGATAATGTTTCACCAATTGTACACATGTAAGGAAATGTTAGGTATGCTATCTCATGGAATTGTTTCATGTTTTTCGAAGAAAGGAAGTTAAATTTTCGAAAACTTTGGGTGGAATTTGTATTTTTGGAGCGCGCATTTACTAGAGCCATACCTTATAAGCTAGGTAACAACCAAAGGTTTCTGTTCCGTGAATAGATGTCTTAATCAATTAATTACTTCAACTCTCTCCGCTTATGTGATCAAAACATAATTTCCTCGCAATAATCAATTAATAATTCGAAAGCGTCTTGTGTATTAGTGAGGTTGCTCGCAGGAAGAGAAAGGTAAACCCTATTTGAAAAAGGCACCTTAATGTATTTTATTTCGCTAAATATATTGTTTCTTAATTTCTCTTTTATCGTGTGGAAGAGTCACAGCTAGTTTTCATATTTCAAATTTCTTTCTCTATTTCAGGTGCGATGCAAATGGGATTCTCTTTCTTCACACCATTATCCTGTGGACTTGAGAAAACGTGATCATACGGAGAAATGGGATTGAAGGCCTCGAAGACGTCACCTGGATGGATTGGATGGCCATTTTGCGACACAGCGGCGTTCGTCTGCGATCGCATTACCAAAAGGAACTTCTGCTATTCCGGGATAGCGAAGGGTTATCGTCCACCGCTGGAACCATATCAAAGGTTGGGAGACGTCGATTCTTTAGTTGAGTAGAGAGCATGTCGTTTCATTCAAGAATTCCGATCCACACGAGCGTTATGTCCATTACACCGTACGATAAGGAAATACAAAATCTTGATTTGGGTGGGAGTTTATTTAAGTTTAGCGATGGTAACGATCTATGAATATTATATATTCTACAAATTGAACGTTAGGACATTTTTCGCAAAACATTTGGTGAAATATAGCCTTCATTCTACTATTATTCTTTGCATCGTTAACCGTCAATTCAAGAAGAACCACCTAACCGAAGGTTTCCATTGGATGAATACATTTATAATCACCTGCTATTCCCCATTTGCGACGCTCAAGTGTGCACACGCTGTGCCGGGTATGGCTTTTTTGACGCACATCCGGCTCCAAAATTGTCATATGCTACAAACTTCTGCATTCCTCCTTATATATGTATCATACCCCCGCTGTTGAATGTTATATCATATTTAAATCGATGCTGGTATACTGAAATTGAAATTAATCAGGTGGATCGAATACAAGACATAAATTTTTTAGGCTGGTTTCCAAAGGAAACAGCCATATGAAATGGTACTGTCTCTGTGTATGTGTCCCCTACTAATAACTTTTGAAACAATGGATATTCATGAAACTTGGTATGAGACTCGTGCTGTCAGAACCCACCTCCGGGCTATATATTATTTGGCGAAGAATGAAGTCCGGGGTTCGATTCCAGGAACGTTTTTTCCCTATTTGTTTTACATAGTGTCTCAAATCCATCGCGCAGAGATGTTTTCTTTAATACTTTAAAATATCTTAAAATTGTGATATCGGAGCGAGGTTAGCACCGTTCTAAGGGGAAAAGAATGTAAATTCTAATTCTTATCGCCGAATTTTGATAATTGATCGTATTTTCTTGAATTTCTACTAAAACATATCGTTTTTGCGTTTTAAATCGCATTTCATTGAATTCTTTGCCATGGAGACGGTTATTACTGAACTCGGCTTGAGCATAGACAAGTGAACAAATGGGTTATTTTCTTTTCCGCTTGACTACTCTTCAGCAATGGACAGTTGATACAGACATATTAGCGTATAAACAGTAACATTTATTAAATTCGTTTATTTAAAAAGAAATACAGAAAAAATATGTCAGAAAGAGATTTTGACATTGTTTGTAGTATTTTAAACCTGATAACGCTCTATTAATTTGTTTTTCCAATTTTACTCTATCATTGATAGATAAACTATGAACTACAAGTGGTATTTATGGTATGAGAATTCCTTGGAATGACTAACAAAAACTGAAACATTTCTTGTCCCCATACATAAGTAATCAATTCGGGACGTCAACTTTGAGAAACCAGCCTGCATTAATCCTGTATGATACATAGTCCTTAAAGTCGTAATTTTAAATTATAGTATTAATTTTTGTAACTGTAGTATATTTCATTTATTAATATGTATACCACATTCCCTAGTGTATTCTTCAATATTGCAAGTAAAGCGGATTCTATGAACATAAACAAATGCTTTTTAGTTACTCATACAGAATACTCACTTTACTAATCACGGTTAGGACCACATATCTCTGAATGCTTTTAAGGCCTTTTTCATTTTCCGCCGAATTTCTTACTATAACGAGTTCAATTTTCATCATTTATCATCTAATACTTCCGAATTTGGTTATAATTATTAATAATGCTCGAGATTCATGGGTAGTGAGCCATCGCAAACAGAAATATCTCTTAAAAGTAAAGTTCTCAATTAAGCCGTCCGATTTTTGGGAAGAAATAATATATGTACAGCCGGATATTTCTCATCGCCAAAATGAGAGAATCTCCCAAATTGCTGCGTCATCCTTCGAGCAGTTGCGTCGTAGCCTGCTTTCAGGAGCAGTCGAAATTTTTTAGAAGTCCTTAGAAAAGGGGGGAAAATGCGCAAAAACTTACACATTGGTTTCAAGACAACTTGCTTGAATTTCTTGACGCGAGGATATGCATTAAAAACATTATCTTCCCCACCCTTACGTGAGGCAGCAATTGCTTCTGGCCATCCATTAAAGAGAGAGAGATGCTGAGTCGATTAGAGGTCAGCAGAAGTAGCAGCTGTTCTTTTCCTCTTCGGAGGGAAGATGAGCCCTCGAAGATCCATAGCTGGATAGCGAGACGGCTGTGGGTGGAGAGTTGACGCGAAAAAGTGTGAGGTGAAAGCGCGAAGGGCGCGGATCATTGTTGAGCGGGGAAGAGAGGGGTAGATAGAGGACGTGACTGCGTACGAATCACACCATTGCTCCCACGGGTAAAAAATGATTTTTGGGTCGTATTGGTATTCGACCATTTTAATCATCTCATGATTAACAACTCTGCCACATTTGCGAGATAATGCTACGCTTTTTAACAATAGCAATAATAAAAATTAATTTTATGCGGTGTTTAAATCAACGGAAATAATAATTTTTATTTCCGTTTTCATTCGAGGAAAGGAATGCGTTTTTCGCGGCAGGGGTTATACGGGGTTATGAATATCAAACATTGGGTGCGGTTGACTTTTTTAATAATCTAATTTTGGATTGTACTCTTTCATCGCAGATATTGTTTTCTTTCCATTTAATTTTTTCTCTCTCTGGTTTTTCTGCTCTCCAAGCTGCCACAGTGAAAAGGGTATCCGTTGTTTAAATGCATAAAGTACAGTTAGCGCTTTAATGGGCAGTCAACCAAAATGCACATATAATTGTATGCGATCAGTGATTATATTGCATCCAAAAGGCATTTGACGATTCGAAGACGGCAATCGGATGAGTAAAAATTAGTTTTTTTCTTTTGGCATATTTTTATTACTGGGAGCAATTTTCAGTAATACGTTTCCAGGAGGTTATTGCGATATCTGTATAGTATTGGTAATGGTATTTCTTAGAAAATTTAAAGTAATTTGTAGCGATGAGGATTGTATTTTTATTTATAATTCTTCAAGATTTCTTGTAATTATTATAAAAACCAAGATTACGACATAAATCTTAAGGCAGTTTTCCGACTATTTCTTGAAAGATTAAATGACACGATATAATTACATTCGCTACAGACACTAAAAAATTGGTTGGGCGACACTTTTTTTAAATAACTTAAAACAAAAATATTCCAGGAATCCTAATAATTGTTATTTTATGCCCATACCTAAATGCTTTTCAAAAAGATACTTCGTGTAAGTGCGTGTATAACGACCGATTTGCTAATCAATTTTATCAACATATTTTTCGAAGATCCAGGACAAAGAGGTATTTTTTCTTCTTGTCCCCACATTATATTAGAGCGGCTGGCGGACTTTCTCCGTGGAACTAAAAATTTTGGGCAATAATCTTCAGTGCTTTCCGGCACATGCCACACGCCATTGGCAGATTGCGGAGGTACAAATGCAAGAAAAACACGATACAGATGAAACTACCGACTTAGCGTTGTAAAATATTCAAGCGGATTTCTCATTTTTTTGCCGAAAAACCAACAGCAGTTTTTTTTGCAAATCTTTCTTCAAATTAAAACTCGACCTTCGCGAGGATCTTGTAAGGCGTCCGCCGACGGCCACCTACCTCTTGCGTCCGCCGACGGTGACTGCCCGTTTCCTCTGCTGCTGGCACCTGGTTCGGGAGGAATCCCCTCCTCGTAACAGTAAACGATAATAACTTTAAACAAACACGGAGACCACGCGAACTTCGGAAAGAAAGCTTCTTTTATCCTCTTCGATACACGAGTGCCAAATTTGGCGTATGTCTTAAAATTAGCAATCCCGAAAAACCGTCGCTGCAAGGTTTTTTTAACAATGTTAATATTTGCCGAAAGGATTGGTGAGGTGTTTCCTAATGACGTTAATATTTGCGCAAAGGTTTTGGTGACACAACTTTCGTCCAGAAAAACAAACCTCGTATTCTATTCCTTCCGTTGAACCCGTTCCTAAAAAAGATGGCCGGGGTTACGGTTACGGAGGAGAAATTTTTCTCCCATTTTCGTTTGCCTCGTAAATGTAGGCGTAAATATATCCATATAATAATTAAACCATGAAATTCAACTAAATGGTGCGCGGTAAGGGGAGTTCAACGACAAGCCAACGCAAACAAACCATTTGAATACATTATCAGTGTGTTACACTCCAGTAATCATAGGCATGTAAGTTTATTTCTGGAAATGTCGGAATCGCTGAACAATCAGGAAATGAGAAATACTAAGAAACAAGTGATAATATAAAAAAATAATTTTTATAAATAACTTTTGTATAGATTTTACCTTTGCATGCATTAACTTTATTTTATTTACGTTAGTTTAGGTTACAATATTTACAATGAACTTCCTTGAAGCTCGAAGTCTTTCTATTTCTGCCAAAGCACTTTGGTTATTGACGTTGTCCGCCATGACTTTGTAGCTCTCTACCTCCGAGATTTCATTCCTATCAAAGGATCTCACTCGAGAAAGCGTGACATAGACTCGAATAGGGTGAAGTTAACATAAATCTTATAATCACATTTGAAATGGAGCAACTTAATTCCATATTTATGTATTCATATTTTGGTCTGTTAGACCGGTATAAATATTACTATTATTACATAAATGTTACAAGTTGGCCATGAGGCCAGGTGGCAACTTTACAGACTCGGCTACATATGCAAAATATTGTTTCATCGTCCAATACTTTTCATCTTCTAGGCCTTTCCTAAATATTACAATATTATATTACTTCCAAATAGAATTTGCATTTACTATGAGGTAAAGTAAACTTACGTTTATAAAATTTACAATTCACGAAATATTTCTCGATTTCCATATAATCTGTTGCAATATACGTAATTTTCCTGAATCAGCAAAAATGGGGTTTCCCCTGACAACCACCGATTTTCTCATCAAACAGAAAGGAAAAGTATGCTTCATAAATGCAATACACAGAGATTTCAAAAGCGTTTCTTAAGGGAAATTTCGTATAAAACGGTAACGAAAGGTTGTAAGGTTGTGTAGTGATTGAATTTTTTCTCCGAAACTATAATTCGCAATTATATGGTCTCGCGGACGTTTTTGTGGTCAATGTCGTCATCTATCCGAATAAATTTTTTAATCGATACTTTACAGAACATAACAGAGCACGGGAGAGAAAAATACGGATTTTTAATTGTTGTTTGCCGGTGAAATCGTCGTATCTGTCGATTATCTCGAATTTTTAACTCTGAAACTATAAGTCGTAATTATAAGAGTCGTAAGAACTAGAGAGAGAAAAATATGGCATTTGTTGCTTGTCGGATGCCAGTTTACGAGTATAACTTTAAGTGGTTATATAAAGTAGAAGTTCTAATTGACGGATGCAGTTCAAAATCACAATTTGCTGATAAATTTTAATAAGGATCACTAATGCCTAATTGAATTAAAACCCACCCAGTGTTTTCGGAGAATAAAAATGCGTACGAACGAAGGAGACGTGCCCATGAGGCGTTCCACCACTACCGCTTCCCTGGTAAAGAACGCCTAAAATCGTAATATTTTCATGTTCGAAAGAAATATTCGAATCAAATTGACGCGTATTTGAAAATAGACTGTAGGAAAATATTGTTCATTCTTTTAGGCGTTTGTTTGGTTCAAATCCCAATGTTTTACGGCAATTTTCAGTAATTTCAAAGTGCAAATCCGAAATACGTGTGCCATATACCAATTCCCATGTTATTCAAGTCGGGTAAATAAAATGGTACTGGAATCGAACTCGGACAGTTACATTACGCGGCGATAACCCGTAAGCCCCGGTCTACTTAAATATGAAAGAATGGTTGAAACTAATTCTGCCGTTTTCGAGTTATTCGGCATTCTCTGGGATTTGAGTACACTAGCAGAAATATTCATTCGGACCCCGATTTAGAGCCACCCCCGCATACCGTCCAACTATCGTTGCGAACAGAACATCCGCCTTATGATTAAATAGAGCATGCATATACCTCGATTTACCGCCACCCCCACTTTAACGCCAATATCAGCGATGAACAAACGGTGGTGCTAAATCGGGGTTTGACAGTACATAGTGCCAAATAGAATTTATTGTTAAAAGTTACTACAAATACCAATAGTACTACATACAATCTAGCTTGCAAAAACACCAAAGGCATAATGGTCGTTGATGATCTAATTGGAGAACATTGGTCGAAGGGACCAGTATTCACATTTATTCTCAGAAAAACTATATAGAGTACTGAATAATACTGAATTAAACAATTAGGCAGTGTTTTTCGTTCGAGTCGTGAGTTACGATATTACAGATGTTTATTAGCCTCCTTGGCACACATACATTCCTTTGGTGAGATGAAAACGGTTGATGCAATACGGAGTTTACTTTCTACTCAAACGTCTAAACAAGTCATTTAAGAGATCTAACGGGAGCGATATTTTTGTCATGCGTCGACCAACGGGTTGTAAAGAGGGGAAAAAACGTGAGCGATCCGATGCGCAAAACCATGAATATACTCGGTTCCTAAAAAAAATTATACGCCGACGAGGAAAATAAAACACGCGAACAACCCTATCCTTAGAGGTTGACTCTCCTCCCACCTCCCATTCTCTTTCTCTCTCTCTCTTGTCTTTCTTCAGATCTCTTATCTCCACTGGAAGCACAATCCTTTATTCCCTTTTCATCCCAGCGTGCAATCCTCATCTCTTCCCCTTCGACGAGATAAGAATCTTTTCGGTCACTGGGCGGAAAAAAAGGAAGAGCGATGGAGCGTTGCAACCCTCGAACGCAAAACGAACGATAGGAAACGGAATATATATATATATATATATATATATATATATATATATATATATATATATATATATATATATATATATACACACACACACACACACACCCGGAGAAAAAAAAAACCTCGGGATCCGTAAATGGGATTCACAGTCGGCCCACTACCATCGCCATTTTCACTCCCCCTCCCCATCACCACTTCTTCTCTCCCCCACCTCCTCCACCCAAAGTTTTCAACTGGACTAGAGCGATTGTTCCGAGGGAAACGCGCGCACGCAATGGTTTCCAAATCGAACGTGCGCAGACGGTTTTTGGGATGGGAAAGAAAGAAGATCTCTATCATCAAAAAAAGACCACCGTTCCCTCCCGAAGACCCGATCTCCCTTGACGGACGGGGAGAAAAAAAATGAACAGCGCGATGCAACCGCCACAGTGGCTCCAACCGTGATTCCGAATGAAAAAAAAACACCCTTTTGGCTCCTTCGACCGCAAGGGGTAGGTAGGAGGAAATAAAATGAAGCGCGTCGAGCGTAGGAGGGTGGGCGGAGAGGGAGGGGAAGGGAGGGAGGTAGGGGGGGGACCCCCGTGGGGCGCCTAATTATGAGGGGCAGATGCCCGTGCGGCGGCTGCGATGCTGGGCGCCGATAGGGAAAGCGTTCTCGATGGAGCGGCGGTGGGCGAGTCTCTGTAGCCATCCTACGTACGGCAGGGCGGTGCGGGGAGGGAGAGGAGTAGAAGGAGGGGGGACGGCGAGGGATTGGCGCACTCAGGAAATCACTGCTCTTTCCTCCAATATTCTCATCTATTCCTCTTTTAACCTCTTCTTATTTCTTTGTCATTTATTCCGTTTCCCCTCGTCCCCTTTTTTCTCCACTCTCTTTTTCCTCTTTTTTCTTATTTTATTCTCTTATTCAGTCTTCCTATTATCTCTCTTTCATCTCATGTTCAACTTATAGTCCCTTTTATTCTCCCTTTTCTTTCCATTTGCGTTCTAATAGTCTCGTTTATCTTTCTCCATTCCGTTCCTCGCTAAATGTTTTTCATATCTTTCATATTTCTCCCAAGTCATTCTTTCTCTTTCAGACCGTATTCCTTTTTTTCTGTCTCTGTATTCCTCCTTTTCTCTATCCATCTGATATCATACCTTGTTCTCTATTATAAGGGATCGCTTTCATTCCCTTTACCTCCGACACAAAGGAAGAAGTTTCTTCCATCGAAAATTCGATTTTTATCGTTTGAAATACGTTATAACTGGAGAGTTAAGTGACGAACAGTCAATGTCTTCCGCAAATAATATCTTTTTATTATTCTGGAGAAATAATGTCGTTTTAAACATACTTTGATCCTTGATATGTTATTGTGTTTGTAAAAATATAATTGGCCCAGTTGTTTTTCTACTGTTGATCGTTCCGTACATCGCACACATTTTCACAATTTACCAATACCTCCCCATAAAACACGTAAAAATACTAAGGAAACCTAAAAACAAATAATGCATTACATGACAATGAAGCTGACAAATTCCTGATGGCTCTCTCAGACCTTAAGCATTTCTGTAGCATTCATGAAATCCTTAGACACCTAGTTGACGATGAGTGACGCTTGAAAGCCACTACCCTTAGACCGGATGGACTCCCTAAAATCTCTCAAGTTTTTTTTTCTCGAGAAAAGGCGTTAGGGCAATAAAGGAAACTTTTACTGCCTAATAAGTTCTTTGGTTTTTGGACTGCGTGCGTTGATTTCGAGGACTCTAAGCCTAATCTTACTCACGCTGTCTAGGAATATGGCCAGAATTTAGAGCGAGGGACAACGGTGCCACTAATAAATTTAATGGAGGCATAACTTAAGAGCCATATAACGCAATTAAAAGAGAGTTTCACGACGTTGGAAGAATCCGAGAGATAAGTACCCGAAAGTTGCGTGCCATGCGAGAAAGCTATTATAGGATGAAACATAAAGAGGAAAATAATTATTTTTCGTGCTAATTGCGGAAGCTGTATCGTAGCTGTTAATTTGGAGTCTTGAAAATTATGACTATTGAAAATTACCGCTATTTTAAAGGTTATATAACCTTACAAAGCGTCATGGGATCGGGGAGATGGCGCAGATGTATAATGACTCCTCTCACTGAAGTTCCAAAGAAGGATGTTTCCAAAAATAACCGAATTCACATGTAAATCTTAATTAGTTCTTTTAAAAACGGATTAAACCTGGGTAAATATCGCACATTTCACAAATAAGATATAATTTCGGTTACTACATTTGGGAACAATTATACGAAAGTATTAGAAAACGTCATATGCATTTCCGATACTAAGCAAAATTTTAGTTACGATACGAATGTTTGTTCGTGGCTTTCCATTCCATTCTGTTTAATTAGCATGTTCAAAACATCGTAAAACTTCGTTGAATGTTCGTTGTAACGAATCGTTACGTAATAAATATTTAAAAATTGTATATTTACTTCAGTGCAGGGCGATTACCTCTTCACTATCACATTCTTCTTAGATAATTAATTTAACTCTTCTACAACTAGCTAGGATTTTTGTTAGGAGATGACAGTGAAAATGGAGACTACACGCCCTTCCCACTTAACACTCTTAAGCGGTTCTACTAAAACCTAGCGCTAACTGAAAATGCGCTATTCGGAACATATATTACCATAAAAAACAATGTAACAAGCATTAACTCGTTCCTAAGATCTTACATAAATAGGTAGTAATACGTAAAACAATGCTTGAAAAATATAAAAATAATATTTATTAACAATATGCATATACTAATGCAAAATACGTAGCGCGTCCACCTTTCCCTGCTTTTTGATGTTTTCGGCGTTTTTCACGGTTGTTCTTACCGTAGGACCAAACTAATGTACAGCTCGACAGATTTCATCTTGCCCTTCTCCGACTTGCAGTCGCTTCAAAACGGCTGGGTGAATCTGAAGGGTTAAGATTTTTTCTTCTCAGCGCTGCAAATATGCGAGTTTCACGACCCCACCTCTTTATTTTGGGGGCTTATTAATTGAAAAAATAGCTCACTTAATGTTTTGAATATCACTATTTTGATAAAGCACACAAAACCATCCAGCTCTGCTGTTATTGATTCACATAGACGTTGCGCATTGTGCTCCCGTGTCCCATGTACTTTACATGCATTTAAATCGTACTCGAAATATTGTTTGTATGGAATTTATGGCTAATCAACCTCTTGGATTATTATAGCCATAACTCCTTCCACACCAAACACACACACAAGGGAGGAGGCAAACCCGTTGCCGTAATTAGCCTACTCTTGACGAAGAGGGCCAAATGCTTAACGTCCCTTCCCAAGGACAGAGCGCTGACATGCGCGGTCTCCTCAAACCACACAGGTAGGGGACGGGACGATCACAGATTGAAAAATCCGACCTCCGCTGGATTCGAACCTGGGACCGCTGCGCGGAAGGCGAACGCTCTAACCATTCCGCCAACGTTATAGTGGAATGCTTAAGCGCAATGTGGAACAGTGCTAATCCGAATTGCGTATAAGTGTGGAGTTTGTGTAATCTGTACTTCCTTCGTGTTGTAATCTGAAAGAGTTATGGGTGGAAAATATTACCTTGAACTATTTTTGGTTATTTCAAAGATGAGTTGACGTGACTGCGTGTTGCACTTCAGCAGCGTAGTAGCATGTTCTCGAAATCGTATACTTTTGGAAGTAACCACGTCTCGCCTAATAACACGAAATTATGCACTAGTGTGCGATTGACTACCTACGTTAAAAAAATATTCTTATTCCGAATAGCTAGCGAGCGCTCGTAATGGGGGGAGGGGGGCATCTGGATGTGTCCTGACAAGTGCTGCCAAGCGGAATGAAAAGAAAACTCGGGCGGACGGCGGGGAGACGATCTCCTTCGTGTTGGAGTTTTTTTGTACATATCTCGACTAACAATCTTTTTCAGAAATTATTTCAACTTCTTCCTCTCGAAATAACGTTATTTTTTGTATTCGAATATATTTTATGCAGATTTATCGTTGTATATCTTTAGATACGATCGGGATATCTGGTGGGTTTTTCAATAGGTACTAAAAATATGCGCTATTTTGGCTTTTGAAATGTTTTTGACATTCTACGATAATTTCTGTTGGTAATTTGGTTGAGAAATTTTCAGTTCATTTCTGTTGGTAATTTGGAAGAGAAATTTTCAGTTCATTTCTGTTGGTAATTTGGATGAGAAATGTTCACTTCATTTCTGTTGGTAATTTGGAATAGAAATTTTCAGTTCATTTCGGTAACAAATCATGAGAGTAGACTACCATTCGTCGGTGGTTTTTTATCTAGCCCGTGAGGTTTTTATGCGAAAGCAATCCGTGAAAATCGCTATTAACGGTTTCATAGGCGCTCATTTGAAAAGAGAAAGCAGCCAAATTCCGTTAGGATCCGCGGATTTATTTAAGGAGCTCTTTAAACAAATCCGCGGCACTTGACAGAATTTTTTTTTTATATTAGTGGATATATGGACTTTAACAAAGTTACAGGTTAGTAAGTTCGTTACATAAGTGGACTTTCCTTCCATTACAATATACGTATCAATAAAACAAAAAATCGTCAAATCGATTTCACACAGCCAAACTTGCGAAACTCCCTGCCTGTCCCTGAAATATGTAGCCCTTCAAATACCTCCTAAAAGCACTGGCAGTAAAATGTTATGCAAATTCTTATCTGGCTTCGATCCTAGGATCCAACAGCTCCCCACGCTCTTCTCCTCTATTCATCTACGATAAGCGAAGCAGGTGGAGCGAAAACTTAACACTCGGTAGGGGAACACGCACAGTTCATCAAAATGTAGTATTTTTTACGGCCATCTTTCTCAAAGTAATATATCTCATCCGAGCAAAGGTCAGAGTTTTAAATGCTTTGAAACTACTCGTTCAAGCGTGTGCGGGAAGTTGTAAAATATTGGAAAGAATTGAAAGGAATTCGCAGCCGGCTTGCAATAATTATACACCCGGAATAAAAAGTTACGATCGATGTGCGTGATCTCTTGAATAAGATGAAATGAAAGACATTCGTGGAATCTCCGTCAGGGTGTTCACAGTGGAAAAACAAAACGTTTTTATACGCCATCTATTAGTCGAGAGAGAAAAGAGAATATCCTCCGGATGTCTAACAAAAAATGGGTCAAAACTGAAATAAATAAGAAATTTTCCGGTCTCTCTGGGTCTTCTTCGACCTCTTTAGGAGTCAAAAAAATTTTTTTTTCTACAAGTTTTATGATGTGTAATAGCACAACGTACAGACTCATGTGCTCAAGTGCAAAAGACAGTTACGCCGATGAAGAGAAAGAACAACATGCTCCATAATATTGTTCTCCTGCTAGCCTAAAAGTGATAAAACTAGAAAATCCAGCCGCTTTCTATGAATGTTCTAATCATAAATATTGAGGAAACTAGGAGCATTAGATTTTTAAGTTTTTGGAGTCTCAAACATAATTAAGATGGCCAGCTATTAAATCTTAAAGAATAGGAAGTTAATCGAAGAATCAGTCTGTTCTGTCGTTTGAAGCATGATCCGGTAACTGATAGATCTGGGATCGATGTCAAGGTTAAAAATCGACATTTTCCTCTCCTTTGGGTTTCTTTGGATTCTCGCAAATATTCCTTCTTCTAACTTCTTGCTCCTATAGCAAGATATTTTCTCCAAATATGTTGAATTAGCCAAATCAACACACATAATTGATAGGTTATGTGTACTCACAGTGAGACCTCTCTAAATTCTTAACTTTAAGAGGGGCAAAATAAATAGAATTATGGAAAATTCGAGTCATATAACTTCGACTGTACGTTGATATTTGCCCTAATTATGTTTCAACGACTACCATAAACAGACGCTATTCACGGCTGATTTTTTTTCGTAAGAGAACGCTTATAACTCTTGCGGCGCAAACCAAGATGCCCCCGAGTAGCCAATTTCCATCGGCTCCCAAACTCTTTTAACAGCTCCTTCTCTCGGTGGAACACCGACGCGCGACGTGCTCAATTAGGCACGCACTTATCTCGCAGATAAAAAGCGGACCGTTTGTCTTCTCTTGGTAGAAGGCTCCGGCATTGTTGACTAGAATCACCTGGAGAGAAAGAGAGAGAGAGAGTCCGTGGGGTATTCACACACGTCACCCCCCACCCCTTCTCCCACTCTTCCCCGTTTCTTGAGAAAAGGGGTGGGTGTGTAGGTGTTTCTTGCGTGCGTTTGTGTGCGGTGGCAATTAGCAGGAGGTCGGGCGGGGGAAGGTCGGGTGGGGGGAGGTCGAGTGGGGAAAGGACGGATGGGGGAAGGGCGTGGTGCGAGGGGGGCGAGGTGCGAGGGACTGCCTGGTGGGAGGGAAGGCGAGGTGGAAGGGAGGGCGCGGTGCGAGGGGGGACGAGGTGGGAGGGAGGACGTGATGGCAGGGACGCGACGTGGCGTTGGAGGATTTCGGTATAGCAGGCATGTCAGTCTCGAAGAGACATAAGGGCGATGGATAAGGGCCGCATTGGAATTATAATTAATTAATTAGGGCCACAACTGTCAAAATAGACTTAATTTTTGGCATTAAGAACAATAATTTATAAAATGCGTTCTATTATACCTCAATAACTATTAAAAAATTTCGTCTCCTTTTAAAAAAAATAGAGTATTTATATAAAACTCCAACGATTTAGTTAAGACAACACTTGGCATTCGGGCCGCAGTACGGCAGAGAAATGGCTGCATGCGGCCCGCGGGCCGCTAGTTTGACATGCCTGCGGTATAGGGTGAGAGAGAGGGGCGTGGAGTAGGAGGCAGTGCGTGCGGAGGCGTGGTAGAGAGGCGAGTGTTTCTCGTCCGGGGGCCCTAAAGGGCCTAGCAGCTGCCTTTTTCTGCCCAGAAAACACGCACCGTGAAGGCCTGCGGTGCAAAACGCTAAAACAGTGGAATGTCGCGAAGAGGGCGAAGAGTTGGGAGAGGGAGAGTGTGGGAGAGAGCGAGGGAGAGAGAGTGGGAGATAGAGAAAGCGAGAAGAAGAGCGAGGGACAAAGCAGCTGCTTATAGAATCGCCCGCGGCAAGAGACAAAGGAATTAGCCCGAAAACTCCTCGGCTCCTCTACTTAATACCTGCTTTCGCCTGGGTAAACGCCTGCGAGGCAGAACCAAGGGTATTCCCTTAAACGATGATTTACCGAAAAATTTCCTATTCCCTTTCATGTAATTGGGTCAAAAGTTTTATCGGGAATCGGTCGTAAATCTAAGCACTGGTTTATCCCTCGCGCCTGGATGAATCTCGACCCGGAAATGTATGGTAAATATCTCCTGAGGTATGATATATGATAAACATAGTCCGTCGTTTTAAGTAATGGTTATTCCCATTTTTGGGGTTTTGAGGGTTAAGTAAAAAGAATTGCCAAACACGAAATCGTGGATCATTCGAATTAGCTCGAGATATTTAAGGAGTTGAAAGTTAAAAAGAAATTCTTTCTCGATACTGTAATGGACAATTTTCGGGAATTTGAGGAATCTAGGACCGACTAAATACTCAGGTTCCAATGTACATGGTACAGCTTAACGCGAATAATTTTATCAAGTGAACTAAAAGATACAAAATTGCTATGGCCCTGTTTTCATGCAAATGCCATAAAGGGACACTAATTAACTGCATACCCATTTTCGGCATTTAATAAATAATTAATGAAGAACTTGATTATTACTTGAAACTTTCCTTAGTGATGAATATGATTCTTTAATTTGTTTCATAATGTGGCATTCACTTGTCGCTTGGCTTATTTAAGTTTTGAACTGGATTAGATTTATCGACTTTATTTTGCTATCCTGGAGAACTTGACTAATAAAATTCAGAAAATATTGCCGTGCGTTTTAATTATAAAAACATGTACATCTTTTAAAATATTTGCAGGGTCCAATCTTTTGGAATAATGATCTTATAAGTCAGTACTTTTCTAATTTTTATATGTACATCTACATCTACATTATACCCCGCAAGTCACCTTTTTGGTGGATGGCAGGGGGTGCTGTGTACCAAAGGTTCCATAGTTTTCCAACGTTATCTTTTCCTATTATGATCTCTTATCGTCCTAGGGAAAAACGATCCTCTATATCGCTCCGTTCTACAGTCGATCTCGCGAATCTTATCCTCACTGTCCTGCCTTCCGAGATACGTCGGGCTTCTGATAAGTCCTACTACCTCATTCGCCTGTCCCTCCGACATAAATTTTTCCAGTAGTTTAAATCTAGCCTGCAGCCTACGTTCCTCTAACGTTGTCCATTTCAGATTTTCTATTAATGATGTTACGCTTTGTTTACTATCGTAATTCCTCTATACAAATCTAGCTGCCCTGCGCTGAACCTTTTCTATCTCCTTAGTGAGTCCCTTTTCGTAGGAATCCCACACAGCTGAAGCATATTCGACCTGCGGTCGAACCAAGGATAAATAACATAATTCTTTCACTTTTTCGGAGCTATTTAGAACTATTCTTCCTATAAAGACCAGCTTTTTGTTAGCGGCACCTATCAATCTGCGAATGTGGGTGTCCCACGATAGATCACGATGGATCGTGACTCCGAGATATTCAATCGAGTCTGAAACTGGAATCTCTACTCCGTCCAACGTATAAATATTATCCAACGGGATACTCTTTGTTCTCCAGAAGTTGATGACGCAGCTTTTCTTTTGGTTGATCTCTAACTGCCATTCCTTACACCATGCAGAAATAGCTTCTAGGTCATTTTGGAGATACTGGTGTTCTTCCGGATTGCTTATTTCTCTATAGATGACGGTGTCGTCCGCAAAAAGCCTAATTTTACTTCTGACTACTGAGCTGATATCGTTTATATAAATAAGAAATAATAACGGAACAATTACACTACCCTGCGGAACGCCAGAGACAACCTCCACTAAGTTCGAAGATTTCCCATCTATAACAACCATCTGCTTCCTGTGATTTAAAAATTCACGGATCCAACTAACGATTTTAGAATTAACGCCTAAGGTTTCTAATTTCGTTATTAACTTCCTGTGAGGTACCTTATCAAAAGATTTCCTAAAATCTAAGAAGATGGCATCGACCTGCATATTCTTTTCTCCGCTTCTCAGTATACAATTAACAAAAAGACCGAGCTGAGTATCACATGACCTACCTTTCCTGAAGCCGTGTTGACAATCATCTAACAATAAATTACTATCAAGAAATCGCATTATGTTGCTAACGAGTATATGCTCGAGAATCTTACACGATATCGAAGTTAAGGAAATCGGCCTTCAATTTTCCGGGTTCTCCTTGTCGCCGCCCTTATGAATCGCGGTAACGTGCGCTAACTTCCAGTCGTTAGGGACCTCTGCGCGAGAAATGGATTTCTCGAAGATTATCCGAAGAAAAGATGCTATTTCTTCAGCCTAATTCTTTTAAAACACGAGCAGGAGTATTTAATAGTTTTAGTAGTAGTTTAGTAGTTTTCATTTTTGATGAGTTCCACGTTTAGAATCTCTATCGAATGTGATACAATTAAATGACGTCTATTTAGACTCAATAACCACCATCAAAACAAATTTTGCATCGAACATTTTTCCTTTATTAAGAATAAGTTTTGTATTACAATTTTAGATCAAATATACAATCTTATAATCAATTATGATATTGCTACAAAGTGATATAACCTAGTAGTAATTTGCTGCCTCATCATATCGTTACTTGATTGTCGTTTTTAGCCTATTTTCCAGAACGGAATTAGGCTTATAGTTTTGTCGTTGTGTCTGTCTCTCTGTCCGTCCCCCCCATTCAATTTTGAACCAATAGACCGATTTTCATGAAATTTGGTGGAAATCTCTTGATACATGAGCCGAGCTCCCGAGGATAGTTTTTGTTGCGACTATTGAAGTCCCGGATTCGATTCCAGGAAATATCCTTCCCATTTGATTTATATGGGAAATCTGAAATCCATCGTGCAGGGTAATTTTCTCTTGCACAGTAAAATATCTTAGAATTGTTATATCGGAGCGAGTTTTGTACTAATCTCTGAGTAAAAGAATGAAAATTCTAATTTTTATCGTAGAATTTTACTGGTTGATTGTATTTTGCGTAAATGCTGGCGATTTTGCAGTTTCTATCACTCATTACGAAAGTGTTGCCATAGCAGCAACTATTGTTGGACTCAGATTCGGTATATTCTAATAGGTACACGCGTTATTTTTGCCGCACAATTACGCGTGATCAATTTAATATTCCGTTCGAATGTATTTGTAGTATTTTATAACGCTAAATTATGAAATTTGGGAACATATCCGCGATTACTTTAAAGCTATTTAAGTCAATAAAAGTATTAAAGAAATGATTAAATGGAAAGTAGGCATGACAAGTTCTGTTTGGATCATCTTGTTTTCTCATAATTTGGTACAAAATTCAAGACGTAAGGCGTTTTTATGTTTTTAAGCCTCTTTGCCATTATGATTAATATTATTTGCGCTTGTCTTAATGTAAAGTAATATCTATAAACTTCATCCACAAGTATTAGTTATCTCTTTAAAGAATCAATTTCACTGCAGGAAGCGATTTCTTCTGAAAGTTATATTTTGCGAGAAGGTAATGTAAATTATAATAATCATCATTGATGATAACAGCGCATCGTTATGAGCTAGCCGCTCCATCTGCCAAAATTGTTATTATAATCTGTTTCTGACTCTATATAATTTGAAATAACGTAGTAAATGCCGAGAGCCGTTTATTCGGAGTCACTGCCCTAATTTTCCGACTGTCCCTTCAATCCTCCATAAAATTGGCTGAAACGATGGAAAATAAGCCGAATTTTAGTATGCTCACGTTATCGGCAAATCTACCTGCCGACCTCTCATAAAATAACAAAATATTAGCTATTAGAAAAAGGAGAGTTAATCCTAGATATGAAAATCTTGTGGAGTTTAATTTCCTATGCCGATATGGGTCTCCCGTCTCCGCAGCCGCAAGAGGTTGACGTAAAAAATAACTAAAATGATCTACCGAGCACTTTGATTTATGATCTCAAAATGATCGTGAGATGATGTCTCACGATGGAGATTGGGGGCGGAAGAATGAGAGGCTCATCTGCCCCCGCCAGGGGCAGGTGGGTGACGTGGGAGGGGCAAGCAATAGGACCCCAACCGGGTCCAGGTGCGAAGAGACTTTAACGAGCGAAATTAAGTTCTATATAGGCACCCTGGCAACATAGCTTACCTGATTGGCACACTTCACGCCGATACAGAAATAATGACGAAGTCGCGTATGCAGCTGGGTCAGAAGTATTCAACTTGAAATGTAGCTTTATAGTAATAAATATCTGCTCCACCGTCGTTGAGTTTCTGGTACTATATTTACGGTGTATTAAATGCTCATATACTTCTTATAGTCGGAACATTTAATAAAGAGATTAAAAAGTAAAACGAACTTTGAAAGTTATTTCGTATGACGAGTCATTGGTTCCATTAGCCTTCCCTGAATAGCCCTTTCTTGCTCCGGATAGAATTTTTTTTATTAGATCTGGGCTGTGCTTCAAAATTGTTAATAAAGTACTAATGATATCCGTCTTTTGCAGATAATATCTTACATCTCATCAAGGGCACAAATTGATTTTTTTAGTTTGGTGATTACAATCGCCGCCTTCTATCTGTCTTAATTGCTTATAGCGATGCATGAATATTGCCAAATTATAATCATTTAAATTAATGGAGGGGACGAAAAACTGATAGAACGCAGCATCCTGACAAGAGCAGATGTTCCAATATGTGCCTGGGAACAATGGAATCATGTTTTTTAAATGGGAGTGGGACAATTTCTCGCATTGTTCTCATTCTCCAAACAGTAGCATACATGAGCAACTAATGAAAAGTCTTAATTTGAAGCATTTTTGCTGTAATGCAAAATAAAGACGATGAATCCGATTTAAGAAAATTCCTTGTTAGAACAATGTAGAACTATGTTAGTCATATATCTACAAAATATCATGAAAAATCCATTTAAACAGTCAATTGATAAACTAAAGTATATTTCCAAATGTACCACTAGCCCATCTTCTATGATTATAAATTACCAAATGAACACTGTTAATTTTTAAATCTGGTATCATCATCACTAGTGTTCCGTCTTATAACAGGTCCTACCAATCCTTAGATTGGTTTGATGACTAGGGAATATACATTCATGATGTGATGGTTTCCCGTTGCCTTCCGCACCGGTCATACATACAGAAGGAAGGAGGGAAACCCGGTGCGGACATTAGCCTACTCATTGCGAAGAGCATCAAGATGGCCAACTGCTTAACATCCCTCCGATTAATTTTCTCCTTTTGTAGTGTATTTGCCGTCGGATACCAAGGTCGAAGTCTCGAATCCCATCGCGGAATCGAAAGTTTAAATTTCGTCCCTAAATAAAGATAGATGTCGTCGGATAGTTGAATGAACAAATGAAAATAATTCGCTACTTTAGCTGACGAGCTGAATTGTCTCTTAAATGAGTGATTTACTCATGGAGATTTAATTTCTCGTTGTTGAAGGTCTTGAAAGAACGCGGCTCCTTAGCTTCTGCACGAAAGTTGGCGTTAATTAGAAAAGTATTTAACGGATATCTGCGTGAAAATCAACTTAATATTATGTACTACTCGAATTATGTATGAAAAATAAAAATTTTTAATGGGTCGTGACAGTTATAACGTATTGTTTTGGACAAATTCTTCTCGTATTTTTCCAAGTCGTTATGCCCGTGTACGAGCTAAGGGGAAATTTAGTTCGGAATTTCCGCTGTCTTTAAAAGAAAGTAACATTTCTGTGCGAGTTTTGAAATTCCTTTTCTCTCTCTCTTTCTCTCAAATTTGGCGGAAAATTGCTGGCAAGTTTAAACATTTATCTTCGGGCAAAAAAACACCTACATATCGCTTTAATCGGAGGGTATATTTTCCTTTGAGAGCGGAAACGCACGTGCCACGCCTTTCAGTTACCTCTTAGAAAGCCAACGCGAGGAAAAAACGCTTAGATTCCGTTTTTTATTGTCTACTATCCCTCGGAGAGAAATTTTCTGTGGCGTCACGGAAATGAAAGGTGCAGCAGTGTAGTAGACTTCTAGAGATCTAGAGATAAGAGGATGATAGAGGGGCGTTAAGGCAGTTTGCCATTTCTATTCTTTTTTCCACCGTTACGACTGAATTCGCTAAAAGGAGTGTAAATGGCCCAAAGTAGCCCAGGACCAAGTGTGTTATTATTTCATCGTCTGATGAGGGATCGTAAACGATTATCGTTATGGAAACCAAAGTTTTTGGGTATGACTAAGTTTACGATGAAATATAATTTGAGTCTGGGTGACAAAATAGAAAAACTGATATGGAGCAATAAAATATATTAAAAGTAGGTGTATAATTTAAATATGAAAGGGATTTTATTTGGACGTCAAAAATTTGTAATACCTAACAGCTTATATTAAATACTTCCTGAATATAAGTGGAATAAAAACAATAGCGATTTCAAATGAAAGCATCAGGTAAGATCTTTATATCTCCTAATGCATGCACAATTACAAAGGTAGCTTTTCAATCGCCTATAACGGGCACATTGGCTGGGGCAAGTCGAAAACCTTATTATGATATTATAGCACAAACTTCATCTAACTCGTACTTAACTGCGCTTTTATTCGGGAATAGCTAACCAAACATTATTAGTTGGAGGCTTGAAAGTATCCTGCATATCTAGATTTATAATGAATATACTTTGGATACTTTCAAATAGATTGGACTCAAGCTAAAAATAGATATTTTTTAGGGCTTATGTAGATTTTAGTAATAAATAATAAAATTTGTGTGCAATTAAAATTTTTCTCGAAATTATTACTGGATGTAGCTGTAGCCAACAACACTTCCAACCATCTTGGTATATTCGATATCCAATTGCAATTCCAAGTTTTAATTAGAGCAAGTATTTGAAATTTTAGCGAAAGTGCTTTTTATTTTATTTTAAAAGTTAGTTGCGATTTTTAGAAAAAATTGCAAAGGTTAGATTGGTTATATTACTATAAAGTTATAGGTGTTTATTGTTCAAGATGATAAGACAATTTAGACATTTCACTCGTAAATGCCTGGGTATGCATTATATTGGATGTGTATTATAATCGTAAAATTGCGGCAATTGTAATGATGGAGCATTTCACGGGTCGACTGACTCAATTCTATGCATCCTTTGACAGCATATAATTTATTTCTATTAATATGACTTATTCATAGAATTGCAATGATGATTTGGCATCAAAACAGCCTATTTTGAATTTTTGTTGAGACGATGGCGTTTTGTCTATGCCAGTGGACTCAATCTGATCGGAAGAAAGAATGAAAAAATAATGAAAGGTATTCTTCGGGTAACCTGCTTAAAATCGTTGCTGGTTGTATTAAGTAGGCATTGATCAACCGTCTATGGTAGGCCGTTGTCGCTTTGATACTTCCCGCTGCAGATGAGGTCGCATCACTCACACAAATGATTTCGGTTTCCGAGAAGTGTCACATCTGAGATGAGAGAGCGTGCTAGATGTCTCATCCTAAGATTCCGATCAGATATCAATGGTGATCGATTTTATTTCGTTATTCCAAAAATTATCATCCGCTGAATTTACGGGGCGTTTCAGTCTGATTTGCAAGTAGAATAACTTGGGGAAAAAGGACCTCGATCGATAGCTTTATTGAAAGAAAATAAATCTAAAGGGGCAAATAACATATGATAAAGCGGGAGGAATGACAGATTTGTAAAAGATTATCTGCTACAAAGAAGGCCACCGGCATCGTAACGATCTATCACGCTGAAAATTCCATTTTTAATCTTTCCTGTTTGTGTTGGTAAATAATTAACACACATACGTTTAAGTCAATTTATAATCGATCGTGTGCGACAAATTGAGAAAAATTGATATATTAGGTAATTGATGAATCAATAATTATTAAAATGACTATTGAAAAACCTATTGGTGTCGCTCACCCGTTAATGGTTATAATATTCCAAGAGGATAATTAACCTCACAGAAAGCCTAGGAATGAACACTTACTAGGCAACACTAATAGTAAATTAATCGGAGTTAATGGAATGTTTAACTTTAAACTCTTATAGCATAGTCTCAGTCTTACCGTTTTCATTTCGATACTAAGATTTTCTTGTTCCAGCTTTTATAATTCTCTGAAAATAATAGAAAATTTACGGGAATATATTTTTTCGCAGCGCAATCCTCTGCCCGGTGAATTCACTTCATCACATTGAATAAAATTCATTAAAATTAATTCATGTTATTTTTAGGCATTGATATTTATTTTTATTAGGTACACTAGTTTTGGTGAAATGCGAAACGAATTTTAAAAACTAAGGAAATAATTGCAGACCAATCAGAACAAGGCACTTTTCGACAATTTAATGATAGACATTCTTATACTTTAAAAAAATTCATTTAATAACAATATTTCTTAATATTAAGGCTAGAGGCTTATGATAGCTAAACAGAGATTCATTAATCAAACCTTTTGCATCTTAGGATGGAAATTTTCTAAAAATTGCATCAATTGTGATACTGAGATCAGTAGTTGGTTCTCTTGGAAATAATAAAACCAATTCAAATCCGGTTCTTAGGAATTCTTCCAACTCGTGCCCTTCAATTTCAAGATGCTAATTCCTATCTGCAGGAACAAAAACATCTCATCCATCGAAATCATCCAAACCCTATATTCTTCATATTTTAAAATCATCTGGGGGTTCCGGTGGTGTAGTGGTTAGGATGCTGACTGGTGGGAAATCCTGCGAAAGTAGGATTTTTCCAAGGTCGCCCGGCCCCCTGTTTGTGTGGTTTGTGGGGACCGCGCAAATTCAGCACTCCGTCCTTCGGAAGGGACGTTAAGCCGTTGGCCCCCTTGGTGCTCTTCGTTAAGAGTAGGCTAATGCTGGCACCGGGTTTCCCTCCTCCCTTATGAGTGTTTGGTGTCGAAGGAGCTATGCTATAATAATCCAAGAATAATACACACACACACACTCTCAAAAATCATCTCTCTAGAACGAATACTTTTCGAGTTATTAGCAATTGATCTTTGTATCCACAATTTACTCCCAAGATACATATTCTGGACCCACCAACATTTTGTCATATACAGCTGTATAGACCTATCTATCATGGAATTTTGGCATTTGTACCTTCAGCCATTTTTGAGGTATTTTTTACACGGACAGATAAAACGGACGGATGAACCTAATACATAAGTGATTTTCTTTAGAAAAAGCGCTAAATTTTTTTCACTCTTTTATTATTAAGCCGATATTGGACAACGCTACTTTTTCAAATAATCATAGTACATGAATTATAATAATGACTTCTCAGCGCTTGATGGAGTTTATTCTGACAGGAATCATAATAAAAAGCGGGTATATTATGGTAAAAAAGGAGCTTAGATCATAACCTTAAAGCAACCTAGTCGTTGCATTGCATTATTTCGGAAGAGAGTTTGAGAAATGTTTGTGTTAGGAAGCCGGAGAGACCATAAGATATTCTCGCGAATCTCGCTCTCATCTCCTGGCTTGATTTGACTTCCGAATGTAGGTGGGAATGATATATGGCACTTTTGTGGAAGAATAACTGATCGCTCGCTCGTGACAGCCCACCTGCTGAATTAGTAAGAGACCCTTATGATACGCGTGCGTAAGGATGGAAAATTCCACCGAACTTGGATTATAATGTATCCAGAAAGGGCGAAGCCTTGGACAAATCGAGAAATAACCGGTTTCTGCCCTATACCCGCCTAAGAGGTCGTATTTTCATTTTCAGTTCATAGCTTTGGGGTGTGCACGTTACACGAGCAAATATAAGACGCTTAAAAACGTCTCGTAAATATTTTATATCGCTTAAAATTCCAAAAATTTCTTATTGTTAGAACTTCGACAGGAATGTTTTTATAATCAGTTTTAAAATTAAAATGACGAATACAATGATGTTCATGGACCTTAGTTCGTCCAAGTTATTTAAAAACATTTCTAAAAAGTAAACTACGCTAAAAATATTTCACCACTAATGCTGAATGTTTAAACAATTTAAAACTACAAATGCTCATGTTAATGAATTTTTAATTCGAAATAAATAGAATGCCGAATGCTGACAAATGTGAAGGAAATAGAGGCGATAGCTTGGAAGTTATGGATAGATTATAAAAATATCCGAAGAATGATCTTAAATTCCGTGTACCTTTGTACATTTAACTTTTTATAGAGATTCATAATATAAGCAAAATATAAACTAATAGTACATATTAACTAAGCTTAGATATATCACAATAAATGAATGACAGTATTCTCCACACAAAAAAATTTCGATACTCCCATAAACGGAGGGCCAGGATAATTTATTAAACCTGCTTTAATAATTAAATTTTCTTCCAAACACATACTAACATCAGCGTTAATACCATCTCGTTTAGATGTCAACCCTAAATATTCGAGAGGTTTTTAGATAAATTTAGATAGTAAATAGTTCTTGCGGATAGAGGGTAAGACGAAATAAATCTTAACCCAGTTTTGTCCGATGCTAGGCCATGAGAAACAACAGCTGAAATTGATGCGAATAACTTCTCAAGCGTATCGCTTATCTCATTGTCAGATCTTCTTCGGGGAGGAAAACTCTCGGTATATGGACCATGGATCGCATTGAGCGTCGAAATGTTTTTGGGGGTCAGGTGTGGACGCCTGTCTAATCCGTAGCTCGCAGGATATCTTGATGTAGTCCGCGGGGCGGATAAAGCTGCAATTAGCAACAGAATTGCAGAAAGTCTCACGGCGGAAGAGGCAGCTTTGTTGCGCTTCCAATGATATGGAACTACTGTCGCATTTATCTTCGGTCCGTGCAGTGGCTTAACTACAAATTCTTGCCCCCCCCTCCCGCGAAATTTTCGAATGGACCCCCTTCAAAACAACCGTACTAAAACTTCTTTCTAAATAATAACGTAAAATGATTAATGTGGATGCAGGGTGTCTTATTAATTAATAAACTAATTTTACTCTTACTTATGAATTTTTCGATTTCCCGGTTTTTTATTTGGTATTTTTTTCTAAAATGCAGGCGTGTACAGGGACGATTTTCCACCAGGGATTGTAGGATCATGCCTTGTGGCGATGACGTTCCAGTAATGCGATTATTATTGTTCATGTAATAAAAAGAATTTATATAACTTTTCTGTTGATCATCTGCAAAAAATCCTAACTTTAGCGATGATATATATTTAAGCACTTATTTTTCACTGAAATGATTCGTGATTCGGACTTGCACAAGCGGCAGCAATACGGAATAAAGAAAAATACCTTGCACACTTTATAGTGCAGTAAAATAAAGAATAAATTGTAGTGTTTTACTTACCAAATCACTCGAATATTTCTTTCGTCAATGAGACCGAAAAATATTTCAATAATCCTCACAGAATTACGTGTTCACATTTCAAGCGATACACAACAACTAGATTCTACCGTTCCGAGCTTAGCCTTCTTTCCTATTTTGTTCTCAAGCCCAATTAATAAATGGCCCTTTTGTCTTCCATTTGAGTCATCCAGATGGCTTTCGAGGAATAATATACATATAACTTCATAAGGCTGAGCGGCCTGCTAGTTTATAGTGGGTGGAAAAAATAAGAATTTCAGTAATGACTTGTAAAGAATGCTGGTCCGGTATCAGGGCCCGGTAGAGAAATCCTGGGCCCCGGTGCTTCTTCGGCTCTCGGGCCCATTTTCGCCACTTTCCATCACCATAATTATATAATTGTAAAATTTCGCTGTCAGGATTCAGAAATGTATTTTTTTCATATTCTCCATTGTCTATCGTAGCTCAGTCTTTATAATATGATTTTGTAAGACACGCAGGAATGTTTATACAAATATGACTGCTCGAGTTCTGGCACGGGCCCCGGTTATTTGCACCGGGTGCACTCCCATCTCCTGGGCCGTTCTCGCGGGCCCCCAGACCCTTCGCAGCTCCCCCCCCTCCCCCCCTCTCCCCCCTCCTCGCGGTGGCCGACCTGGCGGTTTAGTAGTTACGCCCCTGAGTCCGTGTATTGTGTAGATGAGTGTCTTCGTCATCTTAGATCCGCTCTTTCAGAGACAAACAAAATCAGGTGCTTGCCGGCCCGATGGACCGGCAAGCCGGGGCGCCTAGGTAATGGGGACGTTAACCAGGCCATCTATCTATAGCAGTGGTGCGCAACATTTTGTAATCGCGGGCCACACAAACACGGATAAATTTTCTGAGTGCCACGCAAATTATTAAAAATATACTATCAATGTATTATAGACAATTTAAGTAATTATGGTAGGTTGAATTTCCATTCTAAAGTCATCTTTTTCACCTTTCGATAATTATCCTTCTCCCTAATGATTCGACGGTTAGGTAAGCCGATGGGTTATTTAAATTCCGTTTGAATCGAATCGCGGGCCACAGTTTGTACGCCACTCACTGATCTATGCATTGCTTGCGAGTGAATAAATGTGGGATATCAGTTTATATCGAAAAATAGGCTGGAATCTTGATAGAATCCCTTTTACTTTTCATTAACAATTATTTTACGGAGCGATGAATAAATCAACAAGTTCTTTTAAAAATATCTTTAAAAAATTACGGAAATTGGAATGGGGAGTCTGGAGTGGTTTATCGTTCTAATTACCACGGGCCGCCCGTCACAAGTATTATAATATTGAAGTGTGGCACTCAAAGTTAAAGAACAAAAAAATTGGCAGCCGGTGCAGTCGTCGACCAATTGTGCGTCAAGTAAAAATTAGAAATTCCCAGAGAATTTGGCGTAGCAATTGTTACTGAAAATCTGAATTTGAAGCTTATCGACGGCAAAATCACATCAGTGTGTATTAGAAATATTTAATAACATGGGGTCTTCTTCAACTTTTCGAAAAACTAGATAACTTTCTCAGTAGCGCATGGGAATAACAGTATTATTTTTGCGCGTGTTGCGAAAAATGTGTCAGCCTTATTTATGATGCAAGTGTGGCGTTGAAAAGAAATCCACCAAGGAACGACTCTTCATGACCGCGCATAAATAGCACAAGGAAAACTACCCGAGAAACAGTGAACTAAGAAAATGTAAAGTTGTTGAACTGAAACGTCATTTATGTGCGTGACAAACTAAATTTGTTACGCCAGCTAACAAATAAAATGCAGCTTCTGAAGTATTTAATTTAATGTTATTGAGATTTAATGTTACTGGAAAATAAAAAAAAACCTTCTGAGAATAGTGCTTAGCTCGTAGTTGGGGACACTGCATTTGGGAAATTAAAAATTAATCCGAAAATGTGCAACGCAATCAAAGTTGTAAAACTTTATAAAAAACACAGTCGCTGGAAGAATAGAAAGTATGTCCAAAGACATTGAAAAATCAGCTGTTACGAGTATTAGAGTTATTTCATTTTCCTTTGGTCTCATTTCGTAGCTTCAAGAGTAAAATGAAAGTATCATTGAAATGATGAGATCGATTGATGCATTTATGTAGGGATGTCAGCTCCACAGAGGTGTATATCCGCACTTCCATTCTTTTTAAAAGACGGCGGACGATTCCGTATATGAACCGACTTTGTGTGTTGCATGCCTTGATAAATGGCTTTGGAAAAAGATTTTCCGACTTCCGTGGCATGTTTGGTGTCATTCACTTTAGATCTTTTTCAAGGTGGCGATGTTTATGATATCGCTAGTCAAAGTTCGAATGTTCTCAAGCAAGACGCAAATTTATTAGAAATCATTGAATTGAAAACAGACATTCTGTTGAAATCACGGTCATTGAAGCTAAAATTTTCGTCTTTAGTGCTAAATGAGAAATACCCACTTCTAAAATTGGGCTATCTCAGGCTAAACTCCTGTTTATGTTCACCGTATTTAAGTAAATCTGTCTTTTCTAGTATGAAAGTGATTAAATCATTTCTAGCGGATAAACATGTAGATGACAGTATTAGAATGGCTTGCACGAAATATATTCCTTCATTCACCAAGCTAGCAGATAAAGTTCAATGTCAGATTTTGCATTCTGGCTGTAAAAAATAAAGTAATGTTGTTTTCTGTAAGAACATTCTTTTTCGGGTACATTTTATTTTTAACGATATTAATATGTTGAACTGAATGCATGTTGCCCCCTCCTTGAATTTTTTTTAAAGTTGCCCTCTGACCTTATAAGGTTGGACTGGCCTCCAGTAAAGGGATGAATTGAATAAGAGATTGCGCGCTTTGATGAGGTCGATGGCATTCCCCACTTCCTGTTTACTGTGCGTACTAGGGAAGGTTTTTCTCAGATCGGTCATGCAGGACAAAAGATAAGGTCGATCTAACTACACGTGCCATTTATATCCGAGAACTCGAATACTGATGAGACGGAGCTCAACCCACCGCGGGTTAAGAAATAGTCGCCGAAACAATTTGCATTACGGACGTAACGTTGAAGGTATACGATCAACAGGCAGTCGGTCTTGATTCGCTCCTCTTAATCTTATGGAATTTTATACCCGCAAGTAATTGAAGCCTAGAGTAGATTAAGGTTTGGAGTGAGAAGTATTCGAAATATAGTTTAAAAAATGAATAAATAATATTATATAACAGGAATAAGATTGGAATTAAAATAAAAACTCCTGAACCGTAAAATAATCCAAGTGAACACTCACACGTCAATATGACGGGTGAGTGCTCATCTGGATTATTTTACGGTCCAGGAGTTTTTATTTTAATCCCATTCTGCACACCGTAGTCTCCAAATTTCATTTTCAACAGGAATAAGAATGGTAAATGTTCAGTGAATGTGAAGACGGGAGTTAGTGAAAGTATTAAATTGGATTATCAGAATTATAAAGGAATAAGGTGAGAGTAAAATCAATGAAGTACCGAATACCTCCGCAACTCCTACGTGACGGAGGAACCCACGACCGAAGGAGGTCTAATATCGACGGTTATAAATCCGTTGCGTTGTGCTGGGGAGAAAATAAAATGGAAAAATATTTTGTTATTTTTGAAGATAAATACTTTCAGTCATCGTGCTTGAAGGTGGAGAGAAGAAAGGGCAAAAGAAGATTTTTTCGAAGAATGGGAAAGTTGGAGGAGGCTGTGGAACAGTGGTGCCCAACCTACGGCCCGCGAAGGGTTTTTGTGCGGTCCGCTATCATGAAAAAGCTACCCGAAAAATGTAACACACCAATTCATACATTTCTATGAAAATTTTGATAATAAAACTTTTAATATTGAAATGTTAACCATAAAAACCTTATTTAGAACTTATTTTCAATTATATGGAACTTCAGAATATGTAGGTAACTTCCAATTTAAACTCTAATCCGGCCCACAGAAGGGTTGGAAATTTCCAATGCGGCCCGCCGAAGGATTCGCAACCACCGATGTGGCTCGCCATTTGAAAAAGGTTGGCACCACTGGTGTATTCTACCTAGGTATAAGGAAGCACGCCATGAACGAAGCGAAGAGGAAGTGATGCAATTGGAGTTTGGAACCGTTCCGCCATATGATGAGTAAAGAGAGCGTAAAAAGAATATTTTGTTGGAGACAATATACATACATACCATATTATATGAAAGAAAGGAGACTAGTGTGAACAATTGAAAATTTTACAGTTAAAGAATTTTTTTACAAAAATTCTTTGAAAACCAACTCCTAAACCGTACGGATATTACAAATAAATTAACTGTGTTTAACTCTTATATTTTTTAAAGATTCGTACGGTTTAGGAGCTTGTTTTAAAAGAATTTTTGTAAAAATTTCTTTAACTGTAAATTTTCAGATACATACCGTTTAGTATAAAACTTGATAAATTTTGCAGTTTGCAGTTTTTAAAAATAGTAATTGGTAGATTGTTTTCTATTAAAAATATTGTCACAATTCTATTGCTATTCAAAATGGAGAAAATGTCAGCATTCATAAATAACTTTTGGTAATCTCATCAGTGTTTTCCCGTCAGATCTTGGGATCCAGTACATCCTTCGACCTATAATGCTCAGAATTTCTGCACTCTCTTTTACATACTATATAGATGGCGTATTAGGGCTCTTACTTATATACATTTAAGAAATAGCTGCTTCATTTGCATTATGCTGAAAATAGAAAACTCAAGAAGCTTCTCCAGAATTTTTTTTTTCCTCTTCGCACTCAAAATGGCAATGCTTTCTTTTAAGAATTTAAGCCTCGGAAATAAATGTTTTGTGTCCCAGCACGCAATTTAATGGTGATAATTGAGTATGAATGTAGAATCGTATTTTGAATAGTCGTAAAAAACGAAAGTTTACTCACTTCCGCTTGTACAGTGAATGGGACCGGATGTACGCATCACTAATTAGCATGAAAATTACTCTTTAAATCCAAACCAGTTATCGGTTAATGCAAATTAGTTGCGCCCTACCTCCTTTTTAATGGCCTCAATCGACATATGTATTTCATCGTTATCGGAAAGAATGAGTGAGAGAGCGTTATTATCGCGCTTTGTCAGTAACGCAATGATTTTCTTAATTTGCGAGTAGCGAGTAATTGTAACTTAACCTGCTACCATCCCGATGGTTAGAAAAAGCAATGAGTTACTAGTGTTGGGAATGAAATACCTCAGTTATCACCCCGCTTTGATGAAAGTGGATCTTATTTTCCTGTCACCTAACCATGAGGATATCTGAAGCGTAAGTAACTCACTAATCTGCTGCCGCGTCGATACTGGGTAACGAGAGTCGCATTATTGAGGGTTTATTTTCAAGATCGAGCGGCGCGAAAGACAAGAGTGGAGATGCGGGGAGCGAGAGATGTGAAGGTACGGGTTTCTCGGAGCGAGAGGAAGTTTGTGTGTGTGAGAGAGAGAGGAAGGAGGGAGGGAGAGGAAGGGAAGGACTGGTCGCGTTTTTACGGTTGAATAGAGAACGCGTGGTCGGCACGTTTCTTACCCGTACAAATACGCACGCCGGACTCCCGTCTTTTTTCCCCTCCCTTTTCCTCTCTCCCGCTCGTTCTCCTTATCTCCTCCCTGGAATCGCCTCTTCCTCCCGCTTTGCTGTCAGAGCGGAAGGTTTTTGTTCGGGCGGCAACGGTGGCAAAAGGGTTTACTGGTCTTGCGTAGCGCTGTAAAAAAACCGCAAGTGTTTGATGAAAGAAAGAAATTCAGTCCGTTTTAGTTACTGTTTTTTTATCTACTTACGTGTCAAAAGCGTGCGATGGAATTTCAGATAATTCGTATCTACGTGTCATTTATGCGACTCCATGAGATTGTTGTGGGGGCATGAAAGTTAATAGCTTTTTTGTGAATTGTGACCGAACGAAGCGTCAAGGATGTAATTTTTATTGAGCTAATATTCAAGGCTATGGCGCTAGAAAAATAAAAGAATTATGGCATGAATAATGTCTATAATAAACTTTAACTGTTGTGAAACTTTATAATGAAACATACAACATCGTACGAGGTGATTCAACGATCCGGAAGAGAATATGTATCTTAGGGCTAAAGAACTTTGTATGAGTCTTACTGCAGAGTTAACGACAGGCTGGAAGAGAAAAATAATAGGACAGTGCTTTCCAATTATAACGCCGTCGCTTTCACTGCGAATTCGTATATAACGCGTGTTTTCCTTGAAAGATATCCACTGCGCTGACTGATGAATGATATAAATGAGTTTTCTACTTTGAATTTTGAAGCGAACATCACATATAAAAACTTAAATAACTAAACAGTTGTCTGGATCACAGAGAGCGTGTCCTCGATTATAGCGTGTCTCCGAGCCTCCCCCGAAATCCGCGGTATAAGCGGGAGGTATTGTCTCCGTAAAAATCTCAAAATATTACTCATTGTCAGAGGGCACTTGCGCTGTAATTAATCAGAATAGGTGTGTGTGAGAAGTGTTCGAGGTTCGTGTGCTCTTGATTGGTCGCCACATATTAATTAAGATGGCCTCCACTCTTTGGGGTAATTTATAGGAATCATTAAAGCGTTCTCGACAAGAGGACTAACAAATCGATTGGAGCAACATACAATTGAAAATTGTAACTGTCCAACTGTGACTCCAGGTAAATGAAAACCCTCGCTTTCGCCAAAATCTTTCCTGGAGCCAAACCAAATATAAAAAGACCCTTAATTTAGCAAAAGAGAGGAATACATACTTTAATTATAATTTCCATACAATGATGCTTTCGAATATAACAGGTTTCTATGACTTAGAAATTTCTGAGATAAAGGAGAAGTTGTTTGGGGATATTTTAAAAAAGCACGGTATACTGAAAAGGAATTTAGATTTACCTACTCGGATGTGCTTCATTTTCATGGGGAAAAATTGCGGGAAAATGTCTCTCACATGCCCACCTCTGCCTCCCCCTTTCTCCACACAACCCCTGGCGCGCGCTTGCAATTCTCTCTATCGCGGGAGGGAACTTACCTATGCTTTTTTCCCCTTTCGTCTCGCGGTTCAAACTGTAACCGGTTGGAAAGTGGGATGGGGGGATGCGGGCTTGGCGGGATGCGACGGGGCAAAGGGGGCAGTGGGGGAGGGGGAATGGGGGGGGGGGAGTGTGTTGCTTCTAATCTCAACGACTCCCTCCTCGTGGCAGCTGTTATTATACATTTGAAATAACCAACACGGGACGAGCACGAAGGACCCTTTGTTCTTGCGAGGACTGGACACGCATGCACGCACGTACAAGGACACGCCTATCAGGCATCAAGGTTCGAATCCACGCTTTCTGAAGGATTCAATCTCCGCGAGTCTCTGCAGAAAGTGCGGATCAGCTCCCTAATTGAAAACGTGGCTTAAGAAGAAGGACGTTCAATATATTGTCAAGACATGCCTGGTTTTTCATGTTTTATACTTTATTGGTCTCCAATGGAAGCTTGAGCATTGTTAATTCGAATTTTTGCATTGTTGAATGTGCGGATGGATTTTTAATAATTTATATTGCCCAAACAGATATATGTCAATGTCTCATCCTCATGCATAAAAATCAGTCGTTCTCAAAGAGATATTCTAATTAATTAATTTGGAATTTTAATAACTTAGGAACGCTCAATGTTATTTTCTAATATACTTATTTTTTAATTATTGTATTGCAAGACTTAAACTAAAGTTATCCTCGGACGACATTTGGCAAAAATTATTTTCATTATCCGTCTTTTAAAATTTCCTCAAGTGACTGACAATTTGCCCATTGCTATCATCGGCGAAAATAGTTATGGTTACCCGTATAACGTACACAGAGTAAATTATTTCCATTTAAAACGCAGAAGTTCATTCAATTCCAAACTTTATTTCATTTTGAAGGCATAGTTTTGAAATTTGTAAGTCAAGCGAAGATAAAAGAAGCGGACGGTTCTAAATAACAATAGAAAAAATATCCAATATTATTGGTAATGCAATTACTTATCCTCAGTAAATTCGATGAATATGTTTCCAAGAATCACCTTCTTACATTATTTAATTTTTTATATTCTTCTGTGCTTTTAATAAAATTCCAAAAGGAAATTAAAACCTGATTATTTGCTTAAAAATGTCAAGTCTGCGTCCAGTAACAAAAGCAAGGATGATGCACGAAATGGGCTAGCCGTCTTAGGTAATAATTTTATGCACATTTTTCTTAATTTATCCTATCTTATCATACTGATTTCTTAGTGATGAGATGGAGCTTGCCTGTATATTTTGCAGCCATTTCGTCCATCTCTTGCCATCGGCAATTTGCGGAACGTGCCGTGATGACGGACCTTGTGTTTGGTAGACGGTGATTGTTTGGGGTCCCGTGGGGTGTGTGCGCTCATGGTGGCGAGATGCATCGCACCGAAAGTGAAAGGAAGAGGCTGTGTGGACCCTCTGTTCCCCTCTTTAATTCTCTCTCGACCCTCCGCACGTCGCAAGAGAGAGAGAGCTATTGTGATTCACACTTCACATCCCCAGTTAAGCATGAGAATTGGCGTCGGCTGACGTCCGAAAACGCCCTTTAAACTTAATGGGAAGAATACATATCGTGCCACGGAATAAATCGCGTTGGATTTTTTTCTCCTCTGTCGGTATCGGACATCATCTATCTATAGTGCTGGGACGTCTTCCTACGATTTAAAACGTTGTGCTCCCCTTGGGGATGTCTTTATGACGCTTACGAACGGTTATGATAAAGTAACCCACATTATTGATTCTGTTGGAAAAAGCGGCAGTTATTATCCGAATCTCATAATTTTTGGTTCAGAAATGGAATATTAGCTCGATATATATTTTCACTTTAAGAAGTAATATTTTTCATTATTGTCCTGTTTAATAATGCTCAACTTTATTTAAATTTCATTGATGTTAAAGTTTATTTGTTGGTGATGAGGACGAATTCTATGAAGCTTATGAACAGGGCTTGAAAAATTTCATCATGGCTCACCAGTCAGGCAAATATCTCACTCGTCAGCTGAAAATCGCCAGCGTCCCAGAGACCCCGAAGCTGGCGAGCAAAAAAAACACCCTCAGTGCCAAAAATGAAATGTTAATTATTTACACTTTCGTTGACCTATATCTTTATTTTCATTTTTGCCAGATATAACTATCAATATTGAACCAAATACATTACACAAAATATATTTGTGTGCACATCAGTCTACATGACAATTAATATTTAAAAACTCATACATATTATCAGTGACGCAAGAACATGAGCAAGCAATAGTTCAATGAAACTTACTATTCATATCTTCTTAGGTGTCAACATAACTTCCAGAGGCATGGCAATTATGACCTTGAACATGTCTTACAGTTTTTGCACTAAAATACCACTTATCTATGGACTTACCAGGTTTCAAGGCATGCACAGTGTAGGGAAATCCCCTGGATGTGCTTGTAGAAGTGGCTGCAGTTAGCTACTTCCTAGCGGCCGTAATATTCACTAAATTAAGTAGCTTGCCAATTTTTCCAAATATTTCAATTTGACAATAGGTATGACGTATTGTATATATAATTGTATATATAATTGCCAATTGAACTGAAACTGCTCTATTGAATTTTTTACTCAACTAAAAATTTTCACTTCTCACGAACGAGCAGACGAGCGCATTTTTCAAGCCCTGCTTATGAAGCTTTAAAAGAACGTATAATTTTTCGATAGTATATGTAGATCAGTTATGGCAATTCTTTGGCACGCGAAGCGATTTTGGTTGACCCGCAACAAAAGATTGTTTATTTACTGTCTCTTTTGTATTTTTCCATTTCTGACACAATACCAAAGATTATTTATAGCGATATTGCAATTATGTTGATACAATAACTACAGTAATAGTGACTTTTTGTCCAAGAACGAGATCCTTGCCGATCCGTAATTGTCGTTCGGCCATAAATGATCTTAGACGATGAGTCTTTTTAGATCGTAAATTTAATTTTATATAACCAATATTTCGTTTCTGAGGAAAGATAATTACAGTTAAATTATGAAATTATTTCTTTTTTGATGTATTTTAAATTGTTACGTCAGTTAGAAAAGAAAAGTCAATTTTTGTCATTTTGGAAAGCGAGTAAAAAAACATTTGCCGTCTCTGGTACAGATCCTATTATTTCTTCCGTTATTAAGGACGTTTTTTCTTTAATTACACTTGTTGTACCAGGAATCTTAGAAAATAATATCATTTGATTTTAGCAGTTTGATGAAATGAAAATAATGTCTAATACTATACATTCTATGTACACTGGTAGCAACGCATTTTGCCTAGAGACTGGCTGTTTCACTAATTTTGTCCGCATGAAACCATTTCATAATTTTAAAACCTTATACAAAGTTTAACATATATTTGATATTCACTGCATGCATAATTGTCATAAGCAGCATTTATACGTATTCGCTTAACATCGATTATATTTAGTTGATATTTCTTTCTCCAAATTTTAAAACACATTTTAGGTCACACAATATATGTATATATGAAATTGTCATATTACTGTCGTGCATCACACTTTATCTGCAGAAGGCAGTATTGACGCACCTCTAGAATTCAAAACAATAACAATCAGACAGTCTTCATTAATATAACAGTAATAATTCTCCGAAACTCATTCTACTTTTGCACAATCGTAGGAGCCATCGAAAATATTCGTTTAATTTTTCAGCAGCTAAAAAGAAAGTCCTAGGGTCTCCTTCGAACGTATCTAGACAGCGCCCTCTACCATCGGCGGAAGTTGCTCATCAGAAGCATTTTCAAATTCCGTTCGATTAGCCGTTGTGTGAGGTGGGCCTCCTCCCCCCCTCCCCCTTCCTCCTCCCGAACCCCCTTTTACAGCTGCCGAGCAATCTCCCTCTCTTTCAACGGTCGCTCGAACATTGGATCCCGGCGGCCGCGCCGCACTTTCGCCCACGCCGGAGCAGAAGAGAGCAGCCGCCACCTTCCTCTGTCTCCCATACCCTTCCTCCCCACCCCACCACTTCCTCGCTTCATTTCTCTCTCTCTCTCTCTCATACACACACACACACACGCCTCGCGCTTGAACAACACCCTTTCCTCCTCAATCGACACCTATCCCCCTCTCACTATTCCATCCATTTCTCTCGCCCGAATATCTATTCCAGTTGTTCCAAACCTTTTTTTAGGCGCGGCACCCCAGCCTTCAAGCAATGTTATCATACTTTCACAAACTAATATTAAAACCTTCGGACATATCCATTTGTTGGTATCACACCATAATCAATTTGTTAGAGATAAAATTCATGCGCTAGTTACCTGTAAACACATCCAAATCGTTGAATCATTTGCAAAAGTAGTTTTATCGCGGCATCCCTAAAAATCAGCTTCGGCGCCCCAGTGTGCCGCGGCACCCACTTTGGGAACCACTGCTCTATTCTCTTTACCTCTCTCTCCACTATGCTCTTTTATATTTCTCTCTCTCCTTTCTCTTTCTTTTTATCTCTCTTCTTCCTCCTCTCTTCCCCAGTGTTCACTTTTCAATTATATTCCCTCCTAGCTCGTTATTTTAGCGGCATTTAAAAGAAAAATCTGCTTATGCGTTCGGTTTGTCCGTCTGTCTATCTAACGCGCTAACTCCTAAACGAGACCAAATAAAGCAGTGGTTCTCAAACTTTTATTAGCCGTGTCGCGTTTTCAAAGATAAAGAGGGTTTCGCGGCACCCCAGTCTTGTGACAAGCTTTATATATTTTTAGATACGGATATTACAACCTTTGTACACATCCATTTGTTGATGCTACTAAATAATCAATTTATTAGAAGAAAATCTATTGCCCTAATTAACCACCAACACATGCAGATCGTTGATTTATTTACTAAACCAGTTTTTCGCGGCACCCCTAAATATCTACTGCGGCACTCAGTTTGGGAACTACTGAGATAGGGATTTCGTTTTTTCGGCAATCGATTCAGTATTCTGCTTCGTTACGCATGTCCGTCTAAACTTAAAATTAGCCGCCATTTATTGTCTGCTTCAGCAGCTCTTTCTTTACTTGTTTCCTATCATTTTCCTTACACTTCTTTCCTCCATCTCTTCTCTCTTCCTCTCACGTTTCGTCTCTCAATCTCTTTTCTTCTCTTTCTCAATTCCCTTTACCTTTTCTCTTCCACTCTATATTCTCCTCTTCTCCTTCTCTTTTTCGCATCTCTTTTATTAACTTTCGTCTTCTTCATTTTTCAAGCTTCCCTTTTTCGCCTACTCATCTTTCACCCTTTCCTCTCTCTCTCTAACCCTCTCTTCTTCCTCTCTTCATTCGTTCTTTGTTAATATCTTTTCTGTCTCGTGCCTCATGTATCTTTCATATCTTCATTCTTAGTTCTCATATTCTACATGTCCTCGTTCTGTCGTTATAATAGGGATCTCAGACTTGTAAATGTCGCAATGCTAAAGTTATATCGCGTGAGGCTGAAGGTATCAAATCAAACAGCCCATTCAGTTAAGTTATACATAAAAACCTAGCAAAACGGCGCATGGGCGTGCCTTCAACAGCAACACAGCTGCCCCGTGTTATTTTTAATAAATTATGCAACTGGATCAATAAATTTCCACGTTTGAGTTGTAAAGACGAATTCCGTTTGCGATCCTATCGATCGAGTGCTCGCTTAGGTCTGTTTTACTCGCATATTTTTTATGTTTGTGACCTACGGAGATCAATCGAGGGAGATAAATTTGGCGAGGAACAAAAAATTGAAACTTCGGTAAAAAAAAACTTTCGAGTGGAAATTTTTTTTTTATGTACGGAAAATGAAAATAGCGAATGAGCAAAAAAAGATTAATCGTCCGCACGAGATTTCCCGCAAAATGCCAATTATGCTTGAATAATTTGCGCAGAAAAGGCTGGAAAGCGTGGACTTCAAAATAGAAATCCTCCTCTCAACCTTCTCAGTTACTTTGATGTGAGATAGCAAGATAAGGAATGCCATGTGAAAGTTTACAGGAAGAAGGAAAAGAAAAAGAGGCCCAGAGAATCATGGGAAGACAAACCCCAAACAATCATGAAAGAATTCTTCATCCGAACTCGGAATGGGAAACTTACTCATGGCAGCAATTCTTCTAAATCTAAATTTTAATCTATTCGCATGAACAAAATGTTTTTATATGATTATGGCTGGAAAGGATGATTGATACCGTCGAGCAGAATAATGCAATTTTCAGTCGCAACAAATTATAACTATAATTTAATGAATTACGCGCGACACGAAGGGTTTACTATTTTTGCGCGAAGCATTAAGGAGAAATTGGAAATCAGGAAAAGATATCTCTCATATTCCAGCAGATGCCTATCGCTTAGGAATCCATGATTCATCCATTCCATCTTGAAGCATATGATGAGGTGCATCATTCATAACATTAGTTTCTCTACGAATCTGAAAGAAATTAGAAATTAGCTTGAAGTTTGTATTGTTTCGTGCGCAGGTGGTTTTGATGTTCATATCGACTTCATCTCGAGTCATTGAATTTTATTCTTCGGTGGAATTTTTTGAAAGGGAAAAAAAATTATTCAGTAATTGAACGAGTTATGTTCGGTTTCTCGTTTCTGATTGTGTCAATGGTTGTTTGATGAGGAAGAGGGTTTCAAATGGACCATGAATTGCAAACGGCAGAATTTCTTGAAACATTTCAGCGAAACCATAAGCTAAATGCACATATATATCAAAAGTTAGTTTCTTAACATAATTGTCAATTAAGAATAACAATAGCAAATGTAACAATTTGTCCAAGTATTTCATTGGAACCCACACTCGAATGAAATCACAATTTCGTGACAGTTCATATATCTCATTACATGTCCATCGGCGGCGAAAAATACTTGGTAATAAACAGAAAGTCCTCTCTGAGGTAGTAATTACCCCTCCTAAGGAAGATTATCAATTTTCTTTGAAGTATTATCTCAATTAATTTATTTTATATTATAGATACCTATTCTACAAATATTTTGCTAATATCTAAGCAGTGTATAATATACCTAGACTGTATATTTATTATAGCGAAACGGTATTATTTGCATAAATAGGTGTCAGTAAATATATTTGTTTTCTTACTAAGCCCTCTAAACTATACGCCTAGATCCGCCTCTGTCTCATCTTAACTCAAACCGTTCTTATTTCTGTTTAAAATGGCTATATTTATATATAATTTTATTATCAGAAGGTATCCAATAATTATCGATCAATATCGAATGTTCGCGCGGCTAGTTTGCGTATTATAAAGTTATAAATTGTGAAGAAAGCCCAAACAACTTCAAAACAGTCCTTTGCGTCACCTAATAGAAGAAAATAATTCGATCCGATCGTTGTAAATTTGCGATCGAACCACACCTTAAAAAATTGGATCCCGGAAATCGGGCCAACTATAAAAAAGTAAATTAGTCGCCATAAATATTAAATACCAACTAAAAAAAGTGACAGTCACCTTATAACGACATCGCGTTTTTCGAATTCGTAACTGCTCGTAGGCGATGAAACTATGGTCGGCGCAACTGTCAAAACTCTCCGGACTCCCGCCAAAGGGGGGGAGAAAAATAATTTATCGCGGCATAGATGTAAAAGGACGAAAGGCGTAAAAAGGCGATAAAAAATACGCGTCCGATTAGAATTCGTACGAGCGAAAAAGATGAAAGATATAATGATCGTCCCCTGCGTAATTTTTTTCCACCCGTGTTTCTTTCCGATGGTTGTTTCCGGCTTTAAAAAAAAGAGACGATCGACCACGACTCTAGAACGCCGTTTCAAGAGAGTGGAACACGCTCCACCAAAGGGAGCATTTCTCCTCGTGTTTCTTACATAATATCCGCTGGCTTTCATTACTCGCCGTCGTCTCGCCGACCGTAGGAAATTCCGTCTCCACCCGCCCTATCCCCCCATAGGCTTTATCCCGGGGAGAATGATAATGGGGGATGAAAACTTTATATTCCGGGCAAATCTTTTCGTACTCAATCCATTCGGCCGAATGCGAAATGGGAAACAGGATTTCTTTCATGAGCGCAACCAGCCGCAGAGACGAGAGGTGGAGGAGGGGGGGGGGGTGACATGGCATGCACCGAGATAGCTCGCGTGCGCATTCGTTAGTCTTATGTCTGTCACTATAGCCAAGGCCGGCCCGGGAAAGAATGCGTGCTTAGAAAAAGGGGGCGGCTGGAATCCGGAGTGGCGGGGAGGTGGGGGATTCTCGTGCAGGTAAAGAGGGAGGGGTTGGGGGAAGCTGCGACGTGAGGGGTGCTGGGGAGAGGGGAGACATAGTGGCGGGAGACTTTCAAACCCTCCCTCGCCATCACCTAGAGCCAACGGTTTTTTCCTCCGGGACAGCTGCGGCGGGACGGAAGCCTGGACGTTCGAATTCGATTCGAATGTTGCGTCGCGTATTCGCTACGTATCTCGTCCTTATCTGTCCCGCGTTTATTCGGGCGCGTGCGGGGCGAGTCCCTCGTCTAGCTATTTTTCCGTAAACTAATGGATTTACTGGTTTTCTATGCTTATGGAGGTAATTTATTCAGATGAATTTTGGTGACGTCAGATAGGCTTAGGTGGCTGGCTCACAGTGCCTATTCAATAAAATTTTAACTGATTCGGAAAGGAATAACTGAGCCATAAGTGAAAGGAATTTTCGGCATTAAAATTTTGTTTATTAATTGTATCGCAGATAGTCGGAAAAATACTGTACGATTGATTTGGGCGAGTGGTTTGTTTTGCGTCGGCTTCAGTATTTATTCATTATTTATTCATTAATATTTCACATACTGCACAAAAAAGGGCCAATTTACAGTAAAATCTATAACTCAACAAACACAAACACCATCTCCTAGGCGGGATTCGAACCCGCGACCTTAGTGTCAGTTGAGCAGATGCTCTAACCACCCATCTGCCAAGAATAGTAAAATGTCAGAAGAAACAAAATAATAAGTTGGATTCATTAATATGTGTGTGCTAATTGTTTGAATTATCATTTCAATTTTTGTAGGATTTCAGCCACAAGGCTATTACTCCTATAAATGGAATCAATAAAATATATCTTAGTCACACTTTATACGAAAAGGAATCTCCCGATTTTCAAAAATATTCGATTGCAATAATATATAAAAATTTTTATATATACAGTGCAGGCAAAACGGTGTATCGCAACTAAAAACCTTCAGGGTAAAAGAGACAAATAAGTGAAAATATTAATGGAAAACGCAATGGCAAAACGTAAAAGTTATTTTACCGTCAAAACTTTCACAAATAAGTTTAATTATCGAGATAATAGTTGAATTGTGTTAAAGTTGACAAATGCAATAAAAAACTTGCTATAGTATGAATGGAACATCCAGAAATGAGATAACACAGTAAATCTGGGGCAGCGAGATAAAAATTGAATAACACATCATCTGCTCGCCGTTGGACCGACGAACAAATATTGACACGGTACAGAATCGCGGAAATGTCCCATATGTCTGTCAAAAATCATTCGGCCAAAAATTATAGCTGTCCGAGGTTTAATTCAAAAGCAATCAAACTGTCAGAGGGGCTTAACAGGGTTTATAATGGATCGGACACCTATCCAAATCATTTTTATTTACACCGTTTTACAATCAGAGCAAACAAGCACTGGGGCAAATGTTTGTTGAGTATTTTTTTATTCGATACAGACTTTGGTACTGGATACGGTGGACGAAACGATTCATCGAATCGTTTGCAGTTAAATGAAGACAGTCACGAGAGGAATGCATTTGTTGAAGTATCTCAATGAAGTAAGATACTAGAAAAGAGAAATGTGGGCCTAGTTAGTTAGAGGGAAGGGGGTATATAAGTAAGTAAGTATAAGTAAGGGTTGATGAGACATGATGGGAAATGTGGTCGAACCATTAATCCAGTATTTTTAAACCTTTTTTCAATGGCGGAACACTTTGGAATGGAGAAAAAATTGGCGGAACGCCTATATACAATCGCATATATTTACTGAACACCTATTTACACACACATATATATTTACCATGACTGTGGGAAAGCGCATGCGTACTTCAGCAGGTTAGAAGTTGTAACCTGCTACTTTCTGCTTCCCCGATAGATGTACATGCGGTGTGAGAGAAAATTTAAAATACTTTTATTTTTAAATTCATGAAGAAATCTAAATTTATAGAAATATTATTTTCGGTGGAATATTTCGCAGAACAATGCCAGGAAAATACCAGTGTTCCGCGGAACACAGGTCGAATAACACTGCATTAATCCAACGCATTACACTGCATATTATAGAATGCTTCACGTTTTATCGAAAACTATTTTGCCTTGAAAAGCGTCTCGGAAAAAACACAGAAATGTTGCTGTACGTAAAGACGTAATCAATCAGACCATAAAACCCGCGGCAATAAGTCTCATCCTTTTTTTTACTTAGTAGAACTTTTCCATTATGCAATAAGGAGAAAATTCGTCTCTGAGTTTCGTTCCAAGACGTTCCGAGGGAAATGCGCGTGTCACGCCGTCTTCTCTTCAAAACGCTCGCGTACGTGTCCTCGCGCCTATTGTCTCAATCGCAGACGCGGCAATTTACGACGCAGCGTGGAGAGCGGGACGCGACGTGAATCCCTATAATCGAGCCTTCGCGGCCCATGTGTGTGTTTGTGTAACTGCGCACGCATCACGAAAGAGAGAAGGAAATTGAGAGAGAGGGAAAAAGACAGAAAAAACAGGCCCAAAGGGCAAATCTCGCCTAAAGTGTCGGAAATTACAGGACGGCCACTCCGAGAGTTGAAGACGGGAAAGAATTTAATTAGCTGTCCGGAACACATCGAGGAATAGCCGTCCGCGTGGTGAAGTTTCCTCGCGAGGTTTGGATGTGTAAGGGAGGATGGATTTGATTCTAGATTTACGCGGGTGGACACAATAGAATATAAACAGAGGAGCTTTTTCGAACGAATTAAAAGAAAACAAAAGAAAGCTGCTCGGCGAATGCCGTGCCAACCGTGCGTCGTGGAGGGAATCGATTTTTTTTAACTCCGTGCCGTGCATAGCATAAAAACAGCGAGGTTTTCTTAGCGTTTTTCTCTGCTTTTTCCCTACTTATTGGGTATTTTTTTACCAAACATTTTGTAGGAGAAAATTATTAAAGTAAAAAAATCATATCTAAAGACAGATATTTCTAACTTAATTACGAGTGAAGCGATCTTTTTATATATATACGTATATCACTCTCTGCATTTTATTAAGAAATACTTGTGATACTGCAAAACATTTTAGATGCAGATTATACGCACTAATAAAGAGAATTTGACGTATTTTCAAGCTCTCGTTATTTTTATTGATGTGACTGATTACGGCCGATTTACGCCCTCGGTGACAATAAAAGCAGCGGAAGAGCTTCCGGATCAATGCTGGTATGTGTTGCATTTAATTTAAACGGTTTTTTTACATGGCATATATGCGTCAGACACTCGATTATGTATGTCTAAAGGAGCCGGACGATTCTTTAGAAAAGTGTTTTAAAATTTCGCCAAGACGAGAGAGGAGAACAAATAAAGCCTCATTGGAGGCAATGAAGAGCCTTCTTTTGTATTGGAGCGCATGAGCTAGCCGAGGTTCTTTCGCTTCGACTGAATAGACCGGTTTTCATTTAGCGCACATACAGGTTTCGAAAATTTTCGTCCATTTTTGTTCGGTTTTGATTACAAATAAAAGGTATTTTTTAAAAAATATCATGCTTTATGGAGGATGGTTAGGGATCGTGCGGCGGAGCGCATTCAGAGCTCGACATAAAACTCGGAGGTCTTTTGAAAATACGATACGGTGACTACTTCTTCCAAAGTTTAATTAATTCCGAAGATGGCGGACCTCTCTAAGAAGAACGTAATAGGCGATCAGTTCTCAAAGACTAATGTATATTGCAAGGTCCTTACATTTTGGCCGTTTTTTATGCCGTCCCACCATCAACCCTCCTCATATTTTTTGCTTGATGGAAATATCGCCCGTGAAATTACCGCTTCATCTTAACATTTACCTCATCTTTGTTACGGAAGCAATTAAAAGGATAACATTGTTTTTTTTGTTTGGTCGTTAATTAAAAGTAGGAGTATTTTTTCATGCAACGTGTAATTTAAGAGACGCTACGAAGTTGTGTGTGTTACGGCCTACTTAAATGCGAAGAAGAAATAAATGTTTGAATCGTGCCATAACCAAATTACGCTTAAAAGTTCTTTTTTTGCCTGAATCCGGTTTAAAACCCAATTTAGACGAAATACCCTGCTGAAGTTTTGCATATATATTGCCTCATAATTAGACTTAAAATATTATGCTATGGCAAGTCAGATTTAACTTGTTTACCATAAACGTTTTATGGATTATATTCACACTATCACCCTCCATAAAGTTGCGAATGCTATGTAAAGCATCTGAAATGTGCCTGAATAAAGACTGTTCTTTAAAATTATGTCACTGCAAAACAAATCGATGCTCATTTTATTTTGTAGGAAATTAACCTTTAAACGCCGGATTTATTTTGGGGTATTTTTGTTCATTTTATGGAAAAATTACGTATCTCATGAATTATTGGTACTAAAATGTTCAAATAAAAAGTATTTTATTTTAAAAACAATGAATAATTGCATATCTCTGTTTCATAGGGGTAAGAAACATGTCGAAACAATATTATAAAAAATATACGTCCGTGAGCTATTGCATTTTGTGTGCCCACACGGGCACATTCGGCAATTAAAGATTAATCCGAGGAAATAGGTTTTTGCTAGCTGCATCAAACGTTAGTACTTACCAGTGTAACTCGATTTGCGATCTTCACGTTTTCTAATTTAATTGTTAAACTTCTCTTCTCCGCTCACAAAACCACTCCTGAGAAAAGACGTCCTTTCTTTGTCTTGCCATTTCCAAGACCCGCGCCTGGTTGATAATTTTATGTCATCCGTATGTATCTCGCGGCTTCATTGGAATATTATCGTAACTCTCCTCCATCCCGCAGCGGCAGTTTGTTCTTGGTGGAGAGAAGGGCAGGGAGGAAGGGGGAGAAAGAGGGAGGAAGGGGGCGCGAGAGAGGCAGGGAAGAAAGGCGCGCCCCCGAGGGCAGTAGCTATAGTGTTTCAAACCAGTCTTCCTCCCGTGCGTAAAATTTTTAAGTCTACTTGCTGCCATGGGAAGGAGGAGAAAGGAGCACGCGTTCTCCTCACGCCAGTGCTCCATCGTTTTCTTTTGTTTCCCGACCGCGCCGCCGACGGTGATTTCAAAACCAGATCCGAGGTGGAGCTGGTGGTTAAAAAGTGGGAGGAGGAAAGGGGAGCTCTCTCTAGCTTGTTAATCGCTTCTTTCCTACAATAAAAAGGAAAATAAATCCGTCGGGGGGAATGGGGTGGAGGAGCAGGAGGCGGGCGAGGGGGGGGGGTGGGCTATGGAGTGAATGAGGGGGAGGATTCGGATCGCTCCGGGGAGATAGGAAAACTTATGGTAATGCACCATCTGGCGCAGTGTTATAGTTGGAAATCTCATCACTATGGGAGCGGTTCTCGGCGCGTCACGAGGTGTACCAAAGAAAAAACGAAATTAGTTTTACGCGTGCGATTCCGAAAAAAATGACGGAAATTTGTCAAGTTTATTATTTGGACGAACAACGCTTTACTTTGTCCAATGCAGCTCGATCAATCGTATGGCGTCGATATTAAAACAAATGCATGTAATTCTGATCGAGTCGAGGCTTTTGAATATTTCATTTGAAACGAGACCTGAAGATAATGGAAAAAGCCGCCGTTTATTACAAACCTGATTCGCAATCATGGAGTAAATTCTATTTCAATTTTGATTACTATGCGTAGCGTTCACTGCTGTCATTGTTTCGATAAATATCTGTTGAAATTAAATTAGAATATTAAAAAATTAATTTGCACTAAGTGATTTTTCCGATAAAATGGTTTTTAATTCCTTCTCGGTAACGTTAAATTGCTAAGCGTGTTTGAAATGAGGATTAGGCTCGATAATAATACATATCCGAGGTTCTTGGAATTCTATACCACTCTCTAGCTCTGTAGTGCAAATATTTCCCTAAGTATATAACTTCAAAGGTGACGCAGAGTAAAATTTATGAATATTCCCTTTTGCAAAAAAATATACATAGCCGTACGTGCGATATTCGAACCTAATGAAACTAACGGCTTTATTTAAAAACTCATATAATTGTATAATATACTAGAATTTTAGCCCGTCAGTATGACGGGAACGAAAATTGTGTTCTTATCCAATTTTATAAATCCAATCTTATTATTCGATTCGATTTTAAATGTTGTTGTCAGTTATTTATTTTCCGAGTGAAAATACATCAATCCATTATAAAAAAAGAGATTTATAGCCTGATTAAATCCTATATTTCTTCAAAAAGAAAGAAAATTTATATCGTAACTGGTGAGTTCTGGTGTGTAAATACGTTTCATTTAGCTTTATGCGCATGACGCGTTTCATTAGAGAAAAGAAGCAGAACATTGATACAAATAAAAACAAAAATAAAGAAAGTATATGTATGAGCATATTTTTAACTATATAAATATTTTAAATATATAAATATACATAGTCTTAACCAATGTCCTACTTAGCGGTGGATTAAATTACATATTAAAATGCCGATGAACAAATAATAGTAATAATGCTGTAACTGCACTTTTATTTTACCGAAGGACAAAACACTTCAATTAATTCGCTAATTAGCTATGTTTCTATGGTTTGTTTGTTTCGTTGCTACAATAAACTGTTTGGCAAGGACAAAAATACAGAAGTAGGCTTTCATGTATAGTATTCAAGAATATGACATAAATGTATATTAGCTTGAAAATAAAAAGTTGACTCTTTGTTTTAGTTTTTGACAGGGCACTGGAAAATGCATTGCTCTATGAGTATGAACGTTTTGGAGTGAAATTACGTATTTTGCGATGTGATCATTCAAAAGTTTACGAAAAACGGCTTAAGACATTTGCGCCATTCTTGATGTAACTTCGGGTGTTAGGTTTTAAACAAATATACAGCGAAAGTACGTAAAATGAACCATCCTCTATATAAGGTAACAATTATTTTGTGCTGATTTTTTCCACATTCAACCTATTTGCCATTTCATTACCTTCCTGGACATCATTCTCCTATACCGTACATACATTCCCTTGCTACCTTATGAACCCTACTTCTTCATTCTTTCCCCCCACCCTATGTCTTCCTCCTTTTTTACTTTCTCCATGTACATAGTATAGGGGAAAGTATTGTATTCATGAAAAAATCGAATTCGAGATTTCAATGGAAATAAACGTTTTGAGGTCCCCTGAACACGTTTTGACCATTTTATCGAAGATGTCTGTGTGTGTATGCTCGAGTGTGTGCGTGTGTATGTGATAGCTTTTTGTGAGGGCTCTAACTCAAAAGCTATTAATCAGGTCAACGCGAGATTTGATATGTAACGTTTTTATAAAAGTCGGAAGAACTGATAAGTTTTTGGTAAAAATCGGTCAACCTTAAGTGGGTGTTTACTCTTGTCACATCCGTTATTTTGAAATATTTGCTTTAATATTTGATAAATGTAAGAATGTACTAGAATTAAAGTTGTAGGAAATTTAATTTTCTACAACCTTTGTTTGAAATATTTTTCCATATAATGCATTGTTTAAGAGATATCTTGTATTTTAGCTGCCACCATCACGCCACCTACCGACGACTATTGTTAACAATTGACGCTTAGTTACATCTTACTTAGTAACGCTCCAATTTCTTTTCTTAATTGTTGGAACTTTGTGTGGTTTGTGTTTATTTCTGTTCTTTGTAAAGTCTAAAATTTTCTCGCAGTTTCTTAAAATATTTATTATTATGTAACCTATTTGGAATTTTTAGAAAAATCACAGGTATGGAGAAAGTCATGTGGTGACCACATCAGATTTTTTAATATCCCTCCCTACCTCTCTCACGCCTATCTTTCACTCATCTCTCATTCTTTCTTCTCTGCCATTCTCTCTTTTTTATGAACTCCTCGTCTTTGAACCTCCTTTACTTCTTTCTCTTTTCTCTTTCTCCCTTCTTATCCTGTATTCTTCTCCAATCTTCCTGTTTCCTTTCTATACCTCCGTCTTCCTCTATTTTCTTCTCTCTCTCTCTCTCTCGCTCGTCACCCACCCCTCCCCTCTCCCTCCCACGATTTGCATGATTCAGCCTCCATTATGACCTTAGGCAAAGGCGATTCTTCATTCCTCCAACCGAAGACATGGAAAGATGGCTCTGGAGGACAGAGGTCCGTCCAAGAGGCCTAGCTGAATGTCAAAGTGAGATTAGCGAGGTGAAAGAGGATGGACGCGTAGACCTCAAGATTCTTGGGGAAGGTCAGGAGGAGGGCAAATGGGAGGCGCGTTTATATATGTGTGTTTGTGTGTGTGTAGAGGAAGGTAGAGGGAGATAGAGACGGAGGTGAGGAGGAGGTGGTAGAGAGAGAGAGAGAAAGAGGGTTGGTCGGGAGTGGTGGGAGAGACGGGAAGGCCAAGGTTAAGGGATGAGCCAATGGGGAGAGGAGAGGAGGTGAGGGGTATCTCTTGGTTGATTGATTGGAGAGGTGAAACCACCGATCTCGTGCTCGTACAACTCTGGTTAAGAGCGACCTCTGCGGCATAAAGAGGCCGCGTGCGATTCGATACGGGCGAGATAATCGATATAACTCGCGTCGATGGATAGTTTCTCCCTCTTTTATTTAAACTCGATTCTTCGTTTGGAAATCGATTTGTTGGTCATTGCCGTATACTGTCGCATTTAGGCCCAAATCGATTTTCAATTTGTGGCTAGAACTTTGTCGCATGTGATAAGAGCCTCTTCTTCTGTGACTGAGATTATGCGACCTGTTAACGAGTTAGAAGGGAGTTGTGGAACGCCCATCATTTATTAACGTGTGTTTGAATACTACGCAAAGCGTGGGCGTTCGTTACGGTCATTGTTGTAGTTCATGCGTTGAAAGTAGGGCTAGCCGTCCACTGACTGCGTGTTCGTCCGAACTATAATTCGTCCGAAAGCGCGCGAACACGCACGAACGATCCCAACTAGTTCAAAGACATTGCGGAGCGTTTATGGACGAATAGTTGGGAAGTGCGAACCATTCCGTTGGGTTTGGATTTTCGCGCGCGGCCGCATCTTTTCATTTAACATTTACATCATGTACTCAGGAAATTATTACAACAGGTTAGTTTTTACACACTTTTATTTATCCCTTAACTGGTGACCATGGGTCTGACAGACCCTGTGAGTTTTTTTATTGCCTTCGCACGTTTAAACTTTACCATCTGTCGATTTTAAAATCCAAGTACCCTCAAATTAGGGTATTTACAGTCAGCACTAGAAAGCGGCGGGTCGTCATTTTTCTCGGAATTTTTATTTTTTAATTTCAAACTTTTTGTGGGGTCTGTGGGACTCATGGTCACCAGTTAAGTTACACAGCGAAGCCTCTCTAAGGCTTACACCAATTGGTCAGAATAAATATATATATCTCCTATTGGTCACTATAAGAAGTGACCAATTTGGAGAGGTCAACATGCCAGGTTTAAATATGAGAAACAAAATATATATCACCACCACATTGCACTTAATTACCACTATTTTTAAAGATTGTGCTAACGAGGCCTAATAATTTAATGCAAATTTTATACTTGCAGTTTTCTACAAAAGTTAATTTTTTCAAATTCTGTTTTTTTTTTTATATTGATCTATGATCAAAATGACTATCCGTATGTAATTTTCTTTCAAACCAATTTTGCTTAAGAGTTTTAAAAATAAATAGTGAAATGTGTTAAAAGAAGCAATTTTTGTGTCGATTTGTCGATTTCTTCCTATAAAAGATAAATTACGAAAAACATTAATAATTAAATCATAAACAATAGCTCAGAACACAGTAGAGAAACGACGCATGTAATATTTTTGATAATTTATAATATCCATATTAATTACAGCATTTTTAATTAAAGGGACTCCATGACCCAATCGTCACCAGTTATGTTGCAAAAATCGCACATCACCAGTTGAGGGTTAACTTACTCTGTTATATATATGTATGTTTCTTTCAAATCTTTCTCGCTTTATATCTCTGCCCCTATAAATGCTACAAGGCTGAAATTCAGATGACAACCGACTAGAAAAATCAAAAGTGACAAAAAAGTTCATATTTAAGGGGTCTTTTAACCCCAATATTCCATTTCAATACCCATAAGAAAAGTATGGGATTCAGTGCAAGGCTTTCTAATAATTCATTTTAAAATTACTTAAAATTGGAAAAAGAATTCGGTAAAATAACAGTTGTTTTGTTAAAAAAACAGAGTTCTTAATTTTTTAAGGCAGAAGTCAAATGCATACTGAATTAGTGTAAATATCTGATTTGAATCGTAAAAAAGTGTGAATTTTTCTCTCTTCAACAATGCAAATGTATAAAAACCACGGCAACGACATTATTGCTTAATGGAAATTAAAGACATTTTAATGTTTTTAAGGGAAATTATGCTGTCATAATGGGTTATAGTGGAACTTCCAAATATTTTAGGAATTTTCCTATATTGAAATATACTTTGAAAATTCAATTTATAATCTTAGCAATTTTCCATAATCCAAAAACTCAACTTTAAAACATAAGAAGACTAAAAAGGAGAAAATTTTTTTTCAGTATACACACTTTTATATACACTAAAAAGAAGAAAATAGATTTTTCTGCCTTCAACTTGGATTAAATTTCGTGTGCAGAATAAGAGTGGGTGGCAATTTTTACCACCCAATTTAATTCAATTCTAGGGCAGAAAAATCTATTTTCTTCTTTTTAGTGCACATAAAAGTGTGTATACTGAAAAACATTTTTAAAACTATTTTATAGCAATATTTCACTCTTCCACACTCCTTCTTTTAGCCATTATACTCTGTTTAAGGAGAAAAGACTTTTCTAATAAATACAACTAACCCTGCTCTTTAGAAAGCGACATCTTAATAACTGACGCTTCGTGAAAAACCGGAGGCAGTGGACGCTCCTCATCGTGCGAACATATTTTCGCGCGTTTTCGCACGAATCACAATTCGGACGAACACGAAGCCAGTGGACGGTTAGCCCAATTGTCCTGATATCTGTTGCGGAGCTACGAACTTGAAAGTTAATTCATTCATGAAATATTAATCGCACGCACAGGGCTACAAAAAGCTTACGCTTCATCTGTGTAAAGTATTATCAAATATTTCGATTCGAGACGAAGGTTGAAACATTAACGAAGATTCTACAGTAATTTAAAAAAAGAATTATCGAACTCGACTAATGTTTACGCATTTCGGTTACATAGCAGTCGTCTTCGGCGATGATTCAACTCTATGAGATTTTCATTCTGCATATGATTTTCCACAACCACTTTTATGACCACTAAATCAGTGCCATTCAAACTTTTTCCTTTCTACGCCTTGCAAGCTTTTGGATATCCACTCTCCTTTTCGTCTTCTAATTAACTTGCTTTGAAACACGCAATATCAATTTTGTTGGAGCTCTTTTGAGAATCACCTGGTACCACTTGAGTTAATGGTGTCGCGTTTTGAATGGCGATAATCTTAATAAGGGGTCACCAAAATTTTTACTGAAAAGGCCACATGAAGCTTCGTGAACCACCGTGCGTGCCACATACAACCTTCCAAATGACAGGGGCCGTGTGATAATTTCAAAGAGAGTTGAGTGTTTTTTCGAATCTGTAATATGTCATTCGTCCATATTAAAAGTATATTGCATCCAAATAATCGGAAAATATCGTTTAGATATCAGAAATGATATATGATGAAAACCTCTGCTGATAAATACATGAGATAATGCGGGCCGGATGAAATCACTGCGCGGGCCCTGATCTAAATTATCAATGTTAGGTTAGCGCAGTGGTTCCCAAACTGTGGAGAGCGCGGTGGGTAGATCAAGGGAGCGCAAAAGATTTGGTATATATTTACTGTCTGTTAAACCATCCTAATCTTGAGGCCTACAATATGCAGCCGTCAAGTGACTGGGCCGTATCGTTTGAGTCCATGTTTTTACTTTCTCCTTATACGAAGTATAGAGAAAGTATTGTTTTCATGAAAAAATCGAATTCGAGATTTCAATGGAAATACGTTTTAAGTTCCCCTGAACACGTTTTGACTATTTTCTCGATGATGTCTGTGTGTCTGTCTGTCTGTATGTGATAGATTTTTGTGGGCACTTAACTCAAAAACTATTAATCAGGTCAACGCAAACTTTTATATTTAACATTTTTATAAAAGTTAAAAGATCTGATTAGTGTTTGGTATAAATCGGCCAACCGGAAGTGGGTGTTTACTCTTGTCACTTATCCGTTATTTTGAAATATTTGCTTTAATATTTGATAAATGTAAAAATATTGGAATAAAAGTTGTAGGATATTGTATTTTCTACAACCTTTGTTTGATACATTTTTCCATATAATGCATTAAGAGATATCTTATATTTTTAGCTGCCATCACCACACCACCTGCCGAAGACTATTGTTAGCAACTGACGCTTAGTTACGTCTTAGTAACGCTCCTTTTTCTTTTCTTAATCGTCAATCGGAAGTAAATATTGACAACGATACCAGAACTAACAACATATAATTTGCAATATAAATAGAAAGTCATGTGTTGTCCACATCAGTTTAGTTCTTAAGGTTTTTACATTGATGGCAATTGTATGTCCAGTAAGTATTGTTTATTAACTGCGATTTAATATGATATGGAGGGGGATGGCTCGAAGATCAGTGGAGTGCGTAGTGGACACCTCCGCAACTCCTGCGCGGCGGATGTGGGAGGGGGGAGGCATGGTCCTTAATTTTTTTTCTGGGACTTCGATTTTATTTTGGCGTGGGAGGCTACACATCTTTCGCTACGCCACTGGCGAAGATGTATTAGGTGAGGAGGAGAGCGGCTTTGTAATGTTTGGAAACAGCTGGATTACCGGATATCTTATCATCCTGCGCTTTATGCAACCTGAATTATTCCATAAGCTCGTTTCATTGTGACAAATTGGGAGGAGGCTTAACACATTGTCCCCTCAAAATGCTCGCACCTGCAAAAATTTCAACTATCCATCATCTAATCTTTAGGAAGTTACTCTTCGTGTTGCTGACTTTTTAAGTCCATATGCCAAAGCAGGAGCGGTAACATAATATCTTTTCCGCTTCTTCAGAGACAAAGGTTGACATTTCTCTTTTACCGATGAATTCAGTTTGATGCTTGTAACTTACTGCTATATATATATATATATATATATATATATATATATATATATATATATATATATATATATGTGTCTCTTGATCTCCTTTGTTAAAACTGGCGTTGTCACAGTGCAGGCAACTTTCTTTCGACGAACGACGTGTTCCTGGAAAAACGTTCGTTAAAGGAAGATTCGTTTATAGATCGTGATTTTCCATTATAACTCCATGTTAAAAGCCAAGATGAGCTCCAGCCAAAGGATTTTTCATTCACGAATTTATTTTATACTTGCTAATAGCCAAAAATTGCCCGTACCGAAAATATTGGGTCAAATAGGTATCCGAAACAACAACGAAACAAAAAAGAAGCCTCAGTGGAATCAAATACGATGCGCGTGGCCACAGGATTGGCTCGTGACCAAATCCTCGCAATGCAATAATCCTAAGACCCGCGAGAATCTGAATACAACTGTCCGTCGCCGTTCTACGACACAGGCTGCAGCATAGAATGACGAGCGAATGAATCCCTTTATGGCAGGGGTTCCCAAACTGGTGCTCGCGAGCACCGCAATGCTCTTTGGAAGCCTGACTGAGCTTTTTGACAGCCTAGTTAGGTTCAATGGAAGAAGGGTCCATAAATAACTCAAGAGAATGAATAAGTCGAGTGTTTAGATTTATTTCCAGAGAGGCGCGCCGTGGATGTCGTACTTGGAGTAGATTCCGGTCTTACCGAGAAAGCAAAGGTTGTGTCATTTCACGTTTTGGATTTTACGGTAAAAGCCCCCTCAGTCATTCTTTGAAATATTCATATGGAAATCATAGACGTAATGCAATCTTTCTTTTGCGTCACTTTTGGCATTCTGACGATAGCTGGGCCAATTCATTGCCGAATAAAGTTCATCACGATTAACCTTTTCGCGTAATGTTTTTGTTTCACTTATATTACACTGGCAGATGTACCCCGGCTTCGCTCGGGAGCAGCTTTTCTTTTTTATCACTTATTGTTAGACAACATATAGCTCGCCTTCTTTCATTATTGTTTTGTACCCTCCTTGCCTTCATCTCTGCTGTCATTTCAGATAATCTTCTGATTTCTGATTCCCTCTTCTTTTGCATCTTAGATTGTGCATCGCCCTTCCCTTGAATATCAGAAAGCGTCTCTTCTGTGCGTTTTTCCTTTTTTATATTATCACATCTTAAGCCCATTCCTGCCATTAAGTCATTTTTTGGGAGTAGGACGTCATAGTGTCCTTCATCTTTTGCATCGCTGTACCACAGATGCACTTTCATAGCAAACTGTTCAGGACCTATTTCATTTGTGGTGTTATTTCGTAAATGAACACATACTTTCATATTGTACAAATCACTTATCGCAACAATTTCAACATGGCCACCATAAACTCCACAACAGCTCATGTATTGTATATATTCATTACATGTTTTCCCATCCACAAAACTACCAAACATGTCCCAGTTATTAGCAACGTAGTGCATTGCTTCTTTTCTTATTATTTTATCATCGTGTATATTATTTCTTAACAAATATACAAAAGTATTAAACAAACAACTTCCAACCCCTGGCATGCGAACTACAGTGAATTATCTTTTATCACACATATTTACAAACTTACAAATATTCTAACCCCTGAGTTTGCTATTAAGTAAGTATTTAGGTTTAATAAAAATCTAACCTGAATTTATTCCTCAACTTTGGAACACAAATGTAACACTCAAATGGACAGGTGCACTGTGGGGGTTACCACTTTTAAAAAATCCAAAATTTTCTGCCTGCAATACACACGGGTGAACCATACAATCAAACTTATCTGCAATTAATTAAGTTGCAATCGATTACGTTTGACGTTGCTAAAACAATAATTTCGATGCTTCATAAAAAGCGCGAAGCGAATTTCGTAATTCTTTCATCTATTTGAAGGTTTAATAGACGCTAATTCAATCGGAGGCAACAATGCCTTGGCAACATCCGGGAGGACTACGAAAAAGCGATAAAATTTCGAAAAGAAATTGCGTATTTCTGACAAATTCCTCGTATAACATCTAAACATTGCAAGAATGAGATATTTTATAGTTTTAGCCGTCGAATAAAGCAAAAATGAAGAAATTGGTTGATATTTACGTATTATGATGAATGAAAGAAAAATTCTTGCACCTTGAAAAATCGAAAATCACGTGTAAACTTATGGGAAAATATAATTGTCTCCCTGAGTCGAATCAGGAACTTTATCCGGGATGTTTGATTTTTCTAGGGACCATCTCATAGGGGTTTAACGATTGTGAAACCTTAAGTTCGTTAGGCTTAGTAGATCCGAAGATATTAAGCGAGAAATATTTGAAGGAAACGGCAGACTCCCAGCCAGCCAGGTTGAGTTTTATATAGATAGAAGAGATTATGTTACTAGCTTATGTATGTACACGGCGTTGCTCGGGTTAATCCTGTCTGTAAAACTGGAGAACTTGATTCTTATGATCTCCTGTAAGTCACCTATCTTGGGTGTCGCAAAATACTCTGACCCCTTCTCCAAATCTTCAAAGCTCCATCCCTTCTCGCCTGGAATGGAGAATTTACAGGCATTTGTTCCAAACGAAAATTTTGCATTTTCTCAAGTAAAAATCGACGGACGCCATGGAACTATTGTTTTCGATATGCCATCCTTCTCTTAAAATTTTAGTCGTCTCAATTGCTCTGCACACGTTTCAGGGCATGTTCGTTTACGCAAGGGCTGCTGTGTCTTTCCCTTTAATTTTCTCATTTTTACTTTCTCCATATACGAAGTATAGAGAAAGTATTGTTTTCATGAAAAAAAATCGAATTCGAGATTTCAAAGGAAATACATGTTTTAATGTTCCCTGAACAGGTTTTGGCTATTTTCTTGATGGTGTCCGTGTGTCTGTCTGTCGGTCTGTATGTGAAAGGATTCTGTGGACGCTCGAACTCAAAAACTTACACTCATATCAATACCAAATTTTATATTTAGAAAGAGTACTATATAATAAAGAACTGATTAGGTTTTTGGCAACAATCGCTTAAACGGAAGTGGATGTTTACTCTAGTGATGTCTTGGTTTTGGGAAAATAACTCTTTTAAATCTTCATAAATGTAAATGTTGTTTTTTATAAACTTCATGAATAATATTATTCTCTATAACCTTTGTTTGAATAATTTTTTCATAGACCGTACTGTTAAGGAGATATTCCATTTATTTAAAATATTTCCTTTAATATTTGATGAATGCAAAATAGTATTGGAATATAAGTTGTAGGAAATTTAATTTTGTACGACCATTGTTCGAAACATTTTCCCATATAATGCATTGTTTAAGAAATATTTTATAAAGTAAAATTTTTAGCTGCCACCACCACACCACCTACCGGCGATTATTGTAAACACTTTACGCACACATCTTATTAATGCTCCTTTTTATTAGCCTACTTTCCAGTATGGAAATAGACTTATAGTTTTGTCGTTGTGTCTGTCTGTCCGCTCCCCCTATTAACTTTTGAACCAATAGACCGATTTTCATGAAACTTGGTGAAAATTTCATGCTACATGGTCCGAGCTTCCGAGGATAGTTTTTGTTGGGAAAATTGAAGTCCCGGGTTCGATTCAAAGAACTATCCTTCCCATTTGATTTACATGGGAGATCTGAAATCCATCGCGCAGGGTAATATTCTCTTGTACATTAAAATATCTTAGAATTGTTATATCGGAGCGAGGTTTGTACAATTCTCTAGGGAAAAGAATGAAGATTTTAATTTTATCGTAGAATTTTGCTTATCTATTGTATTTCTTAAAATTTTGCGTAAATGCTGGCGATTTGCAGTTATTATCACTCATTACGAGAGTGTTGCCATAGCAACAATTATTGTTGGACTCAGATTTGGTATATTCTAATAGGTACACGCGTTATTTTTGCCGCAAAAATACGCGTGATCAATTTAATATTCCGTTCGAATGTATTTGTAGTATTTTACAACGCTAAATTATAAAATTTGGGAACATAAAGAGCTACATATCCGCGATGACTTTAAAGTTATAAAAGTCAATAAAAGTATTAAAGAAATGATTAAATGGAAAGCAGGCATCACAAGTTCTGTTTGGATCATCTTGTTTTCCTAATTGTTGGAGCTTCGTGACTATATGCAATATCAGAAGTCTACGGTTTGAAATTATTTCTGTTATTTGTAAAGTCTTTAAATTTTTCTCACAGTTCCTTAAAATATTTATTATCATTTAACCTTTTTGGAATTTTTAAAATATATTGCAGGTATGGAGAAAGTCATCTGGTGGCCCCATCAGCTTTTTTAACTTTCCCTCGAAAGTGCGTGGGTTTAATCATATAGCGGTCATTTCGTCCATTAGAATACCGCGGGAAAGTTTATACATTGTTAAATCGGTTTTTAAGAAAATTATTTTCGTGGACACTAATTAAAAACCTTGTTTTTCTCTACCTAGATCTTACATGATCAGGGAAGTGCCGATTATAAAATATATTCGGCGAAAGTACGACATTTGCCACAAAAAACAGCGAGAGCGCATAACGACGACTCATTCTTTTGGAGATAGATACTATTCGAGAAAGCGCCAAACGTACAATTACTTATTTTGTCTACATCGATTGGCACGATGATTCTTTTGTTAAGAACGATTGAAAAACCGTATTTTCTTCTCCATAGGTCTCGTATGAGGCATCGATAGAAAATGTATTCAGAAATAAAAAATCGATAATTTTCAACACGCGAGTTCCGTAAACGAAGAAAAAATTGCACCTGGACTCTATTCCTGCCTCATCGTCTTTCAGCTCGAAAACAATGTCAAAACGGTACCGAATTTCGGCGTATCGATTCGATGCCTCTTCGAAAATCAACCATATCGCAATAAAAATGTATTATTTTAGGCGTTTTGTGATTCAAGCTCCTTCGAGTTTTTTTCGATGAAGATAAGTAGTGCATCGAATATCCCGAAAGTAATCATGGTCAGGTTATTTTGAAAAGTATTCAAACGAATCAATCACGACCGATTTTGTGATCATCATCTTTTTATAATTTTTCTTCCAATACAGAGTCATCTTTGGTGTTCAAGAATGAAATCCCTATTACAACCGTTGCATTCATTGGAAAAGCTATTCATTTTACCGTTTTTTAAAAGACCTAAAATAAATCGTAAGTTAAATTTAGATTTTAAACGCAATGACCCATATTCCTCTAATAAGCCAATTGATTAAATTTTCGTTTACTAGCCCGAGTACATACTCTGCAGTGCGTATTCACGCGGTCTTTCCGCGTTATTTATTGCGTCGAATAAATGAATTAATCAATTAGATCAGTTCTGCCTTCTTGCTCTACTTTTTATTTGCATTGTTTTCCAATCGAAATTATTAAACTTAGTCTGACATCATAAAACATAGTGACTGACTGTGGAATATAATAAAATGCGAATCTTATTAAGTGGCATACATATTGTTATTTGGCAAAAAATAAATTTGACTGTTGTTACAAGAAAATAATTACGTATATTATATTTTTTACTCCACTGTCGTGGACGTGTAACTCCTTTCGGTTAAACACTGTAGCCATATGCGTATTTCAGTAGTACGCGTATTCATCGATAATTCACCGTTCGTTGAATTTTTATAGAATATGCTGTTAGTGAAGCGTCATTCAGGTGAATTACCCCTTACTCAGCCGTTTGCGGCTACTGGAGTTTCCTAGATCATCAAGCGTTTGCGTCATTACTTACGTTCACTATATTGGTTCTTCAATCACTACTCGTATGAGTAGCTTCTAGAATCAATGTCTCCTTTAATGAGCATATTAGAAATATAGCTACGGTAATTAAGGTGTAAAGGATAATTTGGTATTTTTGAGGAGTTTCTCCTCGAATGTGAAGGAAAGCATGTATTTTTGGCTCATTCGTTTAATCACTGAATATTCTGAAACTTCGTCTAGGAGAGATTAAATAGGGACATCCAAATAGTTCAGCGTAGCATGGATGCTATTCTAAAGGCGACCAAGGATGTAGTACTAACCAAACAAAGCTTTAAGAGACTTGAGATGAAAAACCATGAAGTTTAGATGAATGGAAAACATGAAATTTAGATGGATTGAAAACATGAAGTTTAGATGAATTGAGAACCAACGGAAGATCCTCGAACATTTTACTTGTCCCAAATTCACCGAATTCCTTATACATGTTGCCTAGGAGTCGACTGCAGAGTACAAGAAAAAGCGTAAACATAATTCCTAGACGAACGGGCATTACTTGTCTTTTTTTAAATTGCGACAAGACAGGCTAATAGCAGTTTTCATTACTTGAACGTATACTACAATGACATCCCCTATCGTACGCAATGAGTGACTTTAAGGGTAAATAATGTAAATATAAGTCACTTGAGGCGTGAAGCGGAAACGGAATTACCATACGCCCAACAGTCTGCTTTTACGGCGGTAAAAGGTTGGCGCTAAAACATCATATTCGAGTGAACCGAAAAATGCACTAGTTGAATGAGAATTTATTTAAGAACCTCGCCAAATAAAAGAAGTTTATGCAAAAGAAACTTCTAAATTCTCAATCGGAGGAAAATCACAGTGATGAGAATTTATTTAAGAACCTCGCCAAACAAAAGAAGTTTATGCAAAAGAAACTTCTAAATTCTCAATCGGAGGAAAATCACAGTGATCGAGGCAATTTTTCCACTAATGGATATGAAGTGTGGTTATTACTCTGTGGCACACTGACCTCTTGTTAACACCTGTTATAATGCTTATCGTCATCATAAAAAATCGTGAGTGTGATCAAGGTTCCTTTTTTCCGTTAGGAAATTTTTAATTCCCTTCTACGAGAGAACGGCGCGGGCTAAACGTCGTCCAGCAGAGACTGCTTAGATATTCGAATATGGCAGGGCATTGCCGCCAAAAATGCAGATTCGCCGCCCTATGCGACATTTCCATGATGACGACCCGTGTTCAAATAAACGCCACATTTGTCACCGGGCTCTTTACGTATTCAATTCCATGTTGGGGACCAGCGCATTAGAATATTGAAAAGATTTAGATTTTCCCACGTTCGACACCTATCGGATTCCGCTCTACGATGCCCATTTGTCATGGTGACATCAAAGGAGATAAAACGATGGCCTAAGGTTAGTGTGGGGTGATTTTGACAGGAGATCAAACATACCAAAAGTGGCACGAAATAATTCTAAGAGCGCGTGCACAAGACACTGACAAACCATTATGATGGTCAGGGTAGCTGTCGAATCATTGAAGTCATCTCATTGGAATTGAGCGTGATAATGGACAAGGACAATAATACATGTTCAACTTCTTGACGAAATGTTGTATTGATGTCAGTTTGAGCATTAAAGTGTCTTCTGAATTTTAAATCAGTTGAAAGTATCCTATCTCTGTAGAATACTGGCAACGGTTGAATGAAACGAATCTTTTCATTTTGCCAAAGGGAAGTAATCGAACAAAATTGTCACTCGCTCAATCAGATAAATATGAATTGTGAATGAAATTCTTGGGTCAACGATTATAGAATTTGAGAGGTCAAGGAAAACAAAAGAGAGGTGAAATGGAATTGCAAAGACAGCTAGAGAGAGAAAGAAAGGAGAACAAAAGACAGGCGTAAATATGGATGATGCCTATTGCCGAATAAAACGAAGAGACGCTTTTATTTACCCCTTCTGCTTGTGATTTTGGCATGTGACGTAAATGGAAGGCCTCTTCTTTAAGTCGGACACGTTCGCTTTTCAGCGCCCTCCGAAGTTTTGCCGCGCACAATCCTTCTGGGCGCTGTTTAGCCTGAAGCAGTTTATCATTCGCGCACAATTATTATATGGTTTAGCAAAGAAATCCTTTGTTATTTACACAGATTTATCTATAAATGAAGCGGCTTCAGTGGATCTCGCTTAGTTTCGATTGCGATAAAATGAATTTTAAAGTAGAATTTCTTTGGTTTTAACTTATTTTCCGTTTTTTTAGGTCGATGTCATGCGCTGTAGATCATTGAAACATACTGTTCCTAAATGGAATTAGTAGGTTTGGCAATTAGCCGCTTTATACTGGATTTTTTAAGCTGCTTTGACTTTTGTGGTAATTTTGTCTAACAGGTAGAGAACGGAGAATCATGCTGGTCTGATTGCTTAGTTGGTTGAAAGTACCCACCTGACAAGTGGAAGGCACGGGTTCGATTTCCAGTCAAGTTCAGTATTTTATTTCTGCTTCTCAAACTGCGCACTTGTGATCAGCCTTATGCGGCCACGCATAAAGACTCTTATTTCCCAACATTCCGTTTTGTTATAGTGGCCGGGGCAACGTACACTCTTGTGCTGCCTATGGAGCTCGATAAAAATTATCGAGCTCATCTTACGGCTAAAAATAGATTCCCTAAATAAGTGATTAAAAGTTGAAAATATAAGTACAGTAGTCCCTAATCAACTGTGGAGGTTGCTTTTCCGACTTTACATGTGATCGACAAAACCGCGGTAGGTGAGGGCTCAGGCTTACGGGAAATTGGGGATTAGATAGATAACCTTTATTCGGGCAAAATTTTTACCATAGGGTCCACTCTTACATTTAACTCTTTGTCTATGATATGTATAATGGAAATTGTAAAAATAAACACAGCATAAAACAATGAAAATAGTAAAATATAAATGAAAGATATTATATTATATATATTATAAGAAAGATTTCTATTTATGGGGAAAACCTAGGTAAGAACAGGTTAGATCTCTCCGGTATAACCCACGTGGTAAAAACACTCACTGGGAATAGGTGCGTGAAAAAGCTGCGAAAACTCAAGGTCAGGGCAGCGGCGTAACTACAAATTCTGCCCTCCCCTCCGCGAAAGTTTTCAACGGGTCCTCTTAAACAACCATACCAAAAATCATCCTACATTCGCTTCGAAAATGTTTATATAAATGAAAAATGCACTATTTTTATTATATAGTTTTATTTACAAGTCATTAGGCATTTTCAATGAGGTGATTTCTTGTTCCTCTTTTTTAGTTCTTCTTCTAATTTTATTTCCTTGTCTTTTTCGCAGCTCCGCTAGTTGTACTTGAATTATCCTTTTCCATCTAAATTTTTTATTTAATTTTTAGGCGTTCTTTACCAGCGAAGTGGTAATAGCGAAACGCCTTATGGGCACGTCTGGTCCGTCCGTCTGTCCGTCCGTCGTAACTTTCATCTCCTAAACCGCTGGACGGATATTAATTTAATTAGGTATGAGTGATCTTTATTAAAATTTATCGCTAAATTGTGAATTTCAACTGAATCCGTCAATTAGAACTTCCACTTTACATAATTACTTTAATAAACTTATACTCGTATCTCGATAAATGGCATCCGTCAAGCAACAATTAAATATCAAACTTTTATTTCCCTAGCTCTTATATGTACCGTAAGGTATAGATTAAAAAATGTATTCGGATAGACAACAACATTTACTACAAGAACGTCTGCAAGGCCACGTAATTACGAGTTATGGTTTCGAAGATAAAAATTCGAGAAAAACCCAAGAAAAACATTACATATTTTGCTTACATTGATCTATAAGGCGGTTATCTCGGCAAGCAACAATTAAAATCCATATATTTCTCCCCCATTCTCTTATATTGTCTGTGAGGTATAGATTAAAAAATTTATTTGGATAGAGAACAACATTTACTAGAAGGTCGTCCCCGAGACTATAGTTTCGAGGATAAAAATTCGAGAATCACCTAATCCTTCGATACTGTTCCATACGCATTTCCCATTAAGAACGCCTTTGAAATCTCTGTGTATTCCATTTATGGAGTATACTTTTACATCTTGTTTTAATTTATTTGTAAACAATTGGCTTACAGCACGAGGCCCATTGCAGACGATCGATAAACAATATATAACAATAACAAAGGCAATCACAAATAACCATGACCAAGGCGGCACTCGAACCCGAACCCGAATAAATAGGAAAAACAATAAAAATGGTTGCGGTGTATATTGATACGTAATTAATAAACTATTTTTAGTAAATATGTTCTTACTTACGATTTTCCCGATTTTCCGGTTTTTTAAAGAATTTTCTTCTTAAACGCAGATGTGTACAGGGACGGATTTCCCATTAGGTAAAAATATTCGCAGGGACGTTCGCGTTCTAGTAATGCGATGATTGCTGTTCATCTTCATCTACATCTCCCAGATTCTTCTGGGACCCCAGACCCTTCGGCCCCCTCCCCCCCCCCTGGGTCAGGGATGGCGAATCTATGGTACGCGTGCCAAAAGTGACAAAATATCATTATATAATAATTATCAAGTGTCCGTCTGTCTGTCCCAGTATTTTTGGACTTTTCTCAATGGAATTAAGAGCTGAAACTTTCACAATCGTTAAACCCCCGTGAGGTGTTCCTTAGAAAAATCAAACATTCCGGAAAAAGTACCGGATTCGACTCCGGGAGACAATTATATTTTCCCATAAGTTTACACGGGATTTTCGATTTTTCAAGGTGCAAGATTTATTTCCTTCATTCATTAAAATATGTAAATATGGACCGAATTTCTCCATTTTTGTTTTATTCGACGGCTAAAACTATAAAATATCTTAATCTTGCAATTTTTAGATGATGCATGGAAGAATTTGTCAGAAACACGCATTTCTTTTCGAAATTTATGGCTTTTTCGTACTCTTTCCGGGTGTTGCCAAGGCGATCCTCATTGTTGTCTCTGATTCAATTAGCGTCTATTAAGCCTTTAAATAGACGAAAGAATTGTGTTGTTCGCTTCGCGCAATGTCAAACTAAATAGATTGCAAGGTAAATAATTGAAGAATATTATTATTCAGTATTTATACGAAGAGGAAGAATAACGGAGCCAAAGAATGGCAAATCAAGTCGCAATTGATGCCAAAATGTAATAAATTTCAAGCGCTTCACTTTCTGGGAGAATTAAAATTATTGTCAGGAATTTATTAATTAATCAAACAATTAGATTTACTATATATAGTTGCTAGAATCTCTCCAACCGAACCTGGTGGTTGGTCCCTTCGCATTTCCAGCTGTGCTCCTAATGCGGGGTTATGTCACTTATAACTTTTCTCGGGTAAACTTCTTTAGCCCCTTTGCTTAACAAAGAGACATCAACCCCTCCCTACAACCGGGGATGCCTGTTGCTAGGGAGGGTTTCCAGCGAATCAAGGATGGCTATGGGTCAATTGTAGCGGTCCCACCACCTAACCTTGATATCGCCTAGCAGTTGCACCTCTTTGTGCCTCGATGCTGCTGCCTTGCAGTACAATTCCTTGGACATCCTCAGCAGGAGGACGTCCAGGGATTCCACGTTTTCGTCTAAGTGCATCCGGCTGACGCTGTCGTATCTGCAACGACCGAGTATCAGCTGGAGTGCGCTGTTTTGCACCACATGTAGCCTGGAAAGGGTGGTCTTGGGCACCCCAGACCAGACAGGTGCTGCGTAAGTAATTATGGGCCTCACGCAGCTCAGGTAGAGGCGTCTCTTGGTGTCAGCCGACAGGACACCCGGGCGCAGGATCGGAGGAAGGCCCGACAGCGCTCCGAGTGCCTTGCGGCGGACGCGCTCAATCTGAGGCTTCCAGAGAAGCCTACGGTCCAGCACTACTCCCAGATATGTTACCTCTGGGATCCAGAGGATGACCCCCCCCCATCACTGAGAGATCTACTCCAGGCGGCCCTCCTCTTCCAGGGTGGAAGACGACGGCCTTGGTCTTAGCTGAGTTTACTGCAATGCGCCATCGACGATACCAGGTCACCAGTTCGTCGACGGCGCACTGCAGCGTCTCCACGGCCGCGTACTTTTTGGAAGAGCGCGACAGGAGCGCCGCATCGTCCGCGTACAGGGCAAGCGTAGTGTTCCACCCAAGATCCCGAGGTGGGTCTTGGGTGAAGATATTAAAGAGTATTGGCCCCAGTACGGACCCCTGAGGGACACCGGCGCAGATTCGCCGCAGTCCCGATCCGATCTGGAGCCAGAACACCCTGAACGTCCTGCCCTGTAGGTACGACTCGATGGGGCGCACTATCCACGCAGGAAACTGGAGTCGATGCAACTTCAGCTTGAGTGCTGGATGCCACACGCGGTCGAAGACCCTAGAGATGTCGAAGAAAGCCCCTGCGACCGCGTGGTTCCTGTTGAAGGTGTCAGTGATAAAGTGGGTCACCCTACCCAGTTTCTTGGCGGTGGAGTGCCCTTCCCGAAAGCCGAACTGCTCATCCGGGAGAATATTCTTCTCCCGGAGAATATCCTGCAGTGGCTTCCGGACAAGACGCTCAAAGATCTTCCCGAAACCCGCCAGAAGAGAGATGGGCCGGATGTCTCCGGGAACAACCTCCGTCCCCGGCTTCTTCGGGAGACAGATGATCTTTGCCCCCTTCCAGGCAGACGGAAAATAGGAAATACCGACGCAACCGTTGTAAACGGCGGCCAGAAATTCTACTGCTGCGAAGGAAGGACGATGTTAGTGGTGGTTTCATCCCTGGGAGCCCTCCTCAGTCCAAGGCGACGGATCACTGCAACGATCTTGCACACCTCGAAGTGAGGGAGCTCCGCAGCACCGAGCAAGGGGCCGCGACCAAGCGCCCGAGTTCTTGTGCGATGTCCTCTTCGACCGCGTACGATTCTGCTGTGGCCGGCTTTGGGCAGAATGCCCCCTCCAGGTATTCCGCTATCAACCCGGCTTTCTCCTCCGGAGTCCTCGCAACGGAGTCCCCCTGGATGATCAGGGGCCCCGCCGCTGGGCAAAGCAAAGCCTCCTACAGGTTTTCCAGATGGAGTGGTCCTCCAGTGAAAGCGTGGAAAGGTGGAGTTCCCACGCGTCCGAGCGCACGTCTTTCAACATGTCTCGGACCTTCCTGTTGAGGGAATCCAACTGGAGCCTGAGGTCCAACGTACGGTGGTGCTGCCACCTCGGCCGCACGCTGTTGCGCAACGTGATCGCATATGGAATGCATACTCAGTGACGCCCTGACGTTGTTGATGACAGCGACGTCGAGGACGTCCCTTGACGGAAGGAAGGTAGGCTCAGTGGGCGCAAGCACCGTGAGCCCCTCTTCATCGGCGAGATATTTCAGCCGCAGGCCCCTCTGGTTGGAGACTCTGGAATGCCAACTGGCGTGCTTGGGATTCAAGTCCCCAATGACAATCGACGGGCAGTCATTCCCGACGACATCCATGACCTCATCCGGATCCCACGCCCTCCCCGGCTTATAATACACCGAGGAGACCCTGATCCATCTGGTAAAGGTCCTGATGTCGGCGGATACAGCCTCCATCGACCCGTAGGTTCGCGCCGGATACGGGCGATGTTCCACGGATCGATGGGCCAGTAGTGCTGAGTAGAGTTGGGGACTGTGACTTTTTTCTGTTACAGTGACAAACTGTTCCAGTGACAAAAAAAATACTTGTGACTCATACCTGTTACTTGAGTCACCGGTGACTTTTTCATTGTATTGACCTTGTGCTGGTGGAGTTGGTGACAGTGGTAACGCCATAAAACCAAGTATCGGCCGATAACGAGTACCTACTTGGTAGCCTGGTGGTAGGTAGTATATATTAAATCGGTGACTAGTGAAGTAGTGAGCAAGAAAATTAAAAAAATTAAATAGTAGAACATTAGGTATATTTCAGATAGTAATTATCTCTATTATATTACACAAAGAGAAATGTTTTGTTTACAGAGTTTGTATGGTTACTAACAACAATATACAGTTAGTAATGTTAGTAAATAAACTTATAATCTTTTTAATCTATACCTTACAGATCATATAAGAGCTAGAGAGATAAAAGTTTGCTATTTCATTGTTGCTTGACGGATGCCATTTAACAAGATACTAGTATAAGATTATTAAAGTAATTGTGTAAAGTGGAAGTTCTAATTGACGAATTCAGTTGAAAACCACAATTGGGCGATGAAAGTTACGACGGACGGATGGACGGACCAGACATGCCCATAAGGCGTTCCGCTATTATCGCTTCGCTGGTAAAGAACGCCTAATAATTCATCGCTGTTTCACGCAAAAAGAATAAATAAAATAGGTATGTTTAAAATAAGTTGTATAAATACACATAGTATTGTGGGAATCTCCAGAAAAATTCAGGTAAATCCATTAAAAAGGTGAAAAGTTATGTATTTTTAAATAACTTTGCTCCAGAATAGTCAATTTATTTAAATATCCCCCGGTCTCCCAGATGGGTCTGATTAAAATGTCGCCGCGCTTTAGGGGTTAACTAAATATGACATAAAAATGTTGAAGGTATAGTAGGTAATTTTAATGAGAAAATATTACCTTTGCTTCTATTTTCACAGTTGGGTGTTTTCCGCTAAGATGTTTCCGCAAATTAGTGACAGAAGACTTGAAGCTTAACTTTGCTTTGCACAAATCACTCTTGGCCAGGCCTGTTTTGGGATCTATTTCAGTAAAAAACCGCCACAGCCGGCTCGTCCTCCGCTCTCCTAGCTCCATAGTACAGCACCTCCCAACACCGTCAATAAAGAATTAAGAACTCCTCGTGGTTTAAAACATCTCCAGAAAAATAATTAAAAAAAGATGAACATTTTTGAGAAAAGTACGAGCAAGTACGATAAATGTGGCAACGGCAATGGCTTGAAAACAAATTCTCGTGATGTAACGATTATGTATGAATCGCGAGGAAACGAATGCGACCGAACTGAAGTTTGAAGTATTGAATGGTTGTGGGAAACACTGCGTAGCGCATTTCCTCTTTAATTTGTATATATATTATTAGTAACAAACAACACTTTCGGTGACACCTCTCAAGAAATGCAGGCGTTAGGAAAAATGCGTGATAAAGTGGACAAACGAAAAATTCATGGGTAAACAAGACGGTCCTTGTGACCCCAGGAGTATTGGTAAACATCCGAGTTTCTTCGATTTGAGTTGGATACATGTTATTTAGTTCGTTAAAGTAAACAAAATTTTCGACTAAAAGTAGATGATAAAAATTAATTCATTTGTTAAAGCGAACATTCGTTCAGCAAACGTTCGTTGAACGAGTTACCTTACTGCACTAAATGACGGCACGCAATTTTGGCGGATTTTTGACCGCCCCTTTTCTCCGTCCTCATATTTCGTCACAAAAACTCAGACACAAAGCTTTAACCCCCCACCCAAAATACAAATTAAAAAAAATATAATTGGTTTGAAATCACTTGTTATTTAGAAAACGCAACAAAATAATATAATATTGCATTCTGAATTACATAATACTTTCGTAAATATCTTTGAGTAGGCTTGTTTGTGCAATGATGTCAGATAAGTGATTTTCTCTCACTCTCATTATATATTGTTCTCAAGAAATGCTGAACCAAAACACTTGCCCAGGCCAGAAGACCCTTTCCCTTTCCATTCAGGTGTTGACGCATAAAAGAACTATTCATCTCAAGAGTCAGAGACGCCACAGAGTAGATAAACAGTGCCTACCTCCCCTCCCTCTACACAGTTCCTCTCGGCCGTTGGGAACAAGTTGGGACTCGGGTGGATGGGAGTGGGAGGAGTGGGACTAGGGACTGCGGCCTTCCTGTTCCACCGAGCCAGCAGTAACTGAATCTGTGACGGGCGGCCGGGCGGTGACTAAATCTGTGACTGGCTGTGACTTCCATACCTGCTACTTTCCGCGCATACCTGTTACCGGTCACAGTTTCCTGTTTGTCACTGTGACAAAATAGCAGTGACTGCAAATACTCCCCAACTCTAGTGCTGAGCCGCCGTGCCCCGCCCCCCTGGCGGGCTGGCCGACTCTGTCTGCGCGATAAATCGCGGAGGTGCGTCTCTTTAACGGCGGCGACAATGTTGTGCTTCTCCAGTATGAACGCCCGAAGTTCTTCCGTCTTCTCCTTGACAACTCGAGCGTTCCATTGGACTAGGACGCTGCATCCTCTAGTCCCCATTATTGGGGGCCGGGATGCACTCCTTGACCAACTCCTCCAGGAGAGAGAGGAGGAGTTGGCCGGACGTATTTCATCAACGCCCCACAAATCATCGCCACCATTCGCCAAAAGTTGTGGTCCTCGGACCGGACTGACTTTAGCGAGCTACTTTGCGGCTTGCTGATCCTAGCCGATGTATTGGGGCCCTTGGATGGGGCCACTTCGGCGGACTCGGTTGGCAGATTCACGACCACCCGTGCTTCAGTCTCTGGCACGGCCTTATTTACTGCCAGAGAAGCCGCGGCGAGGCCTTTGGAGGCCGCACTCTCCACTGCTACAGTCTCAGTGGGCTTCGCCTGCTGCTCTTTTTCCTTCCGGAGGGTGGTGGCTGAGGGCTTCTTTGGGGTCGGCTCCTCCCGTCTGACAACGGGACCAGGAGTCGGCGCGATTGCAGCGGGAGGACCAGCCTTCTCAGCACCTGGCTGCTGAGCCGGGGAACTAGCCGGCAGAATCGGCTTAGCAGTGCCCCCAGCCACCGCGGCATAGGGACGGGAGGCGTCCACTTTTGCCGAGGAGTCGGTCTTCATCTTGAAGCGGGGCGGTGGGGTCTTCGATGCCTTCCCCGGCACCGAATTTCGCACTGATTTCTGCTGCCCCTCCTCATATCTCAATAGCGCCTCCAGGAATGGCGGGCATTCCCGGTACGAGGCAGGATGGTCGCCCTCGCAGTTGGCGCATAACGCAGGCTCGGAGAGCGGCTTAAGGCAGTCGTCCCCACTGTGGGGACCAGCGCACCTAAAGCAGCGCGTGTCGCACCTGCAGGCGTGCGACACGTGGGCCAAATCTCTGGCAGTTGAAACATACCAACGGCCCCCTATTCCCTCTTTACTGCTCGATGTTCCCCGAGCAGTGACAGAGCTTCTTGATAGCTGACGCTGGAGCGGCCCTGGGAGTCATCTCCAGGTTGGCAACGAATGGGGATTCTCTTCCCCCCCTCCATCGCAGTCATCTGCCGGACGCCACGGACAAAGTAGACCTTGGTCGACAGACCCGCTGCGACATACTCAGGGGAGTATCCTTTCCCAACGTTCTTTATAAGCAGGCGCGTCCCCTGGACTGCCTGCAGAAGCTGAGTGTGGCACTGGACCCCAGCGTCGTCCAGTGCCTTCGTCCCCACCCGGTGGTACTCAGGCGTGTGGGCGACTATTCGTGTGGAGGCCCTGTGGACCTCCAGCTCGAATTCGTCGCCGCACACCTTGCTGAGCTCGGCGGCTATGGTCTTATGCGAGAGGATCCCGTACACCGTGATCGGTGATACGCGGACCCTCGTACGCCCTCCCTTGTCGGGACCTTGTCCCTCTGGAGCAGTCTCCCCCCCCCCTCCCCAGCAGGGGGACGGCAAGCCTTCTGCCTCTCGGCCCTCCGTTTGGTAACGGAAGTAAACTCTCCATCCTCGTCCGTGCTGATGACAGCGTCAGCACCGAGGATGGGGGCGGACTGGTCTGCCAAAGAGACGGTCGAGGGGGCAGGTGCTTGTCCCCTGGTCATCTTCCTCTTGACGAGGACCCCGTCCGTCGAGTCCATAGACTCGACCGGAGCGACGGAGGATTGTTGGCCCTGGACAGGGCCGGTATTGCCGACACAGGTGGTGGCGGCTACGGGCTTCGGGCGACCGGAGGGGGGGAGCAGGATTCCCTCCCGGGCCGTCGAACCACCGGATGGGCATTCGATTGAGGCATTCTCATTCGTAGGCCTCAACAGGGGTACTGCTGCGGGTGAGACCCCGCTAGCGCCTACTGAGACTTTTACGTTCTTGCCCTGTGCCGAGGTTCAAGGGAGGGCCTCGACGGCAACCGGGGCAGCAGCATCCGGCGCCTTCTTGGCACACATCTCCCTGTACTCCGGTGTAATTCGACCGAATATATATATATATATAATAAGTTTTTACACACGCATCTCAGAAGTTATACTTTGATCACACTACAAAGTCCTGTTGATGTTCAACGGGTAATTATATTCCTATTTCTAGCGAGATATCGAGCATGTTGACAAAATAACTGATTAATATTGACATTTTTCTGAGAACTGGCTACTTGCTGCTCCGTAATTGTTGTTCTGCCATAAATGATCCGGGACAATAAACCTTTTTTGATGATAAATTGAATTTTATATAACCGAACGATCGTTTTCTGAGCTCTAGAATTCTGAATAAATAATAACAGCTAAGCCATACATTTATATCTTTTTGCATTTATTTAAAATTGGCACGTTTGTTAGAAAAGAAAAGCCAATTTTTGTAACTTTCTCACGTGAGTAATAAATGGTTTGCCATCCCTACGTTAAGAAGAGAGACATACCTAAAGTCCTATAATGTACACTTCAAGTTTAATAATATATATACTATATTTCAAAAAACATGTTCATTGTAGAAAAATTCAAATGAAGAAAAGTTCATTTTACAAGAAAATTTATAATATAATAGTAGATGGTAGCTCGTAATCACTTTGGCTCCAAGTTGAACAGTTGTATAAAACTCCTTAAGCCAAAAAAAATTGTAGGGTAAGCCCTATGCATTTCGCCCACTAAGTGGGCATCTTCAGGGGAGAACCTGCCTTGGCAGTGAACAAGGTTAACATAATGGAAGAGCAGTCTCAGCTGACGCTGCCTGCTTGACCTTACGCTTCAAATTCCTCAAATAAAATTTTAAAAACTTTTACCTCCCGTCTGATTCGTGGTCTTCATGGGAGCTAAAAATCCTCTTTTCTATGTCTCTGTCGTCCTGGTAAAGACATGCTAATACGCTTCTTTAATAGCATACATTGTAATATTAATAAAGCTAGCTAGCTGTTGACAAAACCAGGTACAATTTTTCAACCACGGATACTCAAAACTGCAGTAGGCGAAAGGCTACCGTAGTTACTCAGGTATCTCAGTAGCTATGAAAACATAAAAAACGTATATGCATATCGGCTACAAGGCAGCCTTCAGTTTTAGCATTTAGGACTAGTTTTAGTAGTAGATTTACTTCATGAAGCGGATGCCCATACTGAATTTCCTGACGCATTGCATGGCCGAAAAATGTCACTTGATTCTTTGTGAATTTTTTTGTCCGCGCACTTACTGTTAAAGCAGGCATCTCGTGGATTAGACCGTTTAGACTGCAGTTTGGAGCCATGCCATATTAACCATGGTCATATTAGATGAGAGATGTTTATTTTCGCTGGCAGAAAATTATATTCGCGGCGAAAGATGACGTAGCGGAGGCGCTGTTAAAGCGTAAACTATTTATACAGGACCAAAAGCTTTTATTTTATTCATCGCTTCGCGTCGCTCCCCTCAAAACCACTCCCCATCGCAATCGAATCGCTCAGAAGGTCGGGAATACGCTGCAGCTGCTTGTAGTAAACAAGTGTTTTGGAGGCGTTGGGTACTTTAATGGATTCTGAATTCCTAAGTAGACATATTTGTCGAGCTTTAAAATAAAGGGTGGGAGGCTGCGGAGTTGCCGCTCCAATGCTATTCGAAGGTCGCTGTACTTTGTCTAAGAATGGAGAATATTTTTTACTGTCCCTTTTACATTCAGGGTCAAACATTTGGGTTAATAATTTACGAGATGCCTATCTTGAAATGATATAGTGTTATACTTTTCTGGAAGGATATCGTTCATTCAGTAGACTATGTTGTGATGGTAAATTCTCGTATCCTTTTAAGTTAAATTATTAGACGGATGCCGGTGGATGTTAATTTACAAGTCGATATCTTACGCACTAACTTCGAAATATTTACCTTAATCGAAAGTGAAACATTTAACTTTCCAAGTTTTCAATACGACTGCGGGAAAACTTTAAAGCTTGACGTAGCCCGCTGCTTATATTAGTATTAAGAAACAAAATAAAAAATATTATTGATAATGGCGATATTTTTTGGCATTCGTTAAGTTTCTATTAGTATTTTGTATTTTAGGCTAAAATGTTGGAAGCTTGGACTCTAATGTTAATTTTTTATTGTTTAAATAATGATATATGCATACATAAAAGTTTAAAGAAAAGGAAAGGTAGTGATGACGGTTTCGACAAGGTGTTGGAGGAAGCCCAGTGGACACTTTCCGGTGTTGGCGAACAGCTGGGGGTGTCGAAATAACACACGAAAACATAAACACAAAAATTATTAGCTTTTCTGGCTCGAGCCCTTCTTCAGCGACAGAGAGTAATATATATATATGTGTGTGTGTGCGTGTGCGTGTGCGTGCGCGTGCGCGTGTGTGTGTGAATTTTATCATGGAAAATGCACAGATATATTTGGATAATCTGCAGTTTTTTTTAGTACATGAGTTAGTTGTGTCATTTTTCCATAACAATCTGGAACTTTATTGGTACGAGCTAAATAACGAGTTCGGAGATAAAACCGCCAAGACATACAAATCTTTAATGGTAGATGAAAAATAATGCGGCTGGCTTTTATCCTTCAGTTGTTGCCAATTTTTCCATGATATATCACACTGAATTGATACACAGTAAGCGACGATATTGTATTTAATTATCAACATTCTAATTTTGTTTAGTAGTAGAGCCCCAATAAATTACTCAATTAGCAATATCTATTCGAGCATGGGAGTCAGCGCGAGGAAACATAGAATTTCATTTTAAAATGTTTAAAATTAAGATATGAACTAGAGCCTTAACACAACGTGCAACTAAAGGAAATTTAAAAACGCAAAAGGCGCTATATTTTCATTCTTTCAAATGCGACCAGTTTGAATTGTCAAGAGCGTTGAGTGCGCATTATTGCATCTTTTGAGTTGACAAAACGGAAGTTCCTTTCTGGTAACCATCGACGAATATACCGAATATATTTGTCTATATTATTAAGAAATCGATTTTTCAGTTAATACCGATTATAGAAATATTGTGTCTACCAATGTAACTACCTACATATGGTCGTTCTATAGATCTTGAGTTGAACTTAATACATATTTTATTATGATCTAAATTATAAATAGATAGAATTAAATGATCATATGATGCTACAGGCATAGGCTGGAATGTTGGGAAATTCGGAAACAGGAGAAAAATATGCTATTACCGGGAATCAAACCCGGGTCTTCCACTTGTTGGGTGAATATTCCACCTGGCAAGTGGAAGAACCGGGTTCGATTCCTGGTAATAGCAGATTTTTTTCTCCTGTTTCCAAATTTCTCAGGATATAAATTGTTAATAATGGTATTTACCTTTCGCATTATTTCCTACAATGTTAAGTGGAGGCATCAAAATGAGCTTTTTTTAATGTTCAGATTTTAACCATGCTAAGAGACTCTTCAGTAGGAACTTCGGAGAAGAAAAATTGTTCAGATTTATAGAGATAAGCTCTTTTTTATACTTTTCATCTTATAAACGTACTCATTTTTCTCAAGAACACGTTTTCCTTCATGCCTTTTACTGCACTGTCACCTGAGCTGATGAAAGATTGGCAATCAGTGACTGAGAAGGAGAAACATTCCCTCAGCTTAGAGCAGCGATATTAATTTCACGTTTGCCGTCTTTAGAGGAAAATGTTTTAAACCAGACGATTGCAAAGGAAGATACATTGCGATACATACTTGACCGTTCACTCGAATAAGTTCTTTTTCCTTGAAATGCGTAAACCGCATTCATCGAACGAAAATTTATCCAATTAATTCAATTTGAGATACAAAGTAGGACTTCGCCGTAAATTTTTTTGACAGATCGGATTTTCTCGTTATCTTTCCCACTATCTTTCATGGTTTCCCGTCTTAATGACAATTACGTATTAAATCTCAACACTTCCTCTCGAAACGACACTCTGTCGCGATGCTTTATTTTTTTTCCTCCGAAGGAATACAGGTTCTCGTAATTTTTAATAGGGTATTACTTTCCTTCCAAGGTGAGCCGACAGATATACGATTATCGCCGAGCGACTCTCGTAGTCCTTTCGAAACGCAATCTCAACTGGGACACATTACTACCACGGCTACCCCTTATCTGCGTGTACCAGAACCCAGAATGCAGTGATTAGCACGGCGGGTGTTCGCCTGCAGTACTAGATGCTCAACTGTCTGGGCTCGTTACTCATTTCGACCTGTCCGAGATAATCGAATCCATAAATCGAACGACTGCGGATTGGATGCGGACGTGGGCGAGTGCGCCACCCGATCGGAGGTTGTTTTATGTGGCTACGTAACCGTGGAGACAGCGCTATCGCCTAACTTAAATACGGGGATAAATCACTATCCGATAGAAAAGGAGGGTCCCGTTTTTTTTTTAGGTTGCTGTTCGAACGGAATTCGTAATTTCCGAATACCGTAATGTTGGTTTAAAATGATTGATCGGAATCATTTTGTGGTCGCGCGCGCGCGCGAATGGTTGACTAAAGTGAAATCTATAGGATCGGTCCGATTTCCGTTCGGCTCTCGTATTCATACACGTCACGTATAAAAATACTCTAGTTACTGTCAGAATTGAAATGAATAAAAATTGATTCGAAGATTTATGGATTATTTTTTTAAAGTTTAGATTTAGAAAAATCCACTGTTTAAAGAACATCAGAAGAGGAAGACTTGAAAATACTTTGGAAGCAGATTAACAAGGGATTTAAAACGCACAAATGAAACCAGGACAAGAGAAACAAAAGCTGCCTCGAGAAAAAAGGAACTTCAGTCGACAATTAAAACAAATGAAGAGCTAAGGAAGAAGCTGGCGGAAAACTGTTGGGGGGGGGGAGGGGGGGAGACGCCTAGCATGGGGAAGAAATAAGTACATAATTGAATAAATTGCTTGAAAAACTTCGATTTGCGGTCGTTGCGAATAATTATGATAGTAAAATGAACCTAAAAAATAAAAAATACGAAGTGTTAAGAATAAGCATAGAAATTTTCAGTTTAAAGCAATAGGAAAAGTAACTGCATCGGGCAGTTATTTAGAAATTATTCCACGATTAAAGGAGCGATAAAATGAAAACTTATCGACAAAAAAGTAATGAAATGGATTTCACTATTGGACGACTTAAGAATAAATTATGAAGATAGGAATGGGCAGGACAGTGTGACGACCGGGCTCAACGTATAATCGCGGATTTGTCTGCGGACATGTTGCCAAAGATTATGTGCCAAAATGAACAAATATTACTTCTGTAGAATAGGTAAAAAACATAATATAAACTTTGGTAACTAAACATCTCATGATCATCATAAAGAAATCTATTGCAAGCTAAAGCAAGCCTATTTTTTTATCCCTCCTATTGATGGTGTTTTCAGAACTGCTGAATTTCGTATCAAGATCGAGTTTTAGCTTATTGTTGATGGACTTGCGACAGGGAAGCGAATATATTTGCATTACTATCTATGCTTTTATATTTTATAATATGATTCGTTGCATGAAGTTTGAAACTAACACACGGTAAAAGTAGGTAAGTTTACAATTCGATGTAAATAAAGCCAAACGCGAGATAACCTGACGTGATGTGTGCGCCGCTTAGTATTGAAAAATTCAAAACAGTCCCTCGGCAAGAAATCGCCATCATTCACGATGTAAGCGGGAGAAATTATACGGAACAAGAAAATAAAGTGTCTCATCTGCATTATTCATTTTATTGACGGATTTCTTGTTATATAAAAACTCATTGTATTTCAAACTTTCTTCGGCACCGTTTATCACGATTAAATTCCTTCTCTGGCGGAGATTAATCTCCTCGATTCACAAAACCTTCGGATACGAACGCAAGGGTTGGCATGACGCGTTTATCTTCTGCCCGAAGCAATCAGAAACGAAATGAACAGCTAGATATGGGCGTAGTCACCGAACCCATTTTTTCTTAGAGCCATAGCGCACAGCCAGTTTAACGGGGGGATGAGGATATTTTGGGAAAATCCGACAAATTCTCTTTTTATCGCTTGGTCTCGCACGAATCGTTCGAACGAGGCGTGACGAAAACGCGCCAGGGCGGGAGGAAAAAAAATCGCGGAGAGACAGAGAGCTAGGCGAGGATAAAGGGAAAAAGGGGCCCAATTACGCTGCCATAGGGGGAACGAATCTCATGGGGCCGCTGACCCTTACCGATGACCCTTTAAAAAAGAAGCCTGTCTGGGCAGACTTCCCTCTTCAAATCCCATCCCGTGACGTATGGGGGTGGTGTCCTTTACCTGGCGGAGAAGGCTTCATCCGTCTAATTCCCCCCCCCCCTCGTCAGTGGGATTTCCTAAAAGGAAGCACTGGGAGGTAGAAGGAGGGGGGTGTCCCTACGATCTCGCGTCAGCTGTTTTTGGGAGAGTCGGGAAGGAAAGGAGGGAACGGACAAAATGGAAAGAGGGGGGGAGCTGAAAAAGGGTATCTCGTTCCCATAGTGCATCTCCTTTCGTCACTTCCGCTCGCCCTTTTTTTTCTCATTCGATGGCTTCACAGGCTGCCGCAGGAAGTCGCACGAATACGCCGGAAAAGGGGAGGTGGAGGGTGTGGGTGGAAAATGCGGGGGTGGATGGAGAGGGGGGGGGAGACACCGGCTTGTATAGAAGGGGAAGGGAGGGGGGAATCGTGTTGCATTCTCCCACTCATCTCCCGCACATCCTCTTCCTCCTTCAAAACACCGTGCGAAACGGTCGGGTGGAGATTTCCGTAAAGTGCGAATTGCGGAGGGTTGGAAGGGGGATGCCAAAGAGGACGGGAGGGTTTTTCGCTTTCTGGTACGAAAAAGAAATTTCGCGCCGAAATTTGAGAAGTTCTTCGCGTTTTTCGTCCACCTAGTGTCGTGCCTCGATAGGGTGTGGAGGAGATTTTTGGGGAACCAGAATGCGCCGATTGCGTTTATTGCTGCATGTGTACGCAACGAATGGTTCAAGTTTCTAAAATTTAAACTGTATTAATTACGTGATCTCCTCAAAACTCAAAAATAATTTACTATAAGTTTAGGATTTGACCAGCAGTTAACCTCAATTTACAGTTTTTATAGGGTTCCAATTTCTAAATCAAAATTAGAGTGAAAACTCGATATTATATCGATCAAATGCTGGATTTATTGAAATTATACCCTTTACCAGACATGATGTTTATCTAATACACGGCAATGCTGTTTTTATGTTAAGAATATATTACATACTATCTAGGCATGGGGAAATTCCTTCCAAATCCGATTTTTTTAATCGAATCTATTCCTCCTACTCTTTACACCAGCATTTCCCAACCTATGGTCCGCAGACCACAAGTGATCCGCGGAGGTTTCCAAAATTAGTTTATTTTTAAGCCGAACATCATATTTAGCTGGAATTTTTTGGGAAAAATTAAGCAAGTTGAACACTATCACAGGCATTGAATATCTTCATTAATGGCGTTTTTACTTGAAAATTTTCCCACCCCTTCATATCTCCCGATTCCACCTCTCTGCCATCCGTAACTTACACTTACCGATCTTATTACCTCATAAGCTGAGAGTGCTCGTGCAGTTTGGAGTTCGCCTGCGTGTATACTTGAAAATGGTCAAATAAACTGCGTAACCAAATACCCCCCCTTTCTTAATCGTAGATACAGTAAGTAGGTAAGTAAGCACAGTAAGGGTTTCTGAAGTGGTCCGCGGAGTTCAAAAGGTTGGGAAACGCTGCTTTACACTATATTAATAGAAGGAGATAGATTGAAAGTATCTTAATGGTTCATAGCAAAATCCCCATGGTAATTAAAAGGAAATCGCATTTTAACTGGGATTTGTATTATGTCCATTAGTACCTTCTTAGGTGCGATAAAGCTCGATTCCATGAAGCCATTATCCAAAATCATGCAACTAAACCTATGTTGTTGCTTATAATCCTGAAAATATCTATAGTAGGGGCTCTGCCCCTACGCGATACGCGCCTCGCATTTATCCTCGCCTAGCTCGGCATACTCAGTCGTCGAAAATAAGAAACTCCTGTGTGATTTTTTACGACAATATACAGCATTATAGAAAAATCTCCCTCCATCCTTCTCTTGCTCTCTCTCCCTCTTTCTTTCTCTCTCTCTCTCTCTCTCTCTCTCTCTTTACCTCACCCTTTCTTTTTCCTTGTTCCAATCCAATTCAATGTAAGCAGTTTCATAAATTCGGCAACAGTGCAGTTTGCTCTTGGCAACGAAAGATTTTCCGGAAGACCTAAACTTTTCTGATTCTAAACAATTCTGTGTACCGACTGGAATCATATTCGTAAATCTACGGGAAGGAAATGAATTCTCATTCTTTTGTGCGTTCTTTGGTTCAAGTCCCGAATTTGTACGACAATTTGAAGTAATTTTAAATTTCTAACGAAAGATTTCCTGTACTCCTTTACGTATTTAAACTTAACTGTTGGCGGACAAGTTTTTGACTAAACTTACGACATCTGCAAATTATTATAAGGTAGTACGTTTACAAAAGCGTAGAATCTTCCATTACAGTAAAACCCTATTAGATCGTAGGCGGAGTGCTAGTTCGTATCTAGTACTAGGTATTTGTTTTGTTTTCCCTTCAATACACTTCTTAACTTTTACGTTACATCTTCGCCGTTTATATTTCTTCTGCAAATATATTCGTTTTCAGTGTCTTCAAATATATCATTTCATAGGCTTGCAATACAATTTATGTTGATCGTCCTACATCTGTATTTTAGCCGCATATTCGTGTATTTATAAATTATTAGGCGGTCGTTAAACTATCAATACTCAGGGCATTAGTACGATTCATGGAGATTTGTCGCATATTTTTCTTTACCATTCAGATTATATTCCTGATTTCGCGATCTACGAATAAAATTTTACGAACTAAATTTGCAACGTAATGAATGAGTAATGCAATGTTGATTCCAGAACAAAATTTCTATTTTATTGAACTTGAGCAAAATGCAGCGAGCGAATAATAGTGTTCTGCTGACATATTTAGTTGCTCTACCAGAAACCATTCCATCTCTAATGGTAATCAATCGGATTTTTCATTATTCAAACCCAATGCACGCCGAACTTTATAGCATTTTCCTTTCTTTTTGTCTTCCTGCGAGCGAATCTACGCGCAGCCTGTCGCCGCTTATATTATCCCCGATTGCGCTTCAAATTCAGTCCGAGGGTTTTTTTCGTGCTCCATGGGCCATTGATGCGACGAAAATGAACATTTTTTTGGGTCGCGGAATGCTTGATATTTCCTGAGGTCAAGATGGCTTCACCCTTCACGTGCCTGTCGCCGGTTGAGAGGAAAGGAATTCTTCACGAATCTGTTGTCGGTGATCACATTCAGGGATGCATTTCAATGAGAGGCGTTTTTTGAATCGACCGAATTGTCAGGCAGCATTCAGGCACATAATGCCGAGTAGTACACTTGAATTGAGGTACATTAAAGCTGTTATTATTTGGACAAGTGGTTATTATAATGGTCTTATTATGGCCCAGTGCATCCTTGGCAACGTACTCATAGTTCCATTTTTAGGCGTCCTATACCTGCGAAGCGGTAGCGGCCTTATGACCACGTCTCCTCAGTCCGTCCGTCCGTTTGCAAGTTTAATCTCCAAAACTACTGGGCGGATTTTTATTAAATTAAGTATTAGTAATCTTTATTAAAATTTATCGGCGAATTATGAAGTGCATCCGTTAGATCTTCCACCTTATATAAGGATGAGAAAATCCCAAACATAACATTCCACATTTTGTTTACATCGATCGCTACGACGATTCTATCGGCAAACAACAATGAAAAATCTATCTTTTTCCTTCCCATCCGCGAGACCATATAATTACGACTTATAGTTTTGGAGACAAAAATTAAAGTACTGCACAATCTTTCGATATAATTTAATATGCCTTTGAAATCTCCGTGTATCCCATTTATGAAGTATACTTTTCGTTCTTGTTAAATGATGCTTTTGAATCCGATCACGCAAGATCTGCTGTCTCATTTTTTCAGATGTTTTGATAAATATCGTTACGAATTTAATTACTTCGAAATGTTTTGTTGTTGGAAAACATTTTTAATTTAAATTTTTAAGAATGAGTTGCGTGTATTTTTATCACATTAATTTGATTTTTTCTGTTATTTACATAAAATCAGTACACTATAATATTTTTGAAGGGATAAGGCAAGGGATTACAATGAGAGATATGAGAGATACATAAGTAAAACTCTCTCGTTTTAAAAGACAATTTCAGTGTATACTGTTTCATTTACGAAATACTCTATTATTGTAGCCAAGTATTTTTAAACTTCAAAGAAAGGGTTTTTTCTGGGTGAATCACTTTATGTTACTTTAGTGTACAGAGAATTCAACAATGGACAACCACCAGACAATAAAGTTAAAGGGCCAACTGCAAAAGTGGTGACAAGATTGGTACTCAATATCAATATCGGTAAATGGGTTGCCATAAATTTCACTCATTCAGATGTTCTCGTCCGTCACCCTTGCGAAATTTCGGGGTTAAACTTAAAATTTCGTAGTTCAATTCCGTTAGGGATGATTCTTAGGCGCAGTTAGCCCAATGCAGACATCATACAATCGGCGAGTAAATTGTAAAGAAGGCCCCCGCCGAGCGTGAAAACTTCGCGAATTTTTCACTAATTAATCCAACCGGTGAATTATGCTCCGCGGTCTGGAACCCTTAAGAGGAAGGCTCATCCGAAAAAGACCTTAAAGTGGTCGAACGTTGATAATTGTGACAATAGGCACAATACATGTACCAGCATATCGGAATTTTTGAGACTCGAGATAACAGTCTGAATTGTAGAATAGTTGGATATAAACATAAGTTCACGGAAAAATTTAGTATCCCTGAATTTATTCATAGTTACATCTGTTGGTGATAATTAGCGTATTTATAGACCTCTATGTGTACAATAGTGGTTCTTTTATTTTTAAGTGGTATAGATATGGTGCAAAGTCACATGCGATACGCTTTAGTCAGCTAGCTGGGGTGTAATGTAAATATAAAAATTACTAATACAAATAACGAAGACTATTACTCACATTCGATGCTTTATTTCAGTCGCAGGTAGATTTTCTTTGTGTTGATTCTCTCACTCTGTACTCATACATAAAGCAAAAAATTAAAAAAATATATATAAAATAAAAGTGACTATGGGAATTGTTTGTTTGTATCTTTCGAGGTGAAATATAAAAAGATGGAATTTGTCATAGACCTATTAACTTAAAAATTGATTAAACTGGTTACGATGAATTCAAATTAGTTAATTCGATTAACTAAACAAATTAGATGCGTTAGATGGTTACAATTTAATTATCTTATTGAGTAATTAGTGGGACATTGCAACATTTTAATATCTTCAGTTGTTCATCAAATTATTGAGATAAATTGAAATGAAATGATTTGGCATGTTCAAGTATTTCTCGCCTTTTAAATTAACATATAGAAAATTAGAAAATATTGAAACTATTCTTTGTCGGAAGATCGTCAACAAGTTAAAATATAACATCATTTATTACTTTCTCCATATACGAAGTATAGAGAAAGTATTGTTTTCATGAAAAAAATTGAATTCGAGATTTCAACGGAAATACATGTTTTAAGGTCCCCTGAACATGTTTTGACTATTTTCTCGATGATGTCTATGTGTGTGCCTGTCAGTCTGTATGTGATAGATTTTTGTGGGCACTCTAACTCAAAAACTATTAATCAGATCAACGCAAAATTTTATATTTAACATTTTTATAAAAGTTAGAAGATCTGATTAGTGTTTGGTATAAATCGGCCAACCGGAAGTGGGTGTTTACTCTTGTCACTTATCCGTTATTTTGAAATATTTGCTTTAATATTTGATAAATGTAAAGATTTATTAGAATAAAAGTTGTAGGAAATTTTATTTTCTACAACCTTTGTTTGATACATTTTTCCATATAATGCATTGTTTAAGAGATATCTTGTATTTTTAGCTACCACCACCACACCACCTACCGAAGACTATTGTTAACAATTGTCGCTTAGTTACGTCTTAGTAACGCTCCTTTTTATTTTCTTAATTGTCAACCGGAAGTAAATATTGACAACGATCCCAGAGTCACGCGTTGCCCACATCAGTTTATTTTTTTGTGATATTTATTTTGGCATAGCATTGGATCAGATTACCTGATATTAAATTAATTGAACGGGTTCGATTCCCGGTCAAGTTCAGAATTTTTCTCCTTCTAAAATCGTAAAATTTATTGAATACTAAAATTTGGATAGCTGACCACGAATACAGCTCATCGCTCTATACGTCACATAAAAAATCGAGTCTGTTCGGATGTCTGTCTGTACTGCGGTCGTCATGCTTCTTTATGCACTTCCTGTTGGAATTAATTTCCCAAAGAGATGTCTATGGAACAGTAGTGTGTTTCATTATGAATGATATCAAAAACTTCCACAAAGCCACGCCTCAGACAGTTATTTAAATTTCTGAAATCTTTTGCACGCATAGGCGGTCGTAGGTTATGACCTAGGAAAATAATAAACTTTCCCGGAAAGGACACCGGAATCGTTTCAAGGAACCTTTAGTTCCTTCGTTTTATTGCCATTGAAGAGATCGTAGGATATTTTTAATTTGGATTTAAAAATCGATTAGAATCGTGTTACTTAAACTTAAAACTTGGTTAAGGACCATAGAACGAGGCTCATTGTTTTTGCTAAGATTATTTGAATCCGATCCTAGCTAATCCAAAAATTGCTTTTATATGGAGAACCAGCAATCAGGTAGGTATATTTTTATAGAAGAATTTTTTATAGCAAAAATTAAATTTAACTAATGTTATACTCTGTTCGCAAATAAGTTTGTGATAGTTGATGTTGATTGTCAACGTTCACACTTATCAAAATGCAAAATCTCTACACTTTCGCGAAATTCCCTGCAGTACAACTGCGAGGTATGTGCTATTATAGTTCAGAAATAATCTGGGAGTGGTATTATGTTTTAGTCCAGATTATTTTGGTGAATATTTCACTCTCACGAGAAAGGAATCCTATAAATAAAAGAGAATGTTTGTCTGTCTGTGGCAGCTATAACTCTTCAGAAAATAAACGTAGCAGCTTCAAAATTGGCAGCAGCTTCGGGTTGATCCTGAGAGCTGCGGTGCCAAAAATAATTCAAATCGGCCCCACGGGGACCCAAGGGTCCTCATTGTTGGTTCAAATGCCGGTTTTTTAAGATATCTCAGCAAACAATTGACCGATTTTGATGAATTCTCCAATAATGTCAATGCTTTGATGAGATGCATTTTCGAGTCTAAAATGGATAAAATCGGTCTACGGGGTCAAGGATCGTAATGTAAGGGTCGATCCAAATTTCACGATTTCGAGAGGTCCCCATGGAATGGTCGGGCCAAATTTCGGCGATGTCCGTTTACCTGTACGTATATATCAGGGGGAGATCTGGCTGAACTAATTTCTACCAAATTAGGTAGGTACATAGATTCTTCACATAAAAACATGACCAAAATGATATATTTGGACAGGATAGACCAAGCAGGAGTGCCACAATTGCAAAATAAAATTTCTGTAGTTATGCTTTTGGAAGGAAATGGCCTAACCGAATTCAACCAATTTTGGTACATAAAATTTTAACAGAAATACATGGACAAAATGCCATATTGCGACCCGATTAACTAAGTAGGAGTGCCACAATTGCAAAGTTAAACTTTTCGGTAATTATGAATTTGGAAGGAATTGGGTGAACCGATTTCAACGAAATTTTGTTTGACGGAGTTGTGTGTGCAACATTAAAAAAAAAACAAAAATAAAATTATTATTATAGATATATAAAGCAGGGCTGCCTAAATAAAAGTAATAAAAATTTTCTTTTTATAAGTGTTTCTGTTGAACTATCCTCATCAATTTTAACCATATTATTTTATTATGTACACATATATATAAAGCCATAATAGCATATTTGGACCGGACCAACTAAACAGGGATGCCACAATTACAAATTAAACTCTTTCAATAACTATGGATTTGGAAGGAATTGGCTCAACGGATGTCAACTAAATTTTATACATATGGTTTTTACAAAATGCCATAATGAAATCAAGATTTTTAAAGTGGAGCTTAAGAGCAGAGCTACCACAATTAATAAATAATAAAAATCGTTTGCAACTTTCCCGAGCGTAGCCGGGCGTTTCTGCTAGTATTACATAAAACGAAATTAAGTGCAAAGTTAAGCCAAAGTTCCTTCTCTCCATCAGCCTTCGCTTCCTTCATTTCGTCAACTCTGTTGGAATGCTACTTTTTATACGTTCTTTTTACGCAGTGCTCGAGGTGGACGCATATGAAAGAGGTCCGCCACAACAACTTGTCTGATTTTAGGAGCTTTATTTTGTAGGAGACCTACACTAAAAGTTGTCAATCGAGTTTATTTTTGGTCTTACCTGAGCAATCAGAACATGACCTTAACGTGAGCCTCCAAATAAACATATTTACAACCACATATGTATACATATTACCCCGCAATTCACCAAATTGTTGAGTGGCAGAGGGTGCAATGCACCAATGCCTACCTAACAATTTTCTCTCTTAGTTTGCATTGAAATACACTGCAAAGATTGTGTTATTATATATCTATAAATCAAGCCTAAACAATGTTTTACAGTTCAGACTTATGCAAACAAGGTTTTATGAATAGTTTTGATTAAAAATACGAAATTCCCTGGATGAAATATCGCAGACATCGAAGCATACAGCTAATAGTCGTTTGATAAGGAGAGATTTCCAAGTAAGGATTTACAATTTTTGAAGGTACATTATTGCTGTTATTGGAAAAATTCTCTATCTGTGGTTATAATTCGTTCTTTTGCTCAAAACTCGACGGATACGAGCAGCGTTTCCATGGCGCGTTTGCTCGATGAGGTGAAATTTGTAAACAGGATGTAACGGATGAATGGTGATGACCGAAATCCTCCTTGTTCAAGGTGTTACGCGTGTTTTCGAAAGGTTTAGAAATTTTCGGTAAACCATTCAAAAGGTACTGTCGAGAAGTATTAATTTCATTCTATCGGCAAAACATACGCCAAAATATTAATTTGGGATTTCAACTCGAAGCTAATAAAGAGAAAAGACAACTCACTGATGTTTGTCGGCTACATTACCACTATTTTTCCTTGGCGGCTGATTGTGGGCAAATTCTCAAACTATTTAATTGTTCGGTACTATGAAATACCTATGTTATGTATCGAAACACAATATAAACAACTATTGCAACCCAATGCATTTATATGGTGGAACGTTAGCATCTGTAATTCCATTGCAATGAAATATATTTACTGTGCATTGCGGTATATGATGTCGAGGCGATATGCGAACTATTTTTTATAGTGGCTTGCCCGTTGCTAACTTAACAAAGTATAATAATTTACTTTTCTTTTATAATATATATATATATTTCAGGTTAACAGAAAATTATGAATTTAAATTTATTTGCGATTTTAGTAAAAAAAATGACTCGATGGCCATATTCAAACGAAAATCTTCAATCAAATTAAATAATGAAGTGAAATATAAAATTGAATAAAATAAAGTTGTTCGATCGGGATCGAATCCGGTACGCGTTACTCACTATGCCATGCTGTCTCCTCATTTATGTTAATTCGTAATTGTTATTCAAATAGTGTGTCATTCAAATGACCTTGCCTCAGACGGACATTCGACAAATTACCATTATATATAGAGGTGCCTTACAGAGGAAGAGGATATGTATTATATATAGACGTTCCTTACAGAGGAGGATAAACATATAACACATATATAGGAGAAAACTAATGTTTAGGTACTTACAGCAGATCTGGAGATTCGATTTTTTTATATAGGTGGGATTTTGTGCTAAAACGACTAGAAATAACGAAAATATTGAAAAAGTTCAACAAAGTGGCCGCTAAAAATTCGCAATTGTTTGAACAATTTTTCAAGGTTAATGTATTTTCGAAAGTGCTACGAAGCTGAAATTTTTTAAAAAAGTAGAAGGTGTAAAAAAAAAACGAAATAGGGACTATAGTAATTATGACATTTTAATTTGTTTGGCTGTTTAAAATTCTTAAAGTTTAAACAAATGTATAAATGTTTAGATACTATGGGGCGAGCTAGGGAACTGAAATTTTTAATTTACTTAGAGCTTAATGTAAATGAAAAAAAAACATTTGAATAACTCCATGAAGTTGTTATTGTGGCCGTTAAAAATGTTTAAATTACAAACAATTAGATAAATGTTATTTCACTTCTAAATGTGCTACAACTTTAAAATATGGAAGAAATGTGTGACTTTATTACCCCACTGTGGAAAAAATATAATGTTCTTAAAATTGGACATTTAAGGTATCGTTTTACTCCATTATTGTTCCATAGGGAAAGAACGAAAATCGGTGCAGAGGTGAAATATTTTGAACTAAAAAAATATTTACAATCATGAAATATCTCTGATATTTATTGTTTTACAGGGTGAGATGAAATGCTCGCAGAATGCAATCACCTTCTACTAGTAACATACTAGTAGGAGGTGCTTGCATTCTGCAAGCATTTCATCTCACCTTGAAAAACATCAATTTTTCAGAGAGATATTTCATCATTGGAAATATTTCTTTAATTCAAAAGATTTCTCCTCATCGCCAATTTTTGTTTTTTCCTTATGGAACAATAATGGAGTAAAACAATCACTAATATTTGCAATTTTATGAATTTTATACTTCGTTCACATTGTATTAATAATTCCGCACATTTCTGTCAAATTTTAAATTTGTAGCACATTTAGAAGTGAAATAAAATTTATCTACTTGTTTAAATTTAAATAATTTTTAACGGCCGCAATAACAATTTTATGGACACATTGAAATTATTATTCGTTTATATAAACTAATCTCTAAATAACTTAAAAATTTCAGCTCCCTAACTCGCCCCGTAGTAACTAAACACTTACCTATTTTATTAAATTTTAAGAATTTTTAACAACCAAACAAATTAAATTTAAAAAATTTCTATAATCCCTATTTCGTTTTTTTTTTACAAATTCTACCTTAAAAAACATTTCAGCTTCCTGGCACGTTCGGAAACAGGAACATAAACCTTAAAAATTTGTTTAAACATTTGCGAGTTTTAGCGGCCGCATTGTTGAACTATTTCAAAATGTATGTTTTTTCTATATATAATATGCTACAAAATTTTTGCAAAAACTCTTACCTACGACTTATAGTTTCCAAGATAAAAATTGTTAAACTTTAATGTACAAATGTGGTTGCAAAAACCCCTAAAAATGAACAATTTTGAAATTTTCGATTTTTATAGTTGGTTGTGAGCAAAATCCTATAATTCTGCTTTTTCCCATGCTAACTTATGGAAGATATTCCGGGGCATCTGGAGTCGAACCCTGGACACTGTAAGCAATAATAATAATAATTCCTAATAGATATTGCAGCCATCTAGCAAAACTGGAAATTTAATTTTTCTAGCTTATAGGAAAGTGCCCAAAATTAATTTACAAAAATAGCGCAATGCTTTTCTTATGGGAAAAAACGCAAATTTCGGAAGTTCTGCAGTCAAACTCATGTCACTTAGGTAAGAAGTCCCATTTTTTCTGGAGGTTTCTCCATGACATCTATAAAAAACAGAAACATTCAGCTTTCTAGCTCTTTTAGTTTTGGCTGGACATTAGTATCCTCCTCTGTAAGGAACATATGATATAGGAGGATACTAATGTTTAGGCACTTCCAGAAGAGCTTGACATTCGAAATTTTTTACATCGGTATGATTACGTGCAAAAGCGATTAGAAAAAACGAAAATCTTGAAAAAGTTCAACAATGCGGCCGCTAAAAATGATCAATTGTATAAACAAATTTTCAAGGTTTATGTATTTACGTATGTGCTACGTAGCTGAATTTTTTTTTTAAAGTAGAAGTTAAAAAAAAACGAAATGGATATTATAGAAATTTTGATAAATTTGTTTTACTATTAAAGAACAAAAATATGTTCAGAGGTGAAATTATTTTAATTAAATAAATATTTCTAATAATGAAGTATCTCTCTGAAATATTAATGTTTTTTATAGGAGAGATGAAATTTTTGCAGAATGCAAGAACCAACAACTTTTATTATATATCATTCTATATAGACGTTCCTTACAGAGGAGGATATAACATACTAGTAGTTGGTGCTTGCAGTATGCAAGCATTTCATCTAAACATAAAAAACATTCATTATCATAATAATAATAATAATAATAATAATATTTTTCTAATTGTTTAAATTTAAATAATTTTTAACGGTCGCCGCAATACATATATGGTAAAATTGAAATGTTTATTTGTGCAAATTTACTATACTGTAAATAATTTGAAAATTTCAGCTTCCTAGCTCAACCCGTAGTACCTAAATAGTTATCTATTTGTTTAAATTTAAGAATTTTTAACTGCCAAACAAATTGAAATATCAAAATTTGTATAATCCCGATTTCGTTTTTTTATGAATTCTACATATAAAAAAATTTCAACTCCGTAGCACATGCGAAAATACATAATCCATGAAAATTTGTTTAAACAATTGCGAATTTTTAGCGGCCGCATTGTTGCACTTTTTCAAGATTTTCGTTTTTTCTAGTCGGTTTTGCACAAAATCCTACCTAAGAAAAAAATTTCGAATCTCCAGCTTATCTGGAAGTGCCTAAACATTAGTATCCTCCTGTTATCATTATATATCGACGACTCTTACAGAGGAGGATATAACAGGAGGATACTAATGTCCAGCCCAAACTACAAGAGCTAGAGAGCTCAAAGTTTCAGTTTTTGTAGATATGATGAAGAAACCTACAGATAAAATTAGATTTTTTACCTAAGTGACATGAGTTCGACTCCAGAAATTCCGAAAGTTGCGTTTTTTCCCATAAGAAAAGCATTGCGCCATTTTTGTAAATTAATTATGGGCACTTACCGGTAAACTAGAAAAATGAAATTATCAGTGTTGCTAGATGGCCGCAATATCTATTAGGAATTATTGTTACTTTTGCTTTCAGTGTCTTGGGTTCGACTCCAGAGACCCCGGAATATCTCCCATAAGTTAGCATGGGAAAACGTAATCTAGTGTGCAGACCAATCTAATAACTTTAGGAAGCTGAAATTTTGCAAGATTATAGAACTTTTCTCATAACCAACTATAAAAATGGAAAATTTTAAAATTGTTAATTTTTAGGGGTTGTTTTAACCCCATTTGAACATTAAAGTTTAATAATTTTTTAGGTACTACGGGATGAGCTAGGAAGCTGCAATTTTCAAATTATTTACAGAACAGTGCATTTGCACAAATAAACATTTCAATCTCTCCATATATATATTGCGGCAACCGTTAAAAATGTTTAAATTTTAAACAATTAGAAAAATATTATTTTACTTCTAGAAGTGCTACAAATTTAAAATGTGTAGCATTAGTACCCCATAATGGAGAAAATGTAAAATGTTTAAAATTGCAACATTTGGGGATTGTTTTAAACTATTATTTTTACATGTGGGAAAAACGGAAATCGCTGCGGAGGTGATATTTTTAGAATTAAAATAACATTTGTAATGATGAAATGTCTGTCTGAAAAATGAATGTTTTTTCAAGGTGATATGAAATGCTTGCAGTATGCAAGCACCAACTACTAGTATGTTATATCCTCCTCTGTTTTACCATATATGTATTGCGGCGGCCGTTAAAAATTATTTAAATTTAATCAATTAGAAAAATATTATTTTATTTCTAGAAGTGCAACAACTTAAAAATTTGGCTAAAATGTGTAGCATTAGAACCTTATAATCAAGAAAGTGTAAAATTTTTAAAATTGCGACATTTGGAGATTGTTTTAAACTATTATTCTTACATGTGGGAAAAACGAAAATCGCTGCAGAAATGAAATCTTTAGAATTAAAAGACAATTTGTAATGTTGACATTTCTGTCTGAAAAATGAATGTTCTTTTAATGTGAGATGAAATGCTTGCAGTATGCAAGCACCAACTACTAGTATATATATATATATATACACACACACACATACACGTTACTCTTTCGCTGAAGAAGGGCAAAGGCCCGATAAGCTTGCGTTTTATCTGTGTGCGTGTTTATTTACGTGTGTCTCTTCGACGCCCCCTTCCTTCAACACCTTGTTGCCACCCTCATCACTACGTTTTCTTTTCCTGAAGTTTATATATATATATATATATATATATATATATATATATATATATATATATATATATATATATATATCATTATATATATATCATTATATATAGACATTCCTTTCTGGGGAGGATATAACATACTAGTAGTTGGTGCTTGCATTCTTCAAGCATATCATCTCACATTGGAAAAACATTCATTTTTCAGACAGATATTTCATCATTACAAATGTTTTTTTAATTCTAAAGATTTCACCTCCGCAGCGATTTTCGTTTATCCCTTATGTAAAAATAATAGATTAAATCAAACCGCAAACTTTGCAATTTTAATAATTTTATACTTTCTCGATTATAAGGTAGTTTTTAGTACCACATTATGGAGAAAGTATAAAATTCTTAAAATTGCAAAGTTTTGGGATTGTTTTAATCTATTATTTTTACATAAGGGAAAAACGAATATCGCTCCGGAGGTGAAATATTTAGAATTAAAAAGTATTTGTATTGATGAAATATGAAAAATGAATGTTTTTTATGTTGAGATGTTATGCTTGCAGAATGCAAGCACCAACTACTAGTATGTTATATGTTAAATGTTATATCTTCCTCCTCCTCTGTAAGAAACGTATATATATAACGATAACATATAGGATGATACTAATGTTTAGGCACTTCCAGATGAGCTGGAGATTCGAAATTTTTTTGTTAGTTGGGATATTTTGCAAAACCGACTAGAAAAAACAAAAATCTTGAAATAGTGCAATATGCGGCCGCTAAAAATTCGCAATTGTTTAAAAAAATATTCCAGGTTTGTGTATTTTCGCATGTGCTACAGAGCTGAATTTTTTTACAGGTAGTATTTGTAAAAAAACGAAATAAAGATCATACAAATTTTGATATTTTAATTTGTTTGTCAGTTAAAAATTCTTAAATTTTAAGCAATCAGGTAAATGTTTAGACACTACGGGATAAGCTAGGAAACTGAAATTTTCAAGTTATTTATAGAGTTGTGCATTTGCACAAATAAACATTTGAATCTCTCCCTAAATATATTGTGGCGGCCGTTAAAAATGTTTAAAACTTAAACAATTAGAAAAATATTATTTCACATCTTTAAGAGCTACAACTTTAATGTTAGGCAGAAATGTGTAGCATTAGTACCTCATAATGGATAAAGTATAAAATTCTTATAATTACAAAGTTTGGGGATTGTTTTAATCTATTATTTTTACATAAGGGATAAACGAAAATCGCTGCGGAGGTGAAATTTTTAGAATTAAAAAAACATTTGTAATGATGAAATATCTGTCTGAAAAATGAATGTTTTTCCAAGGTGAGATGAAATGCTTGCAGTATGCAAGCACCCTCTACTAGTATGTTATATCCTCCTCCTCTGTAAGAAACGTCTATATATAATGATATTAGTAGTTGGTGCTTGCCTTCTGCAAGCATTTTATCTCACCTTGAATAACATCCATTTTTCAGAGAGATATTTTATTATTGGAAATATTTCTTTAATTCAAAACATTTCTCCTCTGCAGCGATTTTTGTTTTTTCCTTTTGAAACAATAATGGAGTAAAATAATCGCTAATATTTGCAATTTTATTATTTTTATGCTTCTTTCACATTGGATTAATAATTCCGCACATTTCTGCCAAATTTTAAATTTGTAGCACATTTAGAAGTGAAATAAAATTTATCTACTTGTTTAAATTTAAATAATTTTTAATGGGCGCAATAACAATTTCATGGATATATTGAAATTTTTATTTGTTTATATAGAATAATCTCTAAATAACTTTAAAATTTCAGCTCCCTTACTCTCCCAGTAGTAACTAAACACCAATTTTATTAAAGTTTAAGAATTTTTAACTGCCAAACAAATTAAAATATAAGTATTTTTTATTATCCCTATTTCGTTTTTTTTACAAATTTTACCTATAAAAAGAATTTCAGTTTCCTAGCACATACGGAAATACATAAAACTTTAAATTTTGTTTAAACAATTTCGAATTTTTAGCGGCCGCATTGTAAAACTTTTTAAGATTTTTGTTTTTTCTAGTCGGTTTTGCACATAATCCTACCGACAAAAAAATTTCGAGTCTGCCGCTTTTCTGGAAGTGCTTAAAATTAGTATCCTCCTATATATATATGTTATGTTATATGTTACTCCTCTGTGAGGAACGTCTCTCTATAATGATAGATAAAACGCTGCTGCCTGTCGCGAACTCTCATTCTATAGTATCGTCCTGTTTATACCGTGTAATTCTTGGTGATGAGAGCTGAGAGAGGAGACACCACTCTTGGTAATAAAGCACTCACGGCCATAGAGCCCGGTGAATAATTAGTGAAGGGAGTTTTGGCTGGTGAATAAATAGTGAAGGGAGTTTTGGCTGAATATCCCTTTTTCCTCCTCTGCCTCCGAAGCCCCTTTCCCGCCCCTCCGCCTCCGCACCATTTCTCCTTTCCGTTTTTTTATTCCCCGTGAGCAAGGCGGCCTTTTCTCGCCGAGCCTCCCCTCTCCCCCTGCGCAACCAAAGCAAGGCTTCTGCGCATGACGACCGCTGTGGAAAGGGTAGCGAGTCTTCCCCTCTCCTCAATTCCCCTCTATCCGTCCCTCTTGCTTGGAGCTTAACCCAAGCGCACTATAGTTCCAGCCAAACCACGGTAGAGTTCGTATCACCTCGTCAGCAGCGCGTCGACGCGTTCAACGCCGATTGTATTTTTATTTATGGTTTTTTCCCGATCCCGAGAATACGCTACGGGCGTTTCTTTTCCCGATCTGCAAGCGGTAGCACCTCGTTCGAAAATGTCAAGCGGGGAAATCTTGCTCCTCCTTCCCGCTCAGCGGTCCCTGGATCTCTTTCCCCGGAGGCTACCCACGGGCAGTCCCAGGAGGTGCTTGTTCGGTCGCCCGGAGTCTTCGATTAACGCCATTGCGGAGGAGTGGGCGGAACAGAGGGAGAGGATGATCCACAAGTGGGATTTCGACATAGAGAAGGAGAGGCCCGTGGTTCCGCCTAAACGTTATTCTTGGGAGCCGCTGTGTTCTGGGGGCGAGCGCGTCACCCCGGCTACCGCGTCGCACTTCTCGACCAAGGTGGAGAAGAGCCGAAGAAGAGACCGAGTTACGCCCTACAAGCAGCTCAGAATCACAGGTACACCTCGTTCTTCTTTTGTTTTATTTTTTTTTGGACGTGTATGTGTAGTTTTATGCTGATGAATTTTATATGGAGTACTAGAATACGTTACGGTTTTCTTACCCTTTGGAATTCTTGGGTAATAATACCGCGCACGATGCAGCACGTAATAGTTTTAGTAATTTTTTTCTTATTTTTTTTAGCGTTAAAGATTTTTTAAGTTCAGAATTTCTCGGTTTACGGTGTTTTAGCGCCGTTGTTATTAATTAATTCTAACGCCACGATAAAATTTTTTATGGAAATTGTTGGTGTTGGAAGCATGTTAAAGCGCGTCTTGGTGAGCTCTCATTTTTCAGTGTAATTTTGAAAAGAGTAAAGATACTTTTTTCGAAAAGAAAAAAATTTCATTTGTTTCGGCGTTAATAAAAAATATCACTCCGCGCATTTTGAAGGTTTCGAAATCGGTATTGACTTGCGCCTGTTATGAATTCCCCCACTTTTGTTTGCCTTTCATTATGTCGCGAATTATGTACTCCATACTGTGGTTTTTAATTTTTTTGGTCCGACTTAGTTTTCTTACCAAAGAGAAATAATTACCGCGTAACAACTTTTCTCGCCTCTGTAATGGAGACGTCTTTATGAATGGATATTAGAACGTTTTCCTTCTTGTTTCTATGCTCCGAAAAATCGCTTCTGGCGCACGCTTCCCACTTGCACGTCCTCTGGCCGCATTGCGTTACGCATTCGTTTAAATGCCCGCGGCGTGCACTACGCTGTACCGCCCGAACGAAGCGTGGCGATGAAGCTTTGGCGTTCCGCCTTACGGGTGGGTTCTCGCTCGTTTATGACTGCTTTTCTCTCGGCAAATGAAAAGGATCATTGAAATAAATGGATACGTTTTAGGGAAGCCGTTTTCTCACGATTTATAAGCCCATCTTACCAGTGGCGTAGCTTGGTTCTCCTTCGCCCGGGGGCAAGTAGACTATACTATACTATACAAGTAGACTGTACTATTTTCCAGACACATGATGTGGGAAATGTGATGGAAACCAAAACGTACTATACAAGCATTTTAATTCGGCATATATTGTAATACTTTATAAACAGAAACGTTAATTTTCGGTCCATGAGTTCAGCCCAGCTCCCGGAGGCAACTGTCCCCATCTGCTCCACCCCTCGCTCCGCCTCTGCATCTTACGTGTATTGCGGAAGGGCCCAAAATATCTTCAAGTATTCCATTTTTTTAACTTAAAATTTCTTTATTCATCTAACTAAATATATTTAATATTTCGCATCCGATATTTTTTAAATTAACTTTTAAAAGTTTGTAGCCATCTTCAATAGAGTCTCCAGTTGTTTCAAACGAAATATTGCTTATCACTTAAATGGAAATATTCCCAAGAATTTATAAGATGTTTTATCCCGTCAGCGTTTACTTAAGTCGTTTAAATATGGCGCACATTCTACTCGACTGTTCGTTATGCTTCATTTCTTAATCTTCATCTGCGCTCGAGGTGTATACATACCGATGAAATAAATATGGCACCAGAATAGCGTTTCATACGGTCGAATTCACTCACCACCACATGATATGTGTATACTCAACCAACTTCGGGAACACTCTCTCCTTCGTTCGCGCCATCATTGGCCGATTTCAGGACGATGAAATTAAGAGACGATGATGGAACACGGGCGCGAGAGATTTGGGTGCGGTTGGATATTTTTCGATGATCCATCAGCCCCATGATGCTTATAATATATATATTTATATACGTGCATATATACACACAGATATATATCGTCCTTGGTGGAGATGTGCTGTTTAGCCCCCTACGGTGGCACGAGTTAGCGTCGATTATCGTTACGTAGAATTTCATCGGCGCACGAGAAATTTCGGGACCTGGCGTCAACATATATATGTATATATAGGGCACACCATACATGACTCCAGGAATGGTCGATAACCAAAAGATAATGAGCCGTTGCTAAGTCCGGAAACAAATAGGCTTTCTGTAGTCCCAGTAGCCCGGCTTCGAACGTCTGCAAAGCCCGCCCGAGCCGAAGGGACGAGGAGGAAGACGTTTTCTTTTAAGTGTCGTTAATTTTGATAAGTGGCCCGAGAAGCACCTGGCGTCTATGGGATCGCTGCGTGGATGTATTGTTTTTCTTTCTTCCGGCACGTAAATCATTACAGCTGCATAGTTCCCGTTCTCTTGTTCGTCATTTTCGTGTTTTATCGCAGTTCGGTTCGACATCCCTCGTCTTCTTGTCTTCGTTTTACGCGATGAAAACGGTTAGGAATCGTTAAAACAATTGCTCACGGCGTTTGAAGTTTTTCTCTCTCATTCATGATTATTACGAAAAACATTTCAATTAAATGATATAATTACGCTTCAGTTTCAATAAGAAAATGTCTACATTGTGGTTACCGTCATTATCGAATTAGTTTAATTAATGAGTTTTGGTTTTGAAGTTATCAGTGTATGGCTTAATCAAATTATTTCTAAATGGACGAAACAACGAAAAGTTATTCCATGTTTAACATCAGAGAAATGCACATAAAAGTATACACATTATAATAACACTCAGTTTCATTTGCATAGTCTATCCTATTTGTGCAATTAGATGCGATATATCCCTTATTAATCGTCGGCTTAACGAGTTGCAGTTAGCATTATGATTGGGGATAAATAAATCTCGCAGTTTTAATTTGAGTATCTTTGGCCGTCCATAATATTTCATCAGCGTTTTCGTTTTCGGATGAATCACGGCCACCTGAAAGTTTATGATTTAGTCTTGACCCCTCCGGAAGATCACACGATGATACAAGTGACCCTTATATATAACCGGCCGCTACGAGACGCGAAGGAATTGGGGTCAAAAGTTCAGCGGACCGTGCTTGACCACGCTCGAGCCCAACTGCCGCGATAAAGACGACAAAAACCACTCCCAATCACATCGTGGATGTGGTCGTCTCTTCGAGAATTTTCCCAAAAAACCGGCGGGAAAATCAAAACGGGCCAATTACGCAACTGCCGAGTGGTTCCCAACCACTTCAAACCGGGTGTTATCAAAGGGAAGAGCATACGGAGTTGTGCGTCCGATCGTAAATTAAAAGAGCTGTTAGTTTTGAGATGGCGGGACGAAGGTTTGTGTCGTAAATCGATTGTGGCTTATTTATCGCCCGTATATGTACGTTATGGCTGAGATGGGATTATAACAGTATCTGTAAATCCAGGGAAAGGGTGCAAATACCGTGTTTATCCTGCTATAAGACGACCTCGAATATTAGACGATCTCCCTTTTCAGTAGCCAATCATTAGCGGAAAATGTTTTATAAGTCGTATAGTTTTTATTTGTATCTCTAAAAATTTCATCACAATGTCCAGTGCAAAGATAAATGTAATTTAAGCCATGCTGGATAAGTCATAATCACTGACGGAATTATTTATTTATCTATTTATTTATTCTCGAGTATAAGACGTCTACCAACATTTGATTGAAACAAAACGGGGAAAAAAGTTTTGTCTTATATCCGAGCAAATACGGTAATTTGTTTGATATAAACAATATTCCCGCCTTGTCACTCATTGTAATAGCACTCTAGTTAACGCGTGTGATTACAATTTTAGCACCAAAATTGCACTTGCCTAATCGCGATACAAAAAAAAAAAGTTAATATAAACAAAGCCAAGCTTCCAAGGCGATCGATACCATTCCTTCATGCACCGCCGCGATCGTTGTATTTTAAAATTGCGATAGAACGACCCGATTCTCCGGCTGCGTATGGGAACCCGAAATCTCCGGCTGCGTATGGGAACCCGAAATCGTCTCGTCTCAACTTCCCAAGCGTTGAGGCGTCTCTCGGAATACCCTAAAAAGTGTCGCACGCCGTTGTGTACACACTTCTCGGGAGGCAGGGTGTTGGTGACTCGTGACGAGATAATTCTCCCCCCCTCCAGAAAAAGAAGGTGCGCATCTCGTCGGGTTTCCATATTCTTAAGAGCGCGCGTAATCTCCTTACCTATCTCTCTCTTCGCTTTCGGGAAGGTCAGGTCCGCACGTGGAGAAAAACCGAGCACAAAGGGGCGCGAATCCGCCGAATACGTACTTGTGTCCCCTACGGGCTTTTCTTCTGCGTTTTATAAGAGGTTCGGTGGCATGCCGCATAGGGGGCGTCACCATCCATCCCTTTTGCCAGAGGAGAAGAATGCGAAGCGTTGAAGCGCATTTCGCGAAGCGAAGAATCGTTTCTCGGGAATTTCGTCTTTCTCGCATCGGTACGAGATCTTTTCTAAAAGGACTCCAAAAAAAATTCGCCTATGGGCGTTGCCGGTCCAAGTTATTTTTTCGGTCGTGTCGTATGGCGCATTCCGCGAGAGCTGGAAGTCGCTAAAGGTCGAGATTTCCTTTGGAGCGAAGCGCAGTTAAGATAGTCACCCCTTAGGAATTCCGGTGAAAATATTTTTATTGCCGTATAATTGCGATAGCGGCCTAGGTTTTTCCTGCTTGATTGTCGCGAGACGTAGGGAATGTGTACGCACGTATAATGTCGTAACTAGGCCAACGGAAACGGCGCTCGCGATCTCTCCCGAGAGATAACGCCCTTTAAGGGTGAATTGTCGCCCTCTCTCACAAATTTTGATGATTTTTTTCTTGTGGACTCGACCGTCAAATTGTTAATGATAGTCATCTTTTCGCCGTCGAAAGATTTAGTTCACATTCACAGACGCGCTGAGTTTATCAAGTCACTTACTTTCATTCGCTTGCCTGTGTGAAGCTCTTGTTCGCCGTAAGTGTCACATCAGGCCTTCACGGAGAGGTTATCAGTGGTTCACGCTGAAGCCTGTATCGCGATGACGAAAAGGTCAATGGAAATTTCGAACAGCTATTCAGTATTAACTCTTAGTTGCCGTGATGATCCAGATATGGACAAAATTTTTTAAGTCTTTGTTTCGTGTTACATTATTAATTGTCCAGAGCAGTGGTGAGCAACCTACGGCTCGCGAGCCGCATGCGGTCCTTGAGTGTTTTATGCGGCCCGCGAAGATATGACTTAAGGGAGATTTATCACAAATTCATATAATATACATTCACATTATGGCAGTAAAACACGATATTGAAATATTAACCCTAAATACCTTGATTTTTCATTGATATGATACCTCAGACTCGCCAGCTAACGTCCGATTCAAACTCTAATCTGGCACGCCGAAGCATTGACGCTTTGCACTGCGGCCCGCCGAGGAATTCGCAACCGCCAATGCGAGCCTACACGTAGAATAAGTTGCCCACCACTGGTCTAGAGTATCTTCGATCGTGGAGTTTACAACGGCAATGGAAAGAGCTTTCCTACTACACGCTCACAGACATTTTTAAATTAATCATTCTTGCAAACTTTCGTTGTGCTGTAAATAATTTAACGGACAAATTCTGCAATTCTTTTCATCCAATTTTCAGTCGCATTATGGAAGTCGGATGCTGAAATCGATCGCTCTCGTTACACGTCATGAAACTGATCTGCGCGGAGGTTTTTCTGTCCGCTCCGCCGCCTTCATTTGTTGCCCTGTCGCGCGGGAAGAGACGCGCTGACCACACCGCTCATCGCCGAGATTAAGGGTTTTTCCCCGAAACATCTGGCGAGCGTGTTTCGTCAGACTCAAGCCCCGCCAACAACCGTTCTTTCGAAATCCTTTGAGCGTCGTGTTCTGAGAATTGAATAGCCCGCCGCCGTCTCGAAAGATAAGGGTTTTGATACGGGAGTGAGGGTCCGCCTGGATAACAGGATTCGCTCTTTGGATCCTCAAACGACCCTACCGTTAGGTCAGATAAAAAAAGCACCCTCCTCACTTTCTCTCTTCTTCTAAGATAGGACCACACCCGTGCCTTCCCTTGCTTTTATAGCAAACAACCCGACTCTTGTATGCAACAGAAATTTCTCTCTCGTACATTGGGAAAATTTTATTTTATATTTTATATTTTATTTTGTATTAATTTCTGAATTAATGTAAGATATTACCGCGGTAGAGGCTAAATCCCGGAACAATACGGCGACCTTTAATCGTTCGAAAAAAGTAGATTAATTATTATGCTCCGCGAGTGCAAAAGTCCGCGTGCGTAATCTCCGTGGAAAAAAATATCCCGCTCGTAAAGCCGCAGCTGTTTAGTACCCCGGCGGATTCGGCCATGTTGCGATAAGACTCAATTGCAATTGCTGTGTGCGTCCTTGCTGTTTCCATGCAGTCGTTTCGCCGCTCGTTGAAGGATGGTTCCCAAGGTTATTTAAAACTCCCTTCCTTTGTAGCCAGCGCTCTCTCCCTCTATCTCTTCTCTCTCTCTCTCTCTCTCTCTCTCTCTCTCTCTCTCTCTCTCACTCCCCTTCACTCCCCTTCCGTTCCAAAAACGAGCCCGTTGCAAAAATCGCTCTCCCTCGCAAAAATCATTCGCGCCAAACTGTTAAAAAAGGCGCTTCTCTCTCTCGCGACTTACATTAGTACGCTCGATGTGCGGGGGCGAGCTATTTACCCTTTGGTTGACGCGAAAGAGACTGGATCGCCCTTGAAAAACTCAGCGCCGCGCGCGATCTCATTATGCCGACTTGCGCGTGGCGATTCGCAAGTTAGCGCGGTCTCGGAACGCCCCGTAATTCTCTCGTAATAGTATTACACGTCTCCTAAAGTTCCGCGAATCTTGAGTAACGCTAGCGAAAGTAATCCGATCGGTGCAGTCGAGACGTCGCGAACTGGCCCAGAAGGAGGAAAACGAACCGCTTTCCTGTGTTTATAAACATCGGAGATAGACGTTTAGGTCTGTGACGATATTTCTCGGAGATTAATAGACCGGTCATTTTTATATCGGTCATTTATATAAGCCGTGATATGATGTTCCCTAAGTTTAACCGGAAGATCAAATTTTTAATCGATGATTGAGGTTTTATTGACTTGAAGTTCCATTTTTCCTATACAAGTGATGCATCTTTACGATTAGTGGCGGTAAATATGTGTTAAAATAGATACATGAATAATAACTAATGTATTAAACTAATAAATGTTTTTAAAAATACGTTATTCAAGCTCGGGGTTATTAAATCATGTCATATTCGTCATTTATATTCAGGCGTCTGCCTTGGAAGGCCAAAAAAGCTTTTCGCTCCCGTCGCTTTTCTCGCTATCGTTTCTGAGAAAAGTGATTCTCTGTATTGCAGAACGAAATTTTTTCTTTGTTTAAGTGAGTTTCTATAGAACACGTACCCATCACAGATTTCACCGTTTACGCAGCCTCAGCTGCTATCTTACTAACTGCTCCCCGAGTGACGCTAAGCGCGAGAGGGTGGGGGTTGTGGTGGGGGCGGTTGAAGGGTGGTGGGGGCGGAAAATGCAGTCTTGGAGTCGACTTTCACTCAGGTCAATTTGCGGAATGAAGGGCTCTTTTATTCCTCGTCCTTCCTCGCCGGAAAGCCCTCCATCTTCCACCACTCTCTCCCTTCGCCATCTCCCTTATTCCCTCCCATCTCCCCCTCCCTTACGATAAGGCCCATTTCCTTCCCTCCTCATATCCTCACTTCCCTTAACCCTTTTAAGTCCTGACGGGACTTTTAAAGTCCCACATCTTAAAAAGCAAATAAACCTTATTCGAATGCTAAAAAATAAGATGGTTCTCAAATAATCCATTGATTTAGAGTGACCTATAATTCAGCATTGGAGCAGAAGAACACAGCATTCATTTAGGCGAAAGTATAAGGATTGGTACTCCCGCGCCTCCAGGAGGCTATTACTACTTTGAGGTAACGCAGCATTTATGTTATTTTTGGGATGTTTGTTGGATATATCTTATTTCTTTGTCACGAATTATTTTCATTCAATAGAAAAGTTGTGAGGATAATTACTTATTTGAATACATGAATTTTTCATAACAAGTCAGATAACTAACTATCCATCATTCTTTAGGAGACTTCCGATTCCCCATGCATTGTTGTACGTGAACGAGAGATGACTACTTTTCAGCATCGAAAACCTTTTCGAATTATGAAAGCTACTAAACATGCAGAAATATTGAAAGATGTTAATTTGGTGCATGATGGGTTAAAGGTTACCGCGATACTCGATGAAATACTCTAAGTGATTGCATCATGCGGTGAATAGGTTTCAGTTAAAGCTTCGAGATTTTTTCTAATATTTATCCTTTGTGCAACCTTCGCTTGTGTATTTATTTTCGACGTTTAATGGCCCCTTCACTTATAAAAACCGATAATTTTTTAAATCCGGTACGATCTATTCCTTCATTTTGAATGGAAAGGATATATGGATATTCAGAAATGATTGCTTTAAGGGATTGGAAAAATTATCTTATTTCATGATATTGCTTAAACCAGTGGTGAGTCAACTACGGCCCGCGAACTTATGATCAAAAAGAGATTTAACGCAATCAAAAAGAGATTTAACGCAAAGTCATACCATATACATTCAAATTAGGAAGATAAAACGTTTAATATTGAAATTTTAACACGGAAAACCTAATTTAGACTTGATTTTCATTGACGTGATACCTCTAGTTAAAGTCCGATTTAAAGTCTAATCTGACCCGCCGAAGTGTTTACAACTCACAATGCGGCCCGCAGAGGAATTCGAAATCACCATTATGGTCCGCCACGTAGAAAAGGTTGGCCACCACTGGTTTAAACAATAATACAGGATAATTATCTGAGGAATAATTGGAATTCATTTTGCATTAGTATTTTTAATTCGTGATTATTTTTCTGGCGCATTGTGGCGATTTTTAGTCAAGTATTAATACCGGCGGAGGTTATTTGGAGCAACTGATGGTTAACGTATTTAACATCAATGATAATGTCAAAGCGTTTATATAATATACACTAGTAGACTCTCAGCTCCCTTATGTGGACTCATGGCAGACAGTTGATTTCCTTATCAAATTCCTTACCTAATATTGTTCATGTATTATTGTTACCGAAACATTAATTAGTTGCTGTATCCTCTACTCAATTAGTAGTAATATCTTCCTATCTCATTAAGAAATAATGGGTGGAATCAGGGGCGCCTCGAGGAATTTTGGCGCCCCGGGCGAGATAGCACTCCAGCGCCCCCCTCCGTTAATATTTGTTGAGATATTTACAAAGCGCAAGTCAATTTATGCATCGCTCTGTAAAAGTTTTTGATGATGAAAAGTTAAAAGGAATGCCATCAAGATTTGAGCCTGTTAGTCGATATAAATTGGCACCCAATATTTATTCACTTGCAAGTAATGCATTGAGAAATGATTGAGATAAGCGCCCCCAAAACTTTGGCGCCCCGACGCCCGTAGCTCGGGCCGGCCCTGGGTGGAATATCGTTTTGAACTTGAGTGTTTTTAATGTGTGCGTCGAGATAGTAGGGCACTGATAGGTATTAATAACCTACTATCTCGAAATCGTTTTAAAGGGTTGATGTTCCTTTGGAATTGGATAAGTCGTGGCAGGTTTTGTCGTTTCGTCGCTCGGTGAGGTATAAGAATCGTTTATATGGTCGCGCCATTAAAATCTCGTGTCGCGCGAGACACAGCGACGCGATTGATGAGATGACGCTCTCCGCATCGTAAGGACAAATCGCAGCGCGATCCTATGGAACGCCGAAAAAAATTACGAGACGAGAAAGAATGTTTATGAAGGATAACGAAGAGAATTTGGCACGGACGATACGTAAGGACGGAACACGCGCTCACAACAGCGCGGGAAAACACGCAATCCGCAGTGCACACATCCCGCGTACGAAACGCACAGCAAACATAGCAGCACTCCGCATATAAGTCGCGAATACCACGGTCGTAAGACGTTCAGAACACATGCGCGCCACACGCGAAAGACATTCGTACCACACGCAACACATGCACCCTCAAATAAGCACCGTGTGGATACTCTCTCACGCAGACATATACGTAATGCCTCGAGGATGATTTGCTTTGCTCACTCAAGCAAACAGGACACGATCGACGATTGATATCCAGCGTGGGATTTTTTATCCTTTTTTTTATTTTCTCATTTTTATTTGCGCGTTTCGTCGTCCCATCCCTCCGGCTGTATGTGTGCGTGTAACCTTATCTTTCCCATGGGTTAAAAAAACGTATCCTGCATTACAAACAAGAGCCCGGGAAATAAAGAGACCGAGTGAGATGGGGGAGAGAGGGAGGGGGAGGCACACAGCCTTCGTTTTCTGGCGGAATCCTACGAAAGTCGTATTCTTCCTCGAGGGATGGAAAAGTGTTATTTTTTTGGAGAGTCCAATGGAGGAAGTTGATATCCGCCGACACTTGAGACGATTCGCTTTGGGCGCTCGCGTGCACGGCAAAAAATTATGGATGGAAAAAGATGCGTCTCTTACGATTTTCAAAAAAATAGGTATATATATATATATATATATATATATATATATATATATATATATACTTAAGAGAAAAGGTTGGGGGTGCCGGCGGTGTAGTGGTTGGCCGACTAATACTCGCCGCCTGCTGCTCGAAGGGGCAGCGGGCACGAATCCTGCGCAAGTAGGGGTTTTCCGAGATTGCCCGGTTCCGTGTGGTTTGAGGAGACCGCGCAAATTCGTCCTTGGAAGGGACGTTAAGCAGTTGGCCCCCTTGGTGCTTTTCGTAAAGAGTAGGCTAATGCCGGCACCGGGTTTCTATCCTCCCTTCTGTGTGTACATGTCCAGTTGATGACAGCGCAAAATGACCATAGCAGTCGACGCGCTTAAAAAAAATCAATTAGGAAAGATAAATAGGGTAAATGGATGGCAACAAGTTGTTGAGGTAAAGAAGCCCAGTTTCTTTTAACACCGTGTTTCGCTAAACTGAATGCGGGAATTTCGCGCAGAAATTGGATAACGAGAACGCTCCTCCGTTACCATAAAAAATCGTTTTACCCGTTTTGACTTTCACTTTTCTCTGCTTCACCTTCGTCGCGTTGCGCAAAGCAGCGCACATTCTGTGCGATGAAACTCTCCCGGATCATTGCTTGGTGAAGAAGGGGCGGGTACTTTCATGCCGTGCGAAAATTACTCTGTGTAGGGAAATTTAGACGCGGATCAATGCGGGAAGTAAACGAGGTATTCTGCTTAAAAATGGAATTGAAAGTTGATTGCGATTGATTGCGTCGAGGCTTTTGATGTGTCCGAATTCGGTACAGAATCAGTATTTTTAAGTACTGGATGTGATTAGGCTACCAGCAATGCGGAATTGTGGCGATCGTGACGAAATTAACACTGAAAGCGATACTTTATGAAAGATACCACGCACCCGAAAAATATAATCGATCATCGCGACGCATTAGCCTTCGCCAGGTAACCTTTAATCAGCTAAATATAATGGTTACATACGAGTAGTACAATAAATGAAAATACGGAAAACGCCTCGAAGTTTTAAATAAAATGCTATCTCACGCGTATAATTAGCGTCAGATTTAGCACCGTCGGCACACAAGGCAGGGCTACCGTGCACGCTGAACACGCTTTTAAATTTCATCCGCCGTGGAGTTAGCACGAAGAAATGAACCCGCTCGGTAGGGTGCTGTATAACACTTCCCGAGGCGTCTTTGCAAGCCGTGACTTGTGCAGAGGCAAAACCTCTTCCCCGCCCCGCCCTCCTCCCCTCCCTCCTCTTCTCCCTCCCTCCTCTTCTCCCTCCCTCCTCTTCTCCCTCCACCTCTACCTCCACCTCTACCTCCACCTCTACCTCCACCTCTACCTCCACCTCTACCTCCACCTCCACCTCTACCTCCCCTCCACCCCTCCCCACTTTGGCGTCTGTCTGCAAGACCCCTTGGCGTACATACAATCTTACCTCTCCTTTTTCCTCCGCCTCTTCTTCCATTTCCCTCTTGGTCCTCCCCACCACCTTTCTCTCCCCTCCACTTCGGAACCTTCCCCTCCCTCTCTTTCCTCCCCATCACCTTCCCTCCCCTCCTTTACCATCCACTTCGGAAACTCAGGGTCGTCTGCTACAGACAAGCACCACGTCACCGAGATTCAATCCCACAAACTAAAAACTCCTGTCCACCCCCAACTAACCCTCCTAAACCCGGCACCGCCCCTCCACCGCCACCCCTATCGCGTCGCAACCTCAGGGTCGTCTGCTAAAAGCATAGAAGAGCCACGTCGTCGAGATTCGATCCCGCAAACTAAAAACTCTTTTTTCCACCCCCGACCAACCCTCCTAAACCCGGCATTCCCCCATCCTCCCGTCTTCCCTTCCCCCACGATTCCTCCGGCCAACCTCCAAACGACCCAACCCCCTTTGCCACCCCCTCCGCCTTCTCCGACCCGCCCCCTACCGTCTCCGCCGCCACCCTCATTCCCCTCCCTCCTGTACCCCCTCCCCCTGCACCAAACTCCCTCGCGACCTTGGATGCGTTCGCAAAAGCCAGTCCAACAATCGCACGTCACTTAAGGGCCCTGCGCGGGATTCGAAGGCTCGAGTGGTCGTTTCTACGCTCTCGCGTCGGCGGAGGTTTTTTGGCGGGAAAATCTCGGCGCGGGGTGGGACGCTTCGGGAATGAGGCGGTCGGGCGAGTCGGCGGGGAGGGGAGGGGGGCGGCGTGTGGTGGAATCGGGCTTTCTGCGGCTGAAGCCGGGTCCACTCCCATTATCTGACCCACTTGTTACTGACGGAACGCTCCCTACGTCGTCACCGCGCGAATCTTCGTGAAAAAGAGGCGGGACGAAGGAAAGGACCGGGGTATATTTTTGCACCGCGGAAGCAGTGGCAGTGTTGTGTTGTTAAAACAACCGCTATTCTCGCGGTCGAACTACCATAGATCGTAACTTTTTACCGAAATTTCCAGTTAAGCGGCATGTGTTATAATGAATAAGTCGGGGCACTTTTCTCAACGATCCCCCTTGATAGACGTGTGCTTTGTTTCTGCCAATGGTCGTGGGTTCGAATCCCGCCTAGGACATGGATATCTGTTTGCCATAATAGGGTCGTATGTAAGAATGGACATGATTGTCTAAATATCGCCCTCAATACAGACGGATTATTATTATTTTACGCGGGAGCAAAAAGTAATATCGAAGGTTGCCTTAAGTTGGCAGTTTAGCGAGTAAAATTGCCTCCGTTGTGAATTAATTAATAGTCGTGATAGCTGACCACTTTTCCGAGTAAGAGCCAATTGGAAGCGAAGCTTTTAAATCAGAGATTCACAATTTTATAACCACCGGTTTATCGGCGAGTTTACGAGATGGAGGTGGGCACGACGGATTTTCCAAAATGTCTTAACCTACGGAAAAAGGGCTCTATAGCTCCTCCCCCAACAGCATCCGGGAAGGATGATGACGCAACGCTTGTAACGGTTACATTTCTTTTCCGGGGCAAGATAAAGGGTGACCGCGGCGTATGGCAGGGAGCGGCATCTACCTTCTCCAAAATGACTAACGCACGGAACAGTGGCCGTATCATGCCGTCTCGAGAGAAGATCAGGAAAGAATGACGTAACATATACAACGGTTTGGGTTTTACGGGAGTATGAAATCGCATTAAGCCCCTGTGTTTAAATCAAGTGGATCGTCAGTATCGATTTCCGTGAGGTTTTTGTTTTATATTTCGACTAATGGAGAGAGCCTAACATCTCTCTGGAAATTGCGAGGCGATGATCGAAGAGATATAATTGGAAAAGGGTTTTGTAATTTTCGCTGGTTCTTTTTTTTCGGAAAAAGGCCCCGCAGGTGTGAATACTAACGACGTCCGTTTTGGGCATTTGAATAGTGTGTTTTCTAACACC